>CM057450.1:113932500-114532500 GCA_016271365.2 Neoceratodus forsteri
CAAGCCAACATTAGGCATTGACAAATATTTGTTATTATTTCTACTGGACCCTGTTTGCAGTCCATCTCTGAAGTGCATTCTACCAATAGTAATTGCGTTGATCTTCCTGACCTTGAGTACGGGGCAAAAAGCAGGTTTCCTGATTCCTGGTAAAAATTAGGTCGTGGCAGAGAATTAGAAGTTCCCAACAAAAACTGCCTTGTAAGCTGGGATGTCCCAAGGGGCAGTTTTTATCACACCCATCCAGGAGCAGTGCCCAAAAGGATAAAGGAAGTGACACACTGCTACAACAGCAGTGGCCAATGCAAAGTAGGCAGGGAAGAGTCAACATGGCAATGAAGCAGGCAAAAAAGCAATAAGACATGGCAGGACATTGGTTATCAGGGGCTAATGCATGCCGAGGTGCATAATGAGGCATAAGGTGCTTGCACCAGACAACCAACGAGCTAGGGTGTCTTATTGTCCTTATAAAATGGGTACACTGAGGAACAGCTTAAAAACCAAAAATAGTGCAATATTTCAAAATTAAAAACAGGTATTTTCTTTTGTTGAAAGTAACCTGTGAATTATTTATCTTTCCACACATTCAAAAGATGGAATGTTTATTTATTATGTAACACAGAAATTCAAACTGCTGCAGAATTCCTCTGGCAGAATGTTCACCTCCTCACACACAACAAAAGGATTTATATGGAGTCATGGTCTGAACTGCATCTGAAGCAGTGTGTGTAACAAAGTTCCCTGACAAGCTGGTAAGGACGGAAGGAGGATTTTTCATGGTCACCAAACAAAACACCAGAAATTGAAATTGTGACTAGATCTTAATTTCTTTTGTTTTTAAATTCAAAATTTATTGAGTTTCAAAAGAGAGCTTCAACATGAAGGGACAGGCATCATAGTACTGATAACAATCAGGTGTACATCATCTCCATGCTAAACCCCCCACCCCCACCCCTACTCCCTCCCCAGCTTGGCACATCCTCCTTTAGACACCAGGTGTCTAGTAATCAAGGAAAGTTATTAGTCATCATACCAGAGCATGGCAGGGATACAGAAGTGCCTAGGCTTCACGCATTCCTGAAGACTGTTTCTTATGGCGAGGCTCCAGTCTGAAGAAGGTATAAAGTGTGGAGACCTTCACAAATTTTCTTGTACTGGGAGAGGGAACCCCCTAGGCTGGCTTTTATTTGTTCAATCCAGAGATTAAATAAGAGATCTCGGAGCCAGTCATCATATGTAATGGTGTGAACATCTAGCCAATGACATAAAATACATTTTTTGAGTCAGTGATATCATGGCTATGTGATGTTTACAGATTTTAACCGGGATTTTGGAGAAATCCCCCACCATACATATCTCTGGTGTGAATAGCTCTCTAAGTCCCAGCAGAGGGTCTGCCCTAGTTCTAATTTCCTCCCATGGTTTCTTAATCAGGAGGGAGTCCCAAAAAATGTGAGCAAGGTCCTCGTCCTCATTTTTACATAAAAAACAATGAGCATCTGGGGACCTGCCTATCCTGTGAAGTTTAATGGGAGTCCAATACATATCGTTCAATAAGCTACACTGTGTAAGCTTCAGTCTATCCTGAGAAACATACTGTACCTAAAGGAATCAAGCTGAATGGAGTCCCACTTCTCCAAAGAGTTTGGGAAATGGGAATTCCAGTATCGAGGCACCCCACTGCAGGTGTCAAGTGCATTTACTCGTAAACAGGAGTATATTTGGGATACTGCGTGGGCCTTCCCACATACTGTAGTCAAAGATTCCAACCAGGTACAACTCTTCTCTAAGTTCCCAGTTCCCGAGAACTGTTTTATCAAAAGATGCTGAAGCTGCCAAATTTTAAAAATCTGCTTCCTGTCAATAGGATAGGATGCCATTATAGTACCTGAGTCCATACATGAGCCCTCCAAAAATAGATCCTCTACCGGGGCCTTATTAAGCAAGGGAAGCCAGTACTGTGATATAATTTTATGCCTGATCTTCAAGTTCAGATTTCCCACTATTGGCTGCCTGGGAACTTTGATATTCCTATATTTAAGAAAAATACATAGTTGGTAATGTATCCGAAGGGATAGTAACATGGGAGAGTTGCACAGGTCTGAGGGAAGACTTCTCTGGTTAGAACATACAATAGGGCCTCTTTGGCTATAGTCAGATTAGCTATTATCTCCCTTTCTAGGAGTAACCACTCTGGTACATATGATGTGGAGGCAATCTCTTCCTGAAGTGTGAACCATCGTAAGTATTGGGTCACCTGGCTCGCCCAGTAATACATTCCAAAGTGTGGGAGCTTGAGACCACCGTCCTGTGGGAAAGCTGCCAATTTTATATAAGCACATCAAGGATGCCCCCCCCCATATAAAGGAAGAAATAAGAGTGTGCAGGGTTTTAAACCATTTCAAGGGCACCATATATTTAGCATATTAAGGGGATAAAATATTCTGGGCAATATATTCATTTTGATTATAGTAATCTTCCCCCAAAGAGAAATCGAAAAAGAGACTGCCACCTTTTAAAATTCTGTTGGATAGTATCTAAGAGTGAATAAAATTCAACTTCTTCATCACCTCCTCATTTCTGGCCAGCATCAAGCCTAAGTATTTTATACATCCAAAGCACAACTGTACCCCAGAGCAGAGATGTCTTTTTGAAGAAGTTTATGATTGAGGGGGAGCAACAGTAGTCTTAGTAATATTAATTTTATAGTTGGAGACACCCCCATATTCCTTGATAATAGACAAAGCAATAGGGAAAGATTTGGTCGGATGAATCAGGTGAAGAAGCACATCATCAGCAGAGGCAGACAACTTAAATGTGTGATGGCCTATGGGGATCCCATGTACACCTTCATTAGCCCTTAATTTGAACACCAATGGTTCCAAATATATATTGAACAGTAAGTAAGGAAGAAAGGGGACATCCCTGTTTAGTTCCCGAGCACAAGGAGAATCTATTTGAGAGGACGCCATTGCAATATATCCTGGCCTCAGGGTTCTGGTATAGGGATGCAGTCCACTCAACAAATTTAGCTGGAAAACCAAATTTTCGCATGGTTAGGAACAGAAATTGCCAGTCCACCCAGTCAAATGCCTTCTCCGCTTCCAGAGACAACAAACCAGCAGGTGTATCAGAGTCTCTGGACATGGAGAAGACGTGAGCCAGTTCCCTAAAGTGATCCTTCGACTGGCACCCTTGCATGAAGCCCACCTGGTCAGTGTGAATAATATCTGGAAGTACCCCCTCCAGTCTATTAGCAAGGAGTTTTGCCAATATTTTAATGTCACAGTTCAGGAGTGATACTGGTCGATAACTGCTTGTTAGTTCAGGATCTTTATCCAGTTTGTGTAATACGATAATAATGGCCTCTAATAAAGCTCAGTCTATAGGGTTTCAACCTAAAATCCACTCAACTAGGCAGCGCAACCAAGGAGCCACATGTTTACTAAAGACTTTATAAAAACTTGGGGGAATACCCTTCGGGTCCCGGGGCTTTATCAGCTGTCAACAAGGATATGGCTAATTGAATCTCTCTTCTCTGAAATGGGAGCCACCAAAAAATCTTGCTGGGTTTGGGAAAGAGTTGGGAGATCCAGTGAAGAAAGATATTGTTCCACCAACCCCAGGGTGGGCCTGTTGGGCATAGGTTTATAAAGGTCCTTGTAATATTCCGAAAATTCAGTGGTTATTTCCTTAGGGGTAAGATTAAAGGCACCTGTCCATTGGGATCTAATACTTGGGGCTATTCATGAAGATTCTGTTTTTTTTTTTTAATCTTAGTGCCAGAAGATGCCCTGCCTTCTCTCCTCGATCAATATATTTCACTCTGGTCTTTAAAATGGCGTATTCAGCCTTCTCCCAAAGGAGTGAGGCATATTGATCTCTCAATCTTACCAGCAATTGTCTATTAGCTGTCGCGGTAACAGGAGACAACAATGCTTCCAAAGTACAAATTCTGGACAATAGGGGGAGGGCCTTTTGCTCCCTATCCCTCTTCTGATGAGAGGCTTCCCTGATAAACACCCTCCATAGCATGCACTTTAGGGCTCCCCATTCAAGATCTGGCCTTGTGGTCGAGTTCAAGGTTACTCTATTGTATTCCTCTATTTCTTGCACAAAAATATCTACTATTTTAGATTCTTTGAGTAACTGATTATTGAGTTTCCACCAAGAATCAGGAGACATATCTGGTAATAACATCAGATCACAGACCACTACAAACTGATCAGAAATCACCCCTGAATTGATTCCTGCAGACACAACCCCACACGATAGTGATTGACTCATTAGAAAATAATATGTCCAGGATGAAGACCCATGTATGTTGGACTAGAAAGTAAACTCCTTTAAAGTGGAGTATAGCGTTCTCCGGGGATCTACTAGTCCCAGATGATCTACTAGCCCTCTAATCGCACAATGTGCTGGTGAATGACCCTGTTTTTTAGGGGTGGATTTGTCTAGATCAGGTGAAAAGGATAAATTCCAGTCCCCTCCTATGATACATGGATAAGTTGCCAAGGGTGCCAAGACTTGTAGTAAATTAGTAAAGAATAGTGGTGAGTCATTATTGGGGCCATAAATGCAGCCCAGAACCACTGAAGGTCTCTCCAAATTGTCTTTTACAAAGAAATAATGTCCTTTTGGGTCCCCAATAGTCTGGTTGGCTTTAAAAGGTATATTTCTGGACACTAGTATAGCTCCTCCCTGACTCTGAGTACTGTCCCCCACATTAAAAACTTGTCCTACATACTGTCTGCAGAGGAGGGTTCCCTCCGATTCCAGAAGATGGGACTCTTGAAGAAACATAATCTCTTTCGGTAAGCTGATGTGCTTTGACACGTGGTAGCGTTTTAATTTACAGTGAAATCCTTGTACATTCCATGACACAAATGTTTTAACTCCTACCATGCTCAGTCAAGGAAATTATTAAAGTCTGTAGAAGCTCTGTGCCTTGTTGTACTTTATGCTAGACATGCCCTGTGACAAGCTGTACCCCCCACCTCCCCCTTCCCCAATGCAAAAGCCCCACAACCCCCCAGCCCCAACAACTGCATGTCACTTTTATATTGTCCCTTACCCTCACACAAAAGTGTCCTTTAAATTCCTTTTCTCTGCCAAACCAGCAAATCAAGAAAAATCCAAAAAAAGTACCCCCCATTAGCTTTATAGCGCATAACTCCTACCACTGGGCAGCGTCTCCTCGTACTCCTGTCCCCCAACCCCACCTCAGCAAACCAACTTGGTGATTATCCCCTAGTGCTGCAAACACCTGATTTCATGTCTTCCCTTATATCTAGGTTTAAACATATCACCTCCAATTCAAAGAACAGTATAAAGGAGGTCTACGCCTTTTAACTAGTAAGGCCCTACAGGGTCTAACAACCCCTGTATATACGAGGATCTAGACTTGTAAACTAAGGCCTCCATCATATCTAATGTTGGATTACAATAATGAAATAACGGCAAGAAAAAACTGTACACAGGAGAGACAAGATAAAGCCTCTCCCGGTATATCCAACTATGCCGCTCTGTCTTCTGAGGCACTTCCTGTCGCTGGGGCTTTTGAGCCTGTTGTTAATTCGGCCTATTTTGTAAACAGTGTGAGCAGGGACTAACTAACTGGATCACAACACAATCAAACCCATGATCCTTCAATATTATGTTCATATTGCTAAGGAGGGCTTCCCAGTATTAAATAGCAAGCAAAAAGAGCAACAATAACAGTAAACAAATAATCTGACTCGCAAACTGTCCACCAAGTCTCTTCTGTCATTTACACTCGCTATCCTGTTCGCATATGGAAACATCCAATTCGCAAGTCACCTGGGTAGATAACATTCCTGAAATCAGATGCAGCTGAATTAACTTTATTTCGATTGAGTGTTCCAAGTGGAACCAAATATACCAGTCTATCCCTCCACTAACAGTGTGGAGGCAAGGTTGTAAAACATCATCTCTCAAACGATCCTTTTGCAAGGCAGTTCAAACATGTTCCACCCTAAGCACATTACAAAGTGAAGCCCCACGATTCCGGTCCAGATTCTCATCCATCTCTGAATAAATTTGGCATCAATTTCTTTAGTTCATGTTCTGCAGATTTTGGATCTTCTAAGGGAATCCATTTCCCCTCTATGGAAACCTTCAAGTTGGTGGGATATAACATCTGAAAGCGGATATTTGCAGCTAGCAGCTTTGTGACCACATTATGAAATTCGTCTCTCTTCTATCGCACAGTCAGGTCAAGGTCTTGGGTGATTCGAATTGGGGATCCCTCCCAGAGCACTTCTTTCATTTCTTTGACTTTCACCAGCAGATGCTGGCGCTCCTGAAAATGAAGGAACTTAAAGATAAATGTCCTGGGTTGGGCACCTGGTGATGGCATAGGCCTAAGGGCTTGGTGAGCCCTTTCTACAATGTATTCAGGGCCAAAGGGCGAAGGGTCTGCTAGTTTCTGCACTAACTTCTGTGCAAATAGTACAGCATTAGAGCCTTCTTCCTTTTCTGGTAGCCCTATGACTACCACGTTGTTACGACGGCTTCTGCCCTCAAGATCCTCGACCTTAGCCTCCAATTTGACCACTCACTGCCTGACCAGTGCCATAGCTGGGTCCACTCTCTCCACTTTCTTCTCTAGGGAGGTGATTTGCACCTCGCAGTCACCTGTATGCTGTACCAGATCTTCCAACTTACTGGTGACCGCTTTCACTTCTTCGGTCAAAGAGCGCACCTCGTCCCTGAAGGGATGAAATTTCTCAAGAAATTGCTCCAAAGACAGAGGAGTGGTTTCCATGGTTGCAGTGATTTTTCAGGCTGCCAAAGTGGATAGGGCCTTTGCTTTCTTTGCAGCTTTTTCCGGCGTGATAGGTGGCATGTGGTGTGGTGGGGTGGATCACATTTCTACCTCCATGACGGGCTGGAGTCCCCGGTAAGCATTTTTCTGTGCTCTTGTTAGGTTACAGCACACTTTTAGCTCTCTGAAATATTAAGTTTAAAATAAAAAGAAAGTTTAAATCAGGGGTTAGAGGAGGAGACAGCAGGAGCGCTCTAGAGAAGCGACTGCTCAGCCCGAGGCATCACGTGATCCCCGTAGATCTTTATTTGTAAGTGTGTTTATGTAAGCCAGGAAGGTATCATGAGGGGAGATTTAAAAATGTAGGTAGTTTTACTTTTCAGTGCATTGTTAAAGATTTTCAATGAGCAAAGGTGGTAGCCATGTTTGTAATGGCAGTCAGGGATGAGTGGCTCATGAATTCTGCATGTGACTGGCCCATTTCCAAATCTCATCGCCTGAACTTGCTCCAACCTGTGCATTTCTAGGGAATTAACATATGGGTCTTGTAACTTATTTAGCCAATCAGGTAATTTCCAACCCATTTTATAAGGAAAATGGAATTCAGAAGATGCAGCTGGTGGAACAGTAGCAAAGGGTCCAGCAGAGGAGCACAAGTGGCCTGTAGATGGCAGCAAAGGATGAAAGGCAAGAGGTCCCAGCACAGACCGAAGCAGCCGAGAGACAGGAGCAAGCCTGGAGCAGACCCAGCATAAAATACCTCTCAATCGTCTGCCTCACAAATCAGGGACAAATGACCACACAATCAGTGGCCTACAGTATCTGCAAAAAACAGGAATATCAGTTCCTGAAGCCGGCTACAATATGTTGCTTAGTGTAAACAGAATTTTCTTAATAAGAGCTGAACTGTATAGGCTGACATTATTTTAGCTTTCAAATCTGTACTTTTCAGGGACAGAATGCCACATTTAGCAGGGTTGGATGCAAGTTCTGAGGCAAAATCATGGATGTCCCTGAAAATCAGGGTCACTTGAGAGGTGCAGGATAGAATGGTGGGGGGTGGAAAGAAATTATGCTTAAACTGGGGGGAGGTGCAAAGTCAGGAGAGCAAGACAGATGATCCATCATTCCATGGACTAACAGTGGAAGAGACTAAACCACTCTGTTTAAAGGTACACCTATCAACACTTTTTGCATCATATTATTTCAAGTTGAAAACCTGCATTTTATAATTCTTACCTTCTTGAAAATTCATTAATGTTGCTGGTTGCTTTATCTGCTTCCTTTCTTATAAAAGCCCCCCTTCCCCGCTGTCTAGGGGTACCTGATGTTGAAAAGGGGAAAGGGGCCCAGATCAAAGTGCCATCCTGAACATACAATATCTTCTGCACAGAAAATTTAGCATAAACAAACGGAGATCATTCTACCTGTAGACATCTTCCTCCAGAGTAGGATACCTCAAGATGCCCCCTGAATGCTTTTTTTAGCCCCAAACAGGAACCATCGGATTAGAAACTGCTTCCCTCATCACTCACTGCTCTGGGACCTAACAGGCCATTTGGAGATTCTCTCTGGAAAAAAACAAAAGACTATGGAGAAAGTTATTTAGGTTAAAAATAGCAATTAATTCATTAAAGTTGAGCAAGCTCGGTGGGCTGAGGGTTGAGGCGCTGGACGCCACACCTCGCGCCACGCTGGCAACATGGGTTTGGGAATGGACTCAGGCCACCGGGGGTTGGCAGGAGAGGGAAGGGATTGAGTGTCCAGAGAACTGCTTTCCCTTCCCTGAGGAGGGATCTGGAACTTATGCCACTCCTTAGCATCCCGTGATGGAAATCGGGGGCAAGGCAAGGAACACACGGTGCTGTAACAAGGAGAGGAGCGGTGACGGATGTCGACATGCAGGTGCCATGGCATCATTGCACATTCATGTTCCTGTGGGAAACTAACAAAAAACTCCCCGGAGGACCAGGGAGGTGACAGGGGCCATAGGGAACTGGCCCACATCCCCACTGCCGGGCCATCCCTCTGACAGTTCCAGGCATCACTTACACAGGACGGACCCTCTAGTAACAGAAAGAGTCACCAGGTAGGTGAGGCGGGCCCTCCCATGGTAGGTGATCCGGGGGGGACTGGGAAGTCCTGGTGGCAGGGACCAAAGGAGGAGGAGGAGGGTCTTGGTAGGGAGTAGAGGTCCAGCTCGAGTGGACACCTCTGAGAGATGCCCTGGCCGACGGAGTAAAAGTAGAAAAAAAATTAATTAAATTTCATCTGGAAACTCAATGACTCAGGCTCTATTACAAAAGAACACAAAGCAAATGTATTTCCTGAGCCCCTTAAATGATTTTATCAGGGCACAGGAGTAACTTACTAAAACTCTGAGAAACACAGCTCCATGGGGCTAACAACGTAGACCTACAGAGGGAACTGGCAGCTCTTAGGCACAGATCTTTCATAGAGTTCAGCAGACTTTAAACAGATCTACAGGGCTAGTAAATAGAATCTCTGGGGCTGGTGTGGATCTGCCATCAAGCTCTGCAATGGGCCTGAAGCTGCTGAAGGTGACAAGCAGCCAGATCTTCAATCAAGGGGACAAGCTGCAAGACCTTCAAGCAAGATCCAACCTGCTAAGGGAACCAAGATCATCCTCATTTCTGCTCATTGCTGTACCTACTGAGCAGAGCTCCACACTCCAGGATACCAGGCAACTACATCTTCATGAGGCTGCTAAATCCTGCAAAACCATGAGTACCCAGGACCTGGTTCCTGGAACTTAATCAAGGGAGTGTGACTTCAGTAAAATATTTTTCTCAACCTTTTCAGGGCTCCAGCAGCCAGCCAACCTGTGGCAACGTCCAGGCCTGCAACTAGTGGGTACCCCAGGGATGTCTCAGGGTGTAATACTGGTATCAGTGGGGGTGGGCAGCCAAGGGGTGGACTGGCCTATGGTCCCTTATGTTGCTGTTTGCTATTTTGCAACTAACTTTCTATTCTATTCCACAGCTATCCCTATTCCAGGTATCCTTTTTTCCTAGCCCTTACCCTCAATAATGCTGTAAGTTAATTATTGGAATTACTGTGTCAAGAGAGGTTCTTTACATTTTGCCTACTAATAGATTTATGCTATTTGGTGGAGAAATGTTGCTGGGGATCCAGTGTGCAGGGTGGCTGGCTGGGGAGGTGGGTAGGTGCAGTATCCCAGGGGGCTGTACCAACTAGTCACCTGACCCACTTACAACTTACTCTGAGTGGAGGCACCACGGTATTATTCATAACTTTGGGAAAGAACCCCAGTTGTCACTGTAGCAGGACCCAGGCCCTTTACCCTGTACAAGGGCCAGCAGGCAGGGGTAGTAGCCCATTGGCACACGGTGCCTGGGCTACATCTTGAGCTTTTGGAGTTGTGGTTCTCCTTCTAGCATGCTCCCTTTAGTCACCTTGAAATTTCCTGGGTGGAAGCACTTTACTATAAAGGAGCCAATTTGGCAATGCACTGTTTAAGAGTAGCCACTGCAGGCATTTCAGATTTGGAGAAGCAGGGATCAAACTGTGGGGTCCCACCTTGACAATTGGTGGTTTGACTTGTTCACATTGGAATTCCAATCTGATAACTAAGAGGACCCCTTTTTCATGGAGTTTAAAGTAAGAAAAGCCAATTTAGGCAGTTTAAATGTTTAATTTCTCAGATTTGCCATGTTGGGAGGGGGGTTGTGCGCTGGATCCTGTTTGTTTGTCTGTTACATGCCACAAACCAGTAGCACCCCTCAGTAGAAATGTGAATTATATTTTGTGAGCAATGCAAAGGTTAGAGCATGCTAGTTCTGGTATTTGTTTAGAGTTTTGGGAGTTGTAATTCTCCTTTAAGCATGCTCCCTTTGATCACCTTGAAATTTTCTGGGTGGAAGCACTTTACTATAATGGATTGGAATTCCAATCTGATAACTAAGAGGACCCCTTTTTCATGGAGTTTAAAGTAAAAAAAAGTCAATTCTGGCAGGTTATATTAGGGCTGGGTGGACTGTTCTGTGGGAAATCCAGACTCCTGGCTCGAACCCCCAATCCACGGACCCAGATAAATACTGACTTCACTGCAGAAGTCTGGTTCCGTGACTGTGGAAATCCTGTTTCTGCCATTTTGTTTATTGTTGCCATGGGAATGCCGTCGGCATGCTCGCTCCATGTACAGGCAGTTGGCAGCATCCAATCAGGCAACAGACAGTCATGTGACACACTCATGGTATATAACTGTGCCGAGTGTGCAACGTGGCCCAGATAAGAGAGGAGGATGGTTGGAGGAGCAGGAGCACCTCAGCAGAGATGCCGCCAGAAAAAGTTGCCAAACAAAACAAAAAAAAACAACCCACAAATATAAACAAAATATATATGATGGGAGGAAAGAGAAACTTGGGAGAGTCAGAGAAAGAGACTTACCAGGGTCATGGGGAGCAGGAGAGAAACTGATCATCGGGGGAGGGTAACGGCGAGTCAGGAGTCAGGACTTAGTGGGACCGGAGAAAGGAGGAATCCAGAGGGACGTGGGAGATAGTGGTGGCCTGGGTGGCTGCCGGTGGAGGATGCAAAAGGCATGCAGTGTGGCAGTCTGATTGTATGCACATGAGAACAGGCAGACTGGCAAAATCTTTGACTTGTGCCATTGCAGAAGATCCAGAGGAGAGAGGGAGAGACTACTGGAGGCCAAAGAGAAATTTTACAGTTATAGAAAATCCCAAATGAAAGTTGTTTTCTTCTTGGCCTCAGACAGTGTAGCTGTGTACATGAGCAAGGGCAGGCTGGCAAAATCTTTGACTTGTGCCATTCCAGATCCAGAGGAGAAAGGGGGAGACTACTGGGGGCCCAAGAGAGATTTTACAGTTAACAGAAAATCTTGAATGAATTTTTTTTTTCTTTGCCTCAGTTAGTGTAACTGTGTACATGAGAAAGGCAGGCAGGCAAAATCTTTGACTTGTGCCATTCCAGATCCAGAGGAGAGAGGGAGAGACTACTGGGGGCCCAAGAGAGAGATTTTACAGTCAACAGGAAATCCCAAATGAAAGTTTGTTTTTTCCTTTTCTTTGCCTCAGTCAGTGTAGCTATGTACATGAGTAAGGGCAGGCAGGCAAAATCTTTAACTTGTGCCATTCCAGATCCAGAGGAGAGAGGGAGAGACTACTGGGAGCCCAAGAGAGATTTTACAGTTACAGAAAATCCCAAATATAAGTTTTTTTCCTTTTCTTGTCCTCAAACATTGTAGTTGACCGTGTATATGAGAAAGGGCAGGCTGGCAAAATCTTTAACTTGTGCAATTCCTGATCCAGAGGAGAGAGGGCAAGACTACTGAGGGTACAAGAGAATTTTTACAGTTACATAAAATCCCCAATTTCTTTTCCTGGTTTCAGTGTGGCTGTCTGTACAGGGCAAGGGCAGCAGGGTGGCAAAATAAATCTTTGACTTGTGCCATCCAGTCACGAATCACAATCACTTGTTAACATTCATTCATGATCTCGTCCAGAGGGAGAGAGAGAGACTGTGGGGGGGGGGGTTGACAATAAATGTGACAGTCCCAGAAATCCCAAATAAAATTTATTTTCCTGACTTCAGTGTGGCTGTGTGTACAGGGCAAGGGCAGCAAGGTAGCAAAATAAATCTTTGACTTGTGACATCCAGACAGGAGAGAGGAGAGAGAGAGAGAGAGAGAGAGAGAGACTGCAGGGTGGCCCACAATAAATGTAACAGTCCCAGAAATCCCAAATACATTTTTTCTGGCTTCTGTGTGGCTGTGTGTACTGGGCAAGGGCAGCAGGGTGGCAAAATAAATTTTTGACTAGTGCCATCCAGAGGGGAGAGACAGAGACTGCAGTGGGGCCCACAATAAATATATCAGTCCCAGAAATCCAAAATATTTTTTTCCTGGCTTCAGTGTGGCTGTGTGTACAAGGCAAGGGCAATAGGATGGCAAAATAAATCTATGACTTGTGATGTCCAGAGGGCAGAGACAGAGACAAGACTGCAGAGGGCTCATGATAAATGTAAAAGTCCCAGAAATCCTGAATAAAGTTTATTTTCCTGGCTTCAGTGTGGCCATTGCACAGGGTAAGGGCAGCAGGGTAGCAAAATATATCTTTGACTTCTAAAGTCCAGAGTGGAGAACAGAGAGAGAGAGACTGATGCAGGCGGGGGCATGATAAATGTAACAGTCCCAGAATTTCCTGGCTTCTGTGTGTAAAGGGCAGGGCAGCAGGGTGGAAAAATAAATCTTTGACTTGTGATGTCCAGAGGGAAGAGAGAGAGAGACAGAGAGAGAGAGAAAGAGATAGAGAGACTGTAGGGGGCCCATGATAAATGTAACAGTCCCAGAAATCCCATATGAAATTAATTTTCCTAGCTTCAGTGTGGCTATGTGTACAGGGCAAGGGCAGCAGGGTGGCAAAATAAATATTTGACTTCTGCCATCCAACTACGAATCACAACTGCTTGTTAACATTCATTCACGATTTCATGTATTAAAAAAAATGCTGTTCAGACAAACAACATACAAGTTGATGCACCTGTGATGCTGGCTGTGAGTGGACCAGGGGATAATCTGACTTTTCATGACTTGTAGCAGGCTGTTTACAGTACAACGCAAATAAAGTACAAATACTGTACACACAAGTGTCATCATCATCATCATCATCACTCATTCCTCAATATTTCTCCTTATTATCATTAGTTTTATAGTATATCATGTTACATTACATATAAGCATTACAAATTGTAAAAAAACAAAGACAAGGCGCTGCGTCAGCATGTGGTCTAAAAGCAAAACAAAATGGTTATATTAAATGCATGCTGAAAATAGAAAATAGAGTTAAAAATCTACGTTTCGACCTTAGGTCTTCTTCAGGAAATATCTAAAAGAGAAAAAAAACAAGTTAGTGTAGAGGAGAGGTAAAATGAGAGAGATATATATGTGAAGAAAGAAGAAGGGGGAGGCAAAGGGAGAAGAAGTGATAAATGGTAAGATTAAGAGAGAATCTGTGAAACAAAAAGGTGATGATGGGAAAGATAAAACATAATGGGAGAGAAAGAGCTGGGGGAGTTCCCAGGTAGAGACTGATTAACAGGGCCTTGTAAGAAGGCTGAAGGTGGCAAATGTGTGAGAAGGAGACAGAAATGGAGACTTATGGTGAAAATGAAAATAAATCAGTACAAAACAAACTTGACTTTAGGGAAAAAAAGGGGAGGCTGAAAGATGTTAGTGGAAAATAAGTCTATCATTTAAACCAGAGGGCTGCTGGGAGCCAAGGCGATGATCAGCTTGGCTTCCATGTTTTTTCTATGGTTAGGATCCCGGAAGCCCTGCTGAAGGACACAAACAGAAAGGTCATTGACATTGTGGTCCCTGGAGATAAAGTGGGATACAATGGGTTTAGCAGTTTCACCATTCCTGACCGCTCTGTAATGTTCCCTGAAATGGTCAGCAAGACGCCTACCAGTTTCTCCGATGTAAATAGCTGAACACCTCCTGCAAAGAATACAGTACACTACATTAGTGGAGGTGCATGAGAACTCCTTGGTGATGTGAAAAACACCTGTAGGCCCCCGAATCTCAGTTACACTGGAAATAAATTTGCAGGTGTAGCAGCGAGCCCTGTTGCACAGTGGTCCCCCATGATGATGGTCTGACAGCTTTGCAGCATTTCTTGAACAAGCGGGAAGTCCAGCAGCCACCCACACACACACTAACTCGTCTGGCAGAACTGGTTCTAACACTCAATGCTTTTTCTTTTAATAACAGTTTTTTTCAGCAGGTCAGTGGAGTTGCCATGGGTACCAAGATGGGTCCCAGCTTTGCTAATCTGTTTGTGAGTTGGGTGGAGGAATGTTTTTTTCTCTCATTCACAGGGACTGTGCCTGAACTCTACAAACGCTACATTGATGACTGTGTGGGGGCCACCTCCTGCTCCAGGGAGAACCTCCAAGTCTTCCTTGACAAGTTCACCACGGCTCATCCTTCCCTTCAGTACACTGTTGAAGTATCCTCCTCTACACTGCCTTTCCTGGATATCCAGCTCTCAGTCCAGAACACTGGTCTGAAGACATCAGTCTATTACAAACCCACTGACTCTCACAGTTTCCTCCTCCATAGCTCCTTCCATCCTAAACATGTCAAGAATGGCCTGCCTTATTCACAGTTTCTTAGACTTCATAGGTTATGCAGTGAAGAGGATGATTTTGCTGAGCAGACCCAAATAATGCATAGTTTTTATCAACAGGGATACCCTAAAAGCACAGTGGACAGAGCACTCTCCCGGGTCAGTAACATGCCCGTAACCTTGGCCCCATGGAAGGATACTGTCACACAAGAACAATGCAATTCCACTAGTTCTTCCTTTCCATCAGAGCACACCTTCTCTTCACAGGATCATCACTAGTAACTTTCCCATTTTGCAAACTGACCCTAACATTGGTGCTTCCTTTACAGAACCACCTATTGCCTCCTACATGACCACCTAACCTCGTAGTCTCCTGGTAAAAAGCAGCCTACCCACTCCTAACAGTTCCTCCCCCCAGGTACCAAACCTTGCAACAGGGCTCGCTGCTACACCTGCAAATTTATTTCCAGTGTAACTGAGATTCGGGGGCCTACAGGTGTTTTTCACATCACCAAGGAGTTCTCATGCACCTCCACTAATGTAGTGTACTGTATTCTTTGCAGGAGGTGTTCAGCTATTTACATCGGAGAAACTGGTAGGCGTCTTGCTGACCGTTTCAGGGAACATTACAGAGCGGTCAGGAATGGTGAAACTGCTAAACCCATTGTATCCCACTTTATCTCCAGGGACCACAATGTCAATGACCTTTCTGTTTGTGTCCTTCAGCAAGGCTTCGGGATCCTAACCATAGAAAAACATGGAAGCCAAGCTGATCATCTTGGCTCCCAGCAGCCCTCTGGTTTAAATGATAGACTTATTTTCCACTAACATCTTTCAGCCTCCCTTTTTTCCCTAAAGTCAATTTGTTTTTGTACTGGTTTATTTTCATTTTCACCATATGTCTCCATTTTGTCTCCTTCTCACACATTTGCCACCTTTCAGCCTTCTTACAAGGCCCTGTTAATCAGTCTCTACCTGGGAACTTCCCCAGCTCTTTCTCTCCCATTATGTTTTATCTTTCCCATCATCACCTTTTTGTTTCACAGATTCTCTCTTAATCTTACCATTTATCACTTCTTCTCCCTTTGCCTCCCCCTTCTTCTTTCTCCACATATATATCTCTTTCATTTTACCTCTCCTCTACACTAACTTGTTTTTTTTCTCTTTTAGATATTTCCCGAAGAAGACCTAAGGTCGAAACGTAGATTTTTAACTCTATTTTCTATTTTCAGCATGCATTTAATATAACCATTTTGTTTTGCATATAAGCATTAACCAACCCCCAGTGTGGGACCGTGCTGCATGTGGCTATGCACCAAATATGTCTGCATCTCCAATTCAAATTCTGAGGCACACTTAACAGTTGCTGAATTTGGTCACTTAACAGCAACTAACTGTGTTGTAGGAGTCAGTCCGGTAATCTTGGAAGTGTTAGTGGACTGCTGTACTGTCAGTGTGCTGTGCACAGTCATGAGTCATGACAGTAAATTTGTTCCTGGCCTGTGGGTGGGAGTCATCAGAAGGACATCACATTAGTTAGAGGGATCTTTTGTTACAGGTTAGAATACTAATAAAAAATGGATCAAAGTTTTGATGAGGTGCATTCTATCTCTCAGGTAGGCAGTGGCACTGCAAAAGACAGCAATCAGCCTGAAAAGAGAAGACAAAAATCAAACCCCCAAAAGTGATTTTTTCACATCTAAGGTTTCGTCTTCCAAGCAAATGCTTGAATACAAAAAAGGTGAATGTCTCGGATTATCATCAGTCCCAAGTAAAAAAAAAAGTTATGTAGTTAAAAAAACTAAAGGTGTGGTGGGTACCACCCTCAGAGGTACCCAACAGTATGGCACAATTGCATGCTATGCTACTGCCAGTCCCTCATCCGCTTCTTCTGAGGTCGAGTCCGACAAGGGTAATACTAAAGATGAAGAGAATGATCAGGCAGCACAAGGTTTACTGGAGGGGATGGACATTTGCAGATGAGAAAGAAACAGGCAGAAATGTTTTGGTTGTGGAGGGGGGCAGTGAGAATAAACCACAAAAGGAACAGGCACAAGAAAAATCCAGGGGAATCCTGAAAAGTTGACCAAGGTGCTATGCCTTCCTGGGAAAAAAAAAAAAAAATATATATATATATATATTTGTCTGGTCATACTTCTCCATTAGTGCTTCCAATGTCTTGGTAGCAACATGTGCTATTTGTAAATGGTCAATCAGCAGGGATAAAAAGAAAGGAGCATTGCGACCTTCAGCACTGAAAAGGCACCTATACAGATACCATAACATTACTGAGCAGTCCAGTTGTGAGTCTCGAAGAGAAAGTGATAGTGATAGCTCACTATACTCAGGGGCAACTCCCATAGATGAAAGCAGTGGCAGCCATGCAGCACTACTGAAACACCTCCACCACCACTTCTTGCCATTTGAAGGACTCCTCTAGCTGTTACTGAAAATGATCACTGACCATGTGTTCAAAAGCCCTCCTCCTCCTTCAAGGAGACAGCTTACCATCTCAGAAACATATGAGTGTAAAGTCAAATATGCCTCGACTCACCCTGTTGCTGTTACAATAACCAAAACATTTTCAGAAATGATTTGCTACCATATAACATGGTTGAACATATAGGATTCAGGCAGCTGCTTGAGTACTTTGAGCCTCAGTATAGTATACTATCATGGAAATACTTCTCGACAACTGGGATTCCAGATCTTTACGATGTTGTATGTAAAAAATTAAGACGCGTCTTGTGCAATGCTGCTGGGAGGGTGGTGCATCTCACAACAGACATCTGGACAAGTTGTCAGCCTGAATCTTTCATGTCTATCACGGTACATTGGGCATGTTTCAATAATTCACGTGGTACTGAGACAGTGAAGCATGGCAGTTTGCTGTTCTAAGAATGTTTTATTTTCCATCTGAACATACCTCATACATCAATGAAGAGCTCCAAAAACCAATACAGCAGTGGTTCACTTTACAGGGACTGTCAGTTGGCTTTATAGTTGCAGATAATGGGTCCAACATAAGGAAGGTCTTGGAGCAGGGGGGCTTTGTTCACATCCACTGCTTGTTTTGAGATAAACAAGAAATAATTGTCAAGGTGCGTGCTGTCATGGAACAGAGTACAACAGCAGCACCACATTCAGAATCTTCTTCACAACACAGCACAGCATCAGGTGGCCCATCCTCTACTGTTGTGGCATTTTCTCCCTCTTCTTCCTCAGCCACTGCAGCTGAATCTTCTTCTTCACCACCAGTCAAGCATAGCACTGTCCCACTGTCACTTGGTTCAGCTTCATGTTTCTTGAGTCACTCAGAAGATGTAATTGTAACATCTTCATCTGCCTCTTGTAACACTGCTTCAGCACAGACCATTGCTGAAATGTATCTGGCAGAGACCATTATCAATTGGAATGCTGATCTTTTGCAATACTGGGAATTCAAACAAAGTATGTGGCCTGCTTTAGTAAACATTGCAATGAAGTGCATGAATTGCCCTCCGGTTAGCGTGTGTTGAGAATAATTGTTTAGTTCAGCTGGTAGTCATTACTGACACGTGATCTTGTTTGACACCAGAAAATGCTGAGCGCCTCACATTTGTCAAAGTCAACATTCCTCTCTTTAATTTCAAATACGGTACCTGAATAAAACATACACTGACTGCTCCGAGCAGGCCCTATCCACAAAACACTTTCAAGAATTTGTGCCTGTGATGAAAATATTTTGTGAATAGGGTCTACTACATGATGTACAGTAGCAATTAATTGCAACAAGTCAGATCAGGACGGACTAGGCCAGGCCACTATTACTTGAATGATCACATTAGCAGCACAGAACAGAAAAAATAACATCAGTGGGTTCAGAGTCCAAATACAGCAAGTAACTGCATTTCATGTCACAAACTTACTTGGTGGTACCTGGTACCACTATCTGATCTGAAAGGTAGAGTACTGATGTCTACTACTACTATCACTTTTTGTCCTCACAAGTCACGACTACTACGTATCACTTTTTGTCCTTACTCCAGTCTTTATTACTACTACTTGTCATTTTTTTAGCCTCAGCAACTGATCCTGACAGTACTGTTTTAATTTCTGTACAGTGCATGGCTTAGCAGATGCCTGAAACCCAGAAACTGAATACTCTCTATATTTCTCACATCCCCCAAATTTGGCTGCAAATACTTCACAGAGAAAAATGCTACTGAATTGAAAATTCATATAATTTCTTTATTGTTTGTGTGTGTGTGTGTGTGGTATGCTAGCCTGGTTACATCTCACTTACAGTAACTGGGCTGAGATTTTTACTATGTAATGTATGTTAGAACACTGTTAACCTTAGGAAATCATCATTTCCTAAGGTTGTTAACCTATCAATGTGACGTAGATATGTTGTTAACCTATCGATCCTACGTCACATCGATGAAATTAACAACAGCAGTGGTCTGCACATGTTGGCGCTTTTTTCGATCGGGAACCGACTGAAGGGAAACCGGACGGGAAGGGACTGAAGGCCGCGGTGACTCCTTTTAAAAACGAAGCTGTTTAACTTTTAAGTGGGACCATACACTATAAAAAATAATGTATGGTCCCTCTATCAAACCGGGTCAATTTTTATTCAGCCCGAGGTTGCCAGCGGCGACGTGAACCTCTTGAGCTTCGCCTCGAGGTTTCATATGGTCGCCCTGGCAACCTCTCGACTGTTAACTGACCGGTTAATGATAGAGGACCATACATTATCCTCTATATAATGTATGGGTAGCCCTTGTTACCCACTGAAATCAAGCAGATTACAACCTTGTAATCCCACTGTTGTGCTGTCAGAACCTTATAAACCTATCTCATCTATGTCATAGCAGTGGGTTTACAAAACGGAATGTCAGTGTAATTCAGTATTCTACACACCCAGAATGTGATTGTTAGCCTCAGTACAGTATTCAAATAATATTCCAGTTGTCTCAGTTTACATTTACTGAGTCTAGAAATCTCTATGTCTGATAGAGATTTTAACTCTGGTGCTATTTTGGCCCACTGTCATTCAGCCTGTGTATCCTAATAAATTGTTTTCCTACACAATCATGTGGCTGTAGTGCAGATTCATTAATAAGGTAAGGCTAAATTACTTGTGTTGGGGGGGAGGGTAATTTCTCATGTCAAGCCCCATACACTATAAATGACAATGCCTGATGTTCAAGTGATAACCATGGCGTAATCATCTCTCGTGGTTGCTAGGGCAATTGTAAACCTCTCGAGCTGCGCTCTCAAGGTTTACTGATGCCCTAGCAACCACTCGAGGTGATTAAAACATGGTTATCACCTGTACATCAGGCATTATCCTCTGTATTTTATTTTTGATTCTTAAATTACTTGGCAGTGGCGGACAGCAATTGTGGAACTAGGAAGGATGTAATTGTGTTGTGTGTCATCAGGTCTTCAGCTGGCACCATGTGGCAAACTTTTTTATGACCGCACTGCACTTGACTGATGCTACATGTGACTGGCTGCCTGGGTGGTGGTGGTGATCACTATGTCTTTCATTTTTCTTCTTTAATGATTCAGTGTGTTGATCAGATTCAGTAGAAGTAGTACTAGAAAACATTATCACCTCTTGGACCAGGTAGTGTACCATATACCACAGTACACTGGGGCATGTGAAGCAGTTGCATCATTCACAGGGGTAGGGTGAGTGGGCTGTCTTAGTGCTACTCATTTGATCATTCATGTTCATTTCTTTGGCCTGTTTGGCTCTGACTGAAATATCCATCAAAATAATACCCACACAGCACCAGTAATAAAAAAAAAATTGTAGCTGCCTGGCAGTGCCTGCATGCTTGGTGGTGTTATGATATAGGTATTTGCATCTGACTGTCTCTCTCGCCATCTCTCTCTGTCTTCCCAGCACACTCATGTCACGGACCGAGCAGGATATGCCACCCCACCATTATAGGCCGGCTATGAAGACGCTAGTAGTGAGTGACTGCTTTTTTATTTAGCAGTTTTGCATTAATTTTTATACAAATAATCCATTAACTTATTTTCTTACGGCCTTTTTTATGCATTTTTCACCATTTTTTCAAATATTTGTCAATAAATCAGAACTAATCAGAACAAATCAGAACTTCACCGTGCTCCGGTTCTTATTTAATAAGGGTCAGAACTTCACTGATTTCTCCCACCCCTAGTTTATATGTTTAATTTCTCAGATCTGTCATGTATGGGAGGGGGGTTGTTCACTGGATCCTGTTTGTCTGTTACATGCCACAAACCAGTAGCACCCCTCAGTAGAAATGCGAATTATAGTTTGTGAGCAATGTAAAGGTTAGAGCACGCTAGTTCTGGTATTTGTTTAGAGTTTTGGGAGTTGTGCTTCTCCTTTTAGCATGCTCCCTTTGATCACCTTGAAATTTCCTGGGTGGAAGCACTTTACTATAAAGAGCCAATTTGGCAATACTACTGGGCCAGATATTCAAAGGGTTGCGCCATGCATGACAGGTTCTTCAGCCAAGTCCGAAAATGTGCCATTCTGCGATATTCAGCGGGAGGCAGTTTCACCACCGAAAACATGCTGAGCAACAGCGCAATGCAAATGAAGGCATACGCAACCGAAGGGGGTGGCACCATGCATAAAGAGCGCAATACGATATTGAAAGGCTTGCGCAATGCGCAACAGCGGATCAGCTGGAAGGTGCGCCACGGCGGAAAGGAGCCAAAATAAAAAGGCTCAAGGAAGAGGTGCAAGAACGCTACAGGGAAGCCACATGAGGCAGGGAGAGAGACAAGGCAAGAGGGACAAAGAGGGCAGGCCAGGGAGATCCCAGGACAAAATAGGGGTAAGGGAAGGTGTGTGGGGCCACAGACTGCAGAGGCCAGTAGGTGTACCCGGTGCAGTGGAGGTAGCAGTCAGGACAGCGGGGGTAACAGAGCAACAACAGCCAGGGGGGGAACACAAGCCAGGGACATGGACAGTGCCAGCTTCCACATGGAAGCTGTAATGAGGGGGGTGAGAAGGCATGCTGCAGGGGGACGTGGCCGTGGAAGGGCCCGTCGGCGGTACGCCCCCAACAGGCAGTACTGTGCCCGCATCAGCTTTGAGCTGTACATGGATGTTGAGATTGTGGGCCGGTACTGCCTGAACAGGGCAATACTGAGGCGGCTCTGTGAGCTGTGCAGTGATGTGATGCAGGCACCCTTACTACGGAGTCACGCTCTGTCAGTGGAGACAAAGGTAACAGCCTGCATGTGCCTGCTTGCCACCGGTACCTTCCAGAGGCCAACAGGGGACACCACAGGCATAACACAATCGGCCACGCCAGCATCCTCACCCATTCCTCAGCGCACTGCTGCCACATGCTGCGGTAATCCATTTCCCAACAATGCGGCAGAGTGTACAACAAACATGCAGGAGTTCCACAGGGTAGCACATATGCCTGGCGTGCTAGGGGCGATAGACTGCACCCATGTGGCTATTCGCACGCCACCTGGCCCCAATGGGGTCGCATACCGAAACCGGAAGGGGTTCACCAGTGTCAACTGTCAGGTGGTGTGTGATGCCAGTGGGCGCATCATCAATGTCTGTGCCACACACCCTGGTGGAGCACATGATGCCTTCATATGGTACCAATCTGCACTGTGCCATCGATTCGAGAGTGGGGACATCCCCACAGGACATCTAGTGGGTGAGTATGCATGTAGGAGTGGCAAAGTTGGGGCAAGGGTGGGAAAGCCACAGGTGCCATGGTAGTGGCACACAGGGCTATGGGCAAGATGGACCTGAATATGATACTTAACTCCACTATCTCCACACAGGTGACAGCGGATACCCACTCCGTCCCTGGCTGCTCACACCCTACCGGCGCCCCATGACCCCATTGCAGAAACGCTATAATGAGGCACATGCAGCCACATGCAACATCATCGAGCGGGTGTATGGGATGCTTAAGGCATGCTTCCGTTGCCTAGACACCTCTGGCGGTGCCCTACAGTACAGCCCCTCAAAGGCCTGTGGGATATTCCTGGCATGTTGTATCCTGCACAATATGGCCAAAGACTGTCGGATAGCTGTACAGGTCGAGGAGGGGGACAGCGATGGGGACGCTGGTGATGCCGGTGAAGATGGGGATGAGCAGCCCCCCTGTGGACAGCGGGACCCCCGACTGATCTGGCAGGCCCAGCTGCACCGGGACACCATCACGGAAGAGCATTTTGCACAACACAGGTAAGTCATGGGGCCATGTGCAACCAACACTGTCTAGGCGCAACCCGCAGGGACACAGGGTAACACACCAGGGGTGCATGACGGCAAGGGGAGTGGAAGGGTCCAGGCGCACAAACACACCATCAGGGAGGGGTGAATAGTTACATGCTATATGGAGACACACACACACACACACACACACACACACACACACACACCAGGCACAAAGCGTACATGGGCAGGTGCACAGCAGAGCAGGAACAGACATGTGAAACACACAGATCCACGGACCACTCCCACCACCTGTACTGTCCAAGTACGTGTGTCAGATGCTGGGCACCCTTGCACCTTGGTGTACAGTACAATGCAGGCATCATCATGCACACACACCTGTGGACAGCAGTCGGTGGGTGTGCAGGTGGTCCTGTGTTGGCGTGTTGGGCAGGGCACCAGCAGTGCACTGCCCACCACGACACATTGCACACAGGGCAGCACCAGACAGGGCCCACACTGGAAGACAGGTCAGTCAGGTGGCACTGTGCCCATGACCCACCTCCGGATGTGGTGGGCGGCCCCGCCGTGACCCAGCAGCACTGGCAGGCTGAGCAAGGGCCACGTGGGGTGGCACCGATGTACCACCAGGGGTCCCACTGCGTGAGCGCGACCTTGTCCGCACAGGGGTCTGCAGCATGCTGAACATACCTGCACCAGGGGTGCTCGGGATGCCCACAGCGGAACCCAGCATCAACAGGCTGGGTGTCGCACGATACCAGGAACGGGGAGTGGAGAGCGTACTGCATAGGGTGCGCGGTACAGGGCACCTGACTGTGTGCCCAATGCGGCCACGACAGCGACCAATGCCTGGGTCTGCCTGTCAATGGCGGCGGTCACATCCATCTGCATCTGGACCATCTCTGCAAGGATCATTGCATTGTCCCTGCTGTGCCGCTCCACAGCCACACACAGTGCCTCCATGGATGATGCAACCCGCATCTGCTGCTGTACTGATGCCCGCAGCAGGAGGGTGTGCTCATCTAGCGGGTAGTCTGCCACTTCGGCAACCTGTTCCCCAGGGTATGGAAGGGCCTGATGCTCAACACCCCTTGAGGGTGGGCGCTGTTCACCAGGACCAGGTATGGGCAAGTCAACAGGCGGTGTGCATGTGCCACCGCTGAACCCTGTACCCCCAGACCTGGTGGGTGACTGCTGCTGCTGCTGCCCCTCCAACTGCTGTGCCCCAGGGACCAGTTATTCCACTGCTGTGTCCGCAATAGTGCCAGAGACCTGCACAGCCACCGGTGCTGCCCCACCGGTGCCACCAGGCACTGCCTGGGACTGTGCTGACGTGCTGGCACACACGTTGGAACCAGCTAGGTCCAGGGGCACGTGCTGTCCTGCTGTGTGTCCGCAATGAGACACGCATGTATCACTGCCCATTGCGGTACTTGCATCATCAATGGTGCAGGTTCGTGCAACAGCCACAGTCACAGCGTGCTGGCTTGCTTGCATGCCAGACTGCTGTGACACAGGATGGGCACCCCCCACACCTGACTCACCGACATCGGAGATGGCAGCCAGGCGTGCACACTGGTGCAATGCATGCCGGCTGGCAGCAGAGGTGGATGGACCCTCCTCCAACTCTGGCTGGATGTCCACACTGCATGGTCCCACCACCACCATCCCCTGCAGACGCACAGGATCTGTAACAGAAAGTGAGAACATGTTAGTGCATGGGATCACCCTCCCCCACCACCATGTCATACCGTGCAGTGATGGGCTTCCACCTGTCTGGAAGCCACCTCCTGGAATGCCCTCGATTGCACTGCGCTGCATGGATGCAGCCAGATGTTCCTCCGCCGGGGTCAGCTGCACCACCTCTGGCTGGCCCCCGCCTGTGGCAGCGCGTGCCACCCTGAGGGCTGCCACCTTCTCTTTCACCCGTCTCCTGTCGGTCCCAATCTTTTTCTTACATTCCTGCACGGAGCGCTGGTGGCTTCCATGCAGGTTTACGGTGCGAGCTACCCCCTCCCATGCAGCAGCATGGGCCTGAGGGGTGCCCCGCTGTCCACTAAGTAATGGCTCCTCATCCAGGTAGGCCTGGAAGAGTGCCTCTGTCTCGGACTTCGTGAAGTTGGGCCTCCTCCTTCTCCCACCATCATCCTCCTCACCCAGTCCTTGCTCGGCCATGTCGGTCTGAATGGGTGGAAGTGGACACCTGTCACTGTGCAGTATACAGCATTATCCCATGACCATTGCCCAGAACATCACACAGCATGCAACTCACCTCTCACCTGCAGTAACCGACTCTGGCCACCGCAGGTCACTGTCGCACATTTATAGCGCAATGCATGCAAATTAGTAGTGGAGCAACTTAATGAGATGCAATGCCAATGTCGCCTTTGAATGCTGATCAGATGATCTGCATATGTCGGCTGAATATCGCTGTTGCGCTTTGTGCACACGGTTGTGCCGGCTGAGCCAATGGCGCAGTTCTGTGACTGCGTGGTACACGTCATGCCATGCCCAGGTAGCTTACGCAGGCGTCTGCCGTGCTGATGACGTGCTGTGCGTGATCAGCAATATAGGACACGGCCACTATTATGCCAGTGGCGCTGCAGCGCTGGGCACCACATAGCGCTGTGGCACACCTGCGCAATAGTACACTGTGGCACTGGCATGCAGGTGACCGATCGTGCTGGACGTGTAGACGTCTGATGGCGCTGTGCGTGGCCTTGCGCCACAGACCCATGACCTTGTGCATGACCTTGGCCCCCTGGCGCTGTACATCTGGCATGTCTATGGCTCTATCGCGCTGTTCGGTAACAGCGCGATGTGGACCGACGGCGCTATACGAACAGCGTGATAGAGACTGATGGAGTTGTATTGCGCAACATTTCCACGTGGGGTTACCGTGCTGCGGAGTGCCATATTGCCTACTATACAACTGCAGGGATGGCACGCAGGAGAGCTCCACAGTGGAGTGTGTTGGAGTTGTCCAACCTGGTGGCTGTGGTGCAGCCCCACCATGGGTCTCTGTTTGGGGAGAACCCCTGCACATGGCCCGCACCCATGTGTGGCAGCAGGTGGCGACCAATCTGGAGCAGGCCACTGGCCGGCGGAGGACTCCAGAGCAGTGCAGACACCGGTATGGTGACCTCCGCAGGAGTGAGCAGGAACTGCTGGAGCACCTCAGGTCACGTGCCAGGAGGGGCATTGTGCCTAGGCCAGGTGGGTGTGCTGTCTATGCACCTGTATTGTCCGCATGGGTGACACTGTGTAATGTGACATGCGCATGGGGGTGGGTTGGGCTATGGTTTGCTGTGCAGATGTTTGCAGGTGTGTGCTGTATGGGTCTGGCTGTGTGGGCAGGCACACTCAATGGGGCAGGGGGCTGTCTGCTTTGGGATCTCACTGATGTGTTTCTCTTCATTTGTCTCCCACAGGCATGGAGGAGCGGAAGCGGGCCCGGGCTGAGGCACGGAATGGCAGTGCAGGGGTGGCTGGCAGAGGTGGCATAGGTGTTGTGCCACAGCAGCAGCAACAGCAGCAGCTTGATGAGGGTGAGTGTCATTACATCATGGATGCTATTGCATGCTGTGGGGGGGCACAGCCACCATCCATGGACAACACTACCATGCACGCAACAAGTGACAGTCATCATTGTCCAGTGGCACTGCATGTCTGTGTGTGCGTCACTGGTGGTCCATGCATGCACTGGGCACATGGCTGTGGCACTAGCATCCCACCACGTAGCCACGTCACTGGACAGCCTTGGTTGTGCTGTGATGGACATGGGCGGTGTGTGTGTGTGCAGTGGTACACATGGCTGTTGCTGCCTGGTTGGGCATGTCTTGTGCACGGTCACTGTGGGTGGGTGCAGTCCATCACAGGAGCAGGGAACTTGGCTGTATGCCATGCATGATGGGTGGGATTCAGGGCTATGGACAGTCACAGCCATTGACTCTGATCCCTTGTCCTAGGTATCCAGATCCTGCGACAAATGGAGCGGTCACTGCAGCGGCTGACACAGGTGGCCATTGATTCTCTCACCATCCTACTGGACCTTCAGCATGATGGAGTGTGGCGCAGGAGGCCCCAGGCCCAGCACCAGGCGGCAGGAGGGCAGGCTGGCAGGCGGTAGCTGCCCATCACCTCACCCCACATTCCCTCTCCCGGTTGTTCACCCCTGCCCCTTACCCACCCCTACCTTATACCCATACCCCCACCCCTGCTTTGTATATATATGTACATAGTTCTCTTTGTTGTTCTTCTTATTCTTCTTTATTATATTTATATATTTTGATATGAATACTGTGGTGGTCTCTGATTTGCAGCTGGCTATAGGTGCTCAGTTGCAGTGGTGTGCATGGCATCTGGGGTGGTATGGTCATGGGTATGTGTGTGCATGTGTGGGGTGGTGTCTCTGGTGTGGGTGTGGCTTTCAGTCAGTGTTGCTGTGTGCTGCCACCCACTGCTGGGTACTCATGGTGGGTTTGGCTTGTATAGTTCTGTGGTACATGAGGTTGCAGTGTGCCGGGGGGATGCGTGGGGATTCCTGCAGTGCTGGTCACTGCTCATGGGTGGTGTCTTGGGGTCACAGTGCAGGGTGTGCTGTGCACAAGGGGGCTGCTGTCACAGTGGTAGTGGTCCGCCTTTGTGTGGCAGTTCCAGCTATGCCAGTGGATGCTGCGTAACACGGCCGGATGTGCTTTTGTTTGCTTGTCCCCATGGTCCGTGGTTATTCCGTTCCCCCAGTTATGCTGTGCTTGGGGTGTGGGGGTACATTGTTGGTTCTGCAGTGTGTCCCTGTGCCCATCTGTGGCACGGGTGGTGGCCCCTGCCTACCTCACTGGTTGTGCAGTTCCATTGCTCTGCTGCTGGGGTCTCTCTGCTTGCACTATGGCCTCTGGACTGCTCAGCTGGGCTGCCTTTGTTAGACTATGGCGTATCATCTGCTCCAGCTTCCCTTCCTGGTTGTGCTATAGCGCAGGTTGTGCAATATTCAGACGTTGGCTGTTTGAGCAATTTGGCTTGCTCCATGTTTGAATATCGCGTCTATTGCGCATGTGCTCAATTGACTTGTGCTTGCTCCTGCTGTTGCGCACTTTTTGGGTGCAGTTTGAATATCCGGCCCTCTGTTTAAGAGTAGCCACTGCAGGTATTTCAGATTTGGGAAAGTTGGGACCAAACCATGGGGTCCCACCTTGATGATTGGTGGTTTGACTTGCTCACACTGGAATTCCAATCTGATAACTAAGAGAACACCTTTTTCATGGAGTTTGAAGTAAGAAAAGCCAGTTTAGGCAGTTTATATGTTTAATTTCTCATATTTGCCATGTTGGGAGGGGGGCTGTGCACTGGATCCTGTTTGTTTGTCTGTTATATGCCACAAACCAGTGGCATCCCTCAATAGAAATGTGAATTATATTTTGTGAGCAATGCAAAAGTTAGAGCTTGCTAGTTTTGGTATTTGTTTCCCATTGGTGCTTACCCTACCAAGGTGCCCAAGTTCACTTGGTGGGCCTCCATTTCTCTTTTTTCTCCCTGGGCTTCAGCTCCCACTTGCACCAACAGGCCCCTTTCTTTGCTCCAGTGCTACCCTTTGCTCCACACTTGAGCCATTGCTTTCCACCACACGGGTCTTCAATGGTGGAGGGCTGAAGTGGTTAGTGGACCACCCCAACCCTGCCACAGCTCTCCAGCCAAACTTGCAGGCCAACAACCCCCAACTTTTCTCCTTGGGCTTCCCCAGGTCTCTCTCTTTTTGGGAACAAACCCAGCTCTTTTTATATACTAAGTAAGGGCCTCCTGCTGGCAGCCAGCAGGGCCTATCTCCCAGACTCACAGGTACCACAGCTACAAATTCCTCCACAACTACTTAGCTCTCAGAAAGTTTAATTAGTAGGTACCCAGAGGGTGTTTACACTTCCCCTCACTGAAAATGTTCACTTCCTGGTGGACGCCCAACCAGGCCGCACCACCGACCCATCCAGAGGAGAGATATGGCCACTCTCCTTCCCCCCAAGGGTCAGAGCACTAAGCTTGCTGCACTGCTGGAGAAGTGAAATACTGAGACTCTCAAAATTCCAAACCTACACTGATAACCTTTTCTAAACCATAACAGGGCTAAGATTAGCACCCCACCACCAGTTCCCACGGTCTCCTGCCAGGTACTGCAGCAGCGGTGTACCTCCTTCCACCTTTCACTATTATAAACTTTTCTGTCCACCATTTTCTGTAATGCTACCCACAAGGTGCTGTTGCCAGAAATAGGCACAGACTAGTGAGAAGTGTCTCCAATTACACTCACATAACTCTTATAATATCTTAGCATGCGAATATTAGTATTTGAATTTCAGCATAAAACTTGAGCAAGGCTAAACATTACAGAAACACTAATTCATTTTACTAACACACAGACCCATTCCTGCCTATTTATCAGTGTCTTATGCTATTAACATACAGTATGACCTCCTCACATACACACCTTTCTCACGCTACTATCTTTAAAGTGAAACAATTTTTTTTTCAGAGATGAATTTTTCTCAGAAACTCATTAAGGTTTATGTCAATCAAAAGCATTAAGAACAAAGTGGCCAGGAGCATGATCCCCTCAAGCATTTCTAAGCACAAACTGTAACTAGGTGGGACTGATCCTGCTCAGCCACCAGTGTAGAGTTATATCATCGGATAGTCCTGTTTTCTTTGGAAGGCACTGCAACATTTTATGCTTCAAGACACTTTCCCCAAGATATGTGGCGACTTTGACTAATCTAAGTATCAAGCAAAGTACCACTTGGGGTCCAGCTTGATACATTTTTCCCCCCTGAGTCCTTTCAGATGATATAGTATTTGGTTCTTTGCTCCTCCACATCCTGGACCATAGCAAAAGTCTTAAAGGGGCACTGTCAGCTTTGCCCCTCGTTTTTTTGAAAATTTACCATCACTAGCTTGCTATGCACATGACTGCTGCATGGTTTCTAAGGAATGCATATAAGTGAAGCACAAAGGATTCCGCTTACCAATTTTTGCTAAATATGAATTAGTTGTACTCCTGCTGTCCCGAGTGAAAGTCTCCATGCACCGGAAGTGAGTTTATATAGAGAAGGTGTGGGGAACGCACGTCTACCTGTAGCGCTGTCCCTGCATGCATATTTTATCATGGTCATTGAAAAAAAAAAAAAAAACTCTGTTAGCGCTAGTTCCTCTAAACTTCTCTTGCTATCTGATTCCCAAAGCCGAGGGGCTCGTTCTTGTGTAAAACACTATTAAACACTGGTGCCCAAATCCCGCGCATGCACAGCAGCGACCAGGTTAAAGATCCCGTGCATGCTCGATAATGTGCCGCTACTGCATATGCGTGAGATTTGGGCACCAGCTAGAGTCTTCATTAATTATAGGTAGCATTGATGATCTGGGCAGTTTCTGTGCTTTTATGGTTGTGTATAGTTTGATCAAATTAAAAGTTTTAAAATTAAAACACTCCTGCTAGCTAGACCTGATGCACATAGAAAACAAAAATAGTGAATTAGAGCTATTTTATAGCTGTTGTCTTCATATGAGACAGGGTGCATCATAGGAGAAAGAAAGCCAATAAACCTATTTGTGATGGAGATCCCCAGGGGTTGTAAAACTACCATACAGCTAGCAGGCTAATTTAGGAAAAACTCCTAATAGCAGACAGAGGGAAGGACACACTAGGACTTAACATACATATCAAAACACTCTGCATAACATATGTTTTTTCAAATTCTGGGTAGACCACTCCTTTAACTTTATTTGATGTTCATTTAGCAAGATTTGAAGCACCCGAACCATTTCAGACATCCAGTCGCTGATGCCAATGCATGGCAGCTAACCCTTATTTCGGGTGGTTGTGGGTAACACCGGCCGTGACCCTAGTAACTCATGGCATTTTCCGCTTATGCAGTGATTCCAACTTTTGAACTGACTGATCAGGAGGACCTCTGCCAGTGCCACATAGATCACACAATGGGCTGCCTCCCGGCCGGGGTCCCAGACATCACTCTCCCAAATGGACTTTCCCCGCTTCCACAGGCTGCTCAACTAGGGAGTCCCAATTCTGTGGTGACTGCCAACCTGGGGAATAAGGGTAGTACTGTGCCACCACCACATCCTCAACTGCTCAGGTTGCCACTTCCAAGCCACATCCCAGCCCCCATTGCCATAGTGGGCCTGCCCACAGTACACATTCTGACCCACTGCAGAACTCACTCATGGGCACAGTTACTTTCGGGCTATAAAGGCCCCATCAGTACGTACCCTACCAAGGTGCCAAAGTTCACTTGGCTGGACTCCATTTCTCTTTTTTCTCCCCAGACTTCAGCTCCCACTTTAACCATCGGGCACCTTTATTTGCTCTAGTGCTCCCCTTTGCTCCACACCCAAACCGTAGATTTCCACCATGTGGGTCTTCAAGGATGGAGGGCCGGGGTGGCAAGCAGATCACCCTGGCCCACCATGGCCCTGCAGCCAAACTTGCAGGCCGACACCCCCCCCGACTTCTCTCCTTGGGTCTTCCCCCAGGCATCTCTTTTTTTGGCACCAAACCCAGCTCTTTCATATCCAAAGGGAAGGACCCCCTGCTGGCAGCAAGCCCTACCTTCCAGACTCACAGGTGTCACAGCTACAAATTCCTCCGCAATTACCTAGCTTTCAGAAATTTTAACTACTAAGTACCCAGAGGGTGCTTACATGTAGGTGACGAACAACTACGTAGTGGTGGACCTGACATCCTTTGTGTGGTGCAAATAAAAACTCAAAGCGCTCTTACCATCCAGGCTGTGGAGCCTCTGTTCCCCTGTTGTGGATTTCTCTGTAAAGAACACAGGGTGTGTGATAGACTGGTTGAGGTGAAATTCTGAGATCACTTTGGGGAGGAATTTCCTGCTGGTCTCCAAGACTATTTTGTCCCTGTGGAAGATGATGTAGTTAGGATCTGTACACAGGGCCTGGAGCTCACTCATCCTTCTGGCAGATGTGAGTGCCACCAGGAAAACTGTTTTCCAGGAGACACACTTCAGTGCAGCAGTTGCCATAGGCACAAAAGAAGCCCCCATCAGCTGTGCAATACACAGATTTAGGTTCCAGGGAGGGACAGGATCCCTAAAGGGAGGATTCAAGTGGATTAGACCTTTGAAGAACCTTTTGAAAATAGCCTGGGAGGCAAGGGACCTATCCTTGCTAGCTGAGATGTATGCTAAAACTGCTGCCAGATGTACTTTCAGGGTTGAGAACCTGAGACCCATTGACTGCAGGTGGACCAGATAATCCAACACATTGGAAAGGCTAGCCTGAAAAGAGCCAAGATGTCTGGAGGAGCACCAAAATGAAAACCTTTTCCATTTAGAAGCATAGGTTTTCCTGGTTGCTAGCTTTCTGGAAACCATGAGCACACTTAAAACCTCTTCTGAGAGGCTTAGCCCATTGAATTGTAACTTCTCAAGCACCAAGTCCTGAGGCACATGGTGTTTGGGTCTGGGAATGTTATCCTGCCTGGAGCAAAGTCAGTAAATTATACCTCAGGAGAGGAGGATTGGGGGGTTTCTGGAAAGGGACAGAAGCAGAGAGTACCAGGTCTGCCTGGCCCAGTCTGCAGCAAGTAGGATCACTGCTGCAGGCTCCCTTCTCAGTTTTTCCAATACTCTCAGTATGAATGGAAATGGGGGAAATGCATAAAGGAATCTCACTGTCCAGCCAAGAACCAGGGCATCCTCCGAGACTGTCTCACCGAGGGAGGCCTTCAACAAAACAGGGGAAGCTGGTAGTTTTGCCAGGAGGTGAATGGATCTGTCTCTGATGTGCCCCACCTTCTGAACACTGCAGAGAACACTTGCTTGCTCAGAGTCCATTCATGGTTTAATTGACTGATCCTGCTCAGGGAATCTGCAAGGACATTGTCCTTCCCTGATATGTATACTGCTGATAGCTGCACCTCCCTTGTGCATGCCACGCTCCAGATCTTCATTGCTTTTGTGCACAGTTTGGAATATTTTGTTCTCCCTGTTTGTTTATATAGTACATGGGGTGGTATTGCATGTCCTGATCTGGACTGACTGGCCCCTGATGTGGGAGGAAAAGGCCTGCATTGCCAGATATATGTCTCTGAGCTCCAGCAGGTTTATGTGCTCCTGAGGCTCTAGTGGGTTCACAACCCACTTACAGTGAAGTCCTCCAGATGTGTGCCTCAGCCCAGGCAAGAGGCACCCATGGTAAGTACCACCGTGGGTGATTGCTGGAGGAAGGGGACCCCTCTCAGAGGTTCTCTTCTTCCTTCCACCAATCTATTGCCCTTAAGAGGCACCCTGTCATGGGTACTAACTTCAACAGAGGGTCTCATCTTTGGGATCCATGAGCCCCTAGGTGGTAATGGATATTCCTCATTTGGAACCTGGCACCTGGTACCACTGCTGTGGAGGCAGGCATCTGCCCTAGTAACTGAAGGAAGACTCTTGCCAGTTGGACCTGTCCTGTCCTGAGAGACTTCTCAAGGCCTGCCAAATTTGCCACCCCTCTCCAGAGGGAGGAATTCCTTTCCCTGATGAGTGCCCAGTTCTGCTCCTATGATGTCCAGCACCTAAACAGGCTCTGTCTGTGACTTTGGAACATTTATCAGGAAACCTAAATCCTCTGGAGTGCTCTGAGTGAGCTACAGGGAGGCTTTGGCCTCCTAGTATGATTTTTCTGAGACTAACCAGTTGTCCAGGTAAGGGAAAGACCACTACCCCCGGCCTCCTCAAGTATACTGCCACTACAGCCAGGCACTTTGTGAAAACTATGGGCACTGAGGAGAGACCGTGAACTGGTAGTGACAGTTCCCTATCCTGAATCTGAGTTACTTTCTGTGGGAGGGTATTATTGGTATGTGCAAATAAGCACCCTTCAAATCCGGAGACCCAAAGCAATGTTCCTGTAGTAGAGATAAGATGACTCTGGCTGGTGCCACCATCTTGAACTTTTCTTTCTTCAAGTGTTTGTTCAGCAATCTCAGGTCTAAAATGGATTGCCACTCTCCATTTTTCTTGTGGGTCAGGAAGTATCTTGAGTACAACCCCTTCCCGCATTGGGACAGGGGAACTCTTTCCACTGCACTTGCTTGTAGCAGCTTTTTCATCTCCAACTCCAGCAGGAGTTTTTCTGCTGGGGTATGAGGTGGGAAGACTCTGTGTGTCTGCAGTTTTGGGAATCTCTTGAACTGCAAGGAGAGGCCTTGACTCACTGTCTCTAGGACACACTTGTCTGTGGTAATGCTTTTCCATGCCTGGAAATAGTGAGCCAACCCCCCCCCTCCCCCACTTGCAATGGTTGGGCAACCTGGACAGACTTGTCTGGGGTTCTGTTTAGCCTGCACCTTAGAGACTGGAGTGGCTTTCACATGCTAGGTGCCCTTTTTGCTCTTGCCCCGATAAAGTCCTCTGGGGAGGGTAATCAAAGGTCATGTAAGCTCGGGGGAAATAACCCCGGCCCCAACCTCCCCTTCCATAAGGCCTATGGGAAGTAGAGGTCTTCTCCTTTTCAGTGTTACTTTTGTAGGTGGTCTTATACTCGTCCACGTTTTTCATATAAGCCTCTGCTTTGTCTCCAAACAAGGAATTACCTTCACAGGGAAAACCCACAGCCTTAGTCTGAGCATCCTGTGAGAGTTTTTTAGTTCAGAACTAACATACTAACATACTAACATACTATTTGCCAGCAGATTAGGCCTTATGGTCTATCAAGTCTGCTCGAACCTAGATCCTTAGTTGGGTGCAGAGACCCTCCCATCCCTTGTGCTCCAGAAACCCCTATCATCCATCCCCACCCCCCCCGGGACAGGCCATCCTCTGATACATCCACTTTCTGTGTCTGTCCCACCCTCTCTTAAAGCCCTCCACTGTGGATCTCTGAACCAGCTCACCAGGCAGAGCATTCCAAGGGTCCACCACCCTCTCAGTGAAAAACCTCCTCCTCTTTTCCCTCACCCTTCCACCTTCCAACTTCAAACCATGCCCTCTGGTGATGCCTCCCTGCTTTAGTCTAAAGATCCCCTCCATGTTTACCCTATTTATTCCCTTGAGGTACTCGAAGACCTCAATCATGTCCCCCCTGTCTCTCCTCTCCTCCAATGAAAACAGGCAGAGCTCCTCAAGTCTGTCCTCGTAAGTCAAATCCCCTAGCCCTCGTATCATCTTTGTTGCCCTCCTCTGTACCCTCTCCAGGAGCTGTATGTCCCTCTTCAAGTGTGGTCTCCAGTACTGTACACAGTACTCAAGGTGTGGTCGAACCAGTCCATTGTACAGCGGCAGAATCACTTCCTTGCTCCTAGAGGTGATCCCTTGCGATGCATCCCAACATCCTGTTTGCCTCGCAGCTGCTCTCCTGCACTGCTCAGAGTTATTCATACATGTATCCACCATGACCCCTAGGTCTTTTCCCTGTTGAGGCTTCCAGCACCTCCTCCCAGGGTGTACCTGTGTTTAGGGTTTCCCGACCAAGATGCAACACCTTGCACTTGGTGATGAAATTAATTTCCATGTGTGAGCCCAGCTTTCCAGGGTGTCCAGGTCCCTTGCAGGGCCAACCTCCCCTCTTCTCCCTCAACTACTGCTCCCATCTTGGAGTCATCCATAAGAGACTCATTTCACACCCTATACCATCCCTGATGTCCGATATGTATGCATTAAACAGGATTGGACCCAGGACCCGAGCCCTGTGGTACCCCACTACCAACCTCTGTAGGGTTAGAGCTCCCCACAGACCACTACTCTCTGAGTGCGTCCAGCTATCCAGTTTTCAATCCATCTGACCATCAAAGGGCCTACTCCTAACCCCATCAGTTTCTCCACCAGACCATTGTGGGGAACAGAGTCAAACGCCTTGCTGAAGTCCAAGAATAATACATCCACAGGCTTACCCTGTCCAGTTCTGATGTTACCCATTCATAGAACTCCACAAGGTTGGTTTGACATGATCTACCTGGCACAAACCCATGCTGCCACTATCCAGACCTCCCACCTCCCCAGAGTAAACCCCAATCGTTCCTTTAGTATACTCTCCATTAATTTTCCCACCACCGAGGTTAAACTGATGGGTCTATAGTTTCCTGGTACTTCCTTCGACCCCTCTTTATGGATTGGTACCACATGTGCCTCTCGCCAATCCCTAGGTACCCTCCCTGTCTCAAGTGACCTGTTGAAAAGCTCCGCCAGGGGTGCAGCCAGTATGTCCGCCAATTCCCATAGTACTCTCGGATGAATGCCATCCATATGCAAACCTCTTTACGGATACTGCATGTGCCATGACCCAAGAAGCAGTGTCACTGGCATCTGCCACCATATGATATTGATCTTTGGTGGCATCCATGGCAGCCTTTGCTGTGTCTGCCAGGTCCTGCGCTAAGTCACCAGTCACTTTCTCACTCATAGCCATCACCGAGTTCCAGAGTGCATTTTGGTGCTGAGTTGTGTAGGCCATACAAGCTGTCTGTCTCAGCAGCAAGATGCTGAAGTGTAGACTTTCTTGCTCATACTGTCCAGCTTCCTGGAATACTTTTCTGGGGGCTGTGAGGAAAGGGCTACCTTGGCCTTGTCACTGCCCATAGTTTGCACCACCCCTCCTGGTCAGGGTGTGCATACAAAAATTCTGCACCCTGTCTATCCAGCTGATATTTTTTCTCAGTTTTCTTGTCAGTGTCAGCCGCAGAAGTGAGGGCTGCCAGAATCTTGTGGGTGGCCTTCTTAAGGGACTTATAAATGGTCAGAAACAACCTCTTTGTGGGGGTTAGGCCCATCATATCAAGAAATTCCACCTCATCTTCATCCCTTGCTGTCTCTTAAGGTGAGAGGTTGAGGGTATCTGCCATCTGCTTCACAGAAGAGTAATGTGAGGTGTAATCCTCGGAAGAACAAGGAGAACCCAACTCCTGTACAGAGGAACTACCAGGTTCTATTGGTTCTACTTCATTCTCCTCCTCCTCTTTCTCATAATACAATTCTGAATTCTCTTCCACAGTTATTGGTACGGGTATTAGAGCCGGGAGGAGGGGGCAGGCATGGTCATAAAGGCTCCCATAGCTTGGAAAGCCTCAAAAAAACACCATGCTTTATTCATGTCCTCCATAGAGGGCATTATATTCTTGTTGACTGCCGTCACCTTTGCTTCTTCAGCAGAAGGGGCAGTGACATGTTTCTCTTTCTGCTTTTTCTTAACAAGCACTGTTTCTGATGTCTAGTCAGTGGCCCTTTTAGACTTAGTGGACTCAAGGGTCTCCCTATCATATGCCCTGACCTCTGTGTCAACCTTAGCAGACTTGTCCTTCTGCTTACTCTGAGGGACCAGACTCTCACCAGATCCTGGTTGTGACGAATCGTGATCAGGATACAGGTACTTATACCACAACTCATGGCAGTTTGCCTTGGTCAGGAGTCTGAAGCATTTTGTACAATTTTTAAAACCTGTGGATTCTGTTCTCTTCTTAAGTCTGTCAGACATGCCAATAACTGATGAGCTGAGATGAAAAAATGGTTTCAATATCCCAAAAATTAAGTAAGAAGTTCGGTTCCCAAAAAATAGGAACTGTGATTTAAACCAACTTAAATAGCCAAATAGAGAAAACTATTGTCCCGGTTCCCCTAAACAGGAACCAACACTTCTTAAATAGGGAACTGCAAAGCGGCTTGCAAAATATATCCAACCACTATAAAATTAAACTTATTATATATATCTATATAGTCCTTTTTTTTTTGATAAACAAATGCTGTTCCACAAGGGCAGGAACTGCATCTCAAAGGCCCTTCTTCAGTTCCCTGGAACCAATAAAGAACCAAAGAAAACAGCAATATTAAATTGGAAAGGTTTTTGCCTGCAGTTCAGTGGCCAAGCAGCCAGCCACTCCCACTTCCTGAGCTATATAAGCAGTTCCTCTCAGCCTCATTATGAAGCATTTTTACTTTGCAGCCGGAGGCTCCATTGGTCTGTCCTCTGAGCTGGCTGGGGCCTCTCCTCCCCGCTGTTTCTGTGTGTCTCTGCTGGACATCGGTGTTTGTTTTCCTGCTCTGGTTTGTATCTTTCCTCCGGCTGTGTACTTCCTTGTGTTTTATGTGTGTCTTGTTTTTGTTTTGGGGCCTTGTTCCCTGTCTTCTGTGTTGCTGTGTTTTGGTTTGTCTTTTGGGGCCTTGTTTCTAAGCTCCTAGCATACTGCCACTCAGAGCTCATACTACTGCTTTCAGTTACTTACAACTACAGCCACTCTCAAACTACTGCAATGCAACTGCAATCATTATCTGTGTATTTTAGCTCAACCATAGCTGCTCCATGTTGCATACTCAATTGTTTTCACCTGACGCAGGCTTACTCTGACCCTAGCTATGCTGCTCATTCATGCTCTCATTCTACTTGCAGCTTCATTGCACTGCCTGGCTACACCTGCTTTCAGAGCATTGTGTCTCCATGTTTTATTGCAGTTTTGCAACTCCATGTGTAACCCCTAGGTGGCACTACCCCAAGGGCTACTATCCCTGCCTGCTTGGCTAGTAGCAGGTTAAGGGGCCTAGGTTCTGTAATGGGTGCTTCCACATGGAGGTCAGGGTTCGTAGTGGTCAAGCTAACAAGGGCACAGCCCTCTGGGACACTGTAACCCCCCTCTTTCCCTGCTAGTTGCCTAAACACCGCACAATAATTACGTTCACAATACCCCGTGTACACCACACAAGTACCCACAGTGTTTACACTTACCACCAGGGCAGTTTCCTCTAGCTCGATCCTGGGGACCCCCTGTAAAACAAGATTAGGCAAAGCAACTAGCAACAGTACAGTACTTTGAGCACAAACTGGAACCACAGTCAGATTACATGCAGAAAAGGTTAGATTTGCTTTATTCAGGGGACTTGAACAAGGGAGGGGCAAAATCAGGTAGATCTGCTTAAAGGCTCTATCAATCAAACAGTTATGCATGCAGTTCAGAGTCTCTAAACAGTCACACCCTCTGGGTACCCAGGTGGAGAGGAGATGGGCTAGCCAGGACCGTTGCCCGGCATAGGCTAGCATTGCAGCTGGTTGGGGCCCTGTGATGGAAAAGACAACGTGCACAGTACACACTATTGTAATTTGGAGCCAGAGGGCTCAGTTCATGAAGAAAAGGAAACAACAAGACATTTAGATGACACACTTAGATTAAGCTGTTGTTGCAGGGAGCTACCCTGATATTTACTCACGATACCTAAGAATGGACATAGGCGGGATGAAAATCGAGACAGCAGGTGGTTGATCTGCAGTGCCAGGAGAAGCAGGGCCCACACGATTTGCTGAGGCATCGTTCCTGTTCAAGCGTGGAGCAGGGGGCTGATCCCCAGGCAGGTCTCTCATTGGTGGCTTTCTCTGTGCAGTGGGGTAGTCTGGCAGGGCCAGCATGGCATGGCCCAGGCCGAATGGAGATGAATGTGGATTCAGTCTGAATAAAGCTTCCAGCAAGCAGAACGCAGTTCACACAGTGGGGAACCAAATCACGACCCACTTTCAATACACAGCACATTTAAATGTAAGGAAATTCTACTGTACCAGGCAAACCACTCTCCAGTCACGATCTCAAAGTCTCTGTACAAACCGGGGATTCAAAAGCAGCTGGAAATCCTGACAGGGCGATCGCATTCAGCAAAATCTTCAGTCTTCTTCAGGAATGAGAATGGTAAAAAAGCAGTGGCTTACTTCGTTCTCAGAAACTGGGATTCAGTCCGAAATAATTCTCTTCTCTCCCTCTCAGGGGCAGCAGGCAGACATGCAGGCCACAACTCAGGCCTTTCCACAGTTCTCCTGCGCAAAACTACTCAGACAGCTGCTTGACTGTCTCAAGCTGTTGCTTCTTCAGCTCCCAACTTAGATCTGACTCAACTGCCAGCAAGCCTGGGACTTTTCCCAGAATCCAAAAGGTTTGGTTGGCTGATCTGTCTGTCAGTCACAACAAAAGCTCCCCCTTCAGGAGCAAAAAGGCGGCAAAAGCCCAAAACTACAATTCCTACAGATTTTGACTCCAGACAGCTCCTGTAGTCCATCTCCATTTTAGGTCCCACCAGAACTGACTGGTCCAATTCGCAGTCCCAGGCCAAATGGTGGGGATAAACAAGACAGTCCTTGCTGCAAAGAAGGCAGGTTAGACAAACTACATTATCGTTATCACTCTAATAGGTTTTCAGCAAACAGTTACATCTTCTAACAGAGCTCCCTCTACGCAATTAGCAATGGCAGAAACGGAGCAATTACCAGGCAGCCCAGGCGGGATTCAAGCATGACAACACTCAGCCCCCAACCAGATTAATCAGCACTGCAAATCTAGGCAGCCCTTAAAGAGGCAGTGCACAGGCACTCTCTGGCAATAATGTTTAACTGCTAACATGCAGGACACCAGCCTGGAAGTGAGCATTTAGGCAAGCTCGAGGAAGACTTTTCGGGAACCCCCACTCGTAGGGGGGTTACACATGTACTCCATAAAAATAGTTGCTTCTATGTTTATTCAACCCGTTTTATTCTGAGGTTAGCCAAAAAGCTCCTGCTGAGGCTGTTAAACTATCTTTCATAGCTGCATGTGGTTCTCGGCCTTCCATCACTTTCTTGTTTGTCCTACAGTGGGGACTGGGAAGTGTTTGGGGAGTCATGGCCCCATGTGGCTAATTATTTTTGTTCTAAATCCTGCCTTCACCTCCGAAAATCCTCAGAGTATTTGTCACCTTGACTTGGCTTTTAAATGCTGGCTGGCTTGCCCCACTATTCAGTGTTGTTTCATTGCCCCATGTTATGCTGATCTACGTGCAGGTCCACTTATTACTACTCTGTTTATTGATCTACGTTCAGGTCCAAGCTTGCTTACGCAATCATTGCTCCTTGCTTACGCAAACCATTGCTTCATGCCTACTGCCATCTCCTCGGCTTCAGCCTCTGGGATTCTGCTGCACTCAATTCTGCATTCAACCTTGCAAGATCTCAGCATTCAGTGCTCATTATGATCTCAGCACGCCATGCTCACTCAGCTCACCAGCTTTTCAGCTCAACCATTTTCTGGGGCATGCCAGCCATTCTATTCTGGCGCAAGGTTCCTGCAGCTGACGGTCTCGCTCTGCATTTAGTCTGCATCTCAAGCATGTCCAACTTGGGGCTGGATCTTTCTCACCTGGCCCACAGCTGGGAATGTCCTCGACCCAGGCTTGGCTTTAGCTGTCTGTCATGTGACAGCAGCCCCTGGTGTAGAATTTAAGACTAGTGGTGAAGGGTGGAAAAAGTTACCTCCTTTGGCTCTAGTGTTCCATTGTAATGGTTAGCCATTGACTTTAGTGGGTTCCCTAGCAAGGCACCTTCACCACATTCTCCCTATGACTGCCTCTGGTTCACCTGGTTTGATTTTAGGGTGGGTAGGCAAGGTGAGTGCCTCAGCAGTCATTGCTTTCCTCCTGCACCTTGGCTGCATGTATTTTTGCAAAGGTTTCTCACAACCTTCCACGGTATTCCCACTAGAGGGTTTTAGTGAGAGCCTTCCTCCAAATTGGAATATTTTCACCTCCCTTTAATTGGGTTTTCCAAATTGCAGCTGCAGAGCTGCCACTAAATAAACTATTCCAAGCCTGGAGAGAAAGTGACCTAGGCCTTGGATCCCCAGAGATTTCCTCCTCATAGGGTTTTTTTTCTCTCTCCTCCATTGCCTCAGGTCATAATGCTTAGTTAGCATAGTAGTTTCCCCTAGTTTCTTTAGGTAGGTTCCGCTGTTGGATGGAGGTGGAGGATGTCCTGCCATTCCCTCTCTCCTTAGGGGATCCCCTAATTTCAATGCAAACCATTAGTATCACCATATGCAAACTTGGGCATTTTATTACGTTATCATACTGAAAATCTCATTACGTTATCAAACTGTCTATGCTTCTCTACTACTACATCACAGTTGCTGCTACTACGTCAAAGTTACTTCTTGCTCATGTGCTTTGTGTTGCCTCCTTCTTTGGGGTATGATTGTACTACATATCTTTTGGGAATTCCTAAGGTACCTTTAGCCATGGGAATCGTCCTGTGACACCTCTGGGGTGGAACCCTCTCCAAGGGTTTCTTGCCTTTCGTACCCCTACAGGGTAGTAATTCCTCTGGAATAGAGAGTGCGAATGGCCAAAACCAAACTAACACAGTTGCACAAGCATAACACTGTACTGGCTGTGTAGGACAATGAATTAGAAAGGCTTTTGCCTGCAGTTCAGTGGCCAAGCAGCCAGCCACTCCCACTTCTTGAGCTAAATAAGCAGTTCCTCTCAGCCTTATTGTGAAGCATTTTTTCTTTGCCCCACCATCCTCCCCTCCCCTCCTCCTCCTCCAGCGGCAGCACCTCTCTCCTTAGAGGGATTTCTAAGGTACCTTTAGCCACGGGAATCGTCCCGTGGCACCTCTAGGGGTGGAACCCTCTCCGAGGGTTCCTTGCCTTTCGTACCCCTACAAGGTGGTAATTTTTCTTGAATAGAGTGCAAACTGTCAAAATCAAACTAACACAGTTGCACAAGCATAACACTACACTGGCTGCATAGGACAGTGAACAATAAATACCCTAATGCAGAGTTACTGAATAGTATTTAAAACAAATACTTTCACTTAGAAATAATCAGAAAGTAAACCATAGGTGTCAGCAGAGTGAAGAACAACTTCAGAGGGATGCTTCTTCTAAGGTGGGGAAAGAAATTTGCCATTAGAGGGCATAAGTTTTGAATTTCATTCTAAGGGTCTCTAATGAGCATAAAATTCTAAAGCTCCAGGGCAGCTCTTTCCATGGAAATGAAGCAGTTGTTAAGCATAAGTTAGAGATTCCTGGGATTTGAAATGGTCATTATGTAAAGTGTAACAACATTAATAAAATAAACTTTTATTTGCAGTATATCTGGTGGTACTATTTGTTGTTGCTGACATGTCCTTCTCCTCAATATGAGAAGGCAGTATAGCCTAGAGGTTAGAGTAATAAAATGTGAATGAGCTTGGTATATCCAACAGCCCTGGGTTTGATTCCTGTAAACCACACTTGCATAATGTGTGACTCTGAGCAAGTCACTTAACCTCCCCAGTGCCTCCAGGTCAACCATGAAAACAGGTACTTGTGCCTAGTGGGCCTTACCCAGTTACTAAAGAATAAAAAAAATTAGATAGATGGACAGACAGACAGACAGATAGCTATAGATAGATAGACACGAATGGGTTAGGCTCACTGTCACTGCTGCTCTCATTCGCTTCACTCCCACCAGAAGACTCTGATTCATATGGGCCATCTCAGTACAGGTAAAGCAATCCTACAGCACCGCTGCGTTAATCAAACTCACGCTCAGTAGACCCAGAGGAATCACTTAGAGATGCGTGTGCACCTGAACTCGCACTCTCATACCCAATTTCAGCCATGCTACATGGAGGCTTCACATAGACGTTCCTGCACAGTCATCACGCGCCGAGTCTTGTGATGCTACTCGAGACCTCATGCCGAACATAAACAGACAGGTAAACATCTGTGTTTGCAGACTAAAACAAAAATATAAGGCAAACTCTCAACTTTGTTTTTAAAATCACTGCACACAAGTAATTAGTGCACGGCAACACTGCAGACTGCAAACTGTAGATGTGAGCCTTTGAAATGTCCTTTAAATAATCAGGTAGAGCTCTTGGGTTGTTGTGTCTGGGTTCATACCCTTGTCTGGTGACTGTATAGGGCCCACCTGATTGAGGGGTTGGGTCCGTTCTCTCTCCTGCAGTAGGAGGATTCGTCCCAGAAAATAGCGCGGGGCCTCCAACCAAAGAGAATAAGTAGGCCCAATGGTGTCTGCAATCCCACCCCCTGGGATGCAGTACCTACCCACTTCCCTATAGTAGACTGGACCACCCCCTGGGAACCACTAAGACAGCTGTTACCTTCATCAATATATAATGCAAACAGGTCATGTAATATAGGTGCACAAACAAAAGTAAAGTTCGGCAAATTAGCAAAGCTTTTACTGTGTCACATAGGTCTGGAAAGTGGAAAGGAAAAGGGGGTTAGGCAATTGCAAGTCAGTTTCAGCACTTCCACCTGATAACAGTACTCCCTGGAACCACTATACTGTACAGTATGTCACTACCACTCTCTCAAATCACACGCAGTCACAGTAGGCACCCATTCAGTCAAGGTGCTCGATAAGGTACTGTAACTTACATTAAACAAGGGGAAGTATACTTTCTAAACTAGTACCAGTCCTAGAAATACACTTACAAGTATGAAATGGCAGTAAATGACTCTAGGTACACAAGAGTTGCACTATATCCCAGTGCAGGCCTGGTAGCTATGTTGCGCAGGTTATTTTGTTGGTGCAATTGCTGACGATTAAGAAGCTTGCATTTTATCCCCGCAGAAGACCAGGGTGTTCTAGCACAATTAATCAAACTTGAGATCCCAAATAGAAAATGCTTGAAAACCAACTTGTCATCCAAACAAGAGTACTGTAATCCAAACAGGAAGAATGCAAAGGACCCCAGTGAGCAACCCCCAACACTCAAGTGGCTCACGGATGTAGCAGCTCAGTTGAGGGGAGAACCAGCACATAGCAGCTGGTTGGGCAGCACTCAGGATTAGGCCCCAGCATCCAGGAAATGAAACACTTTGGACTCACTTTCAGATGATTCACAGCACCATAGCCCTTCTGGCTGAGCTCTCTCAGCAGTCACAGGAGAACTACGCAGTGCCTTCATGGTTGCCAAAAAGTCCAGACCCACGAAGTGACCTCCACAGTCCATTTCCCCTCTGAATCAAGTGTACCCTGACTCAGAGCTCACACTCTGTGACTCCTCATTCCCCAATTCACCCCACTTCATAAGGTCTAGCAGAACCAGGTGTCTGTCCCTGATTTCACAGCTCAGCAGCTTTTCTAGACGTGGATATCTCACCAGGCAATCACACACAATAGCTTTAGTCTGCAGAAATGCGCCGCAGGCACAGGCTTCCAACAGCTCACTTTCAACAGTACCCTTCTATCACAGTTCCACAGCAATATAAACCCAGGAAAAGTCTCACAGAATTATGGAAAGGTGAGCCCAGGAGATGACTCACAAAATTTAGGCCTGCTTACGCCTCCAATTCTCATTCAGCGACAGGTCTGCTCACTTCTGTGTCTCTGTCTCTCTCTAACTACAGGTGCCTTTCCTGGCACATTCTCTCAGCTTTTCAATTAAGCAGGTGCCCTTCCTGGCACAATCTCTCTGTGATTCACTTGAGCAGAGTGAGCACAGGAGAGGACTCACAATTTTCTGTAAGAGTGGGCCCTGGGGAGGACCTCAAGGGGTATCCCCCCTACGGTGACACCAACACAACGAAATACACACCTGTCAGCAAAATTGACATTTTGCTGACAGGTTGTTGTGTTGGTGCACCCGAGACAGGGCATGCTGTCTTCCGGTCCTGCACCCCTGCACTGAATGAACTCTGACTGGAGTTGAGAATCTAAAAGATGGGGAGGGGAAGGGCAAAGCCCCCCACATGGGGAGTTCGGAGGCAAAACCCTCAATGAAAAATACAGGACCGGGAGACACACAGGAATCATATAGACCGCAACTTCAGTCGACATGATTCCTGTCGTTGAAATGCCGGTCAACATAAAGAATGTCGAACCGGCATGGTAGCACCCCCACAAGGGCAGACCTGATTAGGCTCCAGCTCTCTTGTAGCAGCAGCAGGTCTCCTTTGCTTGGTGTCCTTCACTGGAATGCCATGAGCTCCCAAAAAGCCCAGAAACACTTCTCATAGCTTTGATCTCTGATTGACTGTGCAGAGTTGTCCATCTTTCCTTTTGCCTTATACGGCATTCTTATTGACTTCTTTAGCCTATTCTGATGCCATCATTTCCCCCAGTCCCTTTCTGGTACTGCACTGGGCTTTCTGGCACTTTCACTGGCTTATTGCTGGGTCACAGGTGACAAAGATGGCCTTGACCATGTTCTTTTAAGAGCCCTGTGCTCCAAGATCTTTTATTTTATATTTTTGTGCCCCCTCTTTGTGTGCTGGCCACAGGGACATTATTGCAGCTCTCCTGGGCTGTCGTCTGTGTAAGCCCCCCCAACAATGGCTTACCTTTCACGGAGCTCTGGGCTCCCTGGTCTCCCCCCCCATGAGCTGGTCTGTGGTTCGGGTGGGAGTCGCTACTGGTGACCCCTGTTGTGGCATACCACCATTTTCTACGGTGCCTTGGCCTAATCAGGGCCAGGCGCCAGAACAACTGTCGGTGCCGCCAGGTGTGGGTGCATGGTCCTGGGTCCGGAATTTAGGCTGCTTGGGCCCAGGGCCACAAAAGGGGTAAATAAATATCACATTTTTTAAGATGGAGGTCCTGCACACACTGTATATGCTCGAGGACCGTCAACAGAATTTAAAGGAACCAGGCTCCCATTTCCCCACAGCCATGCGACCGATTGGAGAAGCAGTGTTTCCCTGGCCCCCAAATTGAGCAGAGGGGCCAGGGAAGGGGCACATAGCGACTGGACACACTTCGGTCACAAATTAAATACAAATTAGCCCTGTCAGGAGCCAAATACATTGCTCGGAGCCCAAACTCATTTGGGGACTGGGGACTAAGCAAAGTGGCAGCCCCCACGTATCCTTGGCGACCTCGGGCTGCTGGGAAATTTCCCAAGGCAGCTAGGAGGTCACATGGGGGTCATCAGTCAATCAGTGGGAGTTGTGCCAGGGATTTAAAAGGGAAATCAGTGCAGAAAAATGGAGAAGACAAAGGCCACACAAAAAGCGAAGGCCTTCAAATTCAATTCAAGTAGTCATCAGTTGTTTACAAAACTGGTACATTATTTGAAGTACTTCAAACTGAATTCAATTGTACCTCAAACACCAGTTTTTATCCAGTGAAAAAGTCTCAATTTATTCTCAAATGCCCTTCAAAAAGTGGATGAAAAAATACTAATTAGCCTTCAAAAAGAAGGGAAAAAGAGTGGTAAAAAACTGTTCTGAACAAACCCTTCAATTGTACCTTAAACAACCTTCTTTTCCACCTGAAATGAATGCCTTCAAATTCAAGTTTTCTTCAGTTTTTTTGTAATTGTTTTGAAGTACTTCAAATTGCCTTCTATTTTACTTGGAAAACCAGTTTTTATCCAGTGAAAAATGTCTCAATTTGTTCTCAGATGCCCTTCAAAAATTGTACGGAAAATGCAAATTAGCCTTCAAATACACAGAAATACTGGTAATAAACTAATAACCTCCTAAAGCACATGCAGGGAAATATGTAAATGAGTATGGTTTTGATTTGATTGTCTTTGTAGAAACATTCTGTTTACAATGCAAATAGAATCTTTCCAGAAAGAAATCCAATAACAAAACCTGCTCATTTACATATTGTGCTGCATGTGCAGCCTAATGTAAGGCATCAACAATCCATTCGGGGTTCTTTTTGACTTAAAAACAAGTCTAGCTGTACCTTCTCATGTGCAAGTTCCCCTTTCTTTGTGTAACCGTGCTGAGCTAATTATCATATTAATCCCAGTAACCGGTTACTCCGGATGCATTTCAGGTATACCAGATGGTAAACACCACATGAAAAGCAACGTGTTCAAAGGCATTGTATCTTAGAAAAAAACTGTATTTACAGTAGTTACCAGGGGCGTAGCTACAAGGGTGCAGGGAGTGCAGTGGCACCTGGGCCCACAAAGTTTGAGGGGCCCAAATCACAATTTTGATGTTTATTCAAAACTGGGGAGGGGCCCTGTAACATCACATTGCACCCAAGCCCTCTGGGAATTTGCTACGCTACTGGTAGTTACCGTACGTAAAAAATATATTTTTTGTTTATGCTATACTTTTCTGTTACAATTTTATACCATCTGTCTGTTCTTCAAAAGTTATGCAACCATAAACATCCTCTGTTACAGTCACTGCACTGTTACAGCTCACTCATTTAGTATGGATAATAAGCAGGGGATCTCTTACCTGGGTCCTATGAAGCCTGGGATGGGGTCTCGGGATGGTGTGTAGTTGTACCTGTAAAATAGCAGTGATGTGGTCAAAAAGTATGGGGAGGTACACGTTGGGAGGAACAAGAGTTAAAGTGCGAACCCAGAAATTAAGTAAAAGTTAATTTAGAGAAGTAAGTGTTTAAGGCAAAAGTGACGGATAGAGTGAAAAAAGATCTAGAGTTAAAAAACAACAAGAAAAAGAGACAAAGAAATGAAGCAAGTGCTGTGGGGTGGTCTTATTTAAATATGATTTAGCCAGTGGTTCAGTAAGCTAGTGTAGGTTTTGGGCTATAGGCCCATTCCTTTAAAATGGAGTATCCCTGGCATCTGGTGGGTCCAACAAGGGCTTCTTTCCCCAGACTGCTGGCTTCCTGTTGTCCTCCTCCATGGTGTCAGAGCAAGTTACCAAAGCCTGATAAGCAATGAAGGAGTCACTGATGATAGCATACGTGGAAGCCCAATCGGACAATAAAGGAGCCACCAATAGTGGCATAGTAGGAAACCAGAGTAGCAGGCAATTAAGTAGCAGTCATTGGCAGCATAGAAGTAAACTATGGTGGGGGGGAGAGATACTGTGCTGGAGGAATGCCATATAGCAGAGGGCTAAGTGAGGGTAGGCACTCAAAACCTAGAGAGAGAGGACTTACTTATCACTTTTTCCTTGGAAGCCAGACAGGCAGTGATCAGAGGATAGCATAAAAAAGAAAAAAAAAGGACTAGTTATACATTGTCTGTGGGAAAAGCCCCACTTAGGAATCCAAGGCTGGGGCCAAGGAGGATGGGATGGTCCTCCAGGATGAGGACCCAGAGAAGGGAAGAAGGGACCCCCGAGGGAGGAGGAAGCTTCTCCTAGTGGTGTACTATTGTCCGGAGAATGGAGTTAGCGTCACTTAGCAGGGGGGAGACAGGGAGGTCAAGTGCCTCCCAGGAAGCGCTGCATAGAGGGATGGGAAGCAGATCCATAGAATCGCTACAGCAATAGCTAGGAGGCAGCAGCCAGATGTTATTGTCCACCAGGGGACCAATGACCTGGCCAGGAGAAGGGCAGAGTTAGAGTCCAGAAAGATTTCAAGAAGCTAGTTGGAAACCTGAAACAGATAGCATGCTCCAGCTCATTCTTGGAGGTGCTACCTGTCCAGGGCACAGGGGAAGCTAGGGCACTCCACATCCATACCTTCAACTCCTGGTTGAAGGATTGGTGTGGAAGGGAGGGTTCTGGCTTCATAGAGGACTGGGGCTTGACCTGGGCAGATGCAGGTTTATATAAGGAGGACGGCCTGCATCTGTCCGAGAAGGGGACCTTGGTGCTTTGTGAGAAGTTTAAATGCTTCAGCAGGGAGAATTTAAACTGGCCAAAGGGGGAGAACCATGAAACTTAGGAACAGCCCCCATGGGAACATGCAAGAATGTAAGTTGACTACGGGTACAGTTAAAGCAGGCAGGGAGGAGCAGGCAGGTGAAGAATGTGTAATGAATGATATGGGGGGTAAGAGCACATTAGAAAGGAAACCGGAGGGAGGGGGGAGATTCTGGAGAGGGAGAACAAGAGCAGAGGGTGGGCAGAATGTAAAACATGGAAGATCATGCCAACGAATGCCCATAGCCTAGGAAATAAGGTTCCAGACCTGGAGGCCTAGTTGGCAGATGCAGACCTTGACACAGCAGCAATAACAGAAACATGGTACTCTGCTAATCATGGCTGGGAAGTCAATGTACCAGGCTATACGCTGTTCAGGAGGGACAGGGAGGGTAAAAAGGGTAGGGGAGCAGCCCTGTACATCGGAGATGGTATAAAGGCTACAGAAGTTCAATGAAGACAGGGGGAAGCCAAGGCAATGTGGGTCATCCTGGAGCCACAGAATGGAACAGCAATATGCACTGAGGTGATCTACAGACCTCCGGCACAGAGGAAGAAAGTAGACAGGGAACTAGTGGAGAACATACACGACATGGCAGCTAAAGACAAAATCCTGCTACTGGGGCATTTTAATATGCCGGACATGGATTGGGCCACCCAGGTGGCTGTTTCAGCCAGAAGCACAGCCATCCTTGAATCACTGCAGGGTGTTGGACTCAGGCAGCTGGTGAATGAGCCAAGCAGGGACAAGTCAATTCTGGACCTGGTATGGACCAATGGAAACAGAGTCAAAGAATTACAGGTGGAAGGGCAGCTGGGGTCCATTGACCATCACATGGTGAGGTTCAGCATGAAGACGTGGACTCAACTGAGCCACACAATGGCAAGAGTATTAGATTTCAAGAGGGTGCATTTCATTGAAATGGGTAGATGTATACAGGCAGTCCTGGGGAAGGGAGAGGTAGTAGAGTGGGTGGAAGAACAATGGGAGAAACTGAAAGAAGCCATAGTGGATATAACAAACCAATACATTAAGATAGTGGTCAAAGGGAAAAAGGAGGAAACCATTGTGGTTCTCCAACGAGGTGAAAGACAAAGTCAGGGCTAAAAGGCCGAGTTTCAGGAAATATAAGGGGAGTCAAAGGGAGGAGGACAGGGAGGTGTGTATCTTGAATGTCTAAGAGAAGCAGGGAAGGCTGTTAGGAGGGTGAAGGCGCAGACAGAAGAGGGCTTAGCAGAGTCTGTAAGCAAAGAGGATAAAGTATTTTATAGGTACATCAGTGAAAGAAGAAACCGTTGGGGGGAATGGTGAGGCTCAAAGGTAGAAGAGAGAGTGTAAGAAGGGATCTGGACAAGGCAGAAATACTGAACAAATACTTCTGCTCAGTATTCACTAAGGAGTGGGAGGATCAAGGACCACAGTTGGGTTGCAGAGGTGATGGGGTGGGGGGGAGGAGAGGTGAACACCAGTCCATTCACAGTGGAGAGTGTTCTGGAAGAACTCACAAAGTTGAAAGTGGATACGGCCATGGGGCCAGACTGCATCCACCTGAGGATATTAAAGGAGCTGTGAAGGGAACTAGCAGCACCTCTGGCGGCCCTGTTCAGAGTCACTCAACACGAGTGTTGTTCCAGAGGACTGGAGGAGAGCACATGTAGTCCCACTGCACAAAAACCGCAGTAGGGAGGAGGTGGGGAACTACAGGCCAGTCAGCCTCACCTCAGTGGTGGGAAAGATCATGGAGACACTGCTGAAACATATAAACATAAACTCTGATGACAGATAAGGACCACTTGGCCCACCTAGTCTGCCAATTTCCCTACCTACAGAATAAGCTGCAGATCCTAGTTAACCAACAGCGTATTTCTTCCTACCCCCCCACAAGAATTGCCTTATGTCTGTCCCATGCATTCTTGAATTCTCCCAGAGTTTTAGACCCCACAACCTCCTCAGGAAGGCTGTTCCATGCGTACACCACCCTCTCTGAAAATATACTTCCTCACATTGCCTCTGAGCCGTCCTCCCTCTATCTTCAAATTGTGTTCCCTTGTTCTTGCACATCCCTTTTTCTGAAAGATGCTACCCTCTTGGACTTTGTTGATTCCACTGAGGTACTTAGAAGTTTCTATAATGTTCCCCCTCTTCCTCCTTTCCTCAAGGGTATACTTATTAAGCTCCTTTAGTCTCTCCTTGTATGGCTTCTCTTGCAGACCCTGCACCATTTTAGTTGCCCTCCTCTGGACTGCCTCCATCCTGTCGATGTCCTTGCGGAGATAGGGTCTCTAGAACTGGACGCAGTACTCCATATGGGGTCTCACCAACTGTCTGTACAGAGGGATAACAACTTCCTGTTTTCTGATGGTGATGCCTCTCCCTATACATCTCAGTATCCCCTCAGCCCTTCCTACTGCCTTCTCACATTGCTTGCTAACCTTAAGGTCATCTGATATGAATGATTACCCCCAGGTCCCTTTCCATTTTTGTTGTTGTTACTACCTCCCCCTCATTGTGTAATCTTCTCCAGGGTTTTTGTTTCCCAGGTGCATTATTTTGCACTTCTTTGCATTGAATACAAACTGCCATACTTCTGACCATTCCTCCAACCTTACCAAGTCCCTTCTCATCCTTTCCACACCTCCTTGTGTATCAACCCTAGTTGCAGATCTTTGTGTCATCTGCAAAGAGGCATACTTTTCCTTCCAGTCCCTCTGCAATGTCACTTATAAAGATATTGAAAAGGACTGGACCCAGTAATGAACCCTGTGGTACCCCACTAGTAACCCCTCTTTCTTCAGAGTGGACTCCATTTACAATTACCTTCTGTGTCCTGTTGTCCACCCAATGTTTTACCCAGGTTACTTCCCTGGGACCCACTCCCAGGCTGGTTAATTTGATTATTAATCTTTTGTGTGAGACTGTGTCAAATGCCTTGCTAATGTCTAGGTAGGCCATGTCCACAGCACCTCCCTGGTCTAATACTTTGGTCACCCAGTCAAAGAAATCAATTAGATTCGTCTGACATGATCTTCCTGCTGTGAACCCATGCTGCCTTGGGTCCTGTGTCTCACTGGCCTCTAGGTACTCAACAACTCTTTCCTTCAGAAGTGATTCCATCACTTTCCTTACCACAGAGGTCAAACTGACAGATCTGTAGTTTCCTGCCTCTGTCTTGCTCCACTTTGTGAAGAGAAATCACATCCGCCTTTCTCCAGTCCTCAGGTACTACACCATCCTCCCATGATTTGTTAAAAAGGGTAGTCAGTGGTGTCACTAGTTCTCCCCTTAATTCTTTTAGAATTCTGGGGTGAATTCTGTCAGGCCCCACTGCTTTTTCCACCTTCAGTTTAAGGAGTTCTTTCAGAACCCTTTCTTCTGTGAAAGGACTGGGATCGACCTCCCTATTCAGAGTGCTTCTGTTAATTGGATTAGGCACCTCCCCCTCCTCCTCTTTTGTGAATACTGAGCAGAAGCATTCATTCAGTATCCCTGCTTTTTCACTGCTCCTCTCTGCTCACCCACCATCCATTCTATTCAGCCTCAATATCCCTCCCTTTGTCTTTCTAGGCTCCCTGATGTACCTGTAAAAGGTTTTATCCCCCTTTTTAACCAAGTTAGCTATCTTTTCCTCAGTTTGGGCCTTTGCTATTCTGACTTCCCTCCCTGCTTCCTTCTTCCTTAACTGGTACAGTTCTCTGTCCTGCTCCTTCTGTGTTTCCTTATACTTCCTAAATGCTATCTTTTTCTCCCTAACCTTCCCCGCCACCTCTTTTGAAAACCCTAGTGGCTTTTTCTTTCATTTTGATTTGTTTATTTGCTTCACACAAAGACCTGTTGCCTCTGTGATGGCAGTGTTGATGTTTCCCCATTGTTGCTTCACCCCTCTTTCTAGCCTGTTTACTAGTGCTTTTCTAAGGCACTGTCCCATCTTGCCAAAGTTAACCCTCCTGAAGTCCAGTACCCTCACTTTTGTATGGCTTGACTCTGTAGCTGAGTTTATCGTGAACCACACTGTTTGGTGGTCACTTGTTCCCAGATGGCTACCCACTTCTAGATCTGAGATCCTCTCACTGCCCCCATTTAAGAGTATGAGGTCTAAGATTGCTCCCTCATGAGTGGGTTCCAAAACTAGCTGTCTGAGGCATGCCACCTGTAGGGCATCGAGAATGGCCCTGCTCTTGGATGTGGCTGCAGCAAAGGTGCTCCAGTTAACATCTGGCATATTCAGGTCTCCCATCAACAGTATCTCCCCTTTCTCTGCCATCCTAAGGATGCCTTCTATCATATCCTTGTCCATTCCCTCCCCCTGACAGGGGGGTCTGTATACAACCCCTGTGCAGATTGCGGTGCCATTTCCAGCCTCTGAGGTGACCCACAGTGCCTCCTCTGCTCCCTGTTTACTCTTTTGTTCTATTGCTTTTATCCCTTTCCTTACATAGATAGCTACTCCTCCCCTCTTCTCCCCTCCCTGTCTCTCCTGTAGGTTGTGTACCCTGGTATGTTAACATCCCAGTCATGGTTCTCTGTGTACCATGTTTCTGTGACTGCTACAATATCCAGGCATCCCTCTTCCATCAAGGCCACCAGTTCATGGAGCTTGTTGCCCAGACTACAGGTATTGGTACTCATTATCCTCCATTTCTTGTTGGGCTTACCCCTTTTTGCCCCATCCCTGTCCTTATTGCCTTTGTCATTTTCTCCATTTACCCCTGCCCTTCTCCCTATTGACATCTCTATCTTGGTGTTTACCTCACTTACTACCCTGATTTGGGGAGGGGGTAGGATTTCTCTGCTCCTTTCCAGTGCCTCACCCCTTGGCTAGTTTAAATGCTTGCCAATGAAGTATTTAAACCTATCACCTAGGATCCTGGTTCCCCTCCTGGACAGATGCAGACCATCACGCCAGTATAGGCCTGCATCACTCCAGGTAGACCCCCAGTCCCCAATGAAGCCAAATCCCTGAGCTCTGCACCAGTTTTTCAACCACTGATTGAATCCCATGGTGTAATGCACCATAGCCTCACCCATGCCATAGACAGGCAGCACCTCTGAGAAAGTTACCATGCAAGCTACTTGTCTTAGGCCCCTCCCCAACTCCACAAACTCTTCCTGCACTACTCTGATCCCTCTCTCAGTCAGGTCATTTGTCCCTAGGTGGACAATGACATCAAGCTCCCTCCCCTGTGCAGCTGCTCCGGTGATCCTAAGGATTCACTCCCTGTCCCTCCAAGCCATGGCGCCAGGCAGGCACCTTACCTCCCTCTCCCCTTCCTCCCCCAGTTCTACCCCCTAACAATGGAGTCCCCCACCAGAAGTTGTTTTCTTCTCCTGTGGGGTCTCATGCCACCCTCCTGTGGGTCTCTTTTGTGGAGGTTCCCAGCATCCTCCTTGGTCTCCACTGCAGGTGCCTCCATGGAGGAACCGCACTTTGCCAGAATGGCATATGAATTGTGGAGAGGTACAACTTGAGGGATGTGCCTCTGTTCCACCACCCTCACCCTCCCTGAGCCCACTGTGATCCAACTGCTCCTCTTTCTTGGCAACCTCTGAGGCAACAGCAGTGGCCTTGGTGGTCTCTGGATGGGAGAGGAGGTCCCCCAAATCCTGACCAACTCAGCCTGGAGATGAGCAACCTCCTCTCTCAGCCCAGAGAGGTGCCTGCTGATGGGACAACACCACATCCTCCAGAACATCTCCCGGAAGACTGCTGCTCCACAGCCACTGTACTGCACCACTCCCATCATGTCTTATTTCTGGACCCTTAACTGTTGTTTGGAATATTTACTCTTTCCTCTGTTTATTTATTTTTTTCTCTCCCTATTTACTTACTGCCCCTGTGCCCTTTAAGCACCTGATCTTCCTGTTCTGAGACAAGAAGTTCCTATATTTCTCAGTAGTCTCCTTACTTGCTCAGAGTCAGATCTCCAGCAACTGGGGGGATGGAGAGCTACTCTTTTCCTTCTAGGATGGTGAGTCTTTTTTGGCTCTGTGATCACTCACTTCCTGCTCCCAAACAGAAAGTTCCTGTTGTCAGTCAAATCCTGTGCCTATAAAAGTAGAACTGGATTAGGGTGGAGGGAAGGACGGCAATATAGTCCCAGTAGAGAAGTACAGTTATAACAGTAGCTCCTTCCTCTTGGTGTTCTCTGCCTCTTCTCTGGCAGAAGCTATCTAGGGCAGTTTTTAAATCTGGCTTTATCCTGGCTTCCTTCTAACTAAGCCACTCCCCCAACTTTACAGCTCTTTCTACTCTCAGTTAATTGCACAGATAACAATTCCCTTCAGCCACCTGAGACAAACACCTAGATAACTGCACAGATAACAATTCACTTCAGCCAATTTAGACAAACACACTAGCTGAAAGAATGGATAGTGGCACATACGGAATCCATTGGTGCTCAGGATATGAGGCAACATGGATTCACAGAAGGAAGGTCATGTCAAATTAATCTAATAGTTTTGTTTTGATTGGGTGACTAGGGAATTTAATCAGGGAGGGATGGTAGACGTTGCCTACCTAGATTTCAGCAAAGCCTTCATCACCGTCCCACATAGAAGGCTGATTAACAAGATGGGTAGTCTGGGCATGGGAGACAAGGTAGTCAACTGGGTTAGGAACTGGTTAACAGACAGGAAACAGATGGTGGTGGTAAATGGGGTACAATCTGTGGAAAGGAGGTGGCCACTGGGGTACCTCAGAGATCAGTACTAGGACCAGTCTTATTCAATGTCTTCATTTGTGACATTGAAGAGGGGCTAGAATGTAAATGTAAATGTAAACTTTATTTTTTAAGCTCCTTTCAAAAACCAAGGCGCTGTACAACAAAAGTCAAGCCATTCAATGAAATACCATACATAAACATTATTAAAAACCTTAAAAAAAAAGCTTTAGAAAACAAATAGGTTTTGAGCTCAAATTTAAAACTCGAGACGGTCAGGCAATCTCTTATCCAACAAGGTAGAGAATTCCACAGGAAAGGGGCAGCATAAGAAAACGCACGTGCCCACAATGTTTTTATCCGAACCCTGGGAATCTCTAGCAATCCCTCGTCGGCAGATCAGAGTGAGCGGGAGAGGCAGTAGGGAGTAAGGAGATCTTGCAGATACTAGGGTCCCTGTTCATGTAGGGCTTTATAGGTCAGTAACCCGACCTTAAAGGTGATCCACCACTGAACCGGCAGCCTGTGCAGTTCGTGCAGCACAGGCGTAATATGACTAGTCCTGGTTGTACCAGTCAAAAGCCTGGCCGCTGCATTCTTCACTAACTGCAAGCGATGGATATCAACCCCAGGAAGCCCGAGGTAAAGGGCATTGCAGTAATCAAGGCGGGTGGTTACGGAGGCGTGGACCAATGTAGGAAGGTCAGCCAGAGGAACCAGGTGTTTCACCCGGACGATATTCCTAAGATGATAAAAGGAAGATTTGACAATGGCAGACACCTGTAATTTCAGGGTCAAACCATCATCAAAAATAATGCCCAGATTACGCACCAAGTCTGAGGTCAAGAGCTGGATGCCATCGAGCCATAAGCCTGACTGGAGCCCAGCCCTAAGACCCACCTCAGGGTGACCCAGGTCCGCAACCAACACCTCGGTCTTATCCGGATTTAACCTCAGCCAGCTAGTGCTCATCCAATCTCTGATCTCGGCTAGACAGCTGTTAAGCACGGAGATTGCATCACCCTGTCTGGGAATAAAGGACAGTTACAGTTGGGTATCATCTGCATAGCAGTGAAAACCCAAACTGTATCGCCTAATGATGTCTCCCAATGGCAGCATATAAACTGCGAACAATCATGGGTGCCAAAATGGAGCCCTGTGGCACCCCACAGGACAGGGAGATGGTGTCAGAGGAATAAATTCTAGTGACAACCCTGTGTGTCCTGCCTGTAAGGAAAGATCGAAACCAGCGTAGAACTGTACCAGACAGTCCTCAAAGAAGCCGCAGGCACTCCAAAAGCACACCATGGTCCACAGTATCAATTGCTGCAGAAAGATTGAAAAGGACTAAGATAGTACGAGCCTTTCGATCTCTAGCAATTAGGAGATCATTTAAATCCCAGACCAGAGCGGTCTCAGTGCTGTCTTTTCCTAAACCCAGATTGGAGAACATCATAGACACTGTTTGCTGTAAAATGGTTATCCAGCTGCAACGCAACCACCTTCTCAATAACCTTACCCACAAAGGGTAGGTTACAGACAGGTCTATAGTTAGCTAGACAGTCAGGGTTCAGCAAGGTTTTTTTTAGGAATGATCACATGACCGCCTCCTTAAGGGGATCAGGAAAGGCCCCCTGCTCCAAGGATCTCCAGACAATTTCAGCAAGGATCAGGCAGATGACATCTACATAACCTAACAATAGTGGTGTAGGGCCTGGATCCAAACTACAGCTGGTTGGTCGTACAGTCTGGACAATCCTCACAATGTCCATGAATTCCGGCCTACTGAAGTCAAACCAGGTAGCACAGGTGCTCGCAGCCTCCTGCTGATCTTCACAATCCCTTAAAGAGAGAGCTGGGCTGATACCCGACCTAATGCTGGCAATCTTATCTGCGAAGAATCGAGCAAGCTCGTTGTGACAACCCACCTCTCCCTCTGGGCTGAAACAGCTTTTAGAGAGGTGTGTGTGTCCTCGGGTATTCGCTGCCACCAGCCGGACTTTCCTTCCGGCACCGCTTTCAAGTGTACAAACTTGAATAATCACACGTGCAGTTGCACAAGTTAAAGTCTGGTAGTGTGTCTCTTTCAGGTGGCAGATGCTACACAGAGTTTACCCTAGCCAGTGGAAAACCAAATCTTACCTTAGAAAAATGACATCAGAGACACAACTGTTGAGCAAATAAATAGCTTTTACTTAACAGAAAGTGCAATGAGCATTTACAGGAAATGTATTTACAACACAAGAGAATAACACTCATACAGGAAAAGTAAACAAATGTTTTTAAACAACAGATGGCAAAGAAGAAGGCTATTACTGAAATATACTATCACTAAACTTACCCTTCCCTGTCCTTACAAGAGACACTGGACCCTGTTCTAACTGCCAGCCCCACGGACATACCAGGTAGGCTCCAAGCTTATGTTTCCCTCACAGCTTCCAGGGCAAGAGAGTTCTCTGTCTTACAGAAGCTTATATAGTCTATGGAGACTAGGTCATTCCTATTCTCCCTTAAATGCACCAACCAACTAACATGTATGTATTTAATTGTCCCAATCAGAGTGAACACCTATTGGTGACCAATTATATTCCTTTTCACCTTAAGTTTATATTTGAATGATCCAATCCATTCAAACTGCCCTGTTCCGTGTCTGCAAGGTCTGGGTGTGTCTGGAGATGTCCACTGAGATTTATGACCCAGCTCTTATCTAGCAGCTAGGAATTCCACAAGCTGGTTGCTGCTGGAGGATTTCAGCCTCAGTGTATTTTTTCCACACTGCTAAAAAAATAAGGCATCTACAGAATCCAAACCATTAACTCTTTCCTTCCCATTTCTGTCCATCTCCCCCCCCCAAGATAATGAAGGCGTGTCCCTTGGGCTACCCCAAGTGACACAGCCGTTCATCTGATACTGGAAGTGCCCAAAGTATCCAGCCAGGCCATTAGCCCTGCCTAGATAGCCCATCTGCATTTGCATTTTGTTTGCCACTGCGTGCTGTATGGTCATGTTGTATGCCTGCAGTACCAAACTCCAACGTAGTAGTTTACCATTTTGTCCACTGGACCTATGAAGCCAAATCAGGGGATTATGATCTGTGACCACAGTAAATTCTCTCCCATATAGGTAAGGCTGCAGCTTCTGAAGGGCCACACTATTCCCAAGCATTCCTTCTCAATTGTGGTGTATGCCTCCTCTCTGGGCAAAAGCCTTGACTGAGGTACACAACTGGGTGCTCCTCCCCTGCTGAGTAACTTGGCTCAGCACAGCCCCAGCCATGATCTGAGGCATCCACATGAACCATAAACTTTAAACTATAATTAGGGCTAGCCAATACAGCTGGGCCACTTAAGGCCTTTTTAGCTCATGAAAAGCAACCTCACAGCCTTCTGACCACTTCACCATCTGGCTTTCCCTTCTTGGTTAGGTCTGTCAGGGCTTAGCCAGATTGCTATAGCGGGAACAAACCTTTGGTAGTACCCTGCAGTCCCTAGAAATGCCCTGACCTGTTTCTTTGTGGTAGGAGTAGGCCAGGCCAGGATGGCATCAACCTTGGCAGGCTCGACGGATGTGTCCACTACCCACCCGGTGCCCAAGGTAGGATACTTCTGCCATACCTATCTGGCACTTCTCTGCCTTGACTGTCAGACCTGCCTTCTTTAACCTGTGGAACACATCCGCACATTCTTGATGTGCTCATCCCAGGTCTGGCTATATATGGCTATATCATCCATATAAGCCAATGCAAACTCCACTCTACCCCAGACAGAATGCGATCTACAAGCCGTTGAAAGGTTGCAGGTGCATTCTTCATTCGAATGGCATTACCTTAAATTCATATAAACCAAATGGAGTAACAAACGCTGATCTTTCCTGGCGCGGGGTCAGAGTACCTGCCAATAGCCCTTTGTTAGGTCTATTGTGTCAAATACTTGGCTCCCCCAGTCGCTCCAGGGTCTCATCTGTTCTGGGCATGGGATAAGCATCAGACTCGGCAGCTGTTAAGCTTCCGTAGTCCACTGAGAATCGTGTGGTGCCATCCTTTGGGGATCAGTACCACGGGTGATGCCCAGGGGCTACTAGATTCCTGGATTACCCCAGTTCCAGCATCTCTTTGAGCTCATCTTTCACAGTCTGCTTAACATGCTCAGGTACCCTGTAGAGGGACTGTTTCAGGATCCTGGGTCCCTGTATCCACATGGTGCTCTGCCATCGTGGTGTACCCTGGTTTCCTGTGAACATGTCTTCAAATTCTCTCAGCACACCCTAATTTCTTGCACCTGGGCTGGTGTCAGCTGTTCCGAGAGGGTAAGGCTGTCCACAGAGGATGCACCCTGGCCTCCCAAGTAGGTCCACCAGTGGATCTACCTCAGTTTCCTCCTCTGGAGCACTGCATACAGCGAGGACCATTTCCTCTCTGTCATGGTAGGGCTTCAGCATGTTAACATGATACACCTTTCATTTGTATCTCCTGTCCGGGAGCTCTATCATGTAATTGACGTCACTAACCTTTTGGACAATGGAGAATGGCCCCTCCCATGCTGCCTGTAACTTATTCTGTCAGACAGGGATGAGTGCCATCACTCACTGTCCCACCACATATTCTCTGGCTCGGGCCCCACGGTCATACCAGACTTTCTGCCGCTGTTGTGCAGTGGCCAGGTGCTCCTGAGCAAACCCCATGAGCTCCCTAAGGCGGGTCCTGAAGTTCAGGACATACTCCACAACAGACTCCCCTTGGGAGGCACGGTCACCCTCCCATTCGTCCCTAATCAAATCTAGTGGCCCCGCACCTATGACCAAACAGGAGCTCGAAGGTGAGAACCCTGTGGACTCCTGTGGGACTTCCCTGTATGCAAATAGGAGATGAGGCAAATATTTGTCCCAGTCTCTCTTATGCTGGTCAGCAAAAGTCCTTAGCATGGTCTTAAGGGTTGAATTAAATCGCCCCACTAGACCATTAGCTTGGGGATGGTATGGGAGGTTTTGAGCTGCTTTACCCCACACTTCTCCCACAAACTACTCATTAATCCTGACATAAAATTGGCACCGGTCTGACAGTATCTCCTGGGGAAAGCCCACCCGCTAAATATTTCCAACAGTGCATCTGCCACTGGTCCTGCCTCAGAGGATGTTAGGGCCACTGCCTCTGGGTATCTAGTGGCATAGTCTACAACTACCAGGATATACCACTTGCCAGTGTGACTTGGGGTGCTCAATGGCCCCACTATGTCCACTGCTACCCTCTTGAAGGGTTCATCAATAATGGGCAGGGGCACCAAAGCTGCCTTGGCCTTGTCCCCATTTTCCTACCTGCTGGCACTGTGGACAAGTCCAGCAATAATTGCCACATCCTTGCCAATACCAGGCCAGAAGAAATTGTTGGTGAGCTTTTAATTAGCCTCCTCCCCCAAGATGCCCTGAAAAGGGATATCATGTGCAAGGGCCAAAGCTACTGACGGTGAACCTTAGGGACTACCAGCTGCTGGAATACCTCACCAGCTAGCCCTTCCTCTGTTGTACATTCTCTGTACAACAGCCCATTATCCCAGTAAATGGACTCTTTACCCCCTGAGAATGCTCAGCCCTATGAGCTATTTCCTCAGTTTTTCCAGGGTAGGGTCAGTTAGCTGTGCAGCACTCAGCTGCCCTCGTCTGACCCTTCCCAGTGCCCCTCTGAAGGAAGTCCTCTGGGTTCCTCTATTTGTGACTGGGGTTCTGGACTGCAGCTTCTAGCCAGCCCCTCCCCTGTGCTGGACACTTCCTCAGCTGCTGAGGGTGTGGCTGGACCACCCAGAGTCAACCCCTCTTCCCCCTCAGAAGCTTGCCCTTGTGCCTGACTACGAGTTACAGCACACACCAGTTTTTTACTGGGGTCCAAATCCTTCCCCACAATCATACTTACAGGTAGGTCCTCTACAACTCCCACCTCCTTTTCTACATGGCCCCCTTCCCAGCTCAGGAAGACTCTAGCCATTGGTAATGGGACTGGTGGCCCTGTGAATGCCCGAACCTTGGAGTATTTCCCAGGCACGATCTGCTCTGCCCGAATGAGATTTTGCCTTACCAGAGAGATGTTAGCACCTGTGTCCCATAGTCCTGTGTTACTATTCCATTAACTGTAATGGGACGCAGATTCTCATCAGAGGAGAGTGGTTCTCAGACTGGACACACCCTACAAACACACCAGTGCCCTTTTGATCACCCCGCCCAATATCTCTGCCCTTAACCAGTTTCTGAGGGCAGTTATATCTCAAGTGTCCACTTGATTGCAAATATGACATTTCTTGGGACACATTTCTTGAGTCCCTTAGAACCAGAGGGCTCTACTTTGGGCTCAGGTGCAGGCTGGTTTCCTTTGGGCTTCCCCCCTTGGGATCCCTTATACCCATGTGCTGCCCCCATACCATAAGACTTACGTTGTGTGTGTGGCCGGCTAGACAGATACTCGTCAGCGCTTCCTGCCACCTCTGTGGAAGAGCGCATGCCCTGTCTATGAGCCATACACGCATGTCCTCAGGTACAATTTTAAGGAATTGTTCTCTCACCAATACATCTTTAATCAGTTCCACAGTAGTTGCTTTAGCCCCTCCATCCACCTATCAAGGTAAGTATACAGTTTAACCTGCGGTTCGCATAACTGTCTTCTGGGCTTTTCTTTAACTCCTAAATTTTCTTCTATAAGCCTCAGGAGTTAATTCAAAACATTTCAACAACACTGTTTTACTTTATCATAATCAGCATAGTCTTCATTACTCATTTTGTAAATGCATTCAGCGTTCTCCCGTCAGCAAGGGTGTGAGATAAGTTGACCAGGAAGCCTTATTTAATTGTAATTGATTACATACTCTCTAAATGACCTTAAAAATAAATCAAGGTCATCTCCCTCTTTAAACTGAGGAACAATTTAGAATTCATTTTGGCTTCATGAGGTAAACTCACTCCACCATTACTCACGGTTTGCTGACTGCGGAGGTCATCATCTCCTTCTCGTGCTGTTGTCTCTGGAGTTCATGCTGTCGTTCTTTCTCTCTGTCCACGTTCTTTCTCTCTGTCTGCCAGTCTCTTTTCTTCAAGTTCTTTCTCTGCTTCCAACCTTCTTGCTTCTGCTTCAGCATCCAGTCTTTTGCCTCAATGCCTTGTCTTGCAGCAATAGCTGCATGCGCAGTGCCTCAAGCTGATTTGGGGCCTGCTGCCTCAGTTCCTGACTCACCCCCAATGACTGTCTGCTTCAGATCATGTGCCAAGAGTAATTATGAGATCTGCCTTTTCTTCTGCTTCAGACTTTCAGGCTGAATCCCCTTTTCCTGGCACCTTTCAACAAGCTGTGGCACAGTAAGTGAGTCATACTCCGTGGAGCTCATTCTCTACTGCTACACTATACTGTGCTATCTAGAAACAAATAAAACTGTTGTACAAATGTATCCTCTTGTATATCCTGTTTTGCAATGCTAAGGTAACTGTTCCACTGGCAAACTCTGTATCAGTGTGCTATGAAGTCCGCTGTCATCACCCCACCACTGCCAACCAATATGTGACAACCCACCTCTCCCTCTGGGCTGAAACAGCTTTTAGAGAGTGTGTGTGTCCTCAGGTGTCGCTGCACCACCGGACTTCCTTCCGGCATACCTCTTTCAAGTGTACAAACTTGAATAATCACACGCGTGCAGTTGCACAAGTTAAAGTCTGGTAGTGTGTCTCTTTCAGGTGGCGGATGCTACACAGAGTTTACCTTAGCCAGTGGAAAACCAAATCTTACCTTAGAAAAATGACATCAGAGACACAACTGTTGAGCAAATAAATAGCTTTTACTTAACAGAAAGTGCAATGAGCATTTACAGGAAATGTATTTACAACACAGAGAATAACACTCATACAGGAAAAGTAAACAAATGTTTTAAACAACAGATGGCAAAGAAGAAGGCTATTACTGAAATTTACTATCACTAAACTTACCTTCCCTGTCCTTACAAGAGACACTGGACCCTGTTCTAACTGCCAGCACCAACGGACATACCAGGTAGGCTCCAAGCTTATGTTTCCCCTCACAGCTTCCAGGGCAAGAGAGAGTTCTCTGTCTTACAGAAGCTTATATAGTCTATGGAGACTAGGTCATTCCTATTCTCCCCTTAAATGCACCAACCAACTAACATGTATGTATTTAATTGTCCCAATCAGAGTGAACACCTATTGGTGACCAATTATATTCCCTTTTCACCTTAAGTTTATATTTGAATGATCCAATCCATTCAAACTGCCCTGTGTCCGTGTCTGCAAGGTCTGGGTGTGTCTGGAGATGTCCACTCGAGATTTATGACCCAGCTCTTATCTAGCAGCTAGGAATTCCACAAGCTGGTTGCTGCTGGAGGATTTCAGCCTCAGTGTATTTTTTTCCACACTGCTAAAAAAATAAGGCATCTACAGAATCCAAACCATTAACTCTTTCCTTCCCATTTCTGTCACACTCGTCACACTTTATTTGTGAAAAATCTCTTCCAGACTAAAGACAGACTGGATTGCACAGTCTGTCCACAGTCTGGAAGAGTTGAGCTTGTTGAGTTCACACAGCAGCAATCTCCCCGGACAGGAATTCTGCCTTCTTACGGGTGATTGCTGATTGATAGGCCACATAATGGTCCATCAACCTAAGCCTGTTAGCATCCAAGCCGGATTTCCGCTAAGCTCTCTCAAGCCTTCGCCCCACTCTTCTCAGCTCCTTCAAGGACCCATCAAACCAAGGGGTCCACGGGGTGCAGAGTGAGTAAGTGGATGAACACAAATACGAGCAATTAAGTCCAGGGCATCATCCACCACCTTATTATAGGCAAGTACAAGATCCCCTGGACTCATGCATTCACTTGATAAACCCGATAGGTTCAGCACCGCCAATAGGCCCGCTGGGGTAACCCCCTCAAAGGGCGATACTGGACCATCTGCGTAGGATCAGGTCTATTTGGGGGTGCCCCGAAGCTGAACCTAATGGTGTGATGGTCTGACCAACCGTTTGGTTCCACCCCAATCCTGTGATCTCCATCCCCAGGAGAAACACAAGATCTAGTGAGTGACCCCCTATATGGGTAGCAGAGGTAACCACCTGTGTAAGGCCCAGCACAGTCATAAACTGGAAGAGATTATTTCCAAACTGTGAGAATTCATCGTCGATCCAGGCAATGAAGTCACCCAGGATTGACCATCTGGACGATTCCAATGCCATGTCGACAATGAAGTCTGCAAATTCCTTCAGGAATTCTCCACCATCCTTGGGTGGACAGTAGATGAGGAGTATCCTGAACCCTACACCTGCTCCCAGAATACACTCAAAAGATCGAACGAATGCATCCCACTAGCAGATCCACAAGGCCCAGCTCCATTTTAAACAAAATGGCTACACCCCCGCCCCTATGATCCAATCTTGGGCTGTGTATCACCAAGAACCCAGCATCCAGCCAGGTCTCGGTGATGCATGTCAGATAAGATGTTCCAACAAGATCAGCTATAATAGTCATCTTGTTCTTAGTCGATCTGACATTGCATAACACCGCCCGGGTTGGATGGGTTATCAAGGAAGATCCCAGGACCTGCCCACCATTTGTGGAGCCCTTGGGTATGGGAATCAAGCAGGGAACATCCCTTTCCTAACCCCATTTCACCCCAGGGCATCTCCTAGTCCCCACTATTTCTATTTGCCCATCCCTCTCCATTCTCCCACTATGCCCAGTCCACGTTCCCTTCAGTCGTCTCCTCACTATCCCCAATGCTCGACATCTCTTATAGACTTCGATTGATAGTGGGGGACAGTCAAAGGGGTGTAGATCCTGGAGCATAGTAGGAGAATAATGCCTGACTGTCTTAACACCCTCCAAGCACATCTTAATTAATTATAATGAAATAAATAAAACCCAAGAATTTTACAACCAAAATACCTCACCACAATTATCGTCACCACACATATACATTCACCTTCAGCGAGGTGTCTCTCACACAATCCACAGAAAGATACAATCAACCATTCATTCAGCAGAATCACCATCCAACTTATAAACAACACACAAGTACTAATCACTACAATAAACAGTATGACTCCAATATCAAAATAAATCAACAAATGATTTAAAACATCAGCCCAAATTTAAGTGCTACAGAGATTTCAGTCCATATTCAATTCATGTAAATCCATGTAAATCCTCTCACAATTCAGGATTACTTAACTTCCGTGCAGTATCAGCAGTCCAGCACATCTCATTAATAAATCCAGGCAGACAACTTTAAATGTTTTATTGAAAGGCCAGGAGGAAAGGTTTGCCTGTTTGCCGATGACACCAAGATCTGCAACATGGTGGATATTCCAGAAGGGGTGCATAAAATGAAGAGGGACCTGGAGAAGCTTGAAAGATGGTCGGAGATGTGGCAACTGAGGTTCAATGCAAAGAAGTACAAAATAATGCACCTAGATAGAGGGAACCCTGGGGAGAGCTGCAGGTTGGAGGGGGAGGAACTGACTGTCATCAAAAAGGAAAGGGACCTAGGGGTGATCATCTCTGATGACCTCAAGGTATCAAAGCAGTGTACAAAGGCTGCAGGGAGGACCAGTGGCATGCTGGGGTGCACAAATAGAATTCGCCAAGCTAAGAAAGCATACTTCCTATCATCCTTTAGTGAAAAGTGAAACCACCCTACGGACTTCTGGAAATCCCTGAAATCCCTGCTCTCTCCCCCTACCCACACACCCCCCAACTATTTTAGTAGATGGCACCCCTATCTCTGACCCCACTGGTGTTGCCGAAGCTTTCAACACCCATTTCTCCAGCTGCGCAGACAACCTTCTATCCTCCCTCCGGAATACACACACCGTGGCCCCTCCACTTAGCACCCCCACACATAGCACCCTCCACCAAGTCCCTCCTTTTGTATTTCAGCCAGTATCCCCTGCCAAAGTCCACCTCGCTCTATGGGCACTGAACCCCAACAGAGGCAAATGCCCGTTAGCTCTTGATGCCAAGATGCTATTCCTATCAGCCCCTGCCATAGCCACCCCTCTGGCCGCACTCTTCAACCTCTCCTTCTCCCTGGGCAAGGTACCAATGACCTGGAAAAGGGCCACTGTAATTCACCTACCTAAAGGCGGTGACCCCTCCTCCCAAGGGAATTACAGACCTATCTCCCTACTCCCGATACTGGCCAAACTTCAGAAGCGACTGGTCCTGTCCAAACTCTCCCAGTCCCTGGACGCCTCCTCCTTTTTTACTCCTTTCCAATCTGGCTTCCGCAAATCCCATTCTACCATCACCTCCCTACTACGTGTCATTGGGGACATCCTCACAGGTATCGACAAAGGACAAGTCACCACAGCTATTTTTATAGATCTAGCAAAGGCTTTCGACACCGTCTCGCATCCCCTACTTATCTCAAAACTTGCGGATGCAGGACTAGCCCACCCAGCTATAGACTGGTTCAAAGACTACCTAGGGGGTAGGACGCAATCGGTCAGACTGGCTTCTCACTCATCAAACCCCCTACCAGTTAAAGTGGGAGTCCCCCAAGGTTCAGTCCTTGGACCAATACTCTTCTCCATTTTTCTTAACGGCCTCCCCTCTGCATGTTCCCACTCTTCCATCCAAATGTACACAGATGATACAGTTCTGTATGCCTCAGGCCCTTCATCAAGCAGTGTAGCATCTCTCCTTCAGGAGGACTTCTCAGCCATCCAGCAATGGTTCATATCAAACCAGCTATCTCTTACCCCTAAAAAAATGGTGTCTCTTACGTTTGGCTCCCAACAAAGACTCTCCCGACAAACCCCGTGTCCCCCATTCTTTACCCTGGAAGGGACACCCCTTGAACAATGCTCTAGCTTTAGATACCTAGGCATCTGGCTTGACCAACACCTAGATTTCGCCTCTCACGTTGACTCCCTGCATAAGAGGCTACTCCCTAAGCTGGGGGCACTCTATCGTAACAAAACCTGTCTCCCCAAGCAAACGAGGCACACCATAGTACAAAAAAATGATACTCCCAGTACTGGATTATGGCGACATAGTTTACTCTACTGCCCCTGTGACTACTCTGGCAAGCCTCGACACCCTTTTTTACTCCTTCTGTCGTTTCATCCTTGACTCCCCTCAATCCACTCACCACTGTACTTTATACAGCTCCCTAGCCTTACCATCGCTTCACAACTGCAGATCAATAAATTGCGCTAGGTTTGCTGCTAAATTTTGGACCCTCTCCCTCCCTCCCTACCTTGAATCCACCTTATCCCAACAACCCCCCCGTGTACTCCCTAAGAGGCACAGACACTAGACTTCTACATGTCCCACTTATGCGCACTACCAAAGGCCAGTCAGCTTTTAAATTTAGAATCCCCCAGATCTGGAACATCCTCCCGGCCCCCATCAGACATGAACAAAACCCAGATATCCACACCAGACTACTCCAGGCACATTTCTCCTCCAGCTGCTCCTGCTAATGGTATAAGCTCCATCTCCCGCAATTAAATGTTTGTACAAAAAAAACAAAAAAAAACCAAAACCCTGTTATGTGTTATGTGCATATCTGGCTGCAAACTCCGGCACTGTTTTGCCTGGAGATTACGACATACCTATACCCTATTGTTAACTCCTACTCAAAGACTGTATTATAAAAGCACAAATTCTTATGCTATTGTATGTCACTTCCCTGTACTTGTAAGTGTTCTTATCTGCCATGTACTGGGCTTAGGCCCCCAGGTCGCATCTGGAATCGAGCATGTTGCTCAGTATGCCTTCCTGGTAAATCTCATAAATAAATAAATAAATAGGCAGGGGTCTCACTAGCAGGAGGCGGGGGGTGGTGATGACATTGTATAAAACATTGGTAAGGCCTCACCTGGAGTACTGCATGCAGTTCTGGAGACCTCACCTACACACAGGGGTGGTTCAAGTAGCTTTAATGTGGGGGCAATAAAATCCAGAATAATGCTAGGTCTGGGGCCGCTCTAGGCTCCAGAAAATACATCTAAATTTTAACAGTGATTTTGTGGCTCTATTTGGTGTCACATAGTGTTTATTTCCTATAAATAATTTATACAATCGGGGTGATAGCAGGATTTAAACATTGTAAATCTTGCAGCCAGCCAATCAGGATCGAGGATTTTCAGTACCCATTGTATAATTGGTACTCACCAACACAAGCAGAATTATGTTATGCCAAGCCACACTTGACTTTGTATTTTGGATCTTTAATTTCACTAGGGGTGCACTATTTCTTTCCCATATTGGTTGTTAACTGTTATGGGAGGAAAACAGTGCACCCTCCAATGAAATTAAAAATCTGAAATACAAAGAACAGTATGGCTTGGCATAACATAATTCTGCTTTATGAAACCATTATGGATTGTTGTCTATAGTGCTTCAGTTCAGAATGAACTGCAGAATTGCCACCAAGCAGTGTTCCCAGCAGGTCTACATAACAGGAGTGCAGGGTACCCCCTCCAAATATTTCAGAAGTACAAATTGTGTAGTGAAGGTATGCTGCATCCTTTGCAGACCATCAGTGGAGGTACATATTTCATTTTAAGTGCAGACTCTCACACTTGTGCATAGAGCACACACTGAGTCAGGGCAGGGAACTGAGCTGAGGGCAGGCACTTAGTTTTGGACTTCATGTCATTGACAACAACAGCAGCAGCATTTAGCTGAGAGACCAGAGAGAGATCTTACTGTGTGTATTATGTAGCTAATGCCACTGCAGCAAAAGCAAACACTGAATTGGATTTGTTCATAACCAGAATAACGGCAGCAAAACAATGGGGATTTCTGAAAAGACAGCCACTGACCAATCACACAAGCTCATACACATCTTCTGACTCATGAATCATCACAGTAATCAGGGCACTTGCATAATCATAATCTTCATCATCATCACATTCATCATAAAATCCATAATGCATTCTCAATTTATCACATCAGAAATAAACACAGCTACAGCAATGGCATGCATGATGGCAGGTCAGTCTTAGTCTCACTCTCTCTCTCTCTCTCTCAGACAGGGCTGCCTCTGGGTGGGAGTTGGAAGTCTCTTTGGAATCATCAGGACATGCCAGCAATGGGGGTGGAGGTGAGCCGAGTAGACCCCTAGTAACAGCACAGCAGCAAGCCAGCAATCATTAGTTACAGGGAGGTCCCTGGCTGGCTTCAGAACAGCATCATTTATTTTTTGTTCAGTGCTGAGCTGATTGCATGCTGAGGGAAACAGATTCCATGTTCCATACATTGATATATTGTTTGCCATCATCCACCAAATTAGAGGAAGGCAGCTTTAAAAAAAACAATTAACTACAGTCTCCAGTGACAGTCACCCAGCACCCAACCTGACTCTCCCACACCCAGAGTACTCAAAAGCACAAACTTTACTGCTTAATGGATGGCTGGGGAAGGGGGAAGTAAAGCAAGCACACACTGACTGCAGCTAGCCAGCCTTTGGTTCACTATGCTGACTGTTCGGACATCGGGGACCTTGACGGACTTCCGCTTGCTAGTTGCTGTTGTGGGGAACTTGAGGCATAAAATTAAAATAACAGCTGCACAGTCTGTGTGTGATGCGTAGTGCATTTTAAAATTGCAACAGAAGATGACCAGGTGGCGGTAGTGAAATTAATTAGGACCTGGGCCTGAGCCAAGTGAAACAGGAGAATGATGGAGTAGACTAGGAGGAGGATGAATGGTGGTGAGGTGTGCCATTCGCAAGGCAAATGATGGGGTGAGGCCGGGGGGGGCAAAGTTTCAACATGACAGGTGCGAGGCTCAGTCTAAGTCAGTGACTCTAGTCTGAGTCCTAGCTAGGCTATGAGACTGGAGAGAGGGAAGGGGAAGGAAGGGAATGGATCATCACTGATTGCCATCGTTGCTGGATCTGGGATGGGAAGGGAATATTGGGGGAGTAAGCACCAGCAGCCCGATTTCATTCTGACAGAGGTAGCACCGAAGGATTGACCAAACACCACTCAATTACACAAGTCCACTCACGTCAATATAGATCCTCAAATAAGTCCACCACTTGTGTCCTGTAAATCAGTTCCTCAGTAACAAGTGCTGCTGTATAAAGCCTGAGTTGGAAGTGGGCAAACAATCTGTGTGGAGGACCGGGGTATTTTTATTTTTTAAATCGGCCACAGACCTCCATATCCACGATCGAGCGATAAGTAAGTAGGCACAACAAGCTCTGTTTCCTCCATCTTAAAAACATTTATATAACAGGTGCAAGCAATCTGAGAGGAGGACTGGGCAGGGCAGAGAATAATGAAGCTCTGTTTCCTAACCTCATTCATTCACTTTCCGAGGAGGACCGGGAGATACAGCAAGCATGTTTTCCTTTTGCAGTACCAGTGTGGGATTAACAATCTAAGATGTGGCTAGGGCTTTTAAACAAGGATGAAACTTACTTCTGTTTTTAATTATTTTTTTCCTCCTCAGATGGTCATCGTGCTGATAATTTTCTGTGACAGGCTGCATTTCACAGTAATCAATGACTGACTAATGTCTCACTCTGCTCCCAGGTACAAACGTGACTATTGTGCTCTCAATTTTTAATTGGTCTAAATATAAAAATCTCTTTCATTGGTTCTCCTCTCCCAGTGTTACTATGGAGACAAGGGTATTCTGCCAAAGTCACTATAGTAACACTAAGTAAATAGGAGAACCAATGGAGGAAGAATTCAAGAGTATACATTTCATGGCAGGCAGGCAGACAGACTAGCACGCAGACTTCCTCCATCAGTTGCATGTGTGATGTTCACCACAGGGCGGTCTGCCAAAATAAAATGTAATCTTTCACTGCCAGTAGGAAAAAAGTTATCCATACATTATAAAAAGGGGAAAAAAAGTGTGAAAAGAGTGGGGGGGCCAAAATAACTGTATGGCCCACCCTGAAATACAAGTGGGGGAGCCATGGCCTGGCTGCCCCCCGTTTTAGCTGCCCCTGCCTACGCAAGAACATATAGATAAGGTGGAGACTATCCAGAAGAGGGCAACAAAGATGGTGCAGGGCTTACACCACAAATCATATGAGGAGAGACTAAGGGACCTCAATATGTACTCACTGGAGGAGAATAGACAGCAGGGGGATATGACTAAAACTTTGAAGTACCTCAAGGGCATAAACAAGGTGCAGGCAGGGGACCTTTTCCAATGTAGAAAAAGTACTAGAACAAGGGGGCACAATGTGAAATTGGAAGGGGGTAGATTAAGAGGTAATGTGAGGAAGGTTTTCTACACTAAAAGGGTAGTCTACACTTGGACTAGTCTGTCACAGGAGGTAGTGGGGTGGGTGCAAGTACAGTGGAGGAGTAAGTATGCTTGGGACAGGCAAAAGGGAAGCACAAGGGAAGCCTGAGAGGGGAGGGAGTGATGAAAAACCATTCATCACATAGGGTCAATCAATCAATCAATCAAAATCTTTATTTATTCAGGCGAACATCATTGAGCATAGCTCATTTACAAGATGGACCTGAGTGGTCATAAAAAAAAGGTTACAGATTGTATACAAAAACATGATATTGAATAAGCACAAATACAACCATTTATGAGTGAGATAGATGTACAAATATTTACATATATACAAGGCAAAGGACAATAATCAGTGGCCACATACAATGTATAGGGCCTACGGGCCCACTGGATGTGCCTAGCAGTTCTTATCTGCTGACAATTTCTATGTTTCTAGTTTCCCCTTGGAAGTCAGACAGGCAGAGATCAGAGGATGACATAATATAACCCCCAGGTGGCGCTGTCTCAAGGGCTACTACCCCTGCCTGCTTGACTACGGACAGGTTGAGGGGTCTAGGTTCTATGGCGGGTGCCTCCACCCAGAGGTCAGGGTTTGTAGTGGTTAGACTAGCTTGATCAAAATCCTCTGGGACACCGTGACCCCCTTTGGTTCCCTCTAGTGGCTCACACTGTACACAGGAGTTACAGACCCAATACCCCACGTATACACACTGTTCACTCATAAAGCACCACTTACCCTCGAGACTGATTCTGCAGCATGTCTCTGAGGACCCCCTGTAAAATAAGGTTAAACAACATACACAGCATACTACAATACTGTTTCCATAAGTACCAACACCACAGACAATATATAGTATAACAACAGCAAATCTGATTTATTTAGGGGACAGTAATATGGACAGGTGGAAATCAGGTTAATTGGTGGCATTAAATCACAGTACTGTGCACACATACAGGGTCTGAAAAGTCACACTCTGGGTATCCAGGTTGGGGGGGGCTAGCCAGGTCCGTCGCCTGGGGTTGCCTGGCAGGGGCAGATGGATAGGGCCCTGTAGAAGAAAATATATGCACAACACCCAATTGTAATCCGGAGCCGGATGGCTCAGTCCATGGAGCAGTGAAACAACAAGAATTAGATGACACACTTGTGATTGAAAACAGGCTGCAGGGGAATACCCTGATTTGTACTCACAATACCCAAGCTGAGAACCAGATGGTGGATGTTCTTCTGGATTGTCAGAAACAACAGGGCATGGAGACAAGGTTCTTGTGACTGGACCCCACTGCAGTTTATAGCAAACGGATTTAGTCCGAGACAAGCTGTGGTTTGCTTCCAGCTTCAACACACAGCACACAGCACACAGCACAGGGGATTGGAAATAGCAATTCCCCACAAGCACTACGCACATTCATATGTAAAAGAAAAGTACTATACCAGGCAGGCTGCACCTCGATCCCGATCACATTTACTGCAAAATACCCGGGAGCACACACAGCAGCTTCAGTTCCTGACAGACCGAGCGCGATTCAGCAATTTCTCCAGTCTTCTACAGGGTGAGCCTGGTTCCCACACTTCTGGTGCTTCTTTCTCCTCACAACTTGGATTCAGTCCAAACTGGCACTCACAACAGCTGCAGGCTGAGACTCGGGGCCTCACACGCCCTTCCCGCACGAAACTATACACTGCAGAAGCACAGAGTTCCTTCTCGCTTCACTGTCCCAACTGATCTGATCTTTCCAGTCACTGAGAAGGGCATTTCCTTTAGCTCCACACCATTCTGTTGGCTGGTTCGGCTGTCACTCACAATAAGACTCCCTCTGTTGGTGAAAAAAGGCGCCAAGGTCAAAACTACATTTCCCAGAGTCACTGCCCATACAATCCCCTTGTGGCTGGCTCAAAATTGAGAGTCCAAGTTCCAATTCGTCCACAGGCTACATTTTAAGGAACCCCTCTCCATTGATTGGTCCATTTCAGCAGTTCAGGACCAAAATGAAAGAGCTACACTGAAACAGTTCATGCTGAAATGAAAACAGGTTAGACAAACTACATTTTCTCAGTTACTCCAAATGATTTCTGGCAAATAGTTATATCTTTCAACAAGACTCCCTCTGCACATGTAGAGATGGCAGAAATGGAGCGAATTGACAGCAGCTCTTGCGGGATTCGTGCATTAAATACACAGTCCCCCCACACAAACTAATTAAGTCTGCAAGCAGACAGCTCTTAAAGAAACAGTATGTGGGGGCTCAAACAGCACTCACTTGGAACCACATTTAAACAGCTCAGATGCCGAACACCACCCAGACTTGGAGCATTCAGGCAAGCTCCTGGAAGACTTTTGGGAACCCCCATTTGCAGGGGGGTTACACCCTTCCTGGCCTGGAAAAACTTGGCATCTGCGTCAAGTAAGTACCCCCATAAATTTCAATACAACCATATACATTTACATCAATATCACACTAGGCTTATACATGTAATCATCAGTCAACATATCAACTTACTAGAAACATATTTCTGAAACTTTTTGGTACATCACTTTTTACACAGTATTGTACACACATTGTACTGTAACTCAGGTTATTACCTCCTGTACATGAAACCTGAAGAGAGGGGGCCCTTCCCTGTCAGCTACCTTGGGGTTGGATAGGGCAGGGGCACCATACCTAGAGGCAGCACAATTAACTTGGAGGTAGCACTTATGCTCAGTTTAAGCAATGAGCTCGGGGACACATACACTTCTTTATGGACAACATTGAGAGGCAAGTCCACAGGCCTCCCAGGAGAATCATAGCTGAGGTCCACCACAGGCTTTACAGCTTGACCAGTCTTTCTAGGGGGAACTGTTACAGTCTCTGCACTCTGAGCCTCATTTTCAGCACTGTCTTTACTTGCCAGGGAAGTCTCCTTGGGGGTAGAGAGGCTAGAACCTGGGGCACTTTCAGTTCCATGATTTGCAATCTCAGAGTCCACAACACTGGGCTCACATGGGGAGTTTTCTGACACTGGCAGTGAACTATAAGGGTACTCAACACACTCTTCTTGTTCTGGTATATCACCAGTTTGTCCCAGTCCATCATTTTCCTCCTCTGAAAGCTCAAACAGTTCAACCATACACAATGATTCCATATCATCTGACCTGATACTTTACACTTCACTTTTTGGGAGCATTGGCTCCAAAGACAAAGCTGGGAGCTTAGGTGGTCCAGAAGGCCCAGCTTCATCTCCAGGATTGGTTAGGGGATTGCCCCGAAACAATTGATTCAGTTCGTAAGAAGGGTAGTATTCAAAGTCACACTCACTTTCCTCTGACATGAACTGACAGTCATGTTCAATTGGGACTTGTTGTGGGGAATACTTTAACTCAGCATCTGTAGGTGCAGACTTTCTTTGCTTTTGCTTAGCAGCGGCTCGGGTCATTGGTCCAGAGGGAGCACTTTCTGGGGGCTCAGACTCAATCAAGATTTGTCCAATGGGCAATAAGTGATTTCTATGCATTGTTTTAACATTTTTTGAATTATTCTCAGGCCTTACTTTGTACACAGGCAGATCGTCTAGTTTGCCTACCACAATGTGGGGGAGATGGTGCCACCTATCAGAAATCTTGTGTTTGCCATGCAGTCCCAGATTTCTTAGCAATACATGATCTCCCTCCTGGAGTTCCTGTGCTTTCACCTTTTTATCATACCTTTCTTTGTTGGCCAGATTTCTCTTGGCAGTCATGGTCTGAGCCAGTTGGTATGCATGATTTAGCTCGGACTTTAACTTTTGCACATACTGAAGATAGTTATCAGCTCGGACCCCATCAGAAGAAACTCCTAAACAAACATCTACTGGTAGTCGGGCCTCTCTTCCAAACATCAGGCGGTAGGGGGAGAACCCAGTGGCATCACTTTTGGTGCAGTTGTAGGCATGTGCCAAGGTGCTGATTTGTTGGCTCCATCTAGGCTTGTCTTTGGGGTGTAGGGTGCCCAGCATATCTAACAGAGTGCAGTTGAAACGTTCAGGCTGTGGGTCCCCCTGGGGGTGATAAGGGGTGGTTCTGGACTTTCGCACTCCCCACAAAGAAAGCATCTCTTTGATCAAACGACTCTCAAAGTCCCTCCCTTGATCAGAATGGATTCTTTGTGGAGCCCCATAGTGAACAAACAAGTTTTCTACAAGTACTTTGGCCACAGTGGATGCCTTCTGGTCCTTGGTGGGGAAAGCTTGGGCATATCTTGTAAAATGGTCAGTAACCACCAGCACATTGCTAATATTTCTTTGATCGGACTCCAAACTCAGAAAATCAATGCAGACCAGCTCCATGGGGGCACTGGTGGTGATGTTAACAAGGGGGGCAGCCCTCTGTGGCAAAGCTTTCCTCTGTAAACAGCAACTACAAGTTCGAATGTGTTGCTCAAGTTCAGCCCCCATCCTAGGCCAATAGAATCTGGATCTCACCAAGTCAAGTGTTCTGTCTATACCAAGGTGCCCCATGTGGTTGTGTAAGGACCTCAGTACTGAGTTTCAAAAGGCAGTGGGCAGCACTAGTTGTTGTTTGTCTATTTGTCCCCCTCTGTCTACTGTTTCTCTGTATAACAGTCTATTAATCAGTTTCAACTTAGAACCTTCCTTGTATAACAATGCAGTTCTCAAATCAGTGGCGTGTAACTTGGACAAATATTTCCCTGTGTAGAGGGCTTCTAAAGCTGGTTTGATCATAGGATCTCGAGATTGAGCCCAAGGAACACTGTCATTGTCTAGCTGAGGCAATGCACCAATGTCTAATGCAGAAACTGGCAATAGCAGCAGGTATGCACTCAGAGGGCCCCAAACAGTCCACTGTGTCTGTGACCACTTGTTCCTCTCGGTCAAACTTCTGGCAGAGTGCTCGAATATCAGGTTCTGACAGTCTGACCCAGTAATTTCGGGAAACAGGCCTCCGGGAGAGAGCATCAGCATCTATGTGGTTCAGTCCTGCTCTGTATTCAACAGCATAGTCGTATGTAGATAATGCAGAAAGCCACCTATGGCCAGTGGCATCCAACTTAGCTGAAGTCTGCACATAGGTCAAAGGATTATTGTCAGTTTTTACTAGTATCTTAGCCCCATACAAGTACTCATGGAATTGGTCAACAATGACCCACTTCAAAGCTAGGAACTCTAACTTATGTACAGGATAGTTCTTTTTGGATGGGGTCAGGCTTCTACTGGCAAAGGCCACTGGTCTCAGGCCATTCTCATGCTCCTGGTACAACACAGCCCCCAAACCTTGCAGGCTAGCATCAGTGTGTAGGACATGGGCCTTCGCTGGATCTGCATAGGCAAGGACAGGAGCGTGGGTAAGTTATTATATAATCTCATGAAAAGCAGCTTCACACTCAGGTGTCTATCTGGCTCCAAATACTTCATTAGGATGGAAATACACTCTCTCAGGCTCAGGAGAAACCAACCTCTTATATTTTTTGTTAGTAGGAGGGTAACCTTGAGTAAGATTAAGTAAAGGACGAATCACTCTTGAATAGTCCTTGATGAACCAGCGATAGTAGCCACAGAATCCCAGGAATCTTTGCATTTCTTTTAGATTGTGGGGCTGTGGCCAGGTGGTCAAGGCCTCAACTTTGCTTGGGTCTATTTCTATTCCCTCGGTGGATACTATGTGTCCCACATACTTTACAGAGGTTTGGAAGACCTGACATTTATCGATGGATAGTTTAAGGCCAAAGTCTTCCAGTCGGTCCAACACCTTGAACAATCTGCTCTCATGTTCCTCCAGTGAGCTGCCAAACACAATAACATCATCTAGGTATACCAGGCACTCTTATAAGTTCATGTCCCCCACTGCATGCTCCATCAGTTGTTGAAAAGTGGCTGGGGCACCTGAAATCCCTTGAGGCATCCTCATGAATTCATAGAAGCCAAGCGGACAGATAAAGGCTGTCTTCTCACAGTCTTCTAGGGCATTCGGGATCTGGTAGTACCCACTGCGAAGATCCAACACTGAGAACCACTTACTACCGTTCAGGCAGTCTAAGGCATCCTGAATGCGGGGCATTGTGTACTGATCAGGAATAGATCGCCGGTTCAAGGTGTGATAATCCACACGCATCCTTACTGTCCCATTCTTTTTTCTCACTACCATGATAGGTGAAGCATATAGAAACATAGAATTTGACAACAGATAACGACCGCTTGGCCCACCCAATCTACCCGTTTCCCTACCTGATGGATAAGCTGCAGATTGTAGTTAATCAACAGCTTACTTCCTCCTGCCCCCCACTAGAATTGCCTTATGCCTGTCCCATGCATTCTTGAATTCTCCCACTGTTCCTGACTCCACAACCTCCTCAGGAAGGCTGTTCCATGCATTCACAACTCTCTCTGTGAAAAAATACTTTCTAACATTACCTCTGAGCCGTCCCCCCTCTATCTTCAAATTGTGCCCCTTGTTCTTGCACATCTCTTCTTCTGAAAGATACTACCCTCTTGTACCTTGTTAATTCCCTTGAGATACTTGAAAGTTTCTATCATGTCCCCCCTCCCTCCTTTTCTCAAGGGTATACATATTAAGCTGCTTTAGTCTCTCTCGTATGTCTTCTGGTGCAGACCTTGCACCATTTTGGTGCCCTCCTCTGAACAGCCTCCGCTCTGTCTATGTCTTTGCGGAGATGGGGTCTCCAGGTACGCAGAGTACTCAGATGGGGTCTCACTAACTGTCTGTAAGAGGGATAACAACTTCCTGTTTTCTACTGGTGATGCCTCTCCCTAATCATCCCAGTATCCCCCAAGCCCTCCTTACTGCCTTCTCACATTGCTTGCCCACCTTTAGATCATCTGATATAATTACTCCTAGGTCTCTTTCGATTTTTGCTGTTGTTATTAACTGACCCCCCATTGTGTACTCTTCCCTTGGGTTTTTGTTTCCGGGATGCATTACCTTGCACTTCTTTGCATTGAATCTGAGCTGCCACGTATTTGACCATTCCTCCAACCTTGCCAAGTCCCTTTTCATTCTTTCCACCCCACCTTGTGTATCAACCCTGTTGCAGATCTTCGTGTCATTTGCAAAGAGGCATACCTTTCCTTCCAGGTGCTCTCCAATGTCACTTATAAAGATATTAAAGAGGACCGGTCCCAGTACCGAACCCTGCGGTACCCCGCTAGTTACCCTCCTTTCTTCACTGTGGACTCTGTTTACTATTACCTTTTGCATCCTGTTGTCCAGCCAGTTTTTTATCCAGACTACCACCTTGGGACCCACTCCAAGGCTGGCTAACTTGTATATTAATCTTTTGTGTGAGACTGTGTCGAATGCCTTGCTAAAATCTAGGTAGGCCATATCCACAACCCTTCCCTGGTCTACTACTTTGGTCACCCAGTCAAAGAAATCTATTAGGTTTGTCTGACATGACCTTCCTGCTGTGAAACCATGCTGCCTTGGGTCCTGTGCCCTACTGACCTCTAGGTACTCAACAATTCTTTCCTTCAGAAGTGATTCCATCATTTTTCCTACCACTGAAGTCAAACTAACTGGTCTGTAGTTTCCTGCCTCTGCCCTGCTCCCACTTTTGTGAAGTGGAATCACATTGCCCTCCTCCAGTCCTCAGGTACCACTCCATTCTCCCATGATTTGTTAAAGAGAGTAGTCAGTGGTGTTACTAGTTCTACCCTTAGTTCTTTTTTAGTATTCTTGGGTGAATCCCATCAGGCCCCATTGCTTTGTCCACCCTCAGTTTCAAGAGTTCTTTCAAAACCCTTTCTTCTGTGAATGGACTGGTATCGACCCCCCTATTCAAAGTTTCTCCCTTGTTCGGTTTACGCACCTCCCCCATCTCATCTGTTGTGAATACTGAACAGAAATATTCATTCAGTATCCCTACTTTTTCACTGTCACCCTCTGCCCACATTCCTTCCCCTTTATTAAGTCTCTATATCCTTCCCTTGGTCTTTCTTCGCTCCCTAATGTACCTATGGCTTCTGGATTCTTGTATTACACCAGCAGCAAGCATCTCTTGCAGATGCCATCTGACATCATCTATGTCAACAGGTGCCAGACGTCGAGACCTCTCACGAAATGGCCTCTCATCATGCAGCCGGATGTGGTGCTCAGCTCCTTGCACACATCCTACGTCCCATTCTTTGAAAGAAAACACCTGGTCTCTCTGGGCAGGCTTTCTACTGATTCTTATCTTCCATTCGACTGGCAACGGGGAGTCACCAAAATCAAAAAAGTCGGGCATCACTCTGTCATTTTCCCCCGAACACTTGTTACTGGGTAGCACTGCTGTATCTGCACAATGTACATTAGCCAGGGTGCAACCTCTTTTTACTCGAATCTCTCTATCAAACACATTATAAACTTGGACCATTACCCTTCTGGCATAAGCATGGGCTCTGGCAGGCAAGATACCAGGCTTGACCAGCTGTCCTTCTGGCAATTTCCCATCGCCTGGTGCATCCAGCATGAGGATTTTAGTCTTGACATCCTTTCTGATACGGACTTCCCCCTGTAAGGTACACTGGGCATTTGGTGCCAGGATCAGAGACTCAGGATCCTTCTTCCAGACAATTCCAACCGGTTCCTCTGAGTCCACTCCTTCAGCATCTCTCTGTGCCTCATAGGTCTTCTTGATCAAGGCCGGAATTCTCAAAACTCTACCAGTCCTTGACCCCTGTTTTTCATAACACAACTGTGCCAACCGTCCAAACATATGTGCATTTGTCCCAATTAGTAGAGGAATCCCATCATACAGTCCAGTAGGGGGACACACTAAGGCCAGGGTCTCTACTTGCTCTGCCACTCCAGCCACGGAGGTAGGGAAAGATAGCCAAATTTGGATATACCCAGAGAAAGGATAGGCCTTCTCACTTAACCCCCATGCATGCAGTCCTTCCAATGGTTGTAAGGGTACGTCTGACAAATGCTTCAGGTACCAATCCTGGAACATAATTGTCACTTGGGAGCCACTGTCCAACACAGATCTGGTGGGCACACCATTCACTTTTACTGTAGCTTCCATTGAAGGGCCCACTATTCTGGACCAGTCTGGAGAAGTGGTAGCAAGGGCCTGGGTAGATGATCTTGCCACAAAAGGACATGAGTTAGCATTTTTGGGACCTTTACTGTGGTCATTTCGTGCACGTCTTAACCACTGTTTTGTGCTCCAAAGCTCTCCCTGTAGCCGGCTGACCACTCTCTCTAAGTCTTTCCGAGACCGGCATTCCCTCTTCATGTGCCCATCCTTCCCACAATTATGGCAAAATATGTCTGCTGAAGTTTGGGGTGACTGAGGCATCACATTGGGGGCTGCAGCATTGGTACTATCAACTGAAAACCTCGGTGCCACCTCAGCCAGCGGTGGGTTGGACATTTGGAGAATTCTCTTCAGTTCCCCCACTTCCATAGTCAAGATATCAAGCTTTGAGCTGCTGTCAGCAGGAGATGTCTCGGGGGGCACCCCCACCCCCATAGCAGATGCAGTCGAGTAAGAGTTGGGGCCTGTACTCGTAGGGGGGCCTTCATAAAGAGACTATTTATTGCTTCCCTGAACTCCTTCAGCAGTTCATCCCATGGCAGAACATCAGTAGCCATCCCTCTCTGGCTGGGCCCCCCTTGGCTGACATTTGGGTCTCGGGTTCTGTCATGTGATTTTGGTGATTCCAGACCATCAGCATCTGATCCCGCACCTGGAGCAGGGGATGTAGCAGCTACGATTGCACATGGCTCTGAAAAATCTTCCTCCTCCTCAACTTCTCGTACCTCCTTCATCAACACATGGAAAGGCAAGGGACTAGATTTCCTTTGATGCTTGCAATTTGAGCAACACCCAGTTAGAGTGCCGGGCAGAGCACAGTATATGATCCAGTCTTACCCGGTCCACTTCACTAGATGTCCAACCCACCTTTCGAAAAATGGTTTGCAAGATTCCCTCTAATCGATCCATATAGGCAGATAACAATTCCCCCAGCTATTGTCTAACATCTTTAAGCTTCCATTTCAAGGCCTCAACACTAGCGGTGCCCCCTAACACATTTTCAAGGGCAATTAGGTACTCTTGGGCTTTGGCGTCAGGGTCAGAGACCCTCAGGGAGCGAAAAGTACATTGGGCTGGTCCTTGGAGGCTCTCCCCCAGGCGAGCCCTTTTTTCTGCCTCAGAGCATTGCCAGTCTTGTACCGCAAGGGTAGCAGAGTCTATCCAGGTTTCCAGATCGACCTCCCCATTTGGAGGGGGCGGATGCCAGAGAATACTTTGAGCTTGCGGTAAGAGTCATGACTAATGGCAGGTACAAACACAGGGGCTAGCACTGGCACAGAAGGAGGGGCAATAACGGGTGCTGGAGGGGGAGAGGGTGTTGGGGGACGAACGCCCCCAGGTGGCAATAATAGTTTCTTTAAATGCTCCACAGTTTTCCCCTCCTTCAGCAACAATTTAGCAAATTTCTCCTCAAAAGTTTCAGACAGTGAGGGGGGGTCATTCCCCCCAGGTCTTTACTGTCCTTAGTTATCACTCTCCAGGCAGTGAGGGCTCCCTCTGGGGTAATAGTCTGTGGCACTTTGGAGCTGTCTATGGGGTCCTTATACTCTACTAGGGCCATGAAAGTGTGGGTGAGCAAATCAGCATGTTGACCCACCACCACAGGGTTTTGTAAACCTTCCACCTTGGAAAGTACTCCCTGTACAGTGTCCGTATTGATACCGAGGGGGATGTCCAGGATAAGCATAGCATTATGGGGATCGATCTCCTCCCCAGTACACCACTCCACCAACCGGTGCACAGTCACTTCTGTCGGGATATCCGTTTATTTTAACAATGATTCATAAATGTGGCCACTAGGGGATGCTAATCCCAGCAGTGCCTCCAAGATGTAACCCCCAGGTGGCACTATCCCAAGGGCTACTACCCCTGCCTGCTTGACTATGGACAGGTTCAGGGGCCTAGGTTCTATGGCGGGTGCCTCCACCCAGAGGTCAGGGTTTGCAGTGGTTAGACTAGCTTGATCACAGTCCTGTGGGACACCATGACCCCCTTTGGTTCCCTCTAGTGGCTCATACAGTACACAGGAGTTACAGCCCCAATACCCCATGTATACACACTGTTCACTCATAAAGCACCACTTACCCTCGAGACTGATTCTGCAGCACGTCTCTGAGGACCCCCTGTAAAATAAGGTTAAACAACATACACAGCGAACTACAATACTGTTTCCATAAGTACCAACACAACAGACAATATTTTATTTTTATTTATTTATTTATTTGTGTCTAGGATTACAAAGTACCTTTGAGCCAAGGCTCTTTTACAAAGGTTCCACGTCATGATGGTTACAGGGTAACAGACACTAAAACATAAAAAAGTTACAGGTAAGACAGTAACTTTGCTTGACAAAATCAGACTGAGTGATGAGTAACTCAAGAAACAATAGGAGGAAGAGGGCAAGAAGGGGAGAAGGCTGAGGGTAGGGGAAGGCATAGGTGTAGAGGGTCAAGGTGAGGCAGCCGAGGGGCCTTGTCAGGACAGACACAGGGCAAGTGCATTAGAAGTTGCATTGGACAGGTAAGTGCAAGAAGAGAGGGCAGAAACTGACACCTATAAAGTCAGAAGCAGCGTAGGGAATGAAGATGTTATGGGGTACAAGCACAGGTGGAGGTGCCAGTTATGGGGTGGCGGAGCTTTTTTTGAATGCTCCAAGTGATGCTGTGGATGAGGTGTCACTAGAGAGCTCATTCAGCCAACTCGGAGCCCTGTATGCAAATTACCTTTGGTCTTGGGACGTGCGGCAGCGGGGGATTTGAAGGATTTGGGGCTTAGTGCTCCTGGTGTTGCAGTTGGTGATTTTGGGTTTGAGGAGGGTGCTGACTCCTGGTGGTGCCTTTCCCATCATGATTTTCATGATATATAGTATAACAACAACAAATCTGATTTATTTAGGGGACAGTAACACAGGCAGGGGAAATCAGATTAATTGGTGGCATTAAATCACAGTACTGTGCACACATACAGGGTCTGAAAAGTCACACTCTGGGTACCCAGGTTGGGGGGGGGCTAGCCATGTCCGTTGTCCGGGGTTGTCCGGTAGGTGCAGATGGATAGGGCCCTGTAGAAGAAAATATATGCACAACACCCAATTGTAATCCGCAGCCGGATGGCTCAGTCCATGAAGCAGTGAAACAACAAGAATTAGATGACACACTTGTGATTGAAAACAGGCTGCAGGGGAATACCCTGATTTGTACTCACAATACCCAAGCTGAGAACCAGATGGTGGATGTTCTTCTGGATTGTCAGAAACAACAGGGCATGGAGACAAGGTTCTTGTGACTGGACCCCACTGCAGTTTATAGCAAACGGATTTAGTCCGAGACAAGCTGGAGTTTGCTTCCAGCTTCAGCACACAGCACAGGGGATTGGAAATAGCAATTCCCCACAAGCACTATGCACATTCATATGTAAAAGGAAAGTACTATACCAGGCAGGCTGCTCCTCAATCCCGATTGCATTTACTGCAAAATACCCGGGAGCACACACAGCAGCTTCAGTTCCTGACAGACCGAGCACGATTCAGCAATTTCTCCAGTCTTCTACAGGGTGAGCCTGGTTTCCACACTTCTGGTGCTTCTTTCTCCTTACAACTTGGATTCAGTCCAAACTAGCACTCACAACGGCTGCAGGCCGAGACTCAGGGCCTCACACACGCTTCCCACGCGAAACTAAACACTGCAGAAGCACAGAGCTCCTTCTCTCTTCATTGTCCCAACTGATCTGATCTTTCCAGTCATCGAGTAGGGCATTTCCTTTAGCTCCACACCATTCTGTTGGCTGGTTCGGCTGTCACTCACAATAAGACTCCTTCTGTTGGTGAAAAAAAGCCGCCAAGGTCAAAACTACATTTCCCAGAGTCACTGCCCATACAGTCCCCTTGTGGCTGGCTCAAAATTGAGTCCAAGTTCCGATTCGTCCACAGACTACATTTTAAGGAACCCCTCCCCATTGATTGGTCCATTTCAGCAGTTCAGGACCAAAATGAAAGAGCTACACTGAAACAGTTCATGCTGAAATGAAAACAGGTTAGACAAACTACATTTTCTCAGTCACTCCAAAAGATTTCTGGCAAATAGTTATATCTTTCAACAAGGCTCCCTCTGCACATGTAGCGACGGCAGAAATGGAGCGAATTGACAGCAGCTCGGGTGGGATTTGAGCAATAAATACACAGTCCCCCCATACAAACTAATTAAGTCTGCAAGCAGACAGCTCTTAAAGAGACAGTACGTGGAGGCTCAAATAGCACTCACTTGGAACCACATTTAAACAGGTCAGACACCGAACACCGCCCAGACTTGGAGCATTCAGGCAAGCTCCTGGAAGACTTTTGGAAACCCCCATTTGCAGGGGGGGTTACAATAAACAAGAAAAAAGGGACTAGTTTCCCCATGAAGGTAGAACAGGCAGTGATCCCAAGGACAGCATCAAAACAAGGAAACTTATAAAGCCCAACAACAGCATTCAGAGGGGTGGGGCATCACAATACCAGAGAGATGGAGATTTGGGGGAGTGGGAAAACAGCAGAGTGCCAGCATTAGGGGGCTGCACCCCCCAATACTACAGTCCAACTAGGACTTGCAAGTTCCCCAATTGCTGTCCTGTAAACTAACAACAGTAATATTTTTCTGCAGTAAACATTGCAAGTCAATTCCAAATCTATACTGGTCACACAGAAGCTTGGTATGGGGCATGAGTGTTAGCAGTGATTGTATTCAGAAGAGACACTATGAATGACTGTTAAGCAAGAGAACCGCTTCTGGAGTTGCTGCGCCAGTTACCCCCCCAAAAGACGCCAGTGAACAAATGCCACAAAAGATGCTAGCTCCTTACCTGATATTATTGGGTATACTTAGCAGTATTATGGCCTCTATGATATCACAAGTGATCCAATTTAGCAGCATGCAATTGGCTCTTCTTAGTTGTGATGTCACAGTGAGGTCATATGGCCCTTCTTGGTTGTGCTGTCAGTGAGGTCACAGGGCTGATGCATATTACCTGGAAAAGCAGAGGTTGTGATGTCACAGTGAGATCACAAGGCTGATGTATGTTACCAGGAAAAGTAGAAATAAATCCAGGTAGAACTTTATAGAGTACTGCTGCACAGATCACACCTACTTCCACTACTGTGTGAATAGACCATTACAATGCCACTTAACATACCCATTAAAGGTCAATGATGCATGCCATGAAATTCCTATTAATTGGTACATAATTAATAGCCCAAATTATACATTAGAGTTGTTCTAAACATTTGACTTGTTAAACTGAATGGGGTATTTTAAATGATAAGGGAATTAATATGGTGCAGGAGTTGCACAAAAGGCCTATGAGAAGAGATGGAGATGGAGATCTACACTCTTGGTAGCCAGGAAATCAAGAGGGAACATCATAGAGATCTACAAGTACCTAATGAGGTTGAACAGGGTGCAGGACAGGAATCTTTATCCAATGAAGAAGAGCACCAGAACCAGAGGGCATGCGATGAAGCTGGAGATGGGGGGGGGGGTGAATAGGGATCCAAAAAAGGTTGAGGAATGGTCAAGAGGGTGGTTTGTAAGTTTCAATGTGACATGCAAAATTATGCAGTTGGCATGCAGAAGCCCAGGGGTGGAGTGGTACTGGTGACCACCAAACAGGAAAGAGACCTGGGGTAATCATAGCCGATTACCTACATGGGGCGAAAAAATGTGACAAGGCAGTGGGAGAACCAGTGGGATGCTAGTGTGCATAGGGAGGGGTATCACCGGCAGAAAGAGGGAGGTGGTGATACCAGATTACTGTGCCCAGTTCTGGAGACCACATCTCCAGATGGACATAGAGTAGAGGCTGTAAGAGAAGGTGTCAGTGGTTCAGTCTATAAGAAGAGACTGGTGACCATATGTAAACCCTGGACAAAAAGTAGAGTAGGGGATATGACAGGACTTAGACCTCATTAAAGTCAGGTCAGACTATAGTCTTTAGAGAATAAATGCCTGGGTGGATCATGTTGCTGAGGGGGTAGGTCTAGGGCTATGCAGTGGATGTCTGGAAACAGCCCATGCAGAGAGGTGGGGGCAAAACTAATGGGATTCAAGAAGGCATAGGTCAGACACAAGGGAACCTTAGTGATAAAGGGGTGGGAGGCAGAGATCACGTAAGGTCTGAGGTGTTACGGTAGGTAGAGGAGATGGGAAGACTGGTTGGATCAAGCAGTCCTTATGTGCTGTTGGACTATGTTTCTAGACCGGCACTGTGGCATGGATGGCTGAGGCACTGGCACTCTACCTCCTGTTACACTGGCAACCAGTGTTCGGTGATGAGCACAGGTTGATGGCGGTTGGCAGGGGAGAGGAAGGAAAGGATTACGCTCCTGATGGCTGCTCTCCTTTACTGGTGGTGGGGTGGGAGACCTGCACACTCCACCAAATGACTGCCACCTGGTGATGGTAAGGTGGTAGTATGGGTCAATGGCAGTAGAAGGGAGAGAAGTGGGACACCAGGGTTCACCCCAACATAGGGAACTGGGAGTAAATTGTGGAAAAAGCACATGCCACCCGCCTCCTGCCATATGTGTCAACCCTCAGGAGAACTCCGAAAGGTCCAATGACAGAAGGTGGCAATGGAAAACAGGTAAGGCATAATGTCTGCCCAGACCTGTAAAGAACTGCATTCTATATGAGTAGGATGTTGAGACATTAACAGCAGCAATGCGACTAGGGTGTGGAGGATAATTCCTCATCAAATATAGTCAGGCATTAAAGGTTTTGCTTACCTAATGCTAGGTGAGCCTAACGCAAGGATTCCAAATAGAGAGGGACCTGTAAAATAATAATCAAAAGGGTCACAAAGGATCTGTAGTTCTTTGGGAAAGGTAAAGACCCCACCAGCAACTCTGAACACCAGTTCTTCCTAGCCCCCTAATGCAGAACATCCGAAGGTCAAAGGTCTTTTGCCTACCGGGCACCACTTTGGCTTAACTCCCTGAGTGATAATGTGGCTAACCTGCCCACTTTGGGTGCCTTCAAAGGGAGCCTTATGCAACAGGTGTTACTTGACTCATTCTGTGACTGCTTTCATTAACTCCCTTACAATGCTAATTATGACTACCACCTCCTCCATCTCCTCCTCCCCCACCCCCACACTTTCCCCAGCTTCTGGCCCACTTAAATGCCATCCTACACTCCTGACCTTGGTCCCACTGTGCACTTACTTAAGTGACTGTCTACTGCTGAGCACTTAATCTCCAAATGTCACTCTGCTTACTTCACTTCTTCCGATCTGGAGCTGATTAGACTGTATGTAACCCCTAGGTGGCGCTATTCCTTGGGCTACTACCCCTGCATGCTTGGCTACTAACAGTTTAAGGGGCTGAGTTCTAAAATGGGTGCCTCCACCCAAAGGTCTGGGTTGGTTGTGGCTAGCCTAACCAGGTCACAGCCCTCTGGGACACTGTGACCCCCCCTTTTCTCCCACTTGTGGCCCACCCAGTACACAACAGTAACTTTCCCAATACCCCTGATATGCAAACCAAATACACTTGTACTGGGCACTTACCCCCCAGGACTGGTTCCTTCAGTTTGACTCTGGGGACCCCCTGTAAAATAAGGTGATGCAGTACAATACCAACAATGCGATACCTACAGAATAAACTGACACCACAGTCAATGTAAATTTGAAGAAACAAACAGATCTGATTTATTTAGGGAGCTGTAACAAGGAACGGGGAAAATCAGGTTAATTAGCTTAAACACATTAATAATCACAGTACTGTGCATGCACTTGGAGTCCCAATAGTCACACTCTCTGGGTACCCAGGATGGAAAAAGGGGCTAGCCAGGTCCGCTGCAGCTGGTTGGGGCCCTGTGATGGAAAAAAGAACATGCACACACAATCTGTAATCCAGAGCGGGATGGCTCAGTTCATAGAAAGAAAAGCACAAACAATCAGATGACATACTTTGATTAAACAAAAGTTGCAGGGAGCTACCCTGATAATTACTGACGATACCCAGGCTAAACACAAGAGGTCTGATGGATGAACACTCTCTGGATTGCCAGAGGAAGCTTGGCCCCTCGACGATGGATCTTTCTGTGCAGCAGCGTAGGGGACTAGACCCTCGTGACAGGGCTATCTGCACCAGGCAGCACGGATTCAGTCCAATTCTTGCTGGGAAAACTACTTCCAGCACTAGTACACAGTTTACAGCAAATGGGGAAACCAGATCGCAATCCCCTTCCAGCACACAGCACATTTATATGTAAAAGAAAGTTTACTGTACCAGGCAGGTGACTCCTCGGTCCCGATCGCAAAAATCACTGCAATTACCCGGGAACACTACGGTAACTAAAGTCCTGACAGGCCGATCGCTTTCAGTAAAATCTTCGTTCTTCTACAGGGTGAGCCTGGTAATAATTCAGCTGCTTGCTTTAATTTCAACAAATTTGGATTCAGTCCAAAAACGTCTTCTTCTCCCTCTCAGGGCAGAAATCAGACAAGTAGGCCAGCAGTCAGGCCTTCCACAATTCTCTCACGTGAACTACGCCGCAAACCGGCCGCTCGCACACTCAGAGCTCCTTCTCTTGCCAGCTCCCAACTTGAATCTGGCTTGCCAGCAGACAGCTCAGGGGCTTTCACTTAGATCCAAAAGGTTTGGTTGGTCGGTTCAGTTGTCAGTCACAGCAGAGCTTCCTCTATAGGTGCAAAAAGGCACCAACAGTCTAAAACTACAATTACCAGAGGCACCTTCCATACAGTCCCCTTTCAGCAGGCTCTAGACGACAGACACAGTCCCGATTGACCCAAAGCAGGCTCCATTTTAGAGTCCCCCCAATCCAATTGGTCCAACCCAGCAGTCCAGGACCAACATGGGGAAGCAGAGCAGAAACAGTCCATGCTGCAAGAAAGGCAGGTTAGACAAACTACATTTTCATTAATACTCTGCAGTTCTTCCCAGAATTAGTTACAGCTTTAAAGTGTGCTCCCTCTAAGCACTTAGCGACTGCAGAAATGGAGCACTTAGGCAGCAGCCCGGGCGTGACTTGGGCTCAAATACACACAGTCCCCCCTTATAAACTAATTATGTCTGCAAGCAGACAGCTCTTAAAGAGACAGTACGCAAAGGCTCTAAAAGTACTCGCTACAATGTCGTTTAAAACGGCTGTGCCGCCGGATACCACCCAGACTTGGAGCACTTAGGCAAGCTCCTGGAAGACTTTTGGGAACCCCCATTTGCAAGGGGGTTACACCCTTCCTGGCCTGGAAAAACTTGGCATCCGCGTCAAGTAAGTACCCCATCAATTCCAATACAAAACATTACATACATTTACACTCTAACACCTTAAGCTTACACTTTTAATCATTAATCAGCATATTACCTTTGCTATACACACATTTCTAATACTTTTCAGCATGGTATTTTTTACATAGCATTATACATACATTGTACTTTAAACTCAGGTCATTACCTCCTGCACATAGAACTTGGAGAGAGGGGGCCCTTCCCTATCAACTACCTTGGGGCTAGATGGGGCAGGGGCACCATACCTGGAGGGCAGAACAATTAACCTGGAGTTAGCACTTATGCTCAGTTTGGGCAGCGAACTCTGGGATACGTACACTCCTTTATGGACCACATTGAGAGGCAAATCCGCGGGCCTCCCAGGAGAATCATAGCTGAGGTGCACTACAGGCTTTACAGCTTGGCCAGTCATTCTAGAGGGAACTGTTATAGTCTCCGCACTTTTAGCCTCACTTTCTGCGCTGTCTTTATTTGCAAGGGGAGTTTTCATCGGGTAGGAAGGTTTGAACTTGGGGCACTTTCAGCTCCAGGATCAGCAATTTCTGAGTCCACAACAGCTGGCTTACATAGAGAGAATTCTGGTACTGGCAGGGAACTATCATCACAATCAAAATACTCTTCCTGTTCCGACATGTCACCGGGCTGACTCAGAGCACCTGCCTCTGTCTCAGGTAATTCAAACAGTTCCACCATACATAGCGACTCGAGATCATCAGACTTAACGCTCTGCACTTCACTCTCTGGGAGCATTGGCTTCAAGGATGAAGCTGGGGGCTTAGGCAGTCCAGAGGGCCCGGCTTCATCTCCATAATTGACCAGGGGGTTACCTTGAAACAGCTGATTTAGTTCAGAAGAAGGATAGTAACCATAGTTGTACTCACTTTCATCTGAAACAAACTGACAGTCATTGTCCATGGGGGTTTGCTGTGCAGGAAACCTTAAATCAGTAACTAAAGGTGCAGACCTTCTCTGTCTCTGTTTGGCAGCAGCTCTTGTCACTGGTCCAGGGGGAGCAATTGCTGGGGGCTCAGATTCAATCAGTATCTGACCAATGGGCAACAAATGATTGCGATGCATTGTCTTGACATTTTTTGAACAGTTTTCAGGCCTTACTTTATACACGGGCAGATCATTCAGTTTGTCCACTACAATATGAGGGAGATGGTACCACCTGTCGGCAATTTTGTGTTTGCCATGTAGTCCCAGATTTCTCAACAATACACGATCTCCCGCTTGAAGCTCTTGGGCCTTCACCTTTTTATCATATCTTTCTTTCTTTGCCAAATTTCTCTTGGCAGCCATGGTCTGAGCTAGTTGGTATGCATGATTCAATTGGGCCTTTAGCTTCTGCACGTATTGTAGCTAGTTGTAAGCTCGGACCCCATCAGGCGAAATGCCGAAACAAACATTCACAGGCAATCGGGCTTCCCTTCCAAACATAAGGCGGTATGGGGAGAACCCAGTGGCATCACTTTTGGTGCAGTTGTAAGCATGTTCTAAAGTGCTGATTTGCTAGCTCCATCCAGGCTTGTCTTTCGGGTGGAGAGTGCCTAGCATGTCAAGCATGGTGTGGTTAAACCATTCAGGCTGTGGGTCCCCCTCGGGGTGGTAAGGGGTGGTTCTGGATTTCCGCACTCCCCACAGAAAGAGCATCTCCTTGATTAAACGCCTCTCAAAATCTCGCCCTTGATCAGAAAGGATTCTCTGAGATGCCCCATAGTGAACAAAGAAGTTTTCTACTAATACCTTTACCACAGTGGATGCTTTCTGGTCCTTGGTGGGGAAGGCTTGGGCATACCTCGTAAAATGGTCAGTAACCACCAGCACATTGCTAATATTTCATTGATCAGGCTCCAAACTCAGAAAGTCAATACAAACCAACTCCATGGGGGCGCTGGTGGTGATGTTAACAAGGGGTGCAGCCCTCTGGGGCAAAGCCTTTCTCTGCAGGCAGCGACTGCAAGTCCGTATATGATGCTCAACATCAGCCCCCATCTTAGGCCAGTAGAATCTTGACCGCACTAGATCAAGGGTTCAGTCTATACCGAGGTGATCCATGTGGTTGTGTAAGGACCTCAGTACCAAGTCTCTGAAAGCAGTGGGCAAAACCAACTGTTGCTTGTCTACTTGTCCCCCTCTGTCTACTGTTTCTCTGTACAGCAATCGGTTAATCAGTTTCAGTTTAGGGTCTTCTTTATACAACAATGCAGTTCTCAAATCAGAGGGACGCAACTTGGACACATCTTTCCCTGAGTAGAGGGCTTCAAATGCTGATCTGATCATAGGATCTCAGGATTGAGCCCGCTGAAGACTGTCGTTATCTAACTGGGGCAGTGCACCAATGTCTAATGCAGAAAAGTGGCAGTAAGCAACAGGTATACAATTGTCAGAGGGCCCCAAGCAATCCACTAGACAGTCCACTGCGTCCATAGACATTTGTTCCTCCTTGTCAAACTTTTGGCATAGCGCTTGAATATCAGGTTCTGACAGTCTGACCCAGTCACTTCCGGAAACAGGCCTCCGGGAGACAGCATCTGCATCTATGTAATTTAGGCCTGCTCTGTACTCTACAGCGTAATCATAGGTAGACAATGCAGAAAGCCACCTATGGCCGGTGGCATCCAATTTGGCCAAAGCCTGTACATAGGTCAAAGGATTATTATCTGTCTTTACCAGTATCTTTGCTCCAAACAAGTATTCATGGAATTGATCCACAATAGCCCATTTCAATGCCAGGAACTCCAGTTTATGTACAGGATAATTCTTCTTGGATGGGGTCAGACTTCTGCTTGCAAAGGCCACTGGTTTCAGGCCATTCTCGTGCTCTTGGTATAACACAGTCCCAAAACCTTGTAGGCTAGCATCAGTATGTAACACGTATGGTTTTGCAGGATCAGCATAGGCGAGGACAGGAGCCTGAGTGAGTTGGTATATGATTTCATGAAACGCAGCTTCACAATGAGGTGTCCAACGTGACCCAAAAGATTCATTGGGGCGGAAATACACTACCTCGGTTTCAGTGGCTGCCACTCCTTTGTATTTCTTGTTTGTGGGAGGGTAACCTTGGGTAAGATTCAGAAGTGGGTGAATCACCCTCGAGTAGTCCTTAATGACCCACCGGTAATAACCACAGAATCCTAGAAATCTTTGTAATTCTTTTAAGTTTCGAGGCTGGGGCCAGGTGGTCAAGGTCAGCTTTGCTAGGATCAGTCTCTATCCCCTCGGTAGATACTATATGCCCCACATATTTCACTGAGGTTTGAAAGAATTGGCATTTGTCGATAGAAAGCTTGAGGCCAAAATCTTCCAGGTAGTCCAACACTTGAAAAGTCTGCTTTCATGTTCCTCCAATGAATTTCCAAATACTATAACATCGTTGAGGTATACCAGGCACTCTAACAAGTTCATATCCCTCACCACACGCTCCATCAGCCATTGAAAGGTGGCAGGGGCACCTGAGATCCCTTGGGGAATTCTTATAAACTCAGAACCCAAGCGGACATATGAAGGCTGTCTTCTCACGGTCTTCTGGGGCCATGGGGATCTGGTAGTACCTACTGCGAAGATCCAACACGGAGAACCACTTGCTACCGTTCAGACAGTCTAGCGCATCTTGAATGCGGGGCATGGTGTATTGGTCAGGAATAGTACTCCTGTTGAGGGTCCGATAATCCACACACATCTGTACTGTTCCATTCTTTTTTCTCACCACTACAATAGGTGAAGCATAAGGGCTTCTGGATTCTTGAATTACACCAGCCGTAAGCATCTCCTGTAGATGGTGTCTTACATCATCTATGTCAGCCGGTGCCAGGCGTCGGGACCACTCACGGAATGGCCGCTCATCATGCAGCTCCTTGCTCACATCCCACATCCCATTCCTTTAGGGAAAACACCTGGTCCCTTTGGGCAAGCTTCCTACTGATTCTCATCTTCCATTCGGCTGGCAATGGGGAGTCACCAAAATCAAACAAGTCGGGCGTCACTCTGTCATTCTCCCCTGAGTACTTGTTACTGGGTAGTTCTGCCATGTCTGCACAGTGTACGTTAGCCAGGGTGCAACCTCTGTTCACTCGAATTTCTCTGTTGGACACATTATGAACCTGGACCATTACCCATCGAGCATAGGCATGGCCCGAGGGGGTAAGATACTGGGCTTAACGAGCAATCCTTCTGGCAATTTTTCATCGCTGGGCGCATCCAGCATGAGTATTTTATTCTTGACATGCTTTCTTAGGCGGATCTCTCCTTGTGAGGTACACTGGGCATTAGGTGCCAAAATTAGGGACTCAGGGTCCTTCTTCCATACAACCCCCACCGGTTCATCTGGATCCATCTTTTTGGTATTCTTCCATGACTCATAAGCCTTCTTGATCAAGGCAGGAATCCTCAAAGTTCTACCAGTCCTTTGCCCCTGTTTTTCATAGCAGAGTTGTGCCAACCGTCCAAATATATGGGCGTTTGTCCCAATCAGTAGAGGAACTCCATCATACAATCCAGTAGGGGGACACACTAATGCCAGTGTTTCCACTTGCTCTGCCACTCCAGCAATCGAGGTGGAGAAAGACAACCAAATGCGAATGTAGCCAGAGTAGGGGTATGCCTTTTCACTTAACCCCCAGACATGCAGTCCTTCCAAAGGCTGTAAGGGCACATCAGACAAATGCTTCTGGTACCAGTCTTGGAACATAATGGTTACTTTGCAGCCACTGTCCAGTACAGCCCTAGTAGACACTCCATTTACTTTCACAGTTGTCTCCATGGAGGGACCCACAATCTTAGACCATTCTAGAGGGACAGCAGCAGGAGCCTGGGCAGATGATTTAGCCACATAGGGATTTGAGTTAGGATTCCCTGATCCTGCACTGTGATCATTTCCGGCATTCCTCGGCCATTGTCTCACTTTCCGAAGCTCCCCTTGAAGCCTGTATACAACTTTATCTATGTCTTTTGTAGACCGGCATTCTCTCTTCATGTGCCCATACTTCCCACAATTATAGCAAAACATACTTTCTGGAGTTTGGGGTGGCCGAGGCATCACACTGGGAGCTGGAGCTGGGGTACTTCCAACAGAAAACCTTGGTTCCACCCCTGTCTGCAGTGTGGTGAGCATTTGGAGACATCTCGTCAATTCCCTCAATTTCATAGTCAAAACATTAAGAGTTGAGCTGCTGTCAGCAGGAGATGCCTGGTTGGGGCACCCCCACCCCCATAGCAGATGCAGTCTGATAAGGGTCGGGGCCTTTACTCGCAGGAGGAACCTTCATAAAGAGATTGTTTTTTGTTTCCCTGAACTCCCTCAGCGGTTCGTCCCAGGGCTGAACATCCGTAGCCATCCCTCTCTGGCTGGGCCCCCCTTGGCTAACACGTGGGTCTTGGATTGTGTCATGTGATTTTGGTGATTCCAGGCCATCAGCGTCTGACCCCACACCTGGAGCAGGGGATGTAGCAGCTATGACTGCACAGGGCTCTGACAACCCTTCCTCCTCCTCAACTTCCCGAACTTCCTTCATCAACACATGGAAAGGCAAGGGACCAGATTTCCTTTGATGCAGTTGCAATTTGAGCAACAGCCAGCTGGAGTGCCGGGCAGAGCAGAGTATATGATCCAGTCTCAACCGGTCCACTTCACTAGAGGTCCATCCTCCCTTTCCGAAAAATGGTTTGCAAGATCCCCTCTAATTGATCCATATAGTCAGAAAACAATTCCCCTGGCTGTTGTCTAACATCTGTAAGTCTCTATTTCAAGGCCTCAACACTAGTGGTACCCCCAAACACATTTTCAAGGGTGACTATGTATTCTTGGGCTTTGGCATCAGGGTCAGAGGACCTCAGGGAGTGAAAAGTACGTTGGGCGGGTCCCTGGAGGCTCTCCCCCAGGCAGACCCTTTTATCGATCTCTGAGCATTGCCAGTCTTGTACCACCAGGGTAGCAGAATCTATCCAGATCTCCAGATCGACTTCCCCATTTGGAGTAGGGTGGATACCAGAGAATACCTTGAGCTTGCGGGAAGGTCCATGACTACCTGCTTACTCAGGCAGGTATAGAAGTTCGTGAAGGGACAGGGGCTGGAGCAGGTGTGGATAGTGGGGAGGCGACACTCCCAGTTGGGAGGAATAGTCTCTTTAAGTCCTCTACATTTTTCCCTTCCTTCAGCAACAATTTAGCAAATTTCTCCTCAAAAGTTCCAGCTAGTGGGGGGGGGTGAACCCCCCCCCCCGCCAGTGTCTTCACTGTCTTTAGTTATCACTCTCCAGGCAGTGAGGGCTCCTTCTGGGGTAATAGTCTGTGGAACTTTGGAACTATCTACTGGGTTCTTACACTCTACTAAGGCCATAAAACTTTGGGCGAGCAGATTAGCCTGTTGACCCACCAGCACAGGTTTTGTAAACATTCAACCTGGGAAAGTACGCCCTCTACAGTGTCCTTATTGGTACCCAGGGGAATATCCAGGATAAGCATAGCATTTTGGGGGACGATCTCCTGTCCAGTACACCACCCCACCAACTTGTGCACCGCCATTTCTGTTGGGGTAGCCATTTATTTTTAACAGCAATTAGTGAATTTGGCCACTAGGGGATGTTAATCCCAGTGGTGCCTCCAAGATGTAACCCCTAGGTGGTGCTATACCTTGGGCTACTACCCCTACATGCTTGGCTACTAACAGGTTAAGGGGCCTGAGTTCTAAAATGGATGCCTCCACCCAAAGGTCTGGGTTGGTTGTGGCTAGCCTAACCAGTTCACAGCCCTCTGGGACACTGTGACCCCCCTTTTCTCCCACTAGTGGCCCAACCAGTACACAACAGTAACTTTCCCAATACCCCTGATATGCAAAAAACATACACTTGTACTGGGCACTTACCCCCAGAACAGGTTCCTTCAGCTTGACTCTGGGGACCCCCGGTAAAATAAGGTGATGCAGTACAATACCAACAATACGATACCTTCAGCATAAACTGACACCACAGTCAATGTAAAGTTGCAGAAACAAACAGATCTGATTTAGTTAGGAGCTGTAACAAGGAACGGGGAACATCACGTTAATTAGCTTAAACACATTGATAATCACAGTATTGTGCATGCACTTGGAGTCCCAATAGTCACACTCTCTGGGTACCCAGGATGGAAAAAGGGGCTAGCCAGGTCCGCTGCAGCTGGTTGGGGCCCTGTGATGGAAAAAAGAACATGCACACACAATTTGTAATCCGGAGCCGGATGGTTCAGTTCGTAGAAAGAAAAGCACAAACAATCAGATGACACTCTTTGATTAAACAAAAGTTGCAGGGAGCTACCCTGATAATTACTGACGATACCCAGGCTAAACACAAGAGGTCTGATGGATGAACTCTCTGGATTGCCAGAGGAAGCTTGGCCCCTCGACGATTGATCTTTCTGTGCAGCAGCGTAGGGGACTAGACCCTTGTGGCAGGGCTATCTGCACCAGGCAGTACGGATTCAGTCCAATTCTTGCTGGGAAAACTACTTCCAGCACTAGTACACAGTTTACAGCAAATGGGGAAACCAGATCACGATCCCCTTCCAGCACACAGCATATTTATATGTAAAAGAAAGTTTACTGTACCAGGCAGGTGACTCCTTGGTCCCAATTGCAAAAATCACTGTAATTACCCGGGAACACTACGGTAGCTAAAGTCCTGACAGGCCGATCGCTTTCAGTAAAATCTTCGTTCTTCTACAGGGTGAGCCTGGTAATAATTCAGCTGCTTGCTTTAATTTCTACAAAATCGGATTCGGTCCAAAAACATCCTCTTCTCCCTCTCAGGGCAGAAATCAGACAAGTAGGCCAGCAGTCAGGCCTTCCACGATTCTCCCGCGCGAATGACACTGCAAACTGGCAGCTCTCACTCTCAGAGCTCCTTCTCTCTCCAGCTCCCAACTTGAATCTGCCTTGCCAGCAGACAGCCGGGGGCTTTCACTTAGATCCAAAAGGTTTGGTTGGTCGGTTCAGTTGTCAGTCACAGCAGGGCTCCCTCTATAGGTGCAAATAGGCGCCAATAGTCTAAAACTACAGTTCCCAGAGGCACCTTCCATACAGTCCTAGGCAGGTTAGACAAACTACATTTTCATTAATACTCTGCAGTTCTTCCCAGAATTAGTTACAGCTTTAAAGTGTGCTCCCTCTGCGCACTTAGCGACTGCAGAAACGGAGCACTTAGGCAGCAACCCGGCGTGACTCGGGCTCAAACACACACAGTCCCCCATACAACCATCATGTCTGCAAGCAGACAGCTCTTAAAGAGACAGTACACAGAGGCTCTAAAAGTACTCGCTACAATGCCGTTTAAAACGGCTGTGCCGCCGGATACCACCCAGACTTGAAGCACTTAGGCAAGTTCCTGGAAGACTTTTAGGAACCCCCATTTGCAGGGGAGGTTACATGTAGTATCCCACCCTCTCCTTGTTTTATTATGCTTGCTGTGCTTTTGCTAACATGTTCTATTGTATATCCTGTATAAGCAATGGAACCCTGTATAACTGTTTACTTAGTCTGAGTTGCCTTGTCTGATTTGTACTGCACCTGACGTGGTACCTCTGTACCTAAGCAATGTAACTCTGTATAACTGCTTACCTTGTCTGACTTGCCTTGTCTCATCCGAATTGTACTTAACGTGGAACCTATGTAATGAGCTCCTGGCTCAAATGGTACTTCTGAGATTCAAATAAATAAATGATGTAGGCTGCTCCACAGACCTGCTCATCAGATACAATTCTGAGTGATGCCTAAAAATAAAAAATAAAAAAATTACTTAACATGATTAAAAACAACCAAATAGTGGAAGTACACTTCATTTATTAGATGAAACTCCAGGTTCACAGCTCCTTGCTCAAAATACTATGCCAAACTGCCTTCATTCTACTGTGACCCGGGTTGCACAGTAAGGGTTCCCAAATCTACATGGATCCCTGTATTTTACAGGGGAAATGGTTCAGTGTACAGAAAACCTGATCACATAGGCTTGCATTTTTCATAGGAAATGAATGTAATTTATAGGAACACACAGATAAAGCTCTGGGAGAACAGGACAAGCCTGCATGGAGCTTGAAAGGACTGTGGGCAGGCACTCCTCACTCCCTCAACAATTGGCAGCATCTGGATTTCCCTAATAAGCATTTTATTTTATACTCCTTACCCAGGCCACCAATCCACCACTCCTTGAGGCTCGCATCATCCCTACTGTCCGGCAGTCACTCCCCTGCTGCCACACTCTGGCGCCAGTCATGCTCTGCAGGTCCCACTACTGGGGGAGGTCTGGATCTAACCCTACCAGAAGGGCCCCTCTCCCCAGCTGGGGAACGGGGAGAAAGTCTGAATGCAACTCCTGGCAGTCACGGTGGACAGAGATGGTGCACTTTGGGGACCACGGTGCGGTGGGTCAGGCAGCTGTCATCCAGCAGGGCTAGAACAGTCCCAATTTCCATTTTTATGGCCCTGCCCTCTCACACAAGCAAGCACCACAGCTGCATCCTGGGGTGGGGGATGTCTGGTGGCACGTGGTCCCTTGTGCCGCCTAAAACATCACCACTATCCACCACCAGGAGCTGCCATGAGAGTGGTGCAATGCAGAACAATGCTCCCCATCAATTAAAGGGGAACATCAATCCCCAATGTCCCGCACCTTAGTGTATGGGCAGCCTCCAACTAGCACCTATGAGGAAAATGGCATCTTTTATCCAAGTTGCTGCTGCATACTTTATATTTAATCTAGTTGATCCTGTCATACCTCTCACCCAACATCCTCGATTCTGGCTACCAAAAAGCCATCCCAAAATCTCCTTGAGTGTCAGACTTTGAGTTTAATAGGGCAACAGAAGGGTACAGATGACCTGGGCTAAGAAGCAAGCCCTGGAAGTTATCGTGTGGCAGACCATGGCTGAGACAGCTGCTGCTCGGCCGGGAAGGGTTGGCGGCGGGTTCCATCACCACATTGACCATGTCTGGTCTGCCTGGGAGCTTGCTCCTGCTGCAGGGGAAGATGTGTATGCAAAGTAGACATAGGCATCAGCCATGCCAGGGGAACAGAGAAGGAAAACGGGGTGTGGGGAGAACAGTACCTGTCTAAATAACGGTTGGGATCCTCAGCCCAAACAGGGTAAATGACTGAAGACTACCAGGCAATGGATAAAATGTATATGGGGAAAAATAAATAGAGCAGCAGGACAAGGGGCTGACAAAACTTTAGTCACCATGGTGGTGGGCCTAGCAACAACATGCGTAAACAGACTGGACTGTGGGACAGCAGGGCAAGTGGTCCCTCTTGCTGACTAGAGGCCCCAAGAAAATGCATGGGTTGCATGTGCACAACGCCTCCCTTGGAAGGTGTAGGAGCACACTCACAGAACAAAAAGGAAACTTCAGTCCCCCCCCGCCCCGAGCCAGCCTTAAAGAACAGGTCTGCAACAGAAGCCATACAGAACGAAGAGAGACTAAAGGAGCTTCTTTGTTTGCTTTTTTTTTAGTTGTTTAACCAGGAGTAGCACACTAAGCTGAAAGCTTTTTTACAGGAGCATCCTGGGAGCACAGGGAAGTTAAGTGACTTGCTCAGGGTCACACAGTATGTAAGTGGAAGCTGTGGGATTCAAACCCAGGTCTGGTCTGCTGGATGTCACTAGATTAGCAGCTCAGAGCCTTAAACCACTGCGCTATACTGCCTCCCTAGTTGCTGCTGCATACTTTATATTTAATCTAGTTAATATGTATACTCTCAAGGAAAGGAGGGGGGACATGATAGAAACTTTCAAGTACCTCAAAGGAATCAGCAAAGTCCAAGAGGGTAGCATCTTTCAAAAGAAGATGTGCAAAAACAAGGGGACTCAATTTGAAGATAGAGGGGGACGGCTCAGGGTTAATATGAGGAAGTATTTTTTCCACAGAGAGGGTGGTAGACACATATGGTCTTCCTGAGGAGGTTGTGGGTTAAAAATAGTAGGGGACTTCAAGAATGCATGGGACAGACATAAGGCAATTCTACTGGGGGGTAGGAGGAAGTCAGCTGTTGGCTAACTAGGATCTGCGGCTTATCCACTAGGTAGGGAAATGGGCAGACTGGGTGGGCCAAGCAGTCCTTATTTGCCATCAAGATCTATGTTTCTATGATTCGGCCCACAGAGTTCAGGCTGTAGCCTGCTCCATGTGGGTGGGAAAGAAGATGGGAGATTTTTGGGAGGGGGAGGAGGCTAGGCCAAATATGACTCTTCTACCAAACAGTCACAAAGGGGCTATATGAAGAGCACCCAAGGGGCAGGTTAAGAGGGTCTGGAGGGTGGGCAGCCAGCAGTAGGCGGCAGGAACCTTTAGCTAAGCTGCATGGTGGCAGACTGTAGGTGCCTCAGGGATCTGGTAGAAAGGACTGGTGCACATGCACAATGATGGGGGCAACATAGAAAGTGCATAGTGCAGCTTGAAGGCCAGTGCCTGAAATTGGCTTAAGCAGTTGTGATGGAGGCAAGCAGGAGAATTGTGTGGCTCCCTGTGGGGAGCATGAAAGAAGCAAGCACTGCATACAGTAGAGCTGCACAGCAGCTAATGTCAAAGTACCAGGAGCTAACAAAAGGATTTGGGGGAGAAAAAGAACAGCATAAGGTGAAAGAGAGCCCATAATTAAAAACACTGAGCAGTAAACAGAAAGAGACCTGTTGGACTATAAATATAAGTACATTTATGGAATGGGGTGGACATAAATTGAGTGGGATAAATCCATTTATCTGAGTATGTATATACATGCAGAATCCTACATTTATACATATAGTTATTACGTAATCCTTGATTAATGTACATAGTGGACTGCGTCACACATCCCCATCCCTCACCCCTGCCGTTTGGCACTACTTACTGGTATCTTGCTTTTAGTTGTGTTTCTTCCAGGTTGCCTGTCCCTCAGCCACACCGCCTGCCACTCAGTCATACTTCTCCCCGTTCTTCCCACTATCATACAGGGATCATTTGTTTCTGTTTAATGAGATTCACCAACATTTGTTGTTCTGTCCCTGCCACTGAATAAACAGTGACTTACTGCCACAGGAGTCTGCCGGTATAAATATTCTACAATGAAATGCAGCCTTTAAAAAGTTATTTGCCTCATAAAATCATAGAAACCAGGTCCCTAGGACTTCCAATTTTTTTCTCTGCCACCCAGCTTCGCCCCAGCGCTCACTAGCGTGATGACAAGATGCCAGTGAGAGCTTGGGGGTGTGCCCCATTATATTCAATGGGCAGCAGCTTTTAAATCAATTTTTAACATAATGGCCACTTGCTACTGAAACGTGGGCACTGGTCGACTACCAAGGCTATTGACCAGCCTCTTCCCCAGTCAGCCATCCTCCTGCATCTGGACCAGTCTCCAACTACATGCCATACAACTTCCATGTAGCTGGAGCACCACCCCAAACCTCCACTCCAACAGACCACATATCTGAAGCTGTCTCTCCAAGCTCCTGGACCAGCAGTCCCCAAGCCAACCACTTAATCTACAGCTAGATCCACCAGAAGCCCCGTGCCAGCCTCACCATCCGACCACCCACCCTGCAGCTGGACCTCACTTCTAGCCTTGCACTAACCCCACCACCACCAGCCACCCTCCCTGCTGCTGGCTCACTCTTTCATGCCCTGGACTAGCCTCCACCAGCAGACAACCCTCCCTGCAGCTGGACCCCTGTGTTCATTCCCAACCATAGACCAGCCCCCCTCCCCAGGTTGAGCATCCTCCCCGGAGCTGGACATCCCGATAACCACCCTTCCTAGAAGCTGGATCCACCCTCCCTCCAGAGCAGAACCTCCCCCGACCACCCTCCCTACACCTAGATCCCCCCCCATCACCCTTCCGCAACCATGGACCCCATACTTCTCAATGTAGTATAAAAGAAAATGTGAGACACTAACATATAAAACACAAATTCATGCAGTCTTCAGCAAAAGAAAAAAAAAGTACTCTGATCCCCAGATTATAAAATGGATTAACACGTGCAATTGTTTTAATAAACTACAAATATTAAATGCAAAAAATCCAGTCCCCCCACAAACACACTCAAATATCTGCAGTAAATAATTCTTCCTTTATGTGCAAGTTACTCCAGATTTTCTCAAATTAAAAAAGTTGTAGTCTTTTCTCTAAATATAGTTAAATAGGCTACTGAATGGATACACACAAAAAATGCATTCTGAATTTGATCATTTATACAATATTCCTGCTGTTAGTTCCCCTGCCTCCACCGCCCCCACCCCAACACTACTTTAAAGTAACTAAATCAGTAAAAATTCCACAAATAACAAGTAATCTAGAGGCCCAATGCACACTAGACACTTTAAGGAGGGATTTGATTGAAAATAAACTGTGTATTTCAAAGATTTTTAGCCTCATGAGTTCAGAGCAGAGAAAATGTATTAATAACAAAACATTGATTGTGAAACCTGCACAGCATTTCATTTAGAAAAAAAAACTGAGTGATAATTCCCTTACTGTATTTAACATTTCAGGGAGTTAAAAATATGTACTTTTTAAAAATAAGCACTTACCTTAACATGTAAATCTTAGCTGCAGAAAACACCAGTTGTTCAAAAATGGAGACCAGGCACTGCTCGTGCAATTCATGTAGTCTGGACAGAGACAGGAAGTGAGATGGAAAATGTAGTTCACTGACTCAGTAGACGACTGCAAAATGTAGTTCAGTATAGACTTTTAAAGGGATACCAACAACTTTTTTTTGCATCATATTATTTTTAGGTAAAACCCACATTTTGTGATTGCTTACCTTCTCTAAAATTCATTGGTATTGCTGGTTGTTTTATCTGTCTCCTTGCTTAGTAGAACTGAAATGCATGGTAATGTACCCAGCCTTGATTGGCTAATTTTAAATCCTTGAACTACTCCGCTGACTGTAATCTTCATTTATGATTCAGTAGTATTAAAAAAAAATTGTACTTTGAAGAGCATTACAGTTTGATAGAGCAGTATTAACATCTTAGCATTCTTGATAGAGCAAAATGTAACCCCCCTACAAATGGGGGTTCCCGAAAAGTCTTCCTTGAGCTTGCCTAAATGCTCACTGCCAGGCTGGTGTTCTGCGTTTTAGTAGATTAACTGTATTGCCAGAGAGTGCCTGTATAACCTCTGTGTACTGTCTCTTTAAGAGCTGCCTGGATTGCAGTCTTAATTAATCTAAAAGGGAGCTCTGTTAGAAGATGTGCTTGTTTGCTGATCATTTGTTAGAGTAGTAATAATATTGCAGTTTGTTCTAACCTGCCTTCTTTGCAGCAAGGACTGTTCTGTTTATCTCCACCATCTTGGCCCGGGACTGTCAGAATGGGCCAATCAGTACTGTTGGGACTCTAAAATGGAGCCTGCCTACAGGGGCTTGGTGGGGTAAAAACTTGTAGGAATTGTAGTTTTTGCATTTTGGCACCTAAAATAACCTGGAGGGGGAGCCCTTGTCGTGACTGACAGACAGATCAGCCAACCGAACCTTTTGGATCTTGGGGAAATTTCCAAGCTGCTTGCAGCTAGTTTCAGTTCTGAGTTGGGAAGTGAAGAGATAACAGCTTGAATGATTCAAACAGCAGCCCCTGCGTGGATTCTGGCGGGAGAACTGTGGAAAGGCCTGAGTTTGGCCTGCATGTCTGCCTGCTGTCCCTAAGAGGGAAAACACAGTTTATTTGGACTGAATCTGAGTTGTGAGAATGATTTAAGCCACTGGACTGTGACCAGGTTTTAACCTGAAGAAGACAGAAGATTTGCTGAATGCGATCGGCCTATCAGGACTTCCAGCCACCTCTGAACTCACGGATTGTGCAGAGACTCTGTAATTGAGACCGGAGAGCCTTTTGCCTGGTACAGTGGAATTTCCTTACATGTCAATGTGTTGTGTGCTTATAGTGGGTCATAATTTGCTTCCCCACCGTGGTTTGAATTGTTTTTCTGCTTGCTGGAAGCTGCATTAGAATTTCCTTACGTATAAATGTGCTGTGTGCTGCTAGTGGGTCGTGATTTGGTTCCCCACTGTGGTTTGAACTGTATTCTGCTTGCTGGAAGCTGCATCCAATACCATGGACTGAATCCAAAATCATCTCCATTGGGCCTGGGCCATGCCACACTGGCCCAGCCCAACTACCCACTGCACAGACAAAGCCATTGACGAGAGACCTGCCTGGGGATCAGCCCCTTGCTCAACACTTGAACAGGAATGATGCCTTGGTGACTCGTGTGGGCCCCGCTTCTCCGAGCACTCCAGCTCAACAACCTGCAGTCTCGATTTCGTCCTGCCTGTGTCCAGTATTGGATATCGTGAGTAAACATTGGGTAGTCCTGCAACAACAGCTAAATCTAAAGTGTTATCTGATTGTCTGTTTGTTTTTTCATTGTACTGAGCCTCCGGGTTTGTTACAAATAGTGTGTTGTATATTTTTCCATCACAGTAGTGCCTTAACCAGCTGCAATGGCTCTGGCTAGTCAGTCAGTCTCCCTACCTGGGTACCTACAGTGTGACTGTGTGGGACTTCTAAAATGCATGCATAACTGTTTGATTAATGTAGCCTTTAAGCCAATCAACCTGATTATGCCCTTTCCTTGTTCAAGTCCCCTGAATAAATCAGATCTGACTTTTTCTGCATTTAACCTGACTGTGATTCCAGTTTGTGCCTAGAGTACTGTACTGTTGCTATTTGCTGTGCATAACCTTGTTTTACAGGGGGTCCCCAGGGTCAAACCAGAGGAACCAGCCCTGGTGGTAAGAGCAAACAGTGTGGGTACTTGTATGGTGTACAAGGGGCACTATGAAAGTGATTATCGTATACTGCTCAGGCCACTAGAAGGGAAAGAGGGGGGTTACAGTGTCCCGGAGGGCTGTGCCCAGGTTAATTTGATGACTACCAACCCTGACCTCCAGGTGGAGGCACCCATTGCAGAACCTAGGCCCCTTAGCCTGCTACTAGCCAAGCAGGCAGGGGTAGTAGCCCTTGGGATAGTGCCACCTAGGGGTTACAAAAAGTTATTGAAAAAGAAGTGATCATACTAAGGTAATGAAGGATCTAGGAGGCTAATAGAAACATAGACTTTGGTGGCAGATAAGGACCGCTTGGTCCACCTAGTCTGCCCATTTCCCTACCTACAGGATAAGCTGCAGTACCTAGTTAACCAACAGCCTATTTCTTCCTAACCCCACCACAAGAGTTGCCTTATGTCTGTCCCATGCATTCTCAAAATCTTCCACGGTTTTAGACCCCACAACCTCCTCAGGAAGGCTGTTCCATGTGTCCACCACCCTCTCTGTGAAAAAATACTTCCTCACATTGCCCCTGAGCCATCCCCCCTCTGTCTTCAGATTGTGTTCCCTTGTTCTTGCACATCTCTTTTTCTGAAAGATGCTACACTCTTGGACTTTGTTGATTCCACTGAGGTACTTAACAGTTTCTATCATGTCCCCCCTCTTCTTCCTTTCCTCAAGGGTATACATATTAAGCTCCTTTATCCTCTCCTCATATGGCTTCTCTTGCAGACCCTGCACCATTTTAGTTGCTCTCCTCTGGACTGCCTCCATCCTGTCTATGTCCTTGCAGAGATGGGGTCTCCAGAACTGAATGCATTACTCCAGATGGGGTCTCACTAACTGTCTGTACAGAGGGATAGCAACTTCCTGTTTTCTGCTGGTGATGCCTCTTGCTATACATCCCAGTATCCCCCCAGCCCTCCCTACTGCCTTCTTACATTGCTTGCTAACCTGAAGGTCATCTGATATGATTACCCCCAGGTCCTTTTCCATTTCTGTTGTTGTTGCTACCTCCCCCCCATAGTGCAATCTTCCCCAGGGTTTTTGTTTCCCAGGTGCATTATTTTGCACTTCTTTGCATTGAATCCAAGCTGCCATACTTCTGACCATTCCTCCAACTTTGCCAAGTCCCTTCTCATCCTTTCCACACTTCCTTGAGTATCAACCCTGTTGCAGATCTTTGTATCATCTGCAAGAGGCATCGTTTGCTCCAGTCCCCTGCAATGTCACTTATAAAGACATTAAAAGGACTGGACCCAGTACTAAACTCTCATGGTACCCCACTAGTAACCCCTTTCTTCAGATGGACTCCATTTACAATTACCTTCTGTGTCCTGTTGTCCAGCCAATGTTTTATCCAGGCTACCACCCTGGGACCCACACCCAGGCTGGTTAATTTGATTATTAATCTTTTGTGTGGGACTGTGTCAAATGCCTTGCTAAAGTCTAGGTAGGCCATGTCCACAGCCCCTCCCTGGTCTACTGCATTGGTCACCCAGTCAAAGAAATCAATTAGATTTGTATGACATGACCTTCCCGCTGTGAACCCATGCTGCCTTGGGTCCTGTGCTCCACTTTCCTCTAGGTACTCAACAATTCTTTCTTTCAGAAGTGATTCCATCACTTTCCCCTACCCCAGAGGTCAAACTGACAGGTCTATAGTTTCCTGCCTCTGTCTTGCTCCTACTTTTGTGAAGGGGAATCACATACTCCTTCCTCCAGTCCTCAGGTACCACACCATCCTCCCATGATTTGCTAAAAGGGGTAGTCAGTGGTGTCACTAGTTCTCCCCTTAATTCTTTTAGAATTCTGGGGTGAATTCCATCAGGCCACATTGCTTTGTCCACCTTCAGTTTTAGGAGTTCTTTCAGAACTCTTTCTTCTATGAATGGACTGGGATCGACCCCCCCATCCAGAGTGCTTCTGTTAATTGGATTAGACACCTCCCCCTCCTTCTCTTTTGTGAATACCGAGCAGAAGTATTCATTCAGTATCCCTGCTTTTTCCCTGTCCCTCTCTTCCCACCCACCATCCTTTCTATTTCGCTTCACTATCCCTCCCTTTATCTTTCTATGCTCCCTGATGTACCTATAAAAGGTCTGATTCCCCTTCTTAACCGAGTTGGTTATCTTTTCCTCAGTTTGGGCCTTTGCTAGTCTGACTTCCCTCTCTGCTTCCTTCTGACTTAACTGGTACAGTTCTCTGTCCTGCTCTTTCTGTGTTTCCTTATACTTCCTAAATGCAATCTTTTTCTCCCTAACCTTCCCCGCCACTTCTTTTAAGAACCATAGTGGCTTTTTCTTTCATTTTGATTTGTTTATTTGCTTCACACAAAGGCTTATTGCCTCTGTGATGGCGATTTTGTTGTTCCCCCATTGTTTCTCCAGCCCTCCTTCTAGCCAGTTTGCTAGTGCTTTTCTAAGGCACTTTCCCATCTTGCCAAAGTCAGTCCTCCTGAAATCCAGTACCCTCACTTTTGTATGGCTTGAGTCTGTAGCTGAGTTTATTGTGAACCACACTGTTTGGTGGTCACTTGTTCCCAGATGGCTACCCACTTCTAGATCTGAGATCCTGTCACTGTCCCCATTTGAGAGTATGAGGTCTAAGATTGCTCCCTCATGAGTGGGTTCCAAAACTAGCTGTCTGAGGCATGCCACCTGTAGGGCATCGAGAATAGCCCTTTCTTGTATGTGGCTGCAGCAAAGGTGCTCCAATAACATCTGGCATATTCAGGTCCCCCATCAACAGTATCTCCCCTTTCTCTGCCATCCTAAAGGATGCTTTCTATCATACCCTTGTCCATTCCCTCTTCCTGACATGGGGGTCTGTATACAACCCCTGTGCGGATTGTGGTGCCATTTCTAGTCTCTGAGGTGACCCACAGTGCCTCCTCTCCTCCCTGTTTACTTTTTTGTTCTGTTGGTTTTATCCCTTCCCTTACATAGAGAGCTACACCTCCCTCTTCAACCCTCCTGTCTCTCTCCTGTAGGTTGTGTACCCTGGTATGTTAACATCCCAGTCATGGTTCTCTGTGTACCATGTTTCTGTGACTGCTACAATATCCAGGCATCCCTCTTCCATCAAGGCCACAAGTTCAGGGAGCTTGTTGCCCAGACTATGGGCATTGGTACTCATTACCCTCCATTTCTTGATAGCCTTACCCCTTTTTTACCCATCCCTGTCCTTATTGCCTTTGTCATTTTCTCCCTTTACCCCTGTCCTTCTTCCTATTGACATCTCTATATTGGTGTTTACCTCACTTACTACCCTGATTTTTTTGGGGGGGGGCTAGAATTTCCCTGCTCCTTTCCAGTGCCTCCCCCCTTAGCTTGCCAATGAAGCATTTAAACCTATCACCTAGGATCCTGGTTGCCCTCCTAGACAGATGCAGACCATCACGCCAGTATAGACCTGCATCACTCCAGGTGGACCCCCAGTCCCCAGTGAAGCCAAATCCCTGAGCTCTGCACCAGTGTTTCACCCACTGATTGAATCCCATGGTGTGGAGCACCCTAGTCTCATTCATGCCATAGACAGGCAGCACTTGTCTAAGGCCCCTCCCCAACTCCACATACTCTTCCTGCACTGCTCTGATCCCTTTCTCAGCCAGGTCATTTGTCCCTAGGTGGACAATGACATCCAGCTCCTTCCCCCGTGCAGCTGCTCCCGCGATCCTGAGGATTTACTCCCTGTCCCTCCAAGCCATGGTGCCAGGCAGGCACCTTACCTCCCTCTCCCCTTCCTCCCCCAGTTCTACCCCCTAACAATGGAGTCCCCCACCAGGAGTTGTTTCCTTCCCCTGTGGGATCCCATGCCACCCTCCTGTGGGTCTCCTTTTTGTAGGTTCCCAGCATCCTCCTTGGTCTCCACTGCAAGTGCCTCCATAGAGGAACCACACTTTGCCAGAATGGCAAATGAATTGTGGAGAGGTACAACTGGAGGGATGCACCTCTGTTCCACCACCATCACCCTCCCTAAGCCCACTGTGGTCCAACCGCTCCTCTTTCTTAGCAACCTTTGAGGCAATGGCAGTGGTCCCTGGGTGGGAGAGGAGGTCCTCCAAATCCTGGCCAACTCAGCCTGGAGATGAGCAACCTCCTCTCTCAGCCCAGAGAGGTGCCTGCTGATGGGACAATACCTCATGCTCCAGAACATCTCCTGGAAGACTGCTGCTCCACAGCCACTGCACTGCACCACTCCCATCATGTCTTATTTCTGGACCCTTAACTGTTGTTTGGAATATTTACTCTTTCCTCTGTTTTCGCCCCTACTTACTTACTGCCTCTGTGCCCTTTTATCTCCTGATCTTCCTCTTCTTAGACAAGAAGATCCTATATTTCTCAGTAGTCTCCTTACTTGCTCAGAGTCAGACCTCCAGCAGCTGGGGGGGGATGGAGAGCTACTCTTGCCCTTCTAGGATGGTGAGTCTTTGGTGGCTCTGTGATCACTCACTTCCTGCTCCCAAACAGGAAGTTCCTGTTGTCAGTCAAATCCTGTGCCTATAAAAGTAGAACTGGCTTAGTGTGGGGTGTGGAGGGGAGGAAAGGAGGGCGATATAGTCCCAGTAGAGAAGCATAGCTATAACAGTAGCTCATTCTTCTTGGGGTCCTCTGCCTGTTCTCTGGCAGAAGCTATCTAGGGCATTGTTTAAATCTGGCTTTAACCTTCCTTTCTTGTAGCTAAGCCACTCCCCCACTTCACAGTTCTTTCTACACTTAGTAATTGCACAGATAACAATTCCCTTCAGTCACCTGAGGCAAACACCTAGATAACTGCACATATAACAAGTCACTTCAGCCAACTCAGACACACTAACTTTTTTTTCGTTTTTACCCTAAATTGAAGGTCCCATTCCAGTAGAGAAGTATAGCTATAACAGCAGCAGCTCCTTCTTGTTGGTGTTCTCTGCCTGTTCTCTGGCAGAAGCTATCTAGGGCAGTGTTTAAATTTGGCTTTAGCCTGCCTTCCTTCTAGCTAAGCCACTTCCCCTACTTCACAGTTCTTTCTACACTTAGTATTTGCACCGATAACAATTCCCTTCAGCCACCTGAGACAAACACCTAGATAACTGCAAAGATAACAATTCACTTCAGCCAACTCTGACAAACACACTAACTTTTTTGTTTTGTTTTGTTTTTATCCTAAATTGAAAGTCCCAGTAATAGGGTCCTAGTTCTTTAGTTCCAGTAGAGAAGTATAGCTATAACAGCAGCAGCTCCTCCTCCTTGTTGGTGTTCTCTGCCTGTTCTCTGGCAGAAGCTATCTAGGGCAGTGTTTAAATCTGGCTTTAACCTGCCTTCCTTCTAGCTAAGCCACTCCCCCTACTTCACAGTTCTTTCTACACTTAGTAATTGCACAGATAATTCCCTTCAGCTACCTGAGACAAACTCCTAGATAACTGCACAGATAACAACTCACTTCAGCCAACTCAGACAAACACATTAACTTGCTTTTTGTTTTGTTTTGTTTTTACCCTAAATTCAATCAATCAATCAATCAAAATCTTTATTTATCCAGGCAAACATCATTGAGCAAAGCTCATTTACAAGATGGACCTGGTTAAGGCCGGTCAAAACAGAGTTACATACAACAGTGACAATATATCATTAAGGCTACACATAAATACATAACTCATTTACAGGATGGGCCTGGTTAATACCAGTACACAATAGATTTATATACAACAGTGACAGTACATCATATGACACAAATAATACAAGGTAGGTGCTCAATGCAGTGGCAGAACAAAACAGAAGGGAATAGTGAGGGTGGGGAGCTGGGAGGGCATGGTGGGTACGGGAGAGCATAAGGGATGGAGGTAGAGGACCTAAGCCAGAAAACAGGTAGCTAGCTTGCAGTTGCAACCTAATTGGGCAGAGAGAGAAATTAAAGGGTTTGCTCACAACATGAGATGGATCCATAGGGCCAGAAGTACTCTAGTCTGCACTGAAGGCAGCTGAGAGCTGGGTGCCTAGGACTCAGGATAGGTGATGGAGTGAGGGAAACAGTTACAGTGTTCCCTCACAGTTCGGGCAAATAAGGTCTTGAAGGAATCCAAGCTGATGGGTACGCTCAATTTCAGAGATTTTTGTAATTTATTCCATAAGGTGGGCAGTACAAAGCTAAATGCTGCTCTACCAAAGCGTGAGGAGACCTTGGGAATACAAAGTTTGTAAAATAAGGCACTTCTTAAGGCATAAGTTCCTGGCGTGCTTAGCGGGAGACAGTCAAATATATATTGGGGAAGTTTTTTGTGACAGCTCTAAGAATCCAAAATGCCGCATTTCTATTTCTTCTAAACATAAGGGAGGACCGCCCTATGGCAGCATACAGCAAGCAGTGGTGGTTAGAAAGAGGAAGGCCTGTTATAAATCTGATAGCTCTGTGATAAATCATGTCCAGTTTAGTAAGGGAAGCTTTTGGGCACTGACTGTATAAGAAGTCTGCATAGTCAACCAGTGATAGGAATGTTGATTGGACCAAGAACTTTTTAGCATCTGTAGTCAAGAACCGGTTGATTCTAAAGAAGTTTCTTAAACAAGTCCTCAATATGCTCGGAAAATGAAAGATTTTGGTCCAGCCACACTCCCAGATATTTGAATTTTGTGACAAACTCCAGGTCTTCTCTAAGGACAGTAGTGATGTGAGGTAACGCTCCAGTACTTTCCAGGTTCACAGCATGACTGTAGGGTGAGAAAAGCATCGCGGTTTTTTTTTGGCATTTAACAGGAGTTTTTTGAAGAGAAGCTGAGTCTGAAGACAGTTGAATTCCTCCTGGAGGTCTGCACAGGCGGCTTCAGGAGTTGGGCGACTAAGGTACAGAACCATGTCATCTGCGAACAGGTGTATATTTGCCTTGGATATGCTATTATTAATATAGATAGCAAATAGTAGGGGGCTACATATTGACCCCTGCAGCACTCCCCTCTGGAGAGGTTTTAGTAGGGAGAGCTCACTCTCTGCCTTAATCTGCTGGAACCGTCCTGAGAGGTAATCAGCGAACCAATGCAGTGATACTGTGTCCAGACCTCTGCTCCTTAATGATGAGAGAAGCAGGCTGTGATCCACAGTGTCAAAAGCCTTGCTTAGATCTAAGAATACAGCACAGATTAATTTTTTACTATCCAGATCACGGTATCAATCATTGGTCACTTTAACAAGTGCCGAAATAGTACTATGTCATGTTCTGAAACCAGATTGCAAAGGATTGAAGAGGCTTTTTTGATTCTAGATAATTCTTGAGCTGGGTACTCACTAGTTTTTCTTTAAGTTTTGATAGAACTGGCAATAGAGATATCGGTCTGTAATTGTTCAGATCACAAGGGTCTCCTGACTTGAATAAAGGAATGACATGTGCAATTTTCCATATTGAGGGAATAAGTCCTTGCAACAAAGATAGATTAAAAAGGTGAGTGATTGGCACAGCTAGAACATGATATGCAATCTTAATGAAGTAGGAATCTAGTGAATCAGCACCAGCACTTTTCTTTAAGTCCAGCTGAAGTAGGAGGTCTTCGACCTCTTTTAGAGATACAGGTTGGAAGGAGAAATCAGGAGTGGGGACATCAGAGTCATCGTCTTGTACTCCTAATTGAAAGCGTGCAAAGTATGCAGGAGAGTTATCACATGCAAGACCAGACATAGCAAAATGATTGTTAAAGGAGTCAAGGATCCCCTTTTTCTCACATATGGTAGTATTTCCTGAGCTGATTTTTGTAGGTAAGGAGTTGCCAGGTGTGTGCCCCGACATTTCCTTTATAGTACTCCAGAATTTAGAGGGGGATTTTGCGGTGGAGTCTGGTTCATTACAATAGAAAGCAGCCTTCACTTCTCTGATCATTTTTGTACATAAGTTCCGTGCCTTCTTGAACTGGCACCAGTCTGCATCCAACTTGGTTCTGCGAGCCTTTTTCCAGAGTTTGTCTCTTGATAGTAATGCAGCCTTCAGTTCAGCTGAAAACCAATGACAAGCTTTGTTCCTTACACGAATTGTTACCACTGTGGCATGTCTGTTTAGTGCCCCGACCAGAATTTCATGAAGCATATCATATGCTAAATTTACCATGTTGGCTAAGAAGAAGTCTTGCCAGAGTAAAGAGTGTTTCAGGTCATTAATGTATGCAGACTGGTAGAAGTTCTTCTGTGACCTTTTTGTGTTAGATTTAGCTGATGGTACTATGTTATGAACTGATCTAATACCAGCAATGAAACAATGGTCGCTGACATCAGAGAAAAAAATGCCAGAATGAGAGAATAGATGGGGCTTATTAACTAGTATGACATCTAAAAGGGTACTATTATTCGTATTCTTTTTGTTCATGCATGTAGGCTCACTAATTATTTGTGTCATCCCATGAGAGTCACAGAAGGTATTCAGTGGAGTCGAAATCTTAGATAAACAGTCGAGGTTGAAGTCCCCTAAAATAATTGTTTCAAGGTTACCTTTCTCTAGTAAAGATCCAAGATAACTTAGGAGCTGCAGCCCAGCTGAAGGTGGTCTATAACAACCTATTACGTGGAGCACAAGGGAATTGGCTAGCTCAATCTTAATGGTCAAACATTCAAATTTGTTTTTGACAGTAGCTGAGTCAAGGCAGGGTGCAGAGTATTTATCCTTGACATAGATTGCCACACCTCCTCCTCTAGTCAATCTATCTGCTCTAAAGAGAGTGTAAGAAGGGATGTTGATCTCACTATCAAGGGTAGCCGGCCTAAGCCAAGATTCAGAGACCACCAATACGTCTGGCAAGATATGGCTAATCCATGCTTTGATCAAGGTAAACTTTTTCATGAGGCTGCAGACATTAACATGCCAGAAGCTCATTCCTTTCAACATTGCAGTATTGGAGGGAGATGACAGGGCTGCAGGAGGATCAGGATTCAACTCAACATTCCCGGAGCATAGTAGAAGAAGTACGAGTATACTGGAAAGGGTAGCAATAGTTAGTCTGAGTATTTTAGCCATGGTTCGCCTGTGCAGTTTGCCAATAACTGAATGCCAGATGTTTCCCTTAGAGGTGTACTGACCCAAGGCTAGGGAGACCAGTACTCTGGCAGAGAATTGCAGGGAAAGACAGGTGCCAAGGTGCTTAGGAGGGATAGCTCGAAAGGACTGTTCGATACAGGTACAGCCCCATGGAATACCCTGGTGGTGAGCTGGAAGATGAGGAAGCAGAATCACACAAAGATATCTGTAGCTATACTTATTTAGTAGTAGGCATTCAGGAGTGAGCCCAAGATCTGCAAGTTGTGGAGGGAGTTTGGGCCCATAAAGCATCCCCGGTATGAGGGAAAGGATAAACAATATGAGGAGTGCAGAGTTTTCCTGCATGATTAGGCTTGCAGCAGCACTCAGTCTCTGGGAATACCCGGGACTTTTGTTAACAAAAAGATCCTGTCAGGTAGAGACCTAAGACACTGTCAGGTATAAGCTTATGACAGGCAGCCCACAAGGGGTTTCAGATTTCAGCAGTAGAAGGGATCCCCTGGCTCAGAGAATGATTAACAGTATCAGCACTTGTGGAAAACTGATATTCAGAACTAGTGGAAAAGTATTAATCAGAACTGGGGGGAGGAGCAGGGATTTGTTAGGGTTGGGTGGCAGCAAACACAAGGGGCGTTCCTCAGAAAAAGGGCGGGATGATTGGGCAGAGGATTGCAACCAAACTACATGTGTTGTTGCCCTCTAGTGGCTTTGCAGTATAATTTGCAAATGGAAAAGTACACACACACACACACACACACACACAAAAAAAATTGAAGGTCCCAGTAATAAAGTTATAGTTCTTTAGTCCCAGTAGAGAAGTATAGCTATAACAGCAGCTCCTTCTTCTTAGTGTTCTCTGTCTGTTCTCTGGCAGAAGCCCATGTATGCTCCTATCATCTACAGTGCATAATAATCAAGGTTATGCACCATGATCAGAATGAAAATTAACAAGCTTGCATATAAAACAAACAGAAGTATTGAAATGTCTTCATTTACCATTCAAAAGTATTCAATAATGTGTACTTCTAAATCTGTGTATAATAGTCATTTATAGTAATTTATTCTTAAAAAACAATTACATATTTGGCCGGCCCGGTGGCACTGAAGGTTGAGGTGCTGGACACCATACCTTATGCCATGCCGGCTACCCGGGTTTGGAAACGAGCCCGGGTCATCGGGGGTTGGCAGCGATGGGAAAGGATTGAGCGTCCAGAGGACTGCTCTCCTTTCCTATGGTGGGGGGGCTTAGGCTGGACTGCTCTCCTTTCCTGAGGAGGGGGGGCTTAGGCTGATTGCTATTCTGGTGGCCCATAGTGGAGGCTGGGGGCATTACACCAGAGGCTTGCAGCATAGAGGGGTAGAGCCTTGGCAGGATGTCCAAAGGGGGTATGCAGGAGCGCATATCCTGCATGCAGGAATCCATTGCATGTCAGAGGCTCGGGGAAACCAGAACACAAGAAAAAGGAGCCTGATCCTGGTAGGCGATGGTGGGGTCCAGGAGCCACCCCCCCACACCCAAAGTCGAGTGCGCCGGCTGACCTCGGAGTTCTCTTGGTTCTCAAGGATATCTGCATGGAATAGAATGGCAGTCCTGGGGAAGTGTGGATGCCTGGGCTGAGAGCAAGCATGGCCGACCGAGAGTCAGGGACTGAGTCTACGATGGGGCGGGATGGAGGTAAGCTGAGTGCCCCCACCTGAGTGAGTCTGGGATCGAGTGTGTGGGGAATAAATAAATTGTAAAACCAAAAAAAAATTGCAGTTGCACTTCTTAGAATTAAGTATTCCTACAAGCAGTATTCTTCTGATGATGACAGAAGATTAAGAATGACTAAACTTAGTCTTAAAAGACAAATTAATTACTGCTTTAAGACTAAATTTAGTATTCCACTTTGGTGAGGAAACAGTCCTTTGATACCACCATCTACCCCACTCCCTCCCACATCACCACACCTTGGCTTCATGCCAAGCCTCAACTGTTACTGTACTAGCTTCTTGTTCTTATCTTGGCTCAATGCACCCCCCCAAACTACTAGGCACCCGTGTCTGTGTGCTGCTGTGCTGTGTGATTGCCTTTTTTTAGTGCTCCGAAGTTCCAAAATCTGAATGTACACACCCAGACCCAGCACAATACCCCCCTCCCAGCCTGGCAGCAGCCCAACCAGCTGCTATGCAACTGCAGTACTTACTTTTTTTGTTCAGTCAGTCGAGTCGACTCCCAAAATTCCTTGTTGTTCAGTCTGAACTGAAGAAGACTCGGGACTCCTCTGACTCAGTTACAGGCTGCAGAAGTGCAGCTGCCAGCAAATCAGCAGTGACTCCCCTTTCACAAGCAGGCCCTGATCAGTCCTCTGACTCCTGCTCCATCCTCTCTCCTCTGTCTCGCACCTCCGGGCCGGCTGAGTCCGACTCCCACTCCAATGACACCGGCATCCACAGACCTCACCACTACAGTCCCACTGACTCCCCCCAGGCCTCCAATTATTGTCCAATCAAAAATCAACCTCAAGCCAAGTCTTAAGAGGCTTCTGTGAGGCAAGCCAGTGTCCAACGGCTGGAAGCGCAGCTCCTTTAATTTTTTTTTTTCAGATTGAGTATGCTTTATTGGTAGGAAGAGTTCACATATCACTCATTACAGACATTAAGTTGAGAAGATTGCATGTTACATTTTCACAAGCCAGTAATGTAGGTTAGTGAGCTTTTACAATGTTGAGTAATTACATAGAAGTCTAAAGAGACATTGATTGTAAACGTAATTTCCTTTACAGATCCCTATTAAGCTTAGAAAACATGCACTTATTCCTCCTCCTGTTCCCCCCCGATTCCCCCTTAAACCCTCTCCCCCACCCCAACCCCTCAGCTATGCAGTGATATTGGCCTATAGTTTCATTAGCCCAAGGCACGATTACTAGAGAAGGCCTAGAATATTATTTGAGATTTTAACAATAATAGTTTTACAAAAAGAGAAGTAAGAAAAAAAAGGAAATTTTTTTTATATTCAGTGCCATTTAACCATTAAATGGTTAATAAAGTATGTAAAGGGGCCCATACTTTCTGGTAATATTGTGGCCTCTTCGTTATATGGGCAATCGTGCTTTTTGCTTGTAGAGCAAAGAGTGTCTCTCTTTTAACCACTCTGTGTACGTTGGAATGTTCTGATCCAGCCAATGGTGCATGATTACTTTTTTGGTGCATAGGGATATTAATGCCATGTGTTTTCGTCGATTACCAATCAAAAGATCCCCATAATCCCCTATTATACAAATTTCTGGTCTAAAGGCTTCGGATAGGCCTAATGGGGGTCCAAATTAGACTTAATGACGGCCAAGAAGGGTGTGACTTTATTACATTCCCATAGAATGTACAGTAGTGTGCCAGGACATTCCTTACAGCGGGAGCATAGATTTGAGGGGAGCCTCCTCATTTGATAAAGTCTGGCAGGAGTATAGTATAGATCATCTATTACATAGAATTGTAGAATACGATATCTAATCCATTTCACATCTTGGTATAATTGTGACCAGATTTTAGACCATGGTCGTAGTGTTGGGGATTCAGAGGGTAGTACCTAGTCCCAGACATAGTATGGCACTCCTCGAAGTTCCTCTATGCCATCCCTTAGGAGGCGGTAGAGAAAAGAAATAAGATGGGATGAGGGTAAATTGGAGATAGCCGGGAGAAAAGGACCAGCTAAGTGCTGTGTCCAATACCCAGTTCCAAAATGTTGTAGAAGCATGTGTTGTAATTGGATGTACTTAAAACAAAAAGAGTTAGGGAGGCTGAACTGTGTACGGACCGTTTGAAATGATATCAATTTGTGTTCTTGTAATAAGTCAATGACTTTAAGCTGAGTATTCCCTGGCCAAAAATTATGTGGAAGGGGCAATTCCCCGATCATGAAATTGAGATTAGCACATATAGGCTGGGAGACATCCTTTGACAAGGATATCTGAAAAGCATTGCATAGTTGGGCATGTACACAAGGGAGTTGCAGTAATATAAACACGAGGTCACAAAAGCATGGATCAATGTAGGGAGGTCCCTGGATGGAACAAGGTGCTTGATCCTAGTGATGTTCCTCAGATGATAAAAGGATAACTTAACGACAGCTGACACCTGCCAACGAAGTGTCAACCCATCGTCAAGAATCACCCCTAGGTCTCGCACCTGTTCAGAGATAGGAAGCTCGGAGTCCCCAAGGAATAAACCTATGGATTGACCTTCTCCCAACCCCCCTATCCAGTGACCTGGATCCACAACCATCACCTCCGTCTTCCCAGGGTTCAACTTCAACCAGCTGGACTTCATCCAACCCTGGATTTCGGCGAGGCAGTCGTTGAATACTGAGAGTGCTCCATCCTGGTCAGGTGCAAAAGACAGGTAAAGCTGGGTATCATCAGCATAGCAATGAAACTTCAGCCCATACTATCTTACAATGTCTCTGGGGGGAAGCATGTACACCGCGAACAACATGGGAGATGGCACTGAGCCCTGAGGCACCCCACAAGACAGAGAGATAGGGTCGGAGGAAAAAAAACCCCGACACCACCCTCTGTGTTCTACCGGTGAGAAATGAAGTAAACCATCTGTGGACCAAACCAGAAAGCCCACAGATGAATCTCAGGTGCTCAAACAGAACCCCATGGTCAATGGTGTCAAAAGCTGATGACAGATCAAGAAGTACCAAAATGGACCGTTTTTTCTGGTCTCTCGCCATCAGGAGATCATTGAGCACCCGAACCAGCGCAGTCTCGGTGCTGTGCCTCTTTCGGAAACTGGATTGGAGAGGTTGGTAGATGTTATGGATGGTCAAATGGTTCTTCAGCTGTGCAGCCACTACTTTCTCAATCACCTTCCCCACAAAGGGAAGATTAGAGATTGGCCTGTAGTTAGTGAGAGAGTCTGGGTCCAATGAAGCCTTCTTCAACAAAGGTGTCACCACTACCTCCTTCAAGGAGCAGGGGTACTCACCAGAGTCAAGGGAGCACCAGACTATCTGCGGCAGAACCGGACCGATAGCAGCACCACAGCCCATTATCAGGGATGTAGGACCCGGGTCTAAACTACAGCATATAGGGCGCATACCCTGGACAATCCGCATAACATCCACAATTTCTGGCTGATCGAAGGAACTCCAGGAAAAAGGAGGGATAGTGACCAAGCATTGATCTTCAACAGCTCCCATACAGTGCACTGTACAGGTCTCCGACCTGATGTCGGCCACCTTATCAGCAAAGAACCGAGCAAGCTCATAGATACATAGACAGTGTTGGCAGGTAAGGACCTATGGCCCACCCAGTCTGCCCATTTGAGCTTGTAAGTTCAGTTTATGTTTTCCTAGAAGTCACACTGCAATTGTGAAAAAGCTCTGCGAACATGCAGACAGACTGGGTTGCACAGCCTGTCCACAGTTCGAAAGAGCTGAGCTGGTCGGTTCTGAGCAGCAGCAATTTCCCCAGACAGGAATTCTGCCTTCTTATGGGAAATTTCTGACTGATAGAGTCGATAATGCTCTAGCAGTCTAAGATGGTCGGCATCTAAGCTGGATTTCTGCAAGCACCGCTCTAACCTTCATCCTAGTCGCCGCATCTCCCTCAGGTCCCCATTAAACCACGGAGACCAAGGGCGAAGGGAGAGAGGATGCACATGGACTGGAGCAATGGAATACAGGGCTGAGGTAATGGCCTTATTATATGCCAGAACCAAAACCTCCGGATCCATGCTAGCCACCGGAAATTCTGATAGATCGAGCACCGCAGCTAGACCATCAGGAATCACATCCTGTAAAGGGCAGTACTTGACCATCTCCACAGGGGCTGGCCTATGAGGAGGGGTGCAAAAATTGAATCGCACCATGTGATGGTCAGACCATCTGACGGTTTCCACCCCCACGTCAGAGGCCTCCATCCCCAGGAGGAAAACCAGGTCAAGAGAATGGCCATATTTATGAGTAGCAGAGGTAACCACCTGTGTGAGGCCCAGTGAATTCATCAATTGGAGGAAGAGTTGTCCAAATTGCGAGAGTTCATCATCGATCCAGGCATTGAAGTTACCCAGGACAATCAGCCTGGGTGACTCAAACATCAGGTCGACCACGAAGTCCGCCACTTCCTTAAGGAATAGCTTCTTGTCCTCGGGTCGATGGTAGACGAGCGCCAACCTATAACCCCCACCTGCTACTAAGACACATTCAAATGATCTGGTTTCCTCAACTGTGACACTTGTGAGGTCCAATTCGGTCTTGAAACAGACTGCAGCCCCACCCCCCGCGGTCCAATCTCGGTCGGTGTATCACTGAATACCCGTCCCGGATTGCAGCCTCAAGTATGGGGCCAGCATTACCATCCAGCCAAGTTTCAGTGATGCACGTCATATCCGTTGTCCCAAACAGATCTGCAATAATAGCAGTCTTGTTCTTAACCGATCTGGCATTGCATAACACCACCCGAGTTGGACAGAACTCTTGGGTTGCCTCGGCCACCTGCCCACTGTCAATGGTAGTGCCCTTGGGTATGGAGACCAAACAAGGTGACCCACATTCTAGACTCCATTTCACCCTAGGGTGTCTTCTGGGCTTAACCACCCCAATGTGAGCACCCCGCTCTTCCACCCTCCGTTGTTCACACCCCCACCCCACCCTCCTGCGGGCAATACCCAAAGTCCAGCAGCATTGATAGGTGGAAAAAAGCAACGGTGGGGGGAAAAAGGGGCAAAGGGCATGAAGAGCGGAGGCTGAGTACGCATGACCTAGGGGGAAGAACAGTGATGTATATTCCAGACCCAAGACATGGCTCAGGGAGAACCAATACACTTCAAATCTAGCTTATAGACACAGATTTGTTCAAACATAAATAATATAAAACCCCAACAATCTTACCCCTTACCTAAAATTCCCTTACTCACTTTCCCCACAACAAATAAAAATAATAAATTTATACAATAATAAACTTAAACAGGGGATTTAAGGGAAATATTGTAAGAAACCACCCTCCAAATGAAATCTCCCACAAAAACAAAAATCATACTTTATAAACTCTAAATAAATACTATAAATAGACTAAAACTAAAAACTAAAAAGGATGTTAAATCACCATCAGAAGTTGCTTTCAGGAAGTCCAGATTAAAAAGATAAGACTGCATCAACATAAATGAATATACCTCCTCTCACAAGGCATGCCCATTAACATAAAATAAAATAAAATTGCAATTTTAGTATCCAAAATACTAAATAAACAGTACAGTTTGTTAAGCCCCGGTTCCTCTCACTATAAAGGCCCCTGGGTAAAGCTGGAAAGGCCAGGCAGGTGAAGAACAATGTCTACTCCACCCTCTATGCATGTCCTTGAATCAGGGAGTCCAGCATCCTCCTGGGGAAGCTGTAAGTACACCGAACTGTTGCTCTGGGGATTCTTTGTTTGCATCAGTTAGGAGGGTTGAGGAAGAGCCCCACCCTCAATGACAGACTGATTTTCCCCAAACTTGTGTTGCTCTGCAAGGGCCCCAGTGAGAGACTGCAGGTCTGCAATTGAGAACAGTGACATACCCACTGTCTGGACGTGTTCTTGGTGCACCCAGGGGAGGGGGGAGAGCTCATACTGTGTTGTGTGTATGATTTTATGGAGGCTTGAGGGAGTAGCCCTCACCTCCTCTGTCTAAGGTTGTTTTAAATAAACAAGGGATTATTGTTTGCCATATTACATAAGTGTTTGTGTTTTGTTGTTATCGTTATTGCAGGGTGGGGTATTGACCTAACTGTGCAGGAGGGGTCAGTCATTAAGGGGATACATCATTGTTCCTGGGGGTGGTAACCTGTCTTTCCCACAGGAGGTTGTACCATTGCCCCAGGTGGAGGCACCAAGTCATCATTGGAAATCTGGCCAGAACTCAGGCCCGGCCCCTTGGGGAGGTACGTTGAGGACCCCGAGGGCTCTGGGGCAGCCCAGGTGAGTGAGACCAGAGGGGCTGCTACATCTTTTTATCTGGTGCAGTCACCTGAGCAGTGAGTCCAGAGTTTGGGGTGCTTGCACGGTCAAAAGCAAGGAGTGTTAGGGAGACCCTTGCTCCTTACATTCCCAATCAAGGTGGCATCAAGTTTGCGGTGCAAGAGGCACCTAAGATGGAGTGTCTCTGTTTTTTTTCACAATCCCCTCTGCCAGGATTAGGGGACAGAGACTGAAGAGGGTGGCTGCAGCCACTAAGCAAAGAGCACAGGAGGTGTTGATGGTCTGCAGTGGCCTGAGCCTCTCTCCATACCATACATATCGTCAAACAAGAAAAATGGCCCCCACCACAACAGCAGCAGCAGTCCTAATTTGGGAGCATCAGGAGGGCAGTAAGCAACAGTTCAGGTAAGTCTCTTCCAGTTTTCCTGACTCCTGGACAAGCTCATACTCTACAAAATGGCACCCCATGCATTCTCCACAGGACCAGAGGCCTAAGTATCCCTCCTTAGTTTGGCACATCCATGGATTCCTTGCCCACTACAACTCCTCTAAAATGCTGATGTCAGGGACATGACAACGCTCAAGAAGCTATAGATTCCTTCTGAACTACATTACCCACCTACTACTGCTACTACTAATGCTATTGGTTAACATACACCCCAACCCTGGCCCTCCTCGCTCTCAGAATAGCCCGCAACAAAGGACTCACCCTTGCCGCCTTAAACATTTGCAGTCTGCTTCCCAAACTGGACAACCTAAAGGTATGAGTTACCAAGCACAACTCCGATATCCTCTCGATCATGGAAACATGGCTATTGCCCAAGGTACCAGACTCTGCCATCGTGCTGCCTGGATACACCCTTTTTAGGCAGGACTGTATCTCGAAGAAAGGAAGGGGTTGTATAGTCTACGTAAAGGACACACTTCAGGGGCATATCCTTCCCCTTCCCAACAGAAACACCAATCTGCAAATCCTATCCATCAAAATCCTGCTGGGCACTCACAACAAGGCACTTACAATCCTCACAGTCTACATCCCACCCAAAACAACAATTTCTGGTGCTAACGACCTCATGGACTTTATTGGCACCCTGCGCCTTAACTCCGAGATCATTCTTCTTGGGGATTTCAACATCAGTTGGCCCTCACCCGCAGCTGCTACTGTGAGAGATGCTCTAGTGACTATCCACTTTTCCCAGATGGTGGCAACCCCAACAAGGGTCAACTACAAAACTGATACTAGCACACTCATGGACTGGATCCTCTCAAACTGACCAGCCCACATCACCAACACCACTGTCCTCTCTGACTCACTGAGTGATCATTCACCCGTTACTAACACCTGGCAAAACAACTTCAGCAAGCCCCTGCCCAGAACTATAACCAGCTGTGTACTCCTCAAAGGACACCTATCACAACTCAAAGTGGACCTTCAAGGCCTAGACTGGTCTGATCTACATGAAACAAATGATGTAGACATTGCACTCGGCCGCTTCATCACAAAATTTAATGCCACTTGCGATATAAATGCCCCCCCTGAAAACAAGAAAATCTAAAGCTCCCTGTAACCCCTGGATAATGCCAGAACTACTGCTACAACTCAATGCTCGGGACTAACTGTGGATAAAGGCACGTGCACATGGTATAGCTGCCAATATCCAACTATATGAAAAAGCTAGAAAAGAGTGCACAAAGGCTATCCATCTAGCAAAATGCTCCTACTGTAAGGAAGCTCTCTCCAACTCCTGGAACTGCAGCAAATCCTTCTGGGCCAACCTCAGTGATATTACTGGCAAGGATCCCCAAATGGCCCCCTCCATGCTCCTGGTCAACTATGTACCCACAGTAGATCTACTCCAAATAGCAAATGCCCTCGAATACTGCCTTCATGGACCTAAGTGGAGTTCTGCCGGTGGACTACTTCAACCCTCCAGTCCAGAAGTACCCAGTAGGTGATCAATCCCCTATGGGGAACCGTCTGCTTTTTTACTTTAAATAAGTCAGCACTACTGAGTTGAGAAAGTACCTTGAGAAGGTGCTGGGCAAATCAAGGCACAGTGGAGACACCCCGGACCCTAAGTTCGTCACTATGGCACTTGAGGAAGTACTAAGCCCCCTGACCACCATCATCAACCTATCCCTCCACCACTCTCAGTTCCCCCAGCTCTGGAAGTCAGCTTCTGTAACACCAGTTCACAAAAGTGGAGACCAGACACTACAGAACAACTACAGACTGCTCTCTATACTCCCACTATTCTCCAAAGCACTCGAATGGATAGCAGCGGATCAGCTTGTGGAATACCTCAACATGCACCAACTCCTATGCCTGGAACAACATGGGTTCCGAGTGGGGCAGAGGACTATCATGGCCCTGTTGGAATTCACTGGTTATATCCACCAAGCCCTGGATCAAGGACAGCTAGTGGGGGCTACCTTCATTGACCTATCAAAAGCTTTCGATACGGTTCACCACACACTCCTCCTTGAACAGCTAGCCGACACCGGTCTCTCTTCTGATACAGTTCAATGGTTTAACAGCTATCTCAGCAATCACTCACAGCGGGTCAAGACTGGGGACATCGTCTCAGATAGCAAACCTGTCCGCTTGGGGGTCCCCCAGGGATCAATACTGAGGCCCCTCCTCTTCAGTATCTTTTTAAATAAACTTCCAGGCTCTTGCACCAGTTGCATGCTATTGTATGCTGATGACACTGTCATTTTCACCTGCAACCCCAACCCCAAACTACTTCAAAACAACCTCCAACTAAGATTTACTTCTGCCGAAACATGGTTTAAGGAGCATAGACTAATCCTTAACTACAAGAAAACTAAGACTATGATCTACTCTAGCACCCACAGCAAACACAAGACCTTTCCACTATCCATCCTGAACAACAGTGGTGACGTGCTGGACCTTGTGCAGCACTTTAAGTACCTGGGTATCACACTTGACTCCACCCTGTCCTATGCACAGCATATAGACAACACAGCCAAGGCCATCAATTCCAGAATCAGTATACTCCACCACCACAAGCACAGCCGTACATATGAAGCACTTAATATGGCCATCGCCAGCTCACTTGTTACCCTCATTGACTATGGCCTGGCCATTTATGGTTCTGCACCAGACTCAGTGCTCCACTGCATCTCCCTGGCCCTTAATAAGGCCTGCCAACTCTTCACAGGTGCTGCAAGGCCTACATGCACCTGTGAGCTCTATTCACTGGCAGGGTGGCTTCAGCTGAAGAGCAGAGTTAAGTACCACACCTGTCTACTGGCCAAACAAATCACATTAAATCCGATGCCACCAGAAGTCCAGAATCTGCTTACATGCCATGTAAGTGCCAGGCTGATCAGAAGCACCCACAGTCAAATTTTCCGTGAATCTAGATGCCGCACTGCACAGGGTCAACGTGCATTCTACTACTGCACACCACACTGGACCAATGCCCTTCCTTCAACTGTCTTCGATACCACAACCACTGGTGCTTTCAAGCGTACGCTCAGGCAACACCTTGCCACTGAAGACAACTATGACTGCGTTGGCCATTCATGATGACCAAAACAAATTTCCTACATTTGGACCATTGTAAAGCAGCAGCACTTAGTGTTCCACCCAATCCTAGGGGCACTTGTCTTCACAGCACTTCATTGTTCCACCTCCCCATCTGTCCCCCTCTCCTCCCCACTGGGCACCCATTCCCCTCTCTGTCCCTGTCCTCATGCCCCCTGTCTGATGTTTTCCTAGCCCCATTGTCTCCAAACTTCCTTAAGTCTGTTCTTAACCCCTTAAGCAGGCATACACTTCACTATGCCACAGTTGTGTCTGTTCTCGACTCTGTTTCTCCTCCAACAAGTATGCTTAACTCTCTGATGCAGGCGCCTTCTCACCAATGCTGTAGCAGTGTCTAAATGTTATACCATAAGCTAAATGCTATCCCAACCTTGTAATTCACATCAATTTATTGTCTACCTAGCTTGTAATGTATTGTTTTGTACCAGTGCAATTTTGTACTTGCTTGTAATGTAATGCCTTGTAATATAATGCTATGTACTTGTTCAATTTTTTTCTTATAACTGACGTGGGACCTACAAATGAGCATCTGCTCATAGGTGTTCTCCAAGATATCAATAAATAAATAAAAAATAAAATAAAAAGGAGGGAGGTACACAGGTGGTAATAATTTCTTCAAGATCATGAAGTTTCCAGTTTTGGTTAGCAGTATCAGGAATCTTTATTTCTTTGCTCTGTTCCAAATCATAGGTTCATAGGATTTATACGAGTTCAGTTGGCACCCCAACCTCTCAGTGGAGAGTCGGAGGACTGGTGGGCTACAACATAACAAGTGTTGAGGGACCCACTGAGGAACCACAGTTATGTTAGGCCTCTAACTACCATCTTCTCCATCGCTAGCCCTCACAAGCAAAGGGTCCTACAAGTGCAAAAATCATATACATTGGTCATGGGTTATTCACAAGTACCTAATGTCACTATTTCACTTTAGGCAGCATACTCATAAAAGGGATCTGAAGCATCCAAATCCAATACCAAGACAGGCATGGATATTACATCAGACTGTCCAATACTTTCACCCTGTCACCCACAGGAAATCTAGGGCACAGTGGGTACCAGTATTCATGTGTGAGCAAGTAGGTGCCACAGGGGGGACTGCAGGCATGTACAGACCTTAATTTATCAACTTCAGATCCCACTGACCCCCATTAGGTGAGGACCCCACTGGGACAGGTCATCCTTTGCATGTCAGGCACTAGAGTATCTGTAGTCACAGTATCTTGCAACATCACTGCATATGCAAAAGATAGGGTTACATGCTTGGTCATAGTATAGTCAGTATAGCCTAGAGGTTAGAGGAACGAGGTGTGAACGAGCTTGATACATCCAGCAGACCAGACCTGAGTTTGATTCTCACAACCTCCACTTGCATACTGTGTGACTCTGAGCAAGTCACTTAACCACCCAGTGCTCCCAGGTCGCCCCTGAAAACAGGCACTTGTGCCTAGTGGGCCTTACCCGGTTACCAAAGACTAAAATAAAATAAAATAAAATAAAAATAAATCTATTCTAATTATGATGTTCTCAGTTAAACTCTATGGGACAGCTTCTGCCACCTCTCCTGCTGCTGGGGCTGAATCTAATCCAGGGAAAACTGGGTGAATTGATATCAAGACATGGGAGAGTACTCCTTTCTCTGAAACCAGCTCTCTCCTCAGTCAAAACTCAATCTGAACAGTTCTGTTGTGGCATCCTTCCAGCAGTGTAGCAGAGACAACCAGAATGCCCACCCCCAGGGCTCCCTCCAGAGCATATGTGCTGCAAGGAATTCCAATTAATCCTTGTGGTGCTAAAGCAACCGTACAATGGAAGGAATCCACAGAGATCCTGTGGGGCTGCACACAGGTTGTAGAAACTAACCGCAATGCAAAACATGTCTCTGTATGAAAATTGCAAGTATTGGTGCCATGCAAAAGCACTGCATTGTGAAATCCTGTTGGTGTGAAAATTGCTGTAATCTAAAACGTGTTCTCACAGTGTCAGAAATGATACCATACATAAACTGCTGCTGTGCAGAAATAATTTTGTGAGATAAATATACTGCAAAATGAAATTTGTCACTGTTTAATATTGGGCAGGGCAGTATTGAAATTACTGCTCAAACAGAAGAGAGAAAGAAGTAAGTGCTTTGACAGGGACGTGAACCCAGGCCACCCGGAGTACCATTCTGATTGCTCTACCAGCTGCACCACCAAGGCAACTGGAAACTGAGCTGTCCCTGAGGACATTACTCTTTCTCATATGTACAACCTGGTGGCTCACATCCCAGTCGAAGCATTTACTTCTTTCTCTCCTCTGTATGTGTTCCATAAATTATGCACACCGCTCTCAAGTGATTGAATAAATGTAATTATGACATGGGTTCAGAGCAGGGAGCAATGTGAGTGACTGAAGACCGCCACCTGACTGTGGATTAAATTCCCTCTTTAATCCACAGTTTGGAGGAGGGAGTGGGGGGGGGAGTGCTGTTGGAACTTGTTCTCTCCTGCAGCTCCCAAAAGTAAAAGGCAGCCATTTAAACTCCCACCTGACCATACATCAGCTCTGAGAGGGAGAGACAGGCATATTTCATGCAGAATGCCTGCAGTGCCCTCTGTGTGCATATGACTGCAAGGGCGTAGCTACTGATACTCCAAGCAAGCCATGGCATACCAAGTTTAGTAGCAGGGGGTAGCAAACAAGCTGGCCAGCATTCCTCTGCTCTCTAGTCCATTGCATTTAAATTCCTTTGTTTGGCTTCACAGGCTTTTTCTTTTCTCTTTCAGCTTTGTTTTAGGGAGTGGCAGAGTAGACCACTGATTTAAGGTCTCAATTAGGTCTGCATGGTCCGCCTGCATAGTGACTGGCTGCAGCATCTGGTAGGGGATGTGCCAAGTCTGGGGCAGTGAGTTTAAATGCCCCAGCAAAGTTAGAAGCCACACTATTGGCTCAATTGTACTGGAAGTATGAGTAGCAGTATAAGAACTGAGAAGCAGCAGACAGAAGAACAAACTCAGAGCCAGCTAAAGGAAAAAAGACTTCATATGGAGTGGCAAGTGGAGTGAATCTGCCTACCTACGGTGAAAGAGAAGAAATTTCTGCCATGGTCTTGGACTCGTGATGCAGTCAGTGGCGTTTACCAGTCGGCAGCGAGCACCACACTAGCAGCGCAGACAGACAGCAGGTCTAGTGTGGGAATCATCTGACTGGAGCCAAGAACCTCGGAATCAAGTCTTGGGGGGGCAGGCATGAACAACAGTGGGGGGGGGGAGAGTAGCAGTGTGGCAGGTTGGTGTACAAATCTGAAATGCCTGGCTACACCCCTGTGTGACTGTGTGTGTGTGCGTGTGCACTGTAAAATTCCCTATGGTGTACAGGAAGTGTGAGAGAGAGTGACAGGCAGCAGGATACTGTGATTCCCTCCCTTGATGAGCTAAGGAACTGAGCTGGTCAGTGGCCCATCAGAGTGCAGCCCAGCAGACTTTTGTCATGAAACTGGTTCAAAGATAGCTCACCCCCACTGGTAACAGTCTCTCACCTGTCACAGTTATAGAGAAGGGTAAAGCCCATAAGAGAGAGAGAGAGAGAGAGAGACATTTTTTGGTGGTGGGCAGTATCCTTATGGTCCTGAGCACAGGATTTTCTTAGAAGTGTCCCAAGTGGGCACAAGAGAGAGAGAGAGAGAGAGAGAGAGAGAGAGAGAGAGACAGTGCACTGCTGGCACGCAGAGAGAGACAGAGAACTGTGCTCCTGGCAAACTGTGTTCAGTAGTATGAGTTGCTACTGAACTTCCATGCTGCTTCTGAGAGACAGAGAGAGACTGCAAGCAGCTCACTGTGCTACATTATTGTATACTGTGGAGACAAATGGGAGGAGAGAGAGAGAGAGAGAGAGAGACAGACAGACAGACAGACAGACAGACAGAGACAGAGAGACAGAGACACAGTGGGAGCAGCTCACCATGGTCCTGTCAGAACAAGAGAGCGAGAGAGAGCATGGCATTTTATTCAGCATTGCTGCACTCTCTCTCTCTCTCTCTCTCTCTCTCTCTGTTAAGGTATGCAGTCAGTCAAAGGGATTTTTCATTGTCTGCAGTCCTGTTTGTGTTCTTTCTGGCTGACAGCTGCAGACAGATGGACACAGCCACAGAGAACCTAGGGTGAGATATTTCCACCCTAATGTCAGTGACAAAGACAGCAAGCAAGAAAGAGAGAGAGAGAGAAAGAGACAGTGACATTGCAGAGTTCTGGCATGTGTGTGTGTGTGGGGGGGGCACATCAAAGTAGATGGCATTTGAAGTGTAACACTATGTTATGCACAAGAAATTTCAGAAATCATCTCTGTCCTATACTTGTAACTTTTGTATGTGCGTAACAAATATTACATATGCATTATTTCTTGGGGACTATTTTGCAAGGTAGAAGGATACAGTCAGTTTCTTGCTATTTAAACAGAGGAAAAAACCCCATATGTTGCTTTTCCCTTGTTTTGCACAGAACCCATGTTATAAGCGTAATAACCCATGACAGGCTATGGAGTTATAGGCATTTAATTCATACCTCAGGTGCTGTGAGGGCATTCAGTCTGTGGCCTCACACCTCACAATGCACTCGAGGTGTGGATTAAATGCCTATAACCAGGGGCACTGGAAAATTGCATGCGCATTTTTTTTTTTTTGCAGAATCCACAATTTTCACCATTCTCTGCAAAAATTGACATGTTCAGCAATTTCTTGCAATTTTTGAGTTTTTACTTTGAACTGTGTAAAAAGTATTAACATTTTCAATACAATACTCTTAAATATATTGACAATTTTGCATGCAGACTTGGGTTTGACCAAAACAATGCAGTGCAAGGTGGGAGAAGGGTTTTATGTTATACTACTTTCTTTTAAATCCTTGCCTGGTTTGGTTTCAAAATCCACTGTCAAAGCATAAGTACACTTAAACACTTAACATTTGATTTGTGTTGAGGCAGTCCATCAGAAAACTTTTTGTTGCCACAGAGACTGAAACAGCAAGTGGGAGAAAATGTAAAAATTATGCCATTCTACTAAATGGGGTGCTAACTATGAAGACTTTTTGTAAGAGGTAGGGCAGGTTTTCCCTTGTGAACATACTTTCATTCAGATTAGTTTTCATTCAAACAGCTGAGGATTTTTGATGGCCCTGCTGATTATAAACTTGAATAAGTCAGTTGGTAACAGTGATCCTGCATTTAGCAATCTACAACCTAGATGCTCACATGCAAGGACTACAATAAGAACCAGACTAAAGTCTAAAAGCAATCTTATAAAACACATAAAATGTATCTGAACTTTAAGCTTTACCTAAACAAAATCATTGCAGTCTGAGTTCAACAAAGGTAAATTACAAGGTACCCTGACTACTGTATGATGCAGTAAATATATATGTATATATACAGTGTATATATATATATATATATATATATATATATTTTTATATATATTCTTTGGTAACCAGATAAAGCCAACTAGGCAGAACTGCCTGCTTTCAGGGGCAACCCAGGAGCACTGGGGAGGTTAAGTGACTTGCTTAGAGTCACACAGTATGTGGAGGTTGTGGGAGTCAAACCCAAGTGAGCTGGATGTACCCCGTTCATTCACGATTTATTACTCTAACCTCTAGGCTATACTGCCAGCCCCAATAACCCCCAGATTTAATGTTTTAATATGTGATTTCAATAGTAGTGTACAGTAGCATACAGCACCTGCAGTGCTAATTATGAACATTAAACACTTTAACAACATTTTACTAAAATTGAATTATTCGCCACTCTATCTGCTTTTTTTTCCTGCACCAAAGTGGGTGAATAGTTGACAGAGCACAGTAAACAGCTGTTGATCAGGCTTCTACATGCAAAAACCGACATCATTTGTTTATTCTGGATTTATTTAATATTGAGTTGCTATGGCTCACTAAATAGCATCTATTTAGCAGTGTATAAGGCAGATGTTTTTAAATTTTGGAAGCGAGGCAACACATCTGGTTAGTATTCATTTTAGGAACATTAGCTATTCTTTACCTTTTTCACGAAGCAATACTTTCTTCGTGTTTAAAACATATTCAAGTGGCAGTGCATTCTTTTAGCAGTTTATGCAGACTAATATATGCTGCAGAAAGCAGTAAAAGCTTTATTACATAGATACATAGATGTTGTCTTCAGATAAGGGCCTTGTGGCCCACCCAGTCTGCCCTTCCCCTCTTTCTAATGCTTAAGGTACCCTAGATGCTACAAGCCCACCCCCTTCCCCCTAGCTTGATAATTCCCATGTGCCTATCCTGCACATTCTTGAATCCCCAAACCGTGGCCTCCCCCACCACTTCCTGGAGGAGACTATTCCATCTCTCCACCACCCTTTCAGTGAAGTAGATATTCCTCAAGTTCCCTCTAAGTTTTCCCCCTTTTAGTCTCATGCTCTGACCCCTTGTTCTGTTATTTCCCTTCATGTGAAAGATGCTTCCCTCTGGTACCCTGTTGATCCCCTTTAGATATTTGAAGGTCTCTATCAGGTTCTCCCCTCTCTCTCCTTTCCTTCAGGGAGTACATATTGAGAGCTCTGAGTCTCTTCTCATACGACTTATGCTGCATCCCCGACACCATTTTTGTTGCCCTCCTCTGTACCGTCTCCATCCTGTCTATGTCTTTTTGGAGATGGGGCCTCCACAACTGAACACAGTACTCCAGATGAGGCCTTACTAGGAGTTGTACAACGGTACCACCACTTCCCTCCCTCTACTTGTTATACCCCTCCCTATGCACCCTAGCATTCTGTTAGCCTTTCCGACTGCTTTGTTGCACTGTTTAGCCACTTTGAGGTTGTCTTCTATGACTACCCCTAGATCCCTTTCCTCTGTGGTGGCCTCCAGTGTTACCTCGTCTAGTTCATACTCAGCCCTAGGATTCCCTCTCCCTAGGTGCATAACCTTGCACTTTTTTGCACTGAAACCCAACTGCTATTCCTTTGACCAGTTTTCTAGCCTCTTCAGATCCCTCCTCATTTTTTCTATACCTTCTTGTGTATCTACCCTGTTATATAGCTTTGCATCATCCATGAACAGACTAACCCTCCCTTCTAGACCCTCTGTAATATCGCTTATGAAGACATTGAAGAGCACTGGTCCCAGCACTGATCCCTGGGGTATGCCACTGGTTACCTGTCCCTCCTGTGAGCTAATTTCATTTACCACCATTCTTTGTGTTCTGTTACTCAACCAGTTTCTAACCCATGTGACTACCTCTGTCCCCACCCCCAGATTTGCCAACTTGTGGATTAGTCTCCTGTGTGGGACTATGTCGAAGGCCTTCCTGAAGTCCAGCTAGGCCACATCTACTACTCTCCCCTGGTCTATTTGCTTTGTCACCCACTCGAAGAAATCAATCAAGTTGGTCTGGCATGACCTTCCTGCTGTGAATCCATGTTGCCTTAGGTTCAGCAGGCCCTTGTCTCTATATAGTCCACCAGCCTTTCCTTAAGTAGGGTTTCCATCATTTTACTTACTAACGAGGTCAAACTGACCGGGCGGTGGTTTTCTGCCTCCTCCTTGCTACTACTTTAGTGCAGGGGTACCACTTGTTCCCTCCTCCACTCCTCCAGAGCCATGCCTGTTTCCAGTGATCCACTGAACAGCTTAGCCAGAGGTTTAGCCAGTTCCTCCCAGAGCTCCTTTAGGATCCTCGGGTGTATCCCATCAGGCCCCATAGCTTTATCCCGCCCTAAGTTTTCTAGTGTTCTTTTTACTCTGTCCTCTGAAAAAGGTCTAATGTCAACCCCTTCTCCCTTTTTGCCCTTCTCCATTAATGGGGGACCATCCCCATTGTCTTCATCTGTGAATACGGAGCAGAAGTATTTGTTGAGGATGGTCACCTTATCAATGTCTTTCTCCACTACCCTGCCTCCCTCTTCCCTAAGTCTTACAATCTCTCCCCTTGCCTTCCTCCTCTCACTAATATACCTAAAGAATGCCTTCCCTCCTTCCTTCACCAATTTAGCTAGCTTTTCCTTGGTTTTGGCCTTTGCTGCCCTTACTGCCTTGTTCACTTCCTTTTGTTTTTCCAAGTATTCTTGCCTTTCCTCCTTGCTTTATGTTGCCTTGTACATCAGAAATGCCTTTTTTTTCCCTCTTACTAGCTCTGCTACTCCCCTTGAGAACCACAGTGGTTTCCTCTTTCTTTTGCTTTTCCTGCAGGGCCTGGCACAATGGTTTGCTACCAGGTGCAGAGCTTCCCTCATCTTATCCCACTGTTCCACTACTCCCCTTATGTCATCGTATCCCTGCATAGCCTTCCTGAATTTGTCCTTCATCTTACCAAAGTCTGTCCTCCTGAAATCCAGGATTCTAGTCCTTGTGTGGCTAGCCTCCTGTGACATCCTTATGGTGAATCCCACAGCTCGATAGTCACTAGTGCCTAGGCTCTCCCCCACTGTGACTTCCTTTATCCTGTCCCCATTACTTAGCACAAGATCCAGAATTGCTTTCTCCCTTGTTGGCTCCCTCACTAGCTATGTGAGATCTGCCCCTTGCAGGGGTTGCAGGAATCCCTTACTCCTGGCTGAGGCTGCCACCGGGATGCTCCAGTCCAAATCTGGCAAGTTGAAGTCACCTATCAGCAGCAATTCACCCTTTGTTGCCATGTTCTCTATAGTCTCCAGCACTCAGGATCTATAGTAGAACTCCCACAATTGCCCCACAATTTTTCAAGAAATCTCTGCAATTTTGGGTAACTTTTTTAGCATTTTTCCAGTGGCCCTGACTATAACCCTATACCCTATTGTGGGTTATTGTTAACTTATTTGTGCAGCCACCCAGGTTGTGCATTTGAGAAAGAGTAATGAACTCAGGGACAGCCCAGCTTCCAGTTGCTTTGGTAGCACAGCTGCTAGCACAATCGGAATGGTACTCCGGGCGGCCTGGGTTCAAGTCCCAGTTAAGGCACATACTTCTTTCTCTCCTCTGTTTATATGTGTTCCACAAAATATACACACCACACTCATATGATTGAATAAATGTAATTATTAGTGCAGCCACAAGGTTGTGCTGTTGAGAAAGAGCAATATGCTGAGGGACAGCACAGTTTCCAGTTGCCTGGGTGGCACAGCTGGTAGCGCAGTTGGAACGGTACTCCGGGCAGCCTTGGTTCAAATCCCAGTCAAGGCACTTACTTCTTTCTCTCCTCTGTATGAATTATTGCTCAAAAGTTATAAAAGATGAAGACCACTAAAATGGTATGATGTGAGCAGCCTGGATTTGGGAGGGAGCCCGGGTCTCTGCTTGTAAGGGGTCCAGGGGTTGGGGGCTGCAGTGATGCCTAGTTGGCAGAGGGGGTTGCACTGCCTTCCACTTCCACAGCAACTGCAGCAGAGGACTAGGGAGCTTTCTGGGCAAATGCATCCCTGCCTTATTCACAGGGCTACTGTTAAGTCAAGGTGAGTTACAGTGCTGGTGGGGGCATAGGGTGAGAGAAAAATGCCAGTGGCTGCAAGAATGATGGTCCCCATCTCAGGGCCAATGCCACTTGGCCATCCTGGATGCAACTGCTGCAGGGTCTGGGAGGATTCGGAGGGGGCTACACATGGGCAGCAGCCATCCATGGCAGAAAAAAGAAATCATTGGAGAGGGCAGAGGAGAGTAAATCACCACAGTGTGAAAATCATACCAGTGTAAAATTACTACAACAAAAGAAATTGTTTCAATGGAAGGTGTGAAGAAGAGAAATTCATTGTCACGCTTATCCCCATAAAGTAATCCATTCAGTCATGTTAGCTATCTTTGGTCCTCTGGATTCTAGCTAAATCAAATGTTTAAGTCCAGCACCTCACCAAGACCCAGTTACTGGTGTTACTTTGAACAAGAAGCAAGCTTGGAAATCAGGACACCTCGAGTCGAATCCCACCAAAGTACTTAGCCACCTACTGTGCAATCTTGAGTAACCACTTAATCTCCCAGCATTGTCAAAGTATAACACTGAGTGAAAAGCAGCACTCATCTAATAAAGAGATAATTGAGCTACACTGGGTAAATAATGTAGTTGTGGGAAAACACTCAAACACTACAAATGAGGTGTGGGAATCCTTGCAGTGCAAATTAAAATCATCTTAATGTGCTGCGTAGTGCAATAGCACAACTGAACAAGGATAATGCATGAAGCAAATTGTCAAAACGTGAAAAGTGGCAATATGAAGAATGCATTTAGTTTACATTTCTGTCAAACAGAATGACCCCAGGAGATAAAGCATCTTGTTTTCACCGAGGTCCTTTAAGCGGATCACAGATACAGTATGAAAAGGACCCTGTAGTTACAGGTTGCCAGGGCTGCTGTTCACTGTGCATTGCTGAGCTGAGACAACCTTAAGGGTTTGATCAACTACTGCAATCTGTTTCTTCTTCAGTTCAAAGAGCAGTTAATAGTCAAGGTACTAGACCTCAAAGCAGAGTAGTTTTTAAAACCTCTTTGATCAGAAAATCATTTGGTCAGAAATCCATTTTATTTAAAGCTCTCTTCCCAGTGAAATCAACAAATTGTCAGAACTTGAAAACATTCAAGGTTAGACTTACAAAAAGATTATTCAATAGAAGCACCTGTTCCTGTCCTTAATGACTATTGGATGTATTTTATTTTTTATGTCTGTCATAAGTTTGTTACTTATTGCATGTATCTTGTTATGGTGTGTTGTATTTATTCTTTGTTTTACTCATTTTAGCCTGTACTTGTGAAAATGGGCACATTTGCTCATAAGCTTACAGGTATAGAAACTAAAAATGAAATGAAACTACGAGTATAAGAAAATGTGGGTTGCTGAAGACCTTCCTGAGCTCTTGCCAGAAACACTTTAGCTGCAATTTAAGAACTCGTTTGTCTAGATTAAAAATAGCAGGAGAGTTAGGAGTGTTAATGGTTCTTGCTGGAAAGAGCCCTGCTAATGTAAAATGTCTCTGATTCATGGTGTCGGTGGTGGCGACTGGGGGTGGGGTGGGGTTGATGTCTGTAGACTTAGGGCAGCATTGCATGGAAAAAAGAAAGTCAGAAATGGTATATGGGTTCCACAGCAGGACCCTGACCTTGTCTTTCCATGGGGCGTAGAGAGGGACAACAAGTCTGAGTGCAGTAATCTTGCCAGTACTCATTTCCATTAATAAAAAAAGAACACTGCTTTCTCTCTCACACACTCTTTTCTCCTTCTATCTATCTCTCTCTCTCTTACACACACACACACAAACACACACACACACACACACACACACACACACACACTTTCGTTTATATACAGCCACTTGACTTTGACAATTCTCAGTGTCAGCCTGGCTGGCATGTGAGCTAAATTGCAGCACACAGGTCACCTTGTTAACATCTGAGAAGTGGATTGCTGGATGTCATGGGATGGCATGCAGTAAGTGTCACATACCTCAGTTCTCAGGGCTACGTGCTTCCTTGCAGGACTGCCTCTCCACCACACAATGAAACTAGAAGGTACAGCTGTCACAGGACTCTACTGGAAAAACTGTGCCGTGATGTAATGCTTGAAAATACCAGCACTGCCCAGTACTGTCTGGATTGCTGTTTTATTGGTCTTGTTTTTCTTTCCATGACTTTTCCCTCACCCCCAGCCCCACTCTCACTAGGGATCTGGTGCAATTGTGCAGAGTTGTGTTTCCTAGTTCAACCTGATTCCAGGCCACATTCTACTTCTCATTGTATCCCCTGCTATTGACTGCTTCCCTTCAACTCTGCCATACCATACTTCTGCCCCAGACCACTTCAGTCCTACTTCTGAGCCCACCCTCCTTGAGCTCCAGTGGATCCTAACCTCAGTGGGGACAATTCATTGGACCTTATCACAAATCCAGCACAGAGGGCGGGGACTTCCAGAGCTCAGTGGAGGGCATCAGGCTGCCCTGCCTCCATCACTTTTACCCTTGGAAAATACCTTCCTCCACCCTCTGTCAGCAAGGATGCTTTGTGTTTTGCTCTGGATATCATGCTGTACACCTACACCTGTGCCCTATGCATAACCTTAAGATGGCTAAAGTTTAACTTTCAGGAGCAGTTCCCTTCCATGGTGACAGGCAAATAAGCTCTGCTTGGTAACTTTTGCAGGGTTTGCAGGTCATCTTCAAGATCGTTGATAATAGCTACTGTACCAGAGACATGGCACATAACTCTCTGTTATTACCAGACAAGAAACCCTCACTAGTTCAGAGCTCATTCTCCTTTTAGATTTGCCAAATCCTGGAATTTCTCAACAGGCTTTTTTTTTTTTGGGGGGGTATGACTCAATCTCCATGTTTAAAATCATTTAATGGGTGTGTGATGACCAAACTCAGGTGGGTGGTTCATCTCTTCTGGTCAAGGAGAGGCAGGCACAATGGTTCCAGATGCAAACAGGTCGTTTTTATTGGTAGCAGTCACTGGTTCCACTGGAAAGTAAAAGGTTAGGTGATTGTCATGCACAAAACAGTATTTAGCAGTAAGAGACAATTATACAGATTAACCAGAGTAACTATAAAAATAAACAACCATACATTTGTTATCAATGTGCGGAATACCTCTAACAGGGTCACCTAATGCCTTATGTCTGCAGACGTCAAGAATAATTATTTACCAATACCTAATCACCTTGGCCAAGGGTACTTAGAAAGACACACCAGTTATAGTCCAACAGTCCTGTAGGAGGAGCAGTCTCTTTGGTGCAGCGCAGGTGGTTGGTAGCTAGTTTTGAGGAATGGACTACAGTACCTGAGTGACCAATTGGTCTCGTTGGCCAGCAGAAGGGCTGAAGACAGCAAGATGGAGATGAAGACAAAAAGATGAAGAGAATGTAGGCTGGTCCAGAGCTGGAGAGGCAGGTAATGAGAGGATGGAGGATGGTCGAGGTAATGTCCTTCAATGGTGATGGCGGATCCTCTGGAAGACTCCTGACGAGTTGCTGCCCAGCCAGAGAAGGGAGCTGTGGCCACTTCAAAAAAGTAAAACAAAAATGGAGCAATTTCCTAGTTGTGTACTTTGGGGGGAACCTCACTATTGTGAGCCAGGGCAGCTCCTAAGCTGACTAGACTTGGGGGGGGGTACTGACTACCGCTATGCTGACTAATGCAGTCTTTCATCATCTTCAGGGGTTGCTGGCAGGCTGGGCAGAAGGCACTAGATGCTTGGCCAAAAGGCAGGTGACCCCTGACCTCAGGGGTGCAGGCAATTGCAGTCTTCTTAGGGCAATTAGCTGGGTGATGGGACTACCACTGTTGTGCAGTCCATCCACTTCCCCACGGCAACAGCTCAGACTGGGTGTGGAGAGAGAGAGAGAACTGAAATGTCTCAATGCAGCTGGTGAAGGGGCAGGCAGTTTGAGCCAATTCAGGGACAGTTCAGGCACAAACTGGTCGAGATGCAGGGCAGAGAAGTTCAGCCCCAGTGTGGGTAGGTGGCTTTGGTGGGTGCAAAGCAGGCAGTTCAGGCCCTGCTGCAATCTTTGATTAGATCCCGATGCAATTAGTCCAGTCAGTTGGGGTCAGTAACATCAAAGAGCACAACCTGGGTAGACATAAAACACAACAAATACACAATAATGACTTTCTCTGTACCAGGGTCGGGGTGACAGGCAACACAACATAGGCAGGTCAGTCCCTGCAGTTGTCCAGTACCCTCACACCCAGCAAGCAGTCCAGGGGAAATGGGGTGGCAGGTAGGGGCCCGTTGAGACTCCCAGGGAAGGGGGCTAGGGCCTCTAGGGTGGCTTCCTGTCAAAATGGGACACTGACCTTTTAAATCCCTAGAGGAAATCTTTCTGGCTTGGTGGCCTGTGGGGGATTGCCTGGGCTGAGCTCACACCCTCGGTATCTGTATGAGGGGTAGCAGCTGGGCTATGCAGTGGGCCCCGACTGAGCTCCACCCCTAATCAATATTACTGTTTGGCCTGCGGCCTCACAGTGCAGGGCCTAGGGCTTAGCTCCACCCCTTCTGCCCCGCTGTTGCAATCCCAGGTCTGAGACCCCACCTCTGTGCTCTCAGCCTGAGTACCCTGCCCACAACTGTATTTCCCCTCCAGTCCAGGAGGCAGTGTAGCACAGTGGTTCCAGGCTCTGAGCTGCCAGCCTGGAGATCTGGGTTCAAATCCCACAGCCCCACCTGCACACTGTGTTACCCTGAGCAAGCCCCCCAACTTCCCTGTGCTTCCAGTTTGCATCTCTCAACAAGCTTCAGCTTAGTGCGTCTCCCCTTCTTTCCTCTGCCTTAGGTGGGCGCCCACCTGGCACCAAAACTACAGCCCTGGGGCTCCAATCCATGGTGCCCTTCCTAATTCATTACCCATCGGCATTCTGCTCACTTCTGTCCCTTTTTCTTGTCCTTCTTGCCCTCTGGTGTACCTTAATTATTTTTAGTTGTGGGTGCTCTGCCCACTTGCCCTTTATGCCCCTCTGTTCTGCTCCTCTAGCACTCCTGTCACTAAAACAAGAAATATCGGTCTTTCAGCCCACTCACCAGCTGACTCGGGTTCTCCGGTGGCCAGATTGCGCATTGGTGGTGCTAGTGGGGAAGGTCGGGGAGTCCCACTACCTCCTGACTCTCAGAGTGCCCGGTGGCAGCCACAGGCAAAACTACAGTGGTCTGGGGGCTGGTTTCAGCCTGAGCACACTTTGCAGCCACACCATGCGATCCATTCCTCCCACTGGTCCCCTCCTCTGATGCAGCACAGACTACAGAGCAGCAAGGAGTCTGTGGCCACTGTAGCACTGCAGACACTGGCTGGAGGGTCCAGGAAGGAGCTTTTAGCCACATAGGAGAGTGGAGGGAGGATCATGCCTCAGCTGGGGTTCAGTGCAAGCCCAGAATCAGCAACTGGCCACCTGCTTAAGCCAGCAATAGGCCCAAAAGTGGGGGAGAGACAAACCACTGACCACCAACGAGATGGGGACCCAGCTTGGCAGCAGACACCTTGGGCTGGAGCACTACTCCAAGGAGAGGGAAAAGGGGGACACATCCAGATATCTGAATAAAACTAAAACAAAACCCAGCATGCTGGAGATAATGGATGGGGGGGGAACAAGCCCCAGCAACAACAGATTGCTGGCTGTTAGGCAGCCGGCCCTGAAGCCAGCTATCTGGGGAACAAGGAGGAACCCGCTCTCCCCACTGAGCCCAGTACCATGCCAGTTTTCCCCCACCCAAAGGCACCCCAAGACCCAACCAAATCCCAAACTCAGGGACAGACAACTGGAAGGGCGCACCCTAGGGGATTGACTGCTGCTGCTGCTCAGCTGGAGGACTGCTGGAACCCTGACTGGACCCCTTCAGGCTGGAGACGTCTGCTGTTGCTGCTGAGGACCCCAGAACCCCTGGCTACAGAGGAACAGCCCCCAAGGAGCTACAGACCCGAGCTTTAGGTAAGCCACTAGGCGTCCATACCCTTGTGCTCTCTACTCTGTTAGCCATCCAGTCCAGAACTGCCCTCCAGCTAGCAGGGGAGACCCTTTTCTAGCCTGGGGGTAGACTTAGCTTCTGGCCAAGTGATTGGGTTCCTGGGGCCTGGATCAGCCCCTTGGGCTGATTTATGTCCCCTTTAGGCACTGGCTGGAGCTCTGGCCTGGCCAGAACAAAGGCTGAAGCCCGGGAAAGTACAGAAGGGGAAGGGGGGAGAGGGGGACTAGGACAGGAAGTAGTCAGCCAGCTAGCTTGGTCAGCAAACCAGCTGGCTGTGGATGGGGCGGGTGGGTGGTTAATCCTTTCCCTCCCTGCAGTCCTTTCCTGATGACTTATGTAGCAACTGTTGGGGTGCTACAGGTGTACTAACAGTTACTAATATTTGCAACTGTTCCTAATGTCTGGTAAATCCTGACAATTTATCTGTTATATACTACTTTGTATGTCTTACTCCCTGTAATTTAATTATTTGCACTGTATATTCACATGTAACTTTTGTATGCAAGTATTGTACGCTTGATGTATGACTCTGGATTGTTTAAAAATAGGTCCTTGCCTGAAAGATTTTTTGTGCAATAGAAGTAAACTCTAGTATTGTCATTGGTTGATGCTTCTACCTCTCTGAGAGTAAATGCATATAGGAATTCAGTCTTACAGACACTGAAAAGTGACAGACTGAAGTATGAGCAGTCCATTCAGTCTGTCCCCAATATTCCTTACTTGTAGATGTTCTAGTCTCTGTCTTCTTTTCCAGTCACCACGTCCACTCCCTCCACCACCTGTCTGATGACTCCTTTATATGCATCCCTGACGTTCTGTGGGATCCTGTTATTGTCTTTGCCTCCACAACCTTGTTAGGAAGTTGTTTCTACACATCCACCACCCTTTCCATGAAGCAATACTTATCAATTCTTTTAGCCTTTCCCTCTCCAGCTAGAGCACAGAATGGACACTGAATGTGCAGTTTTTTAGTTTGAACTGGCTTCCAGTGTCCACTGCATTTCCATTTCCTGCATGAAGTCCGAAACCATCCATTGTTTAATCTTGCTACAAATAGCTGCCCAGGTCAAAATGAGCTAAACTCTTTCATGAACTTGAAAGTATCTATTGTGTCCCTCCTTTCCCTTCTGTCCTCCGGTTCATATATGTTGAGACTCAGTCTCTCATTATTTACCATGCCCTGCAGATCATGGATCATCTTTATAGCCCCATGTCATACTGTCTCCAACCTACCCCTGTACTTCCTTGAGTGCAACCCCTGAACTGGAAACAGTGTTCCAGATGTGGTCTCACTAGTGATCTATACGTGGAGGCAGTATACCACTGTGGATTAGGGCAGTGAGCTGCAAACCTGGAGACCTAGGTTTGAATCCCACAGTCCCCACTTTCATACTGTGTGACCTTAAGCAAGTCACTTAACTGCCTTGTGCTCCCACGTCGCACCTGGAAACAAGCTTCAGCTTAGTGTGCCTTTCCTGGTTAAACAATTTCCCCTTCCTCTCTTTCGTATACAGAGCTGATATTACTCCTTTCTCCTGCAAGTAGTCCTTTTCCCAGTGCATGCCATAATTCTGTTAAGCCCTCCCTTATACCCTGTAGCACTGAGCAGCCAGCTTTAGGCTACCGCCTATCACCACCCCAGGTCTCTCACCTTCTTCATGCTCTCTACCAGCATTCCATCAGCACACTGTTCCAGGATTTTCTCTCCTATGCACATCGCCTTGCATTTTTTGGCGTTGAATTCCAGGTACCAAATACTGGACCACCTCTCCATTTTCAGCACATTTAGCCTCATAATGTTCCTTTTCACTGTCTTTCCTCCCACAGAGATTTTTATTACCCGTAAGCAGGCTCAACTTTCCCTGGATAGAAACATAGAAACATAGAAGTTGACGGCAGATAAGGACCGCAAGGCCCATCCAGTCTGCCCATTTCTTTTTCTACCTTATCAATGTGCCATCGGCCTTTGCTCTGTCAATGGTCTATCTATTCATACTCATCTGTATTGCTCCCTTATGCCTATCCCATGCCTGTTTAAAGCCCTGCACCATATTCATATCCACCACTTCCTGAGGTAGGCCATTTCATACATCCACCACCCTTTCTGTGAAAAAGAACTTCCTCACATAACCCCTTAATCAGCTTCCCTCTAATCTCATGCCGTGTCTTTTGTCCTGCTATTTTGCTTATATGAAAACATGTTAGACTCTTTCACCTTGTTAATGCCGCTAAGGTGTTTGAATGTTTCAATCATATCACCTCTCTCTCTCCTTTGCTCTAGGGTATACATATTGAGCTCCGTTAATCTGTCCTCATATGTTTCCTGATGCAGTCCCTGCACCATTTTGGTTGCCCTTCTCTGGACTGCCTCAGTTTGGTTATTGTCCTTGTGAAGGTGTGGCCTCCAGTACTCCGTGCAGTACTCCAGATGGGGCCTAACCAGTGTCTCGTAAAGAGGGATTATTACCTCCCTCTTACAACTTGTGATACCCCTACTAATACTCACCAACATCCCCCTAGCCTTACCTACTGCTTTAGTGGTCTGCTTGGATGATTTCAGGTCATCTGTGATGATAATGCCCAAGTCTCTTTCTTCCCTTGTGACTGCCAGCAACTCCCCTCCCAGCCTATAGGTGGCTTCAGGGTTTCTCTTCCCTATGTGCATGATCTTGCACTTCTTTGCATTAAACCCCAGTTGCCACTGTTCCAACCATTTTGCCAGTTTATCCAGATCTCTTCTCATTCTGCCCACCCCATCTGGATCATCTACTCTGTTGCAGATCTTGGTGTCATCTGCAAACAGACAAATCTTACCCTCCAGTCCATCTCCAATGTCACTGATGAAGATATTGAAGAGGACTGGCCCAGAACGATCCCTGAGGTACTCCACTTGTGACTTGCATCTCTTCTGATTGTATACCATTTACCACCTCTCTGCTTTCTGCCCGTCAACCAGTTTGCCACCCAATTGACCAACTTCTGACCCACCCTGAGCCTACCCAGCTTATTAATCAATCTTCTATGTGGGACAGCATTGAAAGCTTTGCTGAAGTCAAGGTAGGCGACATCAACTGCTCCCCCTTGGTCCACCACTCTGGTTACCCAGTCAAAGAAATCTATGAGATTAGTTTGACAGGACCTTCCTGTTGTAAACCCATGCTGTCTTGGATCCTGTGCTCCTATAGATTCCAGGTGTTGCACTATCCTTTCCTTAAGGAGTGCCTCCATAATCTTGCCCATTACTGAGGTAAGACTGACTAGTCTGTAGTCCCCTGCCTCCTCCCTGCTATCACTCTTGTGGAGCGAGATCACATGAGCCCTTCTCCAGTCTTCTGGGACCTCTCCTGTGCTCAGAGACTTACTAAACAGTTCTGGTAAAGGCTCTGCTAGTTCCACCCTTAGCTCCTTTAGTACCCTGTGATGTATACCATCAGATCCCATTGTCTTGTCCACCCTGAGCTTATCGAGCTCTTGTAGGACCCTTTCTTTTGTGAAGGGACAAGCGCACACCTCCCTCCCCCTGTGTCCATGGTGCTGAGCTGTGGGCCCTGCCCTGCCTTCTCCTTAGTAAATACTGAGCAGAAGTATCTATTTAGGATTGATGCTTTTACATGGTCCTCCTGCTCAAATGCCCCCTTATCCCTTGTGATCTTAGCAATACCCCCCTCTGGACTCTTGTCACCTTCTTTTACTGTTCATGCTAGTATTTTCTCGGTTTGGGCCTTTGCCTGCCTTACGGCCTTCCTTGCTTCCCTTAGGGAAGTTTGGTATGCCTCCCTATCTTCATCCCACTGCATTCCCTTATATTTCCTGAAGGCCAGCCTTTTGGCTCTGACCTTTTATGCTACTGTTTTTGAGAACCAAAGTGGTTTCCTTCTTCTTTTGCACTTCCTTTTCTCTCTAACACAATGGGATGTTGCTTCAAGTATTGCATCCTTAATGCTTGCCTACTTTGCCTGTGCCACCTCACCTGTATTTCTTTTTGCCAGGGCTAGCTTAACTCTGTTGGCCATCTTATCAAAGTCAGCTCCTCTGAAGTCCCATATTTTTGCCTTGGAATGTGATGATTTAGTTCTAGTGGCCAAACTGAACCATACCATGTGATGGTCATTAGCCCCCAGGTGACCTTCTACCTGGAGATCCATGATCCTTTCCCTGTTAGTCAGTACTAGATCTAGGATAACCCTGTCTCTTGTAGGTTGTTGTACTAGTTGTTTGAGGCCCTCCCCTGCAGGAAATCCACTATGTTTCTAGTTCTGGCAGATGTTCCTGCTGGTATTGACCAATCTGTATCTGGCATATTAAAGTCTCCCATTATCAGAACCTCCCCTTTAGCTGTCATGTTTTGTATATCTTCTAACAGTAATGTGTCTGTGTCATCCCCTAGTCTGGAGGCCTGTAGACAACCACAGTTCATATGACTGTCCCATTTCCTGTTTCCAGGGCGACCCACAGTTCTTCTGGCTCCTTATGTATATTCTGAATTTCTGTAGCTTTGTTATTTTCATTGACATAAAGGGCCACTCCACCCCCTCTTTTTGCACCTTGAGCTCTTCTGAACAGTACACCTTGGGTACTGAAGTCTCCCAAGTGTGGTTACTGGAAAACCATGTCTCGCTAATGGCTACTATGTCCAGTTTAGCTTCTGTCATTATTGCCTGCAGGTCTGAGATCTTATTTCCCAGACTGCGAGCATTTGTGTACATGATTTTCCATTGGCCATATTTCGGTGTGTTAGTTGTTGGGCGAGGTCTGGCATTTCCCCTGTGTGTCGTATGGGGAGCTGGACATTTTTCCTTACCTGGTGATGCAAATGAACTACAAACATGCTGAACTCCTGTTTGACCACTAGCTGAGGGGGGATGAGGTGTTCTTCCCATTTGATGTATCGGGTGCTGCACCTCTCTCCCCATTTGCTAGTTTAAATATTCTGCAAAGACGTCAAACTTCTGCCCAAATGCACTGACTCCCTCCTTAGTCAGATGTAGTCCATCAAATTTAAAGAACTTTCGCTCCCAAAACTGTTGCCAGTTCATTTATTTATTTATTGTCATGGATAACAACCTTTGAGCTGGGAGCTCATTTACAAAGGTTCCACGTCACTCACAGGAACTTGAACAAGTACACAAAGACATGAGCTATATACAGAAGGAATACAAGTGGATAAACAATATAAATACAGGAAAGTTGAGGAGCATTTATAAACGAGCTTATTTACATACTGTGGGTTGTGATTACAAGTTTACATAAGATAACACAAGTTTAGATGAGAATTGCATCAGTACAGAGCAAAGGCACTAGCACGTTACACTGATTCTGGCTTGAGGAGTGTAGTGTGTACTATAAGCTGCCATTCACAAAATCACAAAGAGAAGAGAAGAACATCGTAGGAGAGAGTTCTTAGGCAACAGGGAGGTATGCAGCCAAATGCTGGCAGTTGTCACGGAGGTGCACTGTAGGAGTGGCATACAGTGAGGGAGTAGTAGGGGTGGAAATGAGGGGTGATAGGTAGGTAATAACTAAGGAATGAGTAAGTAAGACAAAATGGGCTCTGGTGGTGAGCTTGTGGGTGGTAAACAAGTGGGGGGAGCAGGGGTATGGGATAAAGAGGATTAGTCAGATCAGTCACACTCGCTTTGTGCGATTAGGTAGAGTGTTAGTTCTCTTTTAAGTGGGCCTAGCTTAGGAATGTTTGTGATGGCAGGGTGCAATTCATTGAGCCACAGTGGGGTCATATAGGAGAAGGACTGCTGAACAAGTGCTGTGTGGTGAAATGGTATATATAGCACATTCCTAGTCTTGCCTCTGGTCAGTTGTGTGTTTGGGGCCAGTTTGAGGAGCAACTGTATGTAGTTGGGTGTCAGGCCTAGGAGGGTTTATCAAATAGACAGACTTGGTATTTTATCCTCCCCTGGAGGTTTAGCTATTTGGTCTGTGCATATAAGTCACAGATATGAGTATGAGTACATCTACCTGCACCTAGAACCAACCTACGGGTCTTGTTTTGGGTTATTTTTACCCTAATCAGGGCAGTTTCAGTGGCCATGCTATACACAACTAGACCATAGTCTATGATGGAGAGAACAGAGCTATTAACAGCAAGTGATAGGGCTTCAGTTGTCCAGCAATGTCTGTAGCTGCAAAGCAGATCTGTTTTAGTGTTGACAGTTCTGTCTACAGTACGTGATCTATGTGGTGGGAGTAGGAGAGGGAACTGTCGAGGGTGATGCCAAGGTACTTGAATGTGGATACCTGGTCGAGGGGTTCAAGTTTGCTGTTTAATATTGTGAGTTTGCTGGATTGGTTTTTGTTGCCTGTGTTGGAGAATAGCATTACCTTAGTCTTTTTATAGTTTAAAAGGAGTCTGTTTTGGCTGAACCAATCTTCTATTTTGGTGAAGCTATGTTGCAGCTCTGTCTGTCTGTCCATCTCTATTTGCCTATCTCTCTATTTTGCTAGGTACTATCTCTGTCTGTCTATCTATCTATTTGTCTGTCTGTCTATCTATCTATCTATCTATCTATCTATCTATCTATCTATCTATCTATCTCAACCAATGATCTCTCTCTCTCTCTCTCGCTCTATTTACTGCCTGCCTGTCTGTCTGTCTGTCTGTCTATCTATCTATCTATCTATCTATCTATCTATCAATCTATCTTTCTCTCTGTCTGTCTGTCTGTCTGTCTATCTGTCTATCTCTGTCAACTATCTGTCTCGCTTTCGGTATCCCCTTTAAACAGAGAAACAATATGGGCGACTCAATGACAGTGAGTTAAGGACAGCGAATGTGTTGACAGCAACATGTTTTTTTGGGTGAAATTGTGTTCAGTGAGGTACTACAGGGGTACTTCTGTGGCTGTTGGTTGTTGAGTACTGAAGTAGGCTGCCATGGGGTGAGCCATCAAGTTGTTGCTGTAGCTTAGCGGTTAGGGCTGTTAGTTGCATGTTGGGTTTGCTGGACTGAGGTTCAAGGCTTGCCATTTCTTATTTTTAACTTTTGTAGTCGTGTGCTGTGCTTCACTTCCCCCCCACCCCCAGTTTTTCATCCCACCTGGAGCTTAAATGTAATGTTGCCCCCCTCTCCTGGCTTGCTCACCGTTCTCAAGTTGCTTCCCCCTCGATATACCCTCTGTTCCTAGTCCCCCCCCATTGCTCGAGTTGGTTCAGACTTGGAGTTAATTATTTAATGAAAGGGGGTGGGACACAAAGCCCCCACCCACAAGAGGGGGTGCAGGGGGAAAGCACCCCTTAATAAGGCACTGTAGTGGTGTTTCCATGATTTTGTACCATCGCTGTTGTCTGCGATTGCTTTGTATGTGTTCATTTGCTCTCACTGTTTTTGTGCTCTCTTTGGTTTTTTTCACCATTATCACATAGAACCCTCTCTTTCTCTCTAGCTACTGTCTGTCTATCTGTCTGAATATCTATCTACTGTATCTTTATCCACTATCTACTATCTATCTGTCTCTATCTATTTATTCATTGCAAAAAAATATATTAATGCACAAATTAGGATTTATTATTAAAGCAACAACAACAACAACAACAGAAAATGTAACATTAGGGTTTTGAACTATACACCCCCTCATGCACCACCCCCATAAACCTCACCAAACTGAATGCAAAAACACAGTCTATATTTAAAACATACATTTTAACATCACAACAAAATAGCAGCATGTTGTGAGACACAAGGCCACTGTGTGTGTGTGTGTGTGTGTGTGTGTGTGTGTGTGTGTGTTTGTCAGTCATGAAACACCTACATTATCAAATACATTGCATCAGACCGGTAACATACTTCTCAAGTGCTCTGTGGGCCTCTCACTAAGCAGGAGCACTGGGTACAGTGTTTGCCATGGGGTGTAACTGTATTCCTCATACTAGAGTATTTATTTAGAATGATAAAACATGGGCCTGATAGCTGGCCCAGTGGCTCAGTAGTAGTGCTACCACCCACCATGCCAATGATCTGGGTTTAGGAGTGGACTCAGGATGCTGGAGGGTTGATTGGGGCAGACAGGACTGAGCACCAGGAGGACTGCTCTCATCTCCTGGGAGAGAGGCCTATCAGCTGTGCTGTAGACCACAACCAGATAGAGACTTGGTGGTGGTGGTGCAACTGGTGCAGCATAGATGTCAGCGGCTGCTGGTCTGATGTAATATGTGTGTGTGTGTGTGTGTGTGTGTGTGTGTGTGTGTGTGTGTGTATGTGTGTGTGTGTGTGTGTGTGTGTGTGTGTGTGTGTGTGCTTCCTCATGGTATGCACTACTGTCTATCTGCAGCAGAGGAAGAGTGGCGGGTACCTTGATTTCCAGAACATTTAAAAAACAGTGCATGCTCTGTGAAGCCCTAGCTGCTTACCTGTGATCCACACCACTACGTGAGACATTGGCCCAGAATCTGGATGTGAGTCTCTAAGGATGAGGGGATGGCTCTCCCCTACCTAGCCCCACCATGGGTGGGTGTAGCAATCTGTGGGGGAAACAATAATGTCTGGTAAGTCTCAGGGGAAGTGGTCACCCATCAAGTGAAGCAGAATGGGGCTGATAGCCTGCAAGCACTGCACATGGGATGAAGAATCTTGATGGAAAACAAAACAGATGCTTGAAACCTGGATTGTGCTTTAACATTCAGTTCAGTAGGATACATGGTGTGGTGCATGGGAGGGGGGCAGAAGAAGGATTAAAAACAAAACTAACATCACATTTCCTTACATTTGTTGCTTTAATAACAAACCCAAACTTGTGCATTAACATAGTTTTTGCAATAAATTTGTCTTATTTTTAAATAGCTAGCCATGGTACCTTAGTTTATGCTTCGCCATATATATGTTAAGCAACTGCCCTATCGGGCATATTCCAGAATCTGTACAGTAGCTTATTTTGCATACAACCTTGCAGACCACTCACAAATAGCTGCCTCATCAGATACAGTATAGCAGACCAGTAGCAGACTGTGTGAGTTGTCCTGTAGGCCACTCACAAACAGCTGCCGCACCACATGCTGTGCACCAGACCTGTAGCGGACTGAGTGAGTCATCTTGCAGGCCACTCACAAACAGCTGCAGTATCACATGAAGGACACCAGACCTGTAGTGGGCTTTGCAAGTTGTCTTGCAGGCCACTTACAAAGAGCTGCATCATCACATTTAGGGCACCAGGCCTGTAGTGGATTTGTGAGTCATCTTGCAGGCCACTTACAACAGTTGCATCATCAGACACACTGGGCCATACCTGTCATAGACTTTGGCCATTCATGAAGACACTGCATCATCACATGTAGGATGCCAAACCTGTAGTGGACATTGCAAACAGCCCTCTAAGCCACTTGCAAAGCAGCTGTATGATCATCAAGCACACAATGCCAGACCTGTAGTGGACTTTGCAAAAGGGCCTGCAGGCTACTCACAAAGCAACTGCATAATCACACATTGCCCCAGACCGATAGCTTGCTTGGCACACAGCCCTGTAAGTCTCAAAAGCAAATGTTTTATCTAATAATAGTAGGTTTCCTAGCCACAGTAGCAGGTATACAAGTCACAAAAACAGGTCCTGTTTTCATGGCACTGAACAACCTGATTTCATTAATGATCTGGAATTAAGAAAAGGAAAAAAAAAACAACACTTAAAGAATCATCCCTAAACTCTAATCTGTGGACCACACACGTTTCAGAATACAACTCTTAAGTATTTGTTTTAGTTTTTGATGTGCAAGGTATTGGTAGTTTACTGAACTGGTAAAGATGATTATTGGAGCACCTTTTCACAGCATTCCAAGCCATCACAACTGGATCTATGAGGTGTCCTTTGATAGGCTGATACACAAAATGATACTTGGAAGTGGAACCCAATCCCACCTCCACCTCTTCCTGCTCAGTCATTCCTCAGCATGAAACTTCCCAAGTTCTATTTCCTAGAACAAGAACTGATTTAACCATAAACACAACACTGAGAAGACATGAGAGACATGCAGTAATGGGAGAGAGACAGGTAGCAGAATGGATTCAATGGGCTTTATTTAATACACGCCCAAACAACAGATGGGCCTGACTTGTATGTGCAAGCACACATCTAATAACTGTATTGTGAATTATAATATGTCACTAATAAATCATCTGCAGTATCAACAACAACAATGGTACTGTGTTTCTCCTCACTGGGCAGGAAGCGGAGTGCTATAGAAAGGTGCTCCTATAATCACCTTTACTATATGAGTAAACTACCAGTATCCCTCGCACCTTTTTACAGCACTGTGAGTCATCACAACTGGGTGATGAAGAAACAGTGTCAGAAGACAACAGGGTGGGGTGAGGAGGAAGCAGTCAAAACACAGACTGTAGTACCAAATGACCAAAGGCAAATTTGTTCTGGCTCCAAGTGTCCAGCCTATAATGCCTGGAGAAGGTGTGGGCAGATGACCAGATGGCCGTTGCACAGATTTCAGCAATGTTTGATGAATTATGCTCTGCCCATGAGGTGGCTACCACCATGGTTGAGTGGGCTGCTACCTGAGTCAGGCAAGAGAGAGGAGAACCTTGTAAGCCTTGGAGACAGTAGTCTTCAGTCACCCTTCTATAGTTAGCCTGGAGGTGGCTAAACCCTTGGACAAAGATAAACATCCTGTCAGACTTCCTGAATGAGGTTGATCTGTCCAGATAAATCTTGAGTGAGCAGATTGTATTGAGGAGAAGAAGGACTTCCCTCTGGGGGTCACCCGGGACTGGTTTGAAAGTGGACAGGGAAATATCCTAGGTGAGGTGGAATGTAGATGCTACCTTTGGCAGAAAGGAAAGAACAGTCCTGAGCACCACTCTGTCTGCGTGAAAGGAAAGAAATGGCTCTGCACAGGACAACACTTGCCACTCACTAGTTCAATAAGCCCAGCAGATGACCACTAGAAACACTATCTTTAGCATTAGCAAATGCAAAGACACAGAGCCCAGGGGTTCAAAACAGGTTCTGGTCAGAGTGTTCAACACCAGGTTCGGGTCCCAGTGGATGACAATTAATCTAGTCTTGGGTTTAATGTTCACAGTTGCTTAGAAGAATGTCTGTACAAGGGGGTGAGCCCTGGTTGGTAACCATCCATTTCCCCTCTGATGGCCCGATGGTGGCAGCTTGCACCCACACTGAATCTGGGGAGAGACCATTGTCAAACCCTTCCTGTAAAAAGTCAAGGATCTGGGCAACATGGCAGTTAGTGGGGTTCATAGCTTTGGACCTGCACCATATGGAGAAAATGAACTAGTGTCTATCATAAGTATGGCTGGTGGACTGTCTGCTGGCCTGTATCGTGGTGTCTACCACCTTGTGAGATGTCCCAAAATTTAGCAGTCTGCAGCTTTGAGTAGCCATGCCATCAACTGAAGGGAACAAGGGTCCAGAAAAAGAATGGGGCCTATAGGAGCAGATTTGGTTGGGGAGACAGAGTCATTGTTTGGTCAATGATCATTTGCATGACTGATGGGTAGCATGTCCATTATGGCCAGTTTTTTGGTGCTGTTAGATATACTGTGCTGCTAGTGTCTTGGATCTTTTGCACTACTCCCCCTCTCATGAAGAATGGTGGGAACACATAGGCTGTCTTGAACTACCAGGATGTCAATAGAATATCAACTCCTGCTGATTCACTCTTTGTACCAGGAGAGAAAAGTCTCCATGTGCTTGTTCTGGTTTGAGGCTATTGGGTCTATCCGAAAGGGATCCCATCATTTGTGAATCATCTGAAACACGAGTGGGATCATTTTGCCACTTCCCCAGCTGTATGAGTATGTTGACAGAGCCAGTCCACCTGTGTATTCAGATATCCCACTAGATGAAAGGCTGATATACTGCAGATACTGCAGAGGTGAGTTTCTGCCCATCTTGAAAGGGTAGACATTTCCTTGACCATCGCTTTGCTTTTTGTTCCCCCCATGTTTATGTAGGCCATGGTGACTCTGTTGTCCATCTGCAACCCTGACTGATGGTTCTACACCAAAGCCCTGAAGTGTTTGAGGGCCATTTAGATCCCTTTCATCTCCATGATATTGATGGGAAGGCGGGACTCAGCTGCAGACCATTTTCCTTGAACTGTTCTGGGTCTCAGGACTGCACCCCACCCTGATAAACTTGTGACTGCATCCAGGGTGCTAGTTATCTTTCTGTCCGGGGTGATTCCTTTGATCAAGTTGTGATTCACCACTGTATGGATGTCTTTATCGCTGGTGGAAGCAAGAACCTCTTTTGATATTTTTTTGTGGTGTGATTGCAATTGTCCTGAAGGAATCTCTGCAGAAGTCTCACATGGAGACTTGCCCAGTCATGGAGGTCTATGCATGGCACTGTAGGTCCCAGGAGCTGTATTAAGTCCCAAATTTTAGTGCGCTTCCAAGATAGAAACTAACTGCAGTAAGCCTTCAGATTGTTGAAGTGTGAGTTCAAAGGACAGACTATCCCTCGTGTTGCATTGAAAACACCCTCAAGTGTTTCAGAATTATTGAAGGTGACTGGTGGCTCTTGGCTCTGTTGATAATCCACCCATGTTGAATCAGCATGTTCTGCACCATTCTTGTTGCACTTTCTGATGCTTCCTTTGTTCTGGACCATAATAGCCAGTCATCCAGGTAGAGAACTACATGAATGTCTTCTGTCCTCAACTTTGCAGCTAGAGCATGATCTTGGTAAAGTCCCTGAGCACTGATGCCAGGATAAATGGGAGACACTTGTATTCTAGCCCAGAATGCAGAACCTCAGGAATCTGTGGTGCAACGGTGGAATATGTATGTGGAGATATGCATCCTTCAGGTCTGGCGATGTGAATTGGTCACCCCTCTGAAACAATGCTATGATGCATTATAAGGTTTCCATCTTGAATCTCCTGTACCTCACAAACCAACTGACAAACTTGGGGTCTATAATAGGTTGGAAATCTCCCATGCTTTTGGGAACTAAAAAGAAAATGAAATAGATTCCTGATTTTAGATCATCTGATGGTATTCAAACTATGGTATCATGCTATAATAGTTGATTTAGGAGCATTCTGGCTTTCTGTATTGCAGTTTTGCTTGCCAAGATGTGAGACCATAGGAACCTGGAGTTTCTCAGAATTATGTTGAACTCTATTGCTTACCCCTTAGTGATTACTTCCAGGACCCATTTGTCTGTCACCATAGTGTCCCAGGTGCTGGTGAATTCTCAGAGTCTTCCCCCCAGTGCCAGGTCTGAGTCCTGAGCCTGTGTCCCCTCATGTCTGGTAGTTTCTGTGTCCAGCTTTTGATCTAAAATATCTGGCTCTGGATTGCCCATGTCATCCTCTATTGTTCTGATAGTTGCCTCTGCAGTAGAAGAAATTTTGCTTGGAACCAAAGTTACAAGATTCGGTCCCTTGAAAGGAGAGTAGTCTGTGATTCTTTTGAGAAAAGTTTTGGAAATGATTGTTTCAAAAAGATAGCCAAGTTGTAAAAACAACAATTGGCTTGACAACTGCTTCTAATATCAAATCAACTAGGAGTCATAGTTATAAACTCATTGGTGAGAAATGTGTATCTAATAAACAAAGTCGCTTCTATACACAAAGAGTTGTGGGAATGTGAAATGCTTTGCCAGTTGGAGTTATTAATAGTAACACTATAACAACATTTAAACAAAGATTGGATGACTTTATGGGGGGGAATGTTTTATTCCACCCATAGGGTATATGGGTGACGAGTGCAATAAAAGGCATTCTATGCTTACTGTACTTGTAAACTAAACTTCTATTGTATGTCTCCCAAGTAGGTCTTTGTTGTCTCCCTTAGGTTTCAAGAACTTCTCCAACCCTGGTCCGAAAAGCATGCCCCCCCTTGAAATGAAGTTTTATTAACATATTCTATGACTCCTGTTCTGCATGCCATTGCTTGAGCCATAGTTGCCTTCTGGCTTGGTTGATTGTAGCCAGGGCTTGGGAGAACATTTTGAAGGTGTCAGTTGAATCTGCCACATACTTTATTGCTGGAATTGCATGATGGCCCTGTGAGAACCAGTTTTGGGTAGATCTTGCTGTATGGCCTGTAAACACCTAAGGTTGGACCTGGTGGTATAGGTGGCTGCCATGGGTGTATTCATGGATATCATCAGGATCTCATGGGCCTTTTTGACTGAGTCCTTTATCTTCTTATCCATAGAGTCCTTGAGTGCTGAGGACCCTACTGATGGTAAGACAGTCTTGAGACTAAGAGAGGCAATTTGTGAGTCGACTTTGATAGGAATGGACCAGTTTTCCCATTTGTCCTATGGTACGGAGTATCTCCTATCAAAAGAGGCCTTTTCTCAGGTTCTTGTTGTGTCTGGAGCATCCCATTCCTTCATCAGGATGTCCTCCAGTGACTTGCACACAGGAAATAAGTTGTGAGACTTTTTCCTCCCTCTGACCAATGGGTCCACTTTCTGGTCCTCCTGTGGAGCTGGTTCCTTGAACTTGGGGGGGTGGTGTCTCACAGACCACCCTACAATCTGTTGAATTATGTCAAATAGAAATAGAGGGGTAGCTAGGTCTTCCCTCAGTTCCTCCTCCTCCTTGTCAGAATAGTGCTCCTCATATAAATGTTCTCCATTTGTGTCCTCTGGATCCTGAGCATCATCATTTCTTTCCTTCCTGGGTTTCAGGGTGTGTCTCTTGGGGTCTCGGTGTGCTTGGGTCTGTCAATACCTCAATCCTGTCTAGCATTTTTTGGAACATATCCACCATAGCCCCTTGTGATACCGTGGAGGTATGATCATCTGCAGTATCCTCTGTGGAGGACCATGAAGGCAAGTTGTCTACCTGTGAGTATGAATCAACCAAGCACCATGAGCAGATGACTCCTGAGGATTTCAAGAAGAAGAAGTTGGGGCTCTTGTGGCATACTCAATGAGTTTTGACCTTCTTGGAGGGTAGGTGCCTGGGAGACAAAAGAGGGACAATAAAAAGGTTAAAAATAAGGGAGCATCAAGTAGGGAATGCAGAGTCACAAACAACAGAACAAGTGTGGACAGCCACACACCACAAAAGAAAAGATCCCCAGCTTGACGTGGTAGTGAGGAAACCGTACAACATGAGGTAACAAGAGCACGAAGAGAACACACCCAAGAACAATTAACAAAACAACTGACAAGGAAAAAGAGATATATAGGCTTGGGGCTCCACCCCCAGCACAGACTGCAGCAGGCCACCCTATCAGCCATGCAATGGTTATCAAGCAATTTGCACGTACAACTGGAATTTGACAAGGAAAGTACAGGGCTCACATAACACTGGAAATCAAAACTGAAAGCAGAGGATAAACGTGACTGATCCACCTCACCTGGGCAGAAGATGATTGGCCATTGAAGAAAAAAAATGCCCTTCCATCTCCCAAGTATGAAGAACAAAGGAGAGACAAGATGGCTGCCAAGATCTCCAAATCGCATGAGATTTTCAGCACCATCTTAGGTGGAAACACTTTCAGGACCAGTTGAAAAAAAGATGACCAATGAGATCTCTGGTTCTCATGAAGTTATCAGTGCCATATTAGGAAAGGAAGACTCAGCCAGGCAGCTTTCCCAATATGGTTGCTGTGACTCCCCTGTCTCATGGGATGCAGGCAAACAAGGAGAACATGGCCACCAAGACCAAGTCATGGGGGGGGGGGGCATGCTGAAAGACAAACTAAAACCAATTGCCTACTTGCCACCTTTAAGCATGGCCAAACTGCTATCTCAGGAAATCTGCAACCATACAATATACCCCACAGTCAAAACAAAAAAAATCCTTCATCTCAAAAAAGCAGATCTTGATTCAGGATGCCCTCCATCCTGTTCAACCATGATCATGGAAGGAACAACGTGGGGCACATACAACACACCTTCCATGCAGCCCAAGACCAAGAAAGGAAGGGTCAGGCTGTAACAGTACAGAATTCTCGCCCATCACAAGATCAGCCACAGAGGGAGACAAAAACAGAAGAGATGCACATCTGCAGCTCAACATATAACACCATACAAAACAAGCGTTTGTCAGTGCCGAACATTTGCTGCTTGTTAAACGATATTTTTAAAAATGTTGACCACAACTTTTGAAGATACTTGCTTTAAGATTTGCTTTATAGACATTTATTTACTTAGTTATTTAAAATTGAGGTAACCGAGAAAGGCACACAGAGTCAAGATTAATTTCCCAGGAGCCACCCTGGTAAAACAGTGATAAACAGTTACAGACAAAGGAGAACAAAGTGCATGTTGTAAACAATGAACCTGTACGACAACTATATTACATCTGATAAAATATAGAGAATAATGGCTGGATAGGGTTATAAATAGAATACAGTATGTGTCAGGGTGTGTAACTCGAAATTTACACACAGGGGTTAGATGCTATGTAAACCCTGAGAGCGAAGCTCGAGGGGTTTAAGGCTAGCATCTAACCAGAGGGTGTGTGTAAACTTTGATTTTATACACACCGACCCATATTTTATTTTATGTAATTGCTGGGTTTACCTTTTTCACCACAACAATTATACAAAATATGATAGGTTCCGCTGCAGCTGCGCACTGGTTTCATTTTCAACTGCTAGTTAAAACTGTAATTTCTGCATTTTTAAAAGATTTTTTTTTTACCCCATGAGATGTACCTTGGCTTTTTTGTTTTTGTTTTAAATAATTTACTGCCGAGTTCCTCTGATGGTTGACTTTAGCAGGAAGGCAAGGGCGAGCAATCACTGGGTCAGGAAGGGGCAAAGTCTGGTGGGTGCGTGCGCAGTATGAAGGAAATCATGCACGTTTGCCAAAATAAACACTCCTTTATTGTGACAGATTATGCCATAGTTTCACTATGGGAAAAAGGGAAGTCCATTATTTATAATGAAAATTTTACACCCCTTCCCCCCCCAAGGTGTGGGATGCCACATAAACCACGAGGACAACATTCGAGAGGATTATAAAGGCATCCCACACCAAGGATATGTGTAAAATTTGAGTTTTACACACCTACCCAGCCATTATTTTATCTAATTGATGCAGATCATTTTTTCACCTCAGCACGATATCAGTAGGGAGCCACAGACCCGTCGGATTTCAGTGAGGTCCATGGCTCATGATAAAAAATCTTTACTTTTTTTTTTTGGCAGCCCAGTTTTATTTCTAAGTAGCTTTTTTTAGGCCAGTTATTTCCTTGTCAATTTTTAAATTAACTTACCACTGACTGTGGCGAATTGTGTAGCGCTGGGAGACTGGGAAATGGAGGCTGGCACCGAGGAATGGAAGAGCGGTGGCTGCGCATACTCAGTATAAGGGAAAATGGGTGCGAGTTCGCTGTTATAACCAGCTGCTTGTAACGGTGAATTACAACTCGATTTCTCTTAGGGAAAAAACAATAACCAGTAATTATAAATAGGTTACAGACAGAGTTTGATATTAATTAGAGAAAACTGGGCCATTATTAGAAAAATAGTGCAAATGGATTGCATGAGACATTTATATTATTTATTTAAAATGTGGTAACTGGGAAAGGAACACTGAGCTGAGGCTCATTTCCAGGTGCGACACAGGAAACAGGGAGTATAAATGAAGAACAACAACACATGGTTACAGGGATTCAAAATACAGTATTAAAACAATGTAGAAAAATAATACACTTATGTGAGTTAAGATACAAAGTCATATTTACAAACAAAAAAGCGAGAATGATATCACTTTGCCCAGCATAAAATGAGGTAACATGCTTAAATTATGAAGGGAGTCAGAGGGCAGGACAGAGGTTTTGGACATGACTTAGATCTGAGTACAGCAATAGGCTATAACTGGGGATGGTCTGAGTAGGCGCTTAAGTGTAGGAAAGGAGAGGGTAAGAGGGGTTTGTGGGGGGACGTTATTCCAGAGGGAAGGGAGTCTGAAGGAAAAAGCAGGTTGGTAGGATGGCAGGGTGAGGACAGGAGAGGAGAGGAACAAGAACAGGGGGAGGCAGGGCAGCATCGAATAAGTCTTTTAAAAGAGAAGGCTTTTCTAAGAGTTGGGGAAGGTGGTTCCAGATGAGAGGGAGGCAGTAGGAGAAGGTAATGTGGCCAGCAGACGCGTGAGGATGAGGAATGGAGAATAAGCCGTGACATGTACCATTTATGGTATATTCACAGAAATGACATTTTGTACCAGAGGTGCGAAAACACATTTCATCAAGAATTTTAAAACTGACACGTCATATTTATGAGATGGAGTGGCAAATTGGTTATGTTAAAAGTTTGGAGTCACAGGGCCTGATTCACAAAGCTCCTAGAACAACGCAAGGTGCCTGCATTAAATATAAATAATGCAAGTGGCAACTTGCACCAAAAGATGCCCCAGGAGCTATTCAGAAAAACAGCCTTTGTCAAATGCAGGCTGCATGCACCAAAGGGCACTTAACCCAGCCTTGCACTACAAAACAGGCTGTGACATGGCACTAGGGGGCTTGTGGCAAACACAGGCTGCCATATCCCCCAATGTTGTATTCACAAATCCCTCCCAGAAGACAAAAGTCTAAACGCTCTTAGACCAGCCAGGGCTGGTCTAAGGGTACATAGACATGTATCCCAGGGAGGGTTTTGACATTTGTGGCAATATGCCTCTGCCCCCCAGCCCCAATCTCAGTCATTAAATATAATAAAAATCTCTAGTGGTCTAGCAGACCCAGATTAGCCCTGATCCCAGTTATTAATTATAAGCCCCCCAAAATGGTGGTCTAGTGGACCCTCAATTAGCCCCGATCCGTGTTAGTAATTATAAAAAAAAAACTGTTGGTCTAGTGGTCCCCCGCCCAGCCCTGATTTGTATGTGTATACACTCCAAGGCTGTGGTGACAGTGTCTTCCTCCCACCCAGCCTATCACTAGGTCACCCCTCAGGCTTGGTGCTGCCATCAAGCCTCCACCTGGTGGCAGCCAAGAGCCAGGAAATCCCCAAGACCCTCACTGGGAGAGGAGCGCTCAATCCCACTCCCCCCCCCCCCCCGGCTGACCCCTGGTGACCCATGATCATTCCCGAACACAGGTCGGTGGCATGGGAAGAGGCAAGTAGCCAGTGACTCGACCCTCTATGCCACTGGGCTGGCTTGTTTTTTATTTCTTAACTGGGATCGGGGCTTTGGGGCAATAGCCATCAGGGACTGTTGTCCATGGTGCTATTGCCACATGGCTGCCCCGTGGCCTGCAACACACCTTCAAGATGCGCAGTCTGTTTGGTACAGTGCCAGGGTTGCTTCAAGCCATGGGACTTTGCTGCTAGGACCCTACCCAATAGTGAATCAGGTGGAGGGTCCCGGCACACTGATAATTGGTGCAAGCTGCCTTCAGCACAGCTTGTGCCAACATTTGTGAATCGACCCCACATTATTGACAATTAGTAAAGTTATGAGTGAATGCTGAGATAGTGTAATGTTCAGTCATGATGCTGGCATTTTACTGTATTTGTACACCACATTTTTAGCATAACTTTCTTATGACCCCACCTAATGAACCTAGTAGGAGGAAATGTTCAAATCCCAGCCAAAACATAATTCCGCGCCACTGAAACATCATTCAGTGCCACAGGTAAGAAAACACATTTTGGCCAGGATTTGAAAAAATGACAGCTATTACAATCATGAGGTGCTGTGAAGAAATGGCTCTGTTGAAAAGTTGGGGTCAAAATATTGAAAATTACCAAAGTTACAAGCCTGCTTTCACAGATCTCAGCAAAGGCTCATAACTATTGTTTTTTTAATATTTTAAGCCACATTTTCAACATTGTCTTCTTATAACCCCACCTCATGAATAAGAGTGAAGAAAATGTTAAACTCCTGCTCAAAAGGTGATTTCATGCAGCGATCATAAAATCACCTTTCAGGACAGATTTGCCTAATATCACTACCACTGTTCACGAGATAGGGTCCCAAAAAAGGCATGTTGAAAATACGGGCCAAAAATATTAAGAAATGGCCAAGTTATGCCATTAAGTTCAAATCTCCATTTAAATATATTGAACTGCATGCCTAAAGTCCTCACTTTGCAGTCCAACTTTAAAGAATGAACATGTGTCTATGGTCCAGAGAAGATTACGATGTTGGACCCTATGTGGGTAAGTAAGGGTTTGGGGGTGGGTGGGTACTGAGTCAGACAGTAATGATGCAACAGTCATCAATGGACGGTAAAAACCCCCTCTCATTTTACTGGTTGTAAGACACAACTAAAATCCATTAGCAACCGATTCAGAGCCCCTTCCCCCTTCGACTGGCCACCTCACAGATTATGAATCACAACATTCAGAAAAAAATATCTCCATTGTGATTACCAGTACTTATTTATATTTATTCCCTCATGTCCAGTGATCCCCCTTTCACATTTTCCAGATCACTTATATCCCCATTACTGAGTGACTGGCACATCAGACGGCATCCAGCCAAGGAGGTGAGAGGAGGATTGTCGGTCGCCCAACAGTAATGTGGATATGTAAGTGATATGGGGTAAGGAGGGGTACCACTGGACACCAGAAAATAAATATAAGTAAGTGCTGGTTTTATTCACAGTTGACATTTTTTTTCTGAATTATGTGATGTTGCAGTGATCTGTAAGGTGGCCGTATGAGTAGCAGGGACAGAGGCTGAGCTAGTTTCCCAAGAGTAATGGAGATATGTAAGTGATTTGGTGACCTGCGAGGGGTACTACTGGACACCAGGGAATAAATAGAAATAAGTAATGGCTTTAATCACAATGAATGGACCTATATTTTCTGAATGATGCAATGTTTCAGTGATCTGTATAGCCAGTCGCCAACAGATGAGGCATTTCAGTGGGTTTCTACAATTACTAAAGTGAGTGAATGGTTAGGCTCTGTATGCAAAGTCGGGCTGCATAAGAATGAAGAAGGTCATCAGCCTTTTCAGTAGTAATGGGAACAGCTGATGATACAGCACTCATGCTACAATAGACTCCAGACTGTATCGGAGTCAGTGACATGAGCACTTCAGTGTTGACACATACTGACTCCCGCTAGAAAAAACCAAACCCTGTCAAGCAGATCCACTCGTTTAACTAATACACCCATTTCTAGATCAGTATGAGCAGTAATACTATCAAAACAAGACACACTGATGCCATTGTTTAGTATATATGCTTTATTTAATAATTAAACAACACAAAGTCATTTCCTAGCTCCTTTTAGCTTTTAAAGCTTTTATGTCCAACTTTCAGTCAGAAAAAAATACGTTTTAAGTTTAAGTGATCCAAGCACCAGTGTGACATTTAAAAACTTTAAAACATTAGAACTTTAAAATGATTTTTTTTCTCTGAAACAATGAAAAGGCTGTATTCTGGGTCAAGTTCTAGTGGACCTATAATTGTGATTTAAAAAAAAATTAATTGCAGCAATTAATTCCTTGCAGAACTGCTGAACTAATTTTCACCAAACTTGCCAGTTTTTGTACACACACACACACACACACACACACACACACACACTCTAACTCAGCCTTACCATACAGCCATACATAGGCACTGCAAACTTTGTCTAGACCAGCTAGGAAAGTGCTAGTGAAACAATGTGTGTGTGTGTGTGTGTGTGTGTGTGTGTGTGTGTGTGTTCTTTCTTGGATGCCACCCTCCTAATGAAGGGAACCATGTTTTCGTTTTGAAGGGGTGCCCCAGTGATGCTATGGGTCACAAATATTTCTTTATGTTTTAAGAAAAGAGGGAACTCAACTCCTGTTGTCATGTCTGTAATAAATTATTTCAATTAACTTTGCTACCTTGTTATAAAGACAGTGGTGCCAACGTTTTGTGGCCAGCATCATTTATCCAGGGCTGTACGGTGCTCAATATAGGGTTCTCATAACTTTTCTGTTCTCATGTATGTAAATTCACATATTGTGGTTTTTAATACCTGGTTTTCTAAAAAGCTTTGCAGTGCTGATCCAATAAACTGCAATTCTGTGTCTCAGCTTAGAGCCTTCCTGTTCCTATGAACAATCTGTGCTTCCAGATCATCATAACAACAACCTATTTTTCATATGCTGCTGTTACCGATGTCACTAGCTAAGATATCACTTTTATCTCATCATTTTTACCCCCACGTCGGTATTACACACACACACAGACACACACACACACATATCTCTGTTTTTGTGTGCACCTCTTTGCTTCCTTTTGGAAGTTGTTTAATCAGTTTCATCTGTGTCAGTGTTCTGTAAGTGCAGCAGTCTGCAGATGCTTCCTGTGTTGTCTGCATCCAGTGGCACATGCTGCACCATCAGTGTGCATCAGTGAGTCTGTTGACAGCAGCTACCAGATGTGCCTGCACTGAATGGAACATGATGTGTCAGTCAGCGTTCCTGCAGAGCATCTGTTTCAGCAGCTATCAGATGTGTCTGCACCCAGTGACACATGCTATGCCGTCTGTGCTGATGCAGTGAGTCTGCAGCTGCTACCAGATATGATTGCATCCAGTGGGAGTAGAAGTGTCAGTCAGCATTACTGCACAGCATCTGTTTCAGCAGCTACCAGATGTGCCTTCACCCAGTGACACATGCTGTGCCATCCATGTTCATGCAGTGAGTCTGCAGCAGATGTGCCTGCATACAATGGGTTGTGATTTGTCAGTTAGTGTTACTGCAGAGCAGCTGTTTCAACAGCTGCCAGATGTGCCCGCATCCAGTGACACATAATGTGCCATCTGTTCATGCAGTGAGTCTGTCTGTAGCACCTCCCAGATGGTTCTGCATCCAGGGACTCATGCTGCGTCAGTCTTCTATCCACATGCAGCTGTTGCAACTTGCAATGCTCCATCTAACTGTTGCAAACAGATATGGTTTACAGTATCATGCATCCAGTTTTGGACATATCTGCTGCCCTGGATTGTCCATCTAGACCATGAAAAAAACAGTCTGGCTGAAAAATAAAATGGGTGGACCCATAATACCTGCTGTGCAGATGTGGAACTTTGCTACACTGTGTATGGGGCCTCTGAGTCTGAGACTTACATAAAGCTGCACTTGATGGAAATAACTACCTTTTCTGTACAGGGTCAATAAAAATGAATTTGTTGTGTCATTTTAATATTGTAGTCGCTGGTTAACAACAAAAAAAGAACTGCAGGACATAGAGATTGCGGCAGATTTTATTGCCAACCAGGGGTAACCTACTGATGGACATAACCTCATCACAAAGATGCTTCCCCTTTCTGCTTACTTAGAGCTGTAAGATACTGATTTAAAGAGCTGGTGTACTGCCTACAATTAATATTATTTTTTTAAAAGCAGTCAACTATTACCTTTTATATCTGAGGTGTTTTGTCATTTCCCTTAGGTAATTAGATTATTTGTTTACCTGATGTTAGCTGGTGTGATCTGTGGAACAGCACTCTGCCTGGCCTGACATATCTAGTTCTATTCCTACCCACTACATCATCAGCCTTGTGACCTCACTGACTGTGACATCTCAGCTACTCCGGAAGAGACAATAAGTAGCTGCCAGGTCAATCACCTGTGATGTCACTATTAGTGAGGTCACAGTGATGATGATGTAGTGGAGGGAATAGAACTAGATGTGTCAGGTATCAGGCAGAGTGCTGTTCCACTCATTCAGCATACTACTGTCATATAGAAAACTTTCTAATGAGGAAACGGAAAAAGAAAAATACTTAAAGAAATAAAAAGTTACAACTTAATACTTTCTTAAAACTTATACCATTTTCTTGTCTGCATTTTTGTTTTCTACTAGCTCTTTAAAACACAACAAGCAGTCATGTCACAAGTTGCTGATCCAAAGTGTTGTGGTCACAGAGCTTTCTGTGATGTAATACCAGCTTATTTTCACCTCTGGTACCACATTCCACAACTTGAAACAAACCATGGGATGACCTGAGGTTGATTTCTAGGGAGCTGTGATGGCAAACACTGCTTCCAATGCTGACCATTAAATGGTAACACTAGGAGGCACTTTTTCTCCCAAAGGGTGCTGAACCTATGATATCGTCTACAGTTGATAGGAACACAGTATAGCCCTTCAAGAAAAGCCTGGACAAAATTTCTGCTTAACAAGGGCATACATTAGTACATGTTTGCACAGAATACTTTTTTGATCTCTGCTTATGAAGTTTTCATGCAGGTATGACAAGTTAACAACCCTTGTTCGCCAGGTGTCAATTCTGAAGTTAAGTTTATTAATTTTCATGTTTAATATATGTCACTCGCCCTCTAAAAAATGACTGCTTAATGAAAGATTAGGTGTGAATGTAGCCCTCAAGCAAAAGGTTGTTTAAGGTTTGTCACACACCCTCTTGAAAATAATTGCTTGACAAATGGTTAGGTGTGGATGTGGCCCTCAAGCGAAAAAAAAAAAAAAATATATACAGTACATAATTACTTGAAAAGTTTGAAATGTTAAGCATTAAGTGGAATCCTACCTTCACTATGCAAGGGATTTCACTGAGTAGGGATAAATTCCTAAAGGTTTTTATAGCCTGAAAGAAACAAAATCTGGCCAGAGCCGATAGGGCTACATGGGAGGAATTTGGGGAAAAATATTGAAAATTACTAAAGTTATGAGCCTGTGTTAAGAAAATGTAATGTAGGCTCATAAATTTGTTGTTTTATAATATTTGTACACCAAAAAGTTTCAACATAGCCTTGTTATAACCCTGCCACATGAAGAACGGTGGAGCAAATGTTAAACTCTTGCGCAAAAGGTGATTTTGTGCAGACACTCCAAAATCAACTTTGAGGAAGCAAAAACACATTTTGTGCCAACATCGAAAAATTACAATTGTTACATTCAAGAGGTGCTGTAAAAATTAGGTTATGCTGTAAATTTGGGGTCAAAATATTGAAAATTACCAAAGTTACGAGCCAGCATTCTCAAAATTCAATGTAGGCTAATAACTTTGTTGTTTTTTTAATATTTTTACACCAAAGTTTTGATATACCCTTCTTATGACCCCAACTGATGAACAAGGGCAGAGAAAATTTTCAACTCCTGCCTGAACGGTGATCTGGGGAAGGGGCTGTGAAATCACCTTTGGGGATGTGAAAAATACATTTTGGCCAGGATTTGAAAGTGACAGCTGTCACATTCATGAGGTGCTGTAAAGATATGGTTATGTTGTAAATTTGGGGCCAAAATATTGAAAATTACCAAAGTCACGAGCCAACATTTGCAAAATTCAATATAGGCTCATAACTTTGTTGTTTTTTTAATATTTTTACACCAAATTTTCAACATATCCTTCTTATGACCCCACCTCATGAACAAGGGCAGAGAAAATGTTCAAGTCCTGCCCAAAAGCTGATTTCATGCAGGGACTGCAAAATCACCTTCTGGGACAGATTTGTCTAATGACAGCGCAATTGGTCATGAGGTGGGGTCCCAAAAAAAGTATGTTGAAAATTTGGGCCAAAAAAAAGAGAAAAGATACAGCCAAGTTATGGCAGTAAGTTCAAAGCACCGTTGAAATACATTGAACACATTGAACAGCATACCAGTTTCTTCAGTTCGTGGTCTGGCTTTGAAGAGTGAAGACATGTCTACATTCCAGAGAGGATTATGGCATTGCACCCCTGATGGGCAAGTAAGTTCTGGGGGGGGTGCTAGGAGGTGGGTGCTGAGTGGGAAGGTCAGACGGGGGAAATGCAATGGCCACAAAAGACATTGATGGACTTTTTTTTTTACAGGATAGCAAATAAACAGGAGAATTCCTGCACTAGGGGATTGGGCACTCACCAGTGCCACTGTTATGTTTCTGGCCAAAGGGGTGCTGAGAGGGATGGTCAGGTGTGGGGAGAAAATATTAAAAAAAAAAAACAACAACAAATAACTGTTCATGTGCAGAAGTGGGGGATGAGGATTCCTGCACGGAGATTGGGCACCACCCAATGCCACTATTATGTTTCTGGGGGGGGAAGTGGGGTGGTGGATGCTCAGAGGGAGGGTCAGGGGAAGGTATAACAATATATTTATAACAAGTAACAAAAAAAAGCTGAAATAACCATGTATGCAGGGTAGTGGGGAGGGGCAGAAACAAGATTTTGTGATTGGATTCGGGACGCTGGGGTACTGGGCACCCTCAGTGTCACTATTATGATTTGGGAGGGGGCTGAGCGGGAGGATCAGGTGGCGGGATATGTATATTTAAAAAAATGTATTTGACCACAGACTGTAAAATAGTGCAGTGTGGAGTGCGTCACAGAGGCAGAGGTGACTGTGTTGGCCCTTAAACATGTTCATTCGCAAGGAATGCAGGAGTCCTTTTCTCATAGCAAGAGGTCTGCAGGGCTATGCCCACTGCAGCCCTAAAAGTCAGGGAAAAATCGGCAAAATCAGAGACACCATGCTAACAGGATAAATGGCTTACAACATATATATTTGTTTAATTCAGGTTTTCTCCACCTTCCATCCCCTGTCTTGGTGGTATCCTCCCAGCCTTATCACCAACCCATATCATGGATTTACGTGTTAACCACCACTGATCTACAGCCATATATTGGCTGGTGGCCTGCCATATAGGTTGTGTGGTGCCTGTGGGGGATGCAAGTGAGCTGCGACTTTTTCCTCTGTTTTCCTGCCCCGAGCATCTACATGTGATTTCCCACACATGTCCATGTCGATGCACATACATGCTGCATCAGCACATGCCACCTGACACCCACTGGACCTGATGACTCTCCCTCCTTGATGGAGGAGAGCTGTTTCTGGGACACTTAATCCTCCCTCCCTCACCCAGCTGACCTTCCCAGAATCCCTGTTCAGGCTTGAACCTGGGTCATTAGTGTGGCAGGAGGTAAGGCTGCAAATGCCTCAGCCCTCCATGCCAGCTGGCTGGCCTACAGTATAAACAATTTTTTTAAGGAAAACTAGACTAATGATGTTTGATTTTGTACACCCATCTAAAATGCTGAGGTAAAATCTGGAACTTCCCTGAAAATCAGGGACAGTTGAGAGATGTGACTTGGAGGGTACTGGATTATAATACACTCTTTTCTTTTCCAGGTTATATCCAAAAAAGAAAAAGCAATAAGAAAGGAAGAACTTCCCCTACACCTCAGTTACCATCATTTTGTAGATATCTGACTTTCAAAATAAGGTAATTTTTTTCCAAAATTCAGGGGGACACATTTTGTGACTCTCAAATGAAAGACAACACAGTTCAGTAAGTTCAAAACACCTTTGAGATCCAGTGAACCCTGTGCCTATTTCTTCAGTTTGCAGTCTGTCTTCGAAAAGTGAAGATGTGTCTGCGGTCCAGAGAGGATTACGGTGTTGGACCCCCAATGGGTAAGTCAAATCTTGGGGTGCGGGGTGGTGGTGCTGAGTGGGAGGGTTGGGTGGGGTTGGGAGTGCAATGGCCACAAATGACAGACATTGATGAAAGTTTTTTACAGGATAACAAAAAACAAAAAACAGGAGAATTCCTGCACTAGGGATTAGACCCCCGTGTCACTGTTATGTTTCTGGAGGTGGGTATGGGTGCTGAGAGGGGGGTTGGGTGGGGAGGAAAGTATTAAATAAAATAAATAAATAACCATGCATGTGGGGTAGTGGATGAGGGGACAAGTATTCTTGCATGGGGATTGTGCACCCACAGTGCCACTGTTACATTTGGGGTGGGGATGGAGTGGTGGGTTCTGAGGGGAGGGTTGGGTGGGTGGAAACTATAAACATATATTTAAAACAGATGACAAAAAAAAAAAAACACTGAAAAAAACATTCACTTCAGTTATCATCATTTTGTAGATATCTGACTTTCAAAATAAGATAACATTTTCCAAAATACAGGGGTACAATTATTTTGACTCTCAAATGAGAGACATAAAATTCAGTAAATTCCTCCTGTGCAGTCAGATTTTATTTTTAATTGACATGCAGGTAGTAATATTTATAGTGACTGTAAGAAATTAGTCTCTTGACATCCCCAATTTGGGTCTCCAGAAATATTTTAACATACACAAAAAATACATATTCAGGACCCCCTTGTGAATGAGCATAAATGAAATACTTCTCTCCATCATTACAGATTTGAGTCAACATATTTAAATATTTTTATTAAATTTGGACCCATTATTTTGTTTTGTAACCCAGCAAGGCCCACTGGGATAGATGCTGGAACCAATAGACGGGGAAGGGGGGCAGCAGCACCCCCACATTTTCCCATGAGCATTCAAAGTGCCCCTTTAATGCATATGTAACCCCCCTACAAATGGGGATTCCCAGAAGTCTTCTGAGAGCTTGCCTAATTGCTCACAGCCTGGTTGGTGTTCGGCGCCTAAGCCGTTTAAATGTGATTGCCAGTGAGTGCTTTTAAAGCCTCCATGTACTGTCTCTTTAAGTGCTGCCTCTTGCAGTCCTAATTAATTTGATTGGGGGTGGGACTGTGTATTTCTATCCCAGAGTCCCACCCGGGCTGCTGAATAATCGCTCAGTTTCTGCAATCGCTAAATGTGCAGAGTGAGCCCTTTTGAAAGATGTAACTGATTGCTGGTAGATTGTTTAAATGGTAGTAAAAATGTAGTTTGTTCTAATCTGCCTTCTTGCAGCAAGGACTGTTTCTGTTAGCTCCACCATTTTGGTCCCGGACTGCAGAATGGGACCAATCAGTACTTGGGACTCTCAAATGGAGCCTGCTGAAATGGGACTGTGTGGAGTGAGACTCTGGGAACTGTAGTTTCTGGACTGTTGGTGCCTTTTTGCACCTATAGAGGGAGCCCTGCTGTGACTGACACCTGAACTGATCAACCGAACCTTTTGGATCTGAGTGAAAGCCCTTGAGCTGTCTGCTGGCAAGCCAGATTCGAGTTGGTAGCTGAAGGAGCAGCACCTCTGTGTGTTCAAGCAGCCGTTTGCGGCGTAGTTCGCGCGGGAGAACTGTGGAAGGCCTGATTCCTGGCCTATTAGCCCGCTATCTGCCCTGAAAGAGAACGTTTTTGGCCTGAATCCAAATTTGTAGAGAACGAAACAAGCTGCTGATTTATAACCAGGCTCACCCTGTAGAAGATTAAAGATTTTGCTGAAAGCGATCGGCATGGCAGGACTTTAGCTACTGTAGTGCTCCCGGGTAATAGCAGTGATTTTGCGATCGGGACCGAGAAGTCGTCTGCCTGGTACAGTAAACTTTCTTTACATATGAATGTGCTGTGTGCTGGAAGGGGATCACGATCTAATTTCCCCATTTGCGGTAAACTGCGTGCTAGCACTGGAAGTTGTTTCCCAGCAAGAATCGGGCTGAATCCGTGCTGCCTGGTGCAGATAGGCCCTGCCACGAGGGTCTTGCCTCACTACCTTGCTGCACAGAAAGATCCATCGTTGAGGGGCCCAGCTTCTTCTGGCAAACCACAAGTCAGCCATCAGCCCTCCTGTGTTTAGCCTGGGTATCGTGAGTAATTATCAGGGTAGCTCCCTGCAACTGTTCTTCAATCAAAGTGCGTCATCTGATTGGTCTGTGTCTTCTTTTCACGAACTGAGCCATTTGGCTCCAGATTACAAATTATTGGTATGCATGTTGTTTTTTCCATCACAGTGCTCCACTCAGCTGTGATGCCAGCCTACCCCGGACAACTATCCTGGCTAGCCCATCTGCCTTGATCTTATTTCGAGAAACAGCTCTTGCAGCAGGTTACACCATTAGGACTGAAGCCGGCAGGCGTCAGGACCCCACGCAATTCTTCTTCCTAGCTATCTTCAGCGGGGACATCCCGATGTCGGTCCGCCCTGATGTCAGGCGTGTAGTACCCAAGGGGGCGGTTCCGCCAGATTGCCCAGTTCTTTCCCGCCGTCGACTTGCATATCTCGACCCTTCGGCTCGTTTCTAGCTCGCGACACTCGGTTAAGTTCTTCCTTCGGGAAAAAGTTCATTTTTTCGGCTCTTTTGCTGTCTGATGTCCTCTCCAACCTCCATTGAAGGCCATCCTTCGAAGTGCGCCTGTGGGAAGCAAATCCAGTTTAAGAATCCGCATTCGGCCTGCGTCCGGTGCCTGGGCCCAGACCATGACACCCGGTCCTGCTCTTTTTGCCAGGGGTTCAACAGCCGGACCCGGATCCGTCACCAGAGGTCTCGCAAGAGGTGGCGGAAGTTCTTTCCGTGGCCAGAAAGCTGGCAACGCATGCGACGTACGCCATGAAATGGCGCCGCTTTTGCTTGTGGTGCATTTACGCGCCTTCCCTCTAGGATGCCCAGTGAAAGTGGTGCTGGAATACCTCCTTTCCCTATTCCATTCGGGTCTCGCTACTCCTCTATTAAGGTGCACCTCTGCACGATTTCTGCTTACCATCACTCGTGGACAGCGACAGTGGCACAGCTTGGATGCCTCGAGATTTCTGAGAGGGTGTTACACCTAGGCCACCCATTAAGGATCCAGTTCCTCCATGGGACTTACTCTTTGTCCTGGAACAACTCACGCTTCCCCCCTTTGAACCTGCAGCGGATTGCGAGCTGCGTTTTCTGTCATGGAAAATGTTATTTTTGGTTGCTGTCACATCAGCAAGGAGAGTTTCTGAGCTCCACGCTCTTATGTGTAAGGAGCCTTATTTAATTTTCCACCAGGACAGAGTATCTCTGAGGACGAATCCTAAGTTTTTACCTAAGGTGGTCTCTGCCCTCACTCTCAACCAGGACATCGATTTACCTGTATATTTTCCTAAATATTCCAATAGAGGAGAGGCATTGCTTCACACCCTGGATGTTCACCGCTGTCTAAGGTATTACCTGAACAGAACTAAACAGCTTCGCAAGTCGGTGCAACTCTTCGTTTCCTTTGCTGAGAGGATGATGGGCCAACCAGTCTCAAAGTAGTCTCTTTCCCGCTGGCTTGTCCAGTGTATCTCATTTTGCTATGACAGCAAACAGAAGTCCCTCCCGGGTACAGTCTGGGGCCATTCGACAAGGGGGGTGGCTACCTCGTTTGCAGCACTTCATAACGTCTCCACCTCGGCCATTTGTGCCGCAGCTACTTGGAGCTCTGTGCACACATTCATTAAGCACTATAGCCTGGATATTGCTTCACGGCGGAGAGCCGGTTTAGGCCTGGCCATGCTACAGGGTCTCCTGTCCTATAGTCAGGTCTTGTCAAGGATCTTTCCTAGTTTCCTCCTCCCAGAATGCTTACAGGCACTATTGCTTGAAATCAGTCTAATGGTGTAACCAGCTGCAGAGCTGTTTCTCGGTAAGATAGTACAGTTATGCAGAACTTACAGTAACAGTAGATCTTGAGAACAGCTCTTGCAAATCCCACCATTCCCCTTGGAGGAGGCATGGCCTACCAAGCCTTGGGCAGGGGCTTACGCCTTTGCCTTTTGATGACGGATCGTCGGTCTCCCATTCTGATGTCATTTTGCGGCGGGAGTTCCGGGCGGAGAACTGGGAATTCTGGCGGGACTGCCCCCTTATGAACTACGCCTGACGTCAAGGCGGACTGACGTTGGGGGTGGTCCCCGCTGAAGATAGCTAGCTAGAAGAATTCTGTGGGGTCCTGACACCTGCCGGCTTCAGTCCTAATGGTGTAACCTGCTGCAAGAGCTGTTCTCGAAGATCTACTGTTACGGTAAGTTCTTACGTAACTGTACTTTACCTGGCTACCCAGTGTGAATGTGACTGTGTGAGGGAATTCTGAACTGCATGCACAACAGTGTGATTATTATAGAGTAAGCTAATTAACCTGATTGCCCCTATCCTTGTTAAAAAAAACCCTGAATAAATCATGTTATCTTACTGTTTCTGCATTTAAACTGACTGTGTAAACCATTTGTATTGGAGGTACTGTACTGTCGTCATTTGTGCTGCCTAACCTTGTTTTACAGGGGGTCCTCTGGGTCGAACTGGAGAAATCGACCTTGGTGGTAAGTGTCAATTGTGAAGGTACTCATTGTGTATTGTATGGGCCACTAGTGGGAATTGAGGGGGGTCACAGTGTCCCAGAGGGCTGTGCCCAAGCTAGTTTGACCACTATCAACCCTGACCTCTGGGTGGAGGCACCCATTACCGAACCTAGGCCCCTTAACCTGCTACTAATCAAGCATTCAGGGGTAGTAGCCCTTGGGATAGCACCACCTAGGGGTTACACATACAAGGTCAGAAGGGAAGCAATCATGATCTCTTTTGTAATTATTACAGCCCCCCCACACACACTTTTTCCATGTTCTGGCACCCATGTCCACTGAGCACAAAGTCCATTTATAGGATGACCGGGAAGCACTGGGAAGGTTTCTTTCACGACTTGTTTAGTGTCACACAGTATGCAAGTGGAGGTTGTGTAAATCAACCCAGGTTTACGAGATGCACCAATCTCATTCACAACTGGTTGTTCTAACCTCTTGGCCATACTGCCAGTAAGAATATAGTTAATGTCTTCCACCAAAATTAAACTGAGGGAAACCCCTGAATACTGATTACTTCAATGTCAATGTATCTGTGACCAGTCAGCATACCTCTCAAACTCTCAGCATTAGAATTCATAGCACTGGCCTTCAAAATTCTGAGCAAATGGTCAATATGTGCAGCACTTTCTTAATTTAAAGAAAAATATATCTACAAATAGTGGGCTCAACATATTCCGTGTTAAAGAATGTTTCTGTCAAGTTGGTTCAGTGATTTAATAGTTTGTGTGTCCAGAAATAGCTCTAACATTATGAGGAACATCAGTTAACCTTCACAGTGCAAGGGCAAATTTGAGGATAAAAATCATAGTGCTATGCAAAATTCATAGCAGTTGAGAGGTATGCATAACTGATTGGGTCCCACAATGAACAGGACTTATGTCCATCTGTTATGTGGAAGGAGACACAGCAGCTGTCTCGGTCCTTTGCTACTCTATTTTTTCAGACTATCACAGAGAGTTACTGTGTTGCAAAAAAGTGTGCCAGGCAGCTGGTCAGCCCAAGAGGCCCCACTGCACGGATAAAATGAGCATTTGTGTGTGTGTGCGTGGGGGAGATTGTTACAGGGCAAGAAAACACAAGGGACCCCAGGCTTGCCCATCTATAGACAGCATGGGTTTCCATTCCAATTCTATTACTGCAGTCGCATTATAGGATGCAATATTTCTTTCAATGCAAAAATCCAGGCTACAAATTTGTGAAACCCTACTACAGTATATCCACTAGTTAAAGCCACAGCCCACTGCAAACAGATAAAGTTACATGCACCCTCACCCCCTTTAAAAAGTGTACCGATAATACCCACAGGCATTAGGTTCATTGAAATACTTACTTCTGCTTACAGTGTTGAAAAGAAAAGTCCAAGAAAAACCCGTTGGTGCTGTGAGTTGTGAGAGAGGGAGTGAAACAACAGGGCACAGGTCCGAAGTTCAGTTTTACAGGGGCGGAGGGGAGTGTCTGTTCGTTGCTCCCACAATGCCCCCTGGTGCTTTCACTAGCTTGCCTACATCATAAGGGATAAGTATACCCGTGGAGACATACTTGCCCACCCACTTCTACCCCATAGCTCTGACCATTACAGCTGCCTATGTAGCAGATTTCACTTGCTTGTCATACTTTCCTGGAAAATTTTCTTATCTCCATGTCTCAAATCTCTCAGCCTCCAGCTTCCCAAATCAGGGACAAGCTTGAAAAACATCAGGGTACAAATGACCAAATTCAAGGACACATCTGAAAACAAGCATTTGTCAATGCCGAATGTTGATTGTGTTGGTCCGTTGAGCTCGTTGTCACTCGCTCGTTCTCTTTCTCACAGTGCTGCAGGCTGCTCTTTTGTACTGGGCTCCTGCCTGCATTGGCACGTTTTTTTGCCCACAAAGAAATCTGCAGCTGTCACGACAGAGCTCTGTTGAGGTGGGTCACTCCCCCTCTCTCACATGCTCATTCTGTTTCTGCTGGAGCTGCAGGCTGCCCTTTTGTACTGGGCTTCTGCCTGCATTGGCATCTTTTTCTGCCCACAAAGAAATCTGCATCTGTCCCGACAGAGCTCTGGTGAGGTCACTCACTCTGCCTGTCTCACTCACTCATTCTGTTTCTCCTGGCGCTGCAGGCTGCCGTTTTGTAGTGGTCTCCTGCCTCTGTTGGCACCTTTTTCTGCCCACAAAGAAATCAGCAGCAGTCCTGACAGAGCTCTGTTGAGCTCGCTCACTCCCCCTCTCTCACTCGCTCATTCCATTTCTGTTGGCATTGCAGGCTACCTTTTTTGTACTGGGCTCCTGCCTGCAGTGCCACCTTCTTCTGGCCACAAGGAAATCTGCAGCAGTCATGATAGAGCTCCATTGAGCTCGTTCACTCACTCCCCCTCTCTCACTCATTCAGTCTGTTTCTTCCGCCGCTGCAAGCTGCCCTTTTATACTGGGCCCCGAATGCATTGCTGCCTTCTTCTGCCCACAAAGAAATCCACAGCAGTCCCAACAGAGCTCCGTTGAGGTCACTCACTCCCCCTCCCTCACTCGCTCGTTCTGTGTCTCCTGCTGCTGCGGGCTGCCCTTTTGTGCTGGGTTCCTGCCTGCATTGCCGGCTTTGTGTGCCCACAAAGACATGTGCAGCAGTCCTAACATAGCTCAGTTGAGGTCGCTCACTCCCCCTCTCTCACTCGCTTTTTTAATTTCTGCCAGGGCTGCAGGGTGGCCTTTTGTACTGGGCTCCTGCCTACGTTGCCGCCTTTTCTTGCCCACTAAGAAATCTGCAGCAGTCCTGATAGACCTCCGTTGAGCTTGCTCACTCACCCTCTCTCACTCACTTGTTCTGTTTCTCCCAGCGCTGCAGGCTGCCCTTTTGTACTGGGCTCCTGCCTGTGTTGGCACCTTTTCCTGCCCACAAAGAAATCCACAGCTATCCCGACAGAGCTCTGGTGAGGTCGCTCACTCCCCCGTCTCACTCGCTCATTCTGTTTCTTCTGGCACTGCAGGCTTCCCTTTTGTACTGGACTTCTGCCTCTGTTGGCATTTTTTTCTGCCCACAAAGAAATCTGCAGCAGTCTCAGCAGAGTTCTATTGGCCTCACTCACTCCCCATGTCTCACTCGATCGTTCCATTTCTGCCGGCACTGCAGGCTGCCCTTTTGTACTGGGCTCTTGCCTGCATTGCTGCCCTTTTCTGCCCACAAAAAATCTGCAGCAGTCACAGTACAGCTCCGTTGAGCTCATTCACTCACTCTCCCTCTCTCTCTTGTTTATTCTGTTTCTCCCAATGCTGCAGGCTGCCCTTTTGTACTGGGCCCCTGCATGCATTGCTGCCTTTTTCTGCCCACAAAGAAATCGGCAGCAGTCCCAACAGAGCTGTGTTGAGCTCACTAACTCCCCTTCCCTCACTCGCTCATTCTGTGTCTCCTGCTGCTGCAGGCTGCCCTTTTGTACTGGGTTCCTGCCTGCATTGGTGGCTTTTTCTGCCCACAAAGACATCTGCAGCAGTCCTGACACAGCTCCGTTGAGCTCGCTCACTCCCCCTCTCTCACTCACTCACCCGCTCGTTCCATTTCTGCCGGCGCTGCAGGCTGGCGTTTTGTACTGGGCTCCTGCCTGCATTGCCACCTTTTCCTGCCCACAAAGAAATCTGCAGCAGTAACGATAGACCTCCGTTGAGCTTGTTCACTCCCCCCTCTCACTCACTCATTCTGTTTCTCCCAGCGCTGCAGGCTGCCCTTTTGTGCTGGGCTCCTGCCTGCATTGGCATCTTTTCCTGCCCACAAAGAAATCCACAGCTGTCCCAACAGAGCTCTGTTGAGGTCGCTTACTCCCCCTGTCTCACTCACTCATTCTATTTCTCCTGGTGCTGCAGGCTGCCCTTTTGTACTGGGCTCCTGCCACTGTCGGCATCTTTTTCTGCCAACAAAGAAATCCGCAGCAGTCCCGACAGAGCTCCGTTGGCTTTACTCACTACCCCGTCTCACTCGCTCGTTCAGTTTCTGCTGGCGCTGCAGGCTGCCCTTCTGTACTGGGCTCCTGCCTGTGTTACCACCCTTTTCTGCCCATAGAGAAATCCGCAGCAGTCATGATAGAGCTCCGTAGAGCTCGCTTACTCCTCCTTTGTCACTCGCTCGTTCTGTTTCTCCCACCGCTGCAAGCTGCCCTTTTGTACTCAGCCCCTGCATGCATTGCTGCCTTTTCCTGCCCACAAAGAAATCCACAGCAGTCCCAACAGAGCTCTGTTGAGCTCATTCTCCCTCCCTCCCTCCCTCGCTTGTTCTGTGTCTCCCAACGCTGCAGGCTGCCCTTCTCTACTGGGCTCTTGCCTGTGTTGTTACCTTTTCCTGCCCACAAAGAAATCCACAGCATTCCTGACAGAGCTCAGTGGAGCTCGGTCACTCCTCCACCTCTCTCAGTCGCTCGATGCTAATCTGTCCCAAACACTGATTTCCAACAGCGACTGCGGTATTCTGTGCCGGAAGCCTGGAAACACATTTCGGCCAGGATGTGAAAAATGACAGCTGTACTGTTCATAAAGTGGTGTGAACAAATGACAGTGTTGAAAATCTGGCATGAAAATATTACTAATTTTCAAACTTACAAGGGTGCGTGGAACCTGCACAACACATGCTCGTAACACAGTCATTTTATAGAGTTTCATCACAACATTTTCAACATAGGCATTTTAGGACCTCTGCTCATGAACAGTGTCAGTGTGATTTTCTTAATATGTCCTGAATACTGATTTCCCACAGCGACTGCACTACTGTGCGCCGGAAGAGCGAAAACTCATTTCAGCCAGGATGTGAAAAATGTCAGCTGTACTGTTCATAAGGAGGTGTGGCAAAATAGCAATGCTGAAAATCAGGAGTGAAAATATTGCAAAGTTGCAAAGGTACGAGCGTGCTTGGAAACTGCGCAATGCACATTCGTAACACACTCATTTTATGGACTTTTGTCACCAAATTTTCAACATAGGCATTTTAGGACCTCTGCTAATGAACAGCGTCACTGTCATTTTCATAATATGTCCCGAACATGGATTTCCCACAGTGACCACGCAATTCTGTGCCAGAAATGCGAAAACACATTTCAGCCAGGATGTGAAAAATGACAGCTGTACTGTTCTTAAGGAGGTGCAGAATAATGGCAATGTTGAAAATCTGGAGTGAAAATATAAATTCGTGAAGTTATGAGCATGCGTGCAAACTGCGCAACGCACGCTCGTAACACAGTCATTTTATGGAGTATCATCACCAAATTTTCACCATAGGTATTTTAGGACCTCTGCTCATGAACAGTGCCACTGTTATTTTCTTAATCTGTCCTGAACACTGATTTTCCACAGCGACCACGCTATTCTGCGCTGAAAGTGCAAAAACACATTTCAGCCAGGATGTGGAAAATGATAGCTGTACTGCTCACAAGGAGGTCTGAAAAAATGCCAATGTTGAAAATCTGGTGTGAAAATATTGCCAATTCGCAAAGTTATGAGCTTGCGTTGCAATTGTGCAACGCAAGCTCGTAAAACAGTCATTTTTTGGATTTTTCCCACCAAATTTGCAGTATAGACTTTTTGAGAGCCCACTTCCTGAACACTGGCACTGTTGTTTCGTTACTCAGTCCGGAAAGGGGATTCCACGCAGTGACTGCAAAATCACCTTTCAGGGCCGAATAATGCCATGACAGTGCCAGAATTCATGAGGAGGGGTCCCAAAAACCCCATGTTGAAAATTAGGTGCCAAAATTCCAAACAATGCCTGAGATATGCATCAAAGTTGAAAAATCCCTATTTATTCCATTATACAGCTTACCGGCATTTCCTCCGTTCACGGTCGGCTTTGAAGAGTGCAGACATTCCGGTCACGAGATCGTCCGCCAGACTCCGGAGGTAAGTATGGGGAAGAAGTGTGAGGAGGCTGGGTGCACAGTGGGTGAGTGCGGGTTGTGGGTGGGGGCAGGAGACACGCCCGAGGATCGTTCCTTCTTTACAGGTAAAAAAAAAAAAAATAACATCAGGGACCGTTTTTTAATTTTACAGGGGCATGTGGCATGCTGGGGTGGGCTCCCAGCATGCCAACGGAGTCTTCTGTTTGGGGGGCAGCTGTAGCCAACGGGGGATTGGGTACCCCCGCTGGCACACAAGAAAACAGGGAGGGGGTGTTACATTATGCCGACAGGGACTGGGCACCCCGTCAGCAGACAACATAAGTGGGGGGGAGTTAACCTTATGATACTGAAGCTGACAGGGATTAGGGCGCCCGTCAGCAAACAAACATAGTGAGGGGGCACATGCTGCGGAGAGGAATTGAGCACCCCCTCGGTGGGTGGGGGAGGTTAATATTGTTTATGAACACGGCGGCAAGCCACCACCATGTTCACAAACAATATCAGTGTTTTGAAGTTCCGCCCTGCAATGACGGGTCGCTCCCTGATTGCAGCAAATGGCTGATGCTGCAATGACGAGGCAGCCCCTGATTGCAGCAGCTAAATTTTTACAAGTTGGTGGCACGCTGGCTGAACTAGTGTCAGCAGCAGCATGCCACGGCATTGGGGGAAGCGGGCCAAGCCTTTACAGGCTGTGGGGGCATTGGCCACAACAGTGCCGTGCCTCCACAACCTGCCTCTGGAGAAAGCTGCCGCAATATGTTTCTTGCGCATGCGTGCAATCAACATAAAAATGAGCACAACACTGGGGACATATGAACAAAATCAAGGACACAGCTGAAAAAAATGAGCACAACACTGGGGACATATGAACAAAATCAAGGACACAGCTGAAAAAAATGAGCACAACACTGGGGGATTGGGCACCCCCAGTGTCATTTCTATAGTGCAGTGCTGCGGTTGGTAGGGACAATGTGGGCTGACTGCTTTACAGAGGTGGAGGTGGCTGTGACACAATCCAACATGTTCTTCATTCAGAAGGAATGCGGCGTTCCTTTTTCTCAGTGATCTTAAAAAGACTGCAGGGCTACATCGACTGCAGCCTTAAAAACCACACACATAATCTCTCTTTCTCTCTCTACTTGTGAACAGTTTTTTGATAACCAGGAGTAACAATTGTATACATTTCTGTGGTTTTACATACTGTATAAATGCTTCTATGGAAGGGCAGCATTGTATTCAGAATGCCATATCTCCATTTTCTATTTTTAGCCTACACATAACCTTCCTCTTCACCTATTCGTCACAGGGTAACAGATGGTGCAGCACCAGCAGCTCAGTCCTTTCTGCTTCATTTAAAATGAAAAGATACTTCAAGGTATGAGCGTTCTGATTAGCCTAGCACCATGACAAAGGAAGCATAGGGCTTTTGACAGCAAATGCTACGCAGGTGTCTACAAGTCAAAAAAGATCCCGTGCCCGTAGGTAAACACAGGATCATAGGTGGAGGGGTTCCAATTTGCATCTCTTTCCAAAGATACACAGAAGTGCAGCAGCTGGACAAGACACTGCCAAACCAATGGCACTGCTCTGTTTATTGTGGGTAAGTTAATAACAGTGGTTACATAGAAACATAGAATTTGATGGCAGATAAGGACCGCTTGGCCCACCTAGTCTGCCCATTTCCCTACCTAATGCATAGGCTGCAGATCCTAGTTAACCAACAGCCTACTTCCTCCTACTCCCCACTAGAATTGCCTTATGTCTGTCCCGTGCATTCTTGAATTCTTCCACTGTTTCTGAGTCCACTACCTCCTCAGGAAGGCTGTTCCATGTATCCTCAACCCTCTCCATGAAAAAATACTTCCTCACATTATCTTTGAGCTGTCCCCCCTCTATCTTCAAATTGTGCCCCCTTGTTCTTGCACATCTCTTTTTCTGAAATATGCTACCGTCTTGGACTCTGTTGATTCCTTTGATGTACTCGAAAGTTTCTATCATGTCCCACTCTCCCTCCTCTTCTCGAGTGTATACATATTAAGCTTCTTTAATCTCTCTTCATATGTCTTCTGGTGCAGACCCTGCACCATGTTAGTTGCCCTCCTCTGGACAGGCTCCATTCTGTCTATGTTCTTGCGGAGATGGGGTCTCCAGAACTGGATGCAGAACTCCAGATGGGGTCTCACCAACTGTCTGTACAAAGGGATAACAACTTCCTGTTTTCTACTGATGATGCCTCTCCCTATGCATCCCAGTATCCCACCAGCTCTTCTTACTGCCTTTTCACATTGCTTGCCCACCTTAAGGTCATCTGATATGACTACCCCCATGCCCCTTTCCATTTCTGTAGTTGTTATTATCTCACCCCCCATTGGGTACTCTTCCCCTGGATTTATGTTTCCCAGGTGCATTACTTTGCACTTCTTTGCATTGAATCTAAGCTGCCATATATTTGACCATTACTCCAACCTTGCCAAGTCCCTTTACATCCTCTGCACCCCACCTTCTGTATCAACCCTGTAGCAGATCTTTGTGTCATCTGCAAAGAGACATACGTTTCCTTCCAGTCCCCCAGCAATGTCACTTATGAAGACATTTAAGAGGACCAGTCCCAGTACTGAACCCTGCGGTACCCCTCTAGTAACCCCCCTTTCTTCAGAGTGAACTCCGTTTACTATTACCCTCTGTATCCTGTTGTCCAGCCAATTTGTAACCCAGGCTACCACATTGGGACCCACTCCAAGGCTGGCTAACTTGTATATTAATCTTTTGTGTGGGACTGTGTCAAATGCTTTGCTAAAGTTTAGGTAGACCATGTCCACTGCCCTTCCCTGGTCTACCACATTAGTCACCCAGTCAAATGAATCTATTAGATTCATCTGACATGACCTTCCTGCTGTGAATCCATGCTGCTTTGGGTCCTGTGCCCCACTGACCTCTAGGAACTCAATAATTCTTTCCTTTAGAAGTGATTCCATCATATTCCCTACCACTGAGGTCAAACTAACAGGTCTGTAGTTTCCTGCCTCTGTCTTGCTCCCACTTTTTTGAAGGGGAATCATATCTGCCCTCCTCCAGTCCTCAAGTACTACACCATCCTCCCATGATTTGTTAAAAAGGGAGGTCAGTGGTGTCACTAATTCTACCCTTAGTTCTTTTAGAATTCTTGGGTTAATCCCATCAGGCCCCATTGCTTTGTCCACCTTCAGTTTTAAGAGTTCTTTCAGGACCTTGTCTTCTGTGAATGGACTGGTATCAACCTCCCTATCCAGAGTGCTTCTATTCTTTGATTTAGGTACCTTCCCCTCCTCTTCTTTTGTGAATACTGAGCAGAAGTATTCATTCAGTATCCCTGCTTTTTCATTGTCATCATCTGCCCACACTCCCTTCCCTTTAGTAAGTCTCACTATCCTTTCATTCATCTTTCTTCACTCCCTAATGTACCTGTAAAAGGTTTTATCCCCCTTCTTAACTGAGTTGGCTATCTTTTCCACAGTTTGGGCTTTTGCTATTCTGACTGCCTTCCCCACTTCCTTCTGCTTTAACTGGTACAGTTCTCTGTCCTGCTCCTTCTGTGTTTCCTTATACTTCCTGAATGCTACCTTTTTCTCCTTAACCTTTCCCGCCACCTCTTTTGAGAATCATAGTGTTTTTTTCCTTCGTTTTGCTTTGTTGATTCGCTTCACACCAAGGCTTGTTGCCTCTGTGATGGCTGTTTTGATTTTCCCCCATTGTTCCCCAACCCCTCCTTCTTGCCAGTTTGCTAGCACTTTTCTGAGGCACTCTCCCATTTTCCCAAAGTCAGCCTTCCTAAAGTCCAACATTCTTGCTTTTGTATGGCTCAACTCTATGGCTGTGTTTATTGTGAACCACACTGTTTTGTGGTCACTTGTTGCCAGGTGGCTACCCACTTCTGGATTCTAGGTTCAGGTTCCAAACAGCATATGACTCCCATTTCTCTATGATGACGACACTTGCTGGCATGCAGGTGCTTGCCCCTCCTGAGGACACTCCACTGCTAAAGGGATTTGCTCGACTAATAGTACAGAGCTAAACTGTCACTTTCTCCCTTACTCAGCCCATCCTGCTGAACAGTGTGCCAGACTCACTCTATACCATCAGAAGCCTTATCGCTTTCTTTCAGCGCTGTATCAAACATGAGAGTTCTGAATTTAATATACTTTAGTAAGTGCGTTCACCTCCACTTGATCTGCACTGAGTATAGATCATGACTACGTAGCCCAAGCGGAGAATTTTTTGTTTTATTCACTCTTTCTCATCCCATTAGCTGCCTACCTTGGTCCTCTGCTACTGTCTCCTGTCTCAAAACAGATGCTAAGGGTCCGAGAGCCCTTAAGAAGTAATCTTTGTCGGACTGCAGAGGAGGACGACTAAGATGATTTATGGTGCTAGAGGTCTGACATATGGGAAGAGGATACAGGAGTTTAGCATGTATTCACTACAATATGGAAGGTTAAGAGGCAATGTCTGTTTGGTTTATACAGCATTTAAAGATGGAGATTTGTGGGAATGCATGGGGCTAGCAAAAAAGAAAACTGAAAGAGTTATTAGGGGTCATCAGATGAAACTCTGAGGAGAGAGATATAGGAGGAATGCCACAGGCCAATGGTTTAACCAGAGGGTGGTTTCAGAATAGAACGGCCTCCTGGAGGAACTGGTTCAGAGTTCAAATATGAAGCAATTTAAGAAGTCACTAGATAATTTTATGACGTAAAGAGAAGAGTAGGCTTTAGTGGATAAACTGTCAAGTCATCATGGCAAACAGCTTCTGACTTGTGTAACCCCTAGGTGGCACTATCCTATGGGCTATCACCCTTGCCTGCACGACTAGGCACAGGTTGGCGGGGCTGAGCTCTTTGAACAGGTGCCTCCACCTGGAGGAATGGTTCTGGGGTAGCGTAACTGCTATTGGTATAGCCCTCTGGGGTGCTATAAACTCACAACCCCTCTAGTGGCCTAAACAGATGAGCAGATAACCATGTGTAACTGTGACAGTGGTACTCATACCTCTCAACCTCCCCTCATAAATCAGGGACAAGGCTTAAAAAAATCAACTAAGAAAGAACAAGTCTGTAACTTTTATGTTTGATATTATTTTGTGCTTATAACCCCACTGTTTAGTCACAGAAACACAATTTTAGGAAGGCAGAGTAAAATTTTTAGACAAATCAAGTCCCTGAAAATCAGGGACAGTTGAGAGGTATGGTGGTACTGTCTCCCTGGATTTCTATTGCCCCCCCTTTTCTTTAGTATCTGATTGGTAAGTATTTGGGGATAGTTTAGAAGGCATACCGCTATTTGTATCTTGTCTTGTCCAAAATATATAGTGTTGAGTCTTGTTTGTTGGGCTGGCCACCCATTTTGTATGTCTTTGTCCTTATCTGTCTGTTTAGCGTCATCCCTGTTATGTCCATGCTAAACTTCCCTCTAAGAAAAGGTTTAAGGAAAGCCCTTCGTTAAAAGCCTAAAAGAAAGGGGTTAAACTGGATATCTTGTGTAAAATGCTGAAAGAATGTTTAAATTTAATCGTAGTGTCCTTTTAAAATGCAGAGCCTCTATTGCAGAGTGTCTCTACTAGCACTGCTTACGCTTTAAAATGTAACCAACCTTTGGAGAACCAAACTTTAGAAGTGTTTCATTGTTCAGGGGCTGTTTGACATCCAAAGCGCTGGATTCACTTTTAAACTATGAAATTCATTTAGCATGAATTAAGGCATGCTAATTCCTTCAACACGTATGACTATCGCAAGGAATTCCCTACTAAATGGAGCCTTCCTCCTTTTAAGAGATTAAAAACAAAGCTGTGTAACACATACAGAGAGTGTCTAGGTGGCTAAAATAAAACAGTTATCTTTTTATTTGTTTTTTTGTTTCGTGGTCAAACAAGGTCTCCTGACTCTGCTACCTTGAGGCACCTCCTAGGAGCTGGCCGGCCAAACACTCCCTGCTTTTATGCCATTTTGGAAGGGGTGGGTTTCCAGTATTTTTCTTTTGTTTCAGAATCAGGAAAAAGTCAACATAAGAGTCTCCTTTCAAAAGGTAGAAAGGACAAGAACATATCTAAATATGTAGATTTAAAAAATAAACTCTATTTACATATTTTTCTTTCTAAAGGTGTTCTATGCTAATAATGTGGGTGGGATTTATGGATCACATGACTGTAAAGAACTATAAAGGTTTAACTCTCTACAATGATGGTCAGAGTCACCTAGGATGTTGACCTGGTAACATCCTGTCTTGGGATTAGTTTCTCCTAGTCCTGGCTGCTGAAACTGATGTATATATCAGATATTATTTATTTTCTAGGTCGTTTAAGTTCGCTGTAGAATAAAAGTTTGTTTTGCTTATCTTATTTTCTGCTAAATTTTGTCTGAGTGCCTCTTCAATTTTCCCACACCTTCACAATTTGGTGTCAGAAGTGGGATCTGTTTTCTATGGAATCTGCGCCCAGGTTCCTATGGCATGCACTCAGATAAGGCAGAACAGCGAACAGTCATAGCCACAAGGTCTGTCGTACAAGAGTTGGGCTTGCCTCTGCTAACTGGTTTAGACCCAGTGGTTCGTAGAAAAGTGGCCAAGAAGGAAGTGGACAAGGATAATTTTAGGATGGAGGACAGCAAGCCTGTTGAAGGGGGGCACTCATGCAGCCGGAGCCAAGATAGAAGAGCCACCCGAGAGCCCTCAGGAATTACTTCGCTGGTTGTGTTTATGACAAGTCGAGATGGAGAAGGAGAGAGAAAGAGATCGAGAGGAGAGAGAGAGAGAGAGAGAGGAAAATGCTGCCAGATGGACTGATACCCTGCGTGCCATCCAAACTTTGAGCACAACAAGGTCACCTGCAACACCTATGGTAGGCCAAACAGATATCAAATTAGTAAAAAATGACTGAGTCTGATGATATTGAAGCATATCTCATGACATTTGAGAGGGTAGCCACCGCATGTGCATGGCCTCGTGATCAGTGGGTTGTTAGATTGGCACCCAATTTGATTGGTAAGGCACAACTAGCTTATAGCCATTCGGATAATGTGCATATCAATGACTATGATTACATTAAGCAAGCCATCCTTAAAAGATATGATATTTGTTCTGAGACATACAGACAAAGGTTTCGAGCATATAAATTCCAGTCTTCAGATACCCCTCAAGATGTATATATTCAATTAAAAGACTTATGTCACAAATGGTTACAACCCAATACAAGAACTGTGATACAAATAATGGAAAGTATTATCTTAGAACAATTTATTAGAGTGTTACCCCAAGATGTACAGTTGTGGGTAAAAGAACATAGGCCAGAAACTGCTGAAGGGGCTATACGACTGGCAGAAGACTATATGACTGCTAGACCTCAAAGACCAAGAGTACCTTCCAACTATAGAGGTCCACCACCTATAGTAAAACCTATTTCCCCAAGTCCTACCACGGCACCTCAAGTTACCAGCATCACTGAAGGTCGAACCACCCGAACATACATCCGTGATATTATATGTCACGAATGCAAGGCCAAAGGCCACATTGCTAGGTTTTGCCCAAAGAAGAAAATGGAAGCAACACATTTAGTACTTGCAAACTGGGGACAATATTTAACAAATGTAGAAATTGAAGGGACGAAGGTATCTGGCCTCATTGACTCCGGCAGTAAACAAACTTTGGTTCATGCTTCCCTAATAAAGAATTTAGAGCCTGGGGAGCCAACTACAGGGGTTAGGTGTATACACGGAGACATACACCGGTACCCACTAAGAGAAATGGAGATCCAAATAGATGGTATGTTACTGAAAATGAAAATAGGCATAGTACCTCAGTTGCCGGTACCTGTAATAATTGGACACGATTACCCCTATTTTGACTCCCTAATATCCACCAATATTGGAATGGTTACCACCCGGGCACAACAAAAACAAGAGACAGAGTTGGGACAATTGTTTCCTTTTGAAGAAGATGTGTATGGGACTAAGGGTAAAGAACGAAAAAGTAAAACAAAAAGAAGACAGGAAAAAAAATCTGTGGACTGAGAGAAATGTTGGACTTGATATAAAGACTGAAAAGAGTATATCTCTTAAGGAGTTTATAGACATGCAAAAAAATGATGCAACTTTAATGTCCTTTTTTTTACAGGTGGATCAGAAATCTGAGGCTAAACAACCGTGTTTTAAAATTAGACATGAACTACTGTATAGGGTGTGTACCAATCCTCAAACTGGAGAAGAGGTAGAACAACTATTAGTACCAGTAAAATACAGTTCTAAATTGTTATCTATTGCCCATGACATACCATTAGCCGGTCATTTAGGCAGAGATCGTACATTAAAACGTCTGTTATATAGGTTTTTTTGGCCTGGCATCCATGAGCAGGTGGCAGAGTATTGCAGAAGTTGCCCTGAATGCCAGTTAGTAGCAGCATCTGGGCAAAAAGATAAGATCCCTTTGTTACCAATGCCCCTAGTGAACAACATGTTTGAAAGGATAGCCATGGACATTATAGGACCCCTTCCCAAAAGTTCAAAAGGGAATCGTTACATATTAGTAGTTGTGGACTATACCACGAAATATCCCAAGGCAATTCCCCTTCGTACAATCACTGCATCTAGAATAGCCGAGGAATTGGTGAAAATATTCAGTCGTATGGGCATTCCTAAAACTATCCTAACCGACCGAGGTACTAACTTTTGCTCAAATCTGTTACAATATCTGTACTCAAGCCTTAGGTGTGGAAGCCATCTTTACCACACCCTACCATCCTGAAACAGATGGTTTCGTTGAATGCTTTAACCAGACCCTGAAGAGGATGTTAAAAAAATATGTAACAGAGGAAGGAAAAAAATGGGATGTATATCTCCCATACTTGATGTTTGCTTATAGAGAGGTACCCCAAGCATCCACGGGGTTCTCCCCATTTGAATTACTTTACGGACAGAACCCAAGGGGTCCCCTAGATGTTATAAAGGAAGAATGGGAAGGTAGTGAGGGTAAAAAAAAAGGCACAGCCCTTAGAATACTGGCAGCAGTTACGTAAAAGACTGATTTCTTATGTGCAGAAAGCTCATCAAAATAATTTACAGCAACAGTCAAAGCAAAAAGCACACTATGACAAGGGGACTAAAAATAAGGTATTTGTTGAGGGGGATAAGGTCCTACTGTTACTGCCTTCCTCTGATAATAAATTACTAATGAAATGGCAAGGACCATACACAATTATCAGGCAAGTCGGTCCAGTAACTTATGAGGTCGAGCGTCCAGAAAAAAAAATCAAACACCGGATATATCATGCAAATCTGTTAAAACTCTGGGTAGACAGGCCTTCCCAAGTATGTAGTTATATTCATCCGGAGACCTTTGAATCTGAATTAGATATAGCATACCAAAGAATTGAAAATGTAGGGGAGTTATCGGAAGTACGAATTAATCCAGATTTATCAGAGGAACAAGTAGCATCCCTACAGACACTATTACAACCTTTCCAGGCTCTTTTCACAGGTATACCGGGAAAGGTTAAAAACGCTGTACACCATATTATGGTACCAGACAGTCCTCCCATTCGGCAAAAAGCTTACAGAATACCTGAAAAGGTACGAGGAGAGGTTATTCAAGAAATTTAAAAAATGCATAATATGGGTATTATTGAACCTTCACACAGCGAATGGAGTTTTCCCTTGGTAGTAGTCAATAAGAAAGAGGGAGGCATCAGACTCTGTCTAGACTTCAGACGTCTAAACGCAATTTCTAAATTTGATTGTTACCCTATGCCTCGAATTGATGATATTTTAGACCACCTAGGCAATGCCCAATACATTAGCACGTTGATTTGTCTAAAGGATATTGACAAATTCCGTTGGAACCAAAAGACAAAGAGAAAACGGCCTTTAGTACACCAATAGGCTTGTTCCACTTTACAGTCATGCCTTTTGGACTTCACGGAGGCCCTGCGACATTCCAGCGGGTTATGGATGACATATTAGAACCTCATGTGGCATACAGTGCCGCTTATTTAGATGATGTAATAATATTTAGTCATTCATGGGAGGCACATATACAACATTTGGCGGCAGTCTTGTCAACCCTTTCTGAAGCTGGGTTGACAATACATCCCTCCAAATGTTCTTTAGCCATGAAGGAAACAAATATCTTGGTTTCCTAATTGGAAACGGAGTCGTAAAACCAGAAGTTACCAAAGTAGAGGCAGTAGCTGATAGCCCACGTCCCATAACAAAAAAAGAAGTCAGATCATTCTTGGGACTAATTGGCTACTATAGACGGTTTATACCTAACTTTTCGACAATAGCTACACCCTTGACAGATTTGACAAAAAAATCTAATCCAGAGAAAATAAAATGGACACCGGAGTGTGATGAAGCCTTTCGCTGTCTAAAGGCCAAAATATGCTCCTCACCTATTTTACATATACCAGATTTCTCCCAAACATTTGTCTTACAAACAGATGCCTCTAATGTTGGTATTGGAGCAGTGCTTACTCAAATAATACAGGGAGAAGAACATCCAGTAATTTTCATAAGCCGTAAATTGCATGAAAGAGAACAACATTACTCAGTTATTGAGAAAGAGTGTTTAGCCATCAAATGGGCGATAGAAGCCCTACGGTTCTATTTATGGGGAAGGGAGTTCGAATTATGGATTGACCATAATCCCTTACGGTGGCTTCACGTAATGAAGGACAAAAACCCACGCATCATGCGATGGTACCTGGCACTACAACCGTATAGGTTTACTATAAAGTACAGAAAAGGTACTGCTCATGGTAATGCTGATTTTCTATCCCGACATGGCGCAGGAATCTCTTCTGTCTGTCACAGACCTCAGGGTAATGAGTAAACTTAACTGTATATTGGAATAATATTCTGATGTTTTACTATATTTAGGGACCCCGAGGTGGAGCCCTGGAGAGGGTGGACTATGGCTCCATCTCATTTAAATGAGATCTGAGGACAGATAGAAGGCTTTTTCCCTAGGAAGTAGAAAGTTGATAAACCGAACAATGGTATGTTCGGTTCTTGGTGGGAAGGAATGTGACAGTGGTACTGTCTCCCTGGATTTCTATTGCCCCCCCCCTTTTCTTTAGTATCTGATTGGTATGTATTTGGGGATAGTTTAGAAGGCATACCGCTATTTGTGTCTTGTCTTATCCAAAATATATAGTGTTGAGTCTTGTTTGTTGGGCTGGCCACCCATTTTGTATGTCTTTGTCCTTATCTGTCTGTTTAGCGTCATCCCTGTTATGTCCATGCTAAACTTCCCCTCTAAAAGAAAAGGTTTAAGGAAAGCCCTTCGTTAAAAAGCCTAAAAGAAAGGGGTTAAACTGGATATCTTGTGTAAAATGCTGAAAGAATGTTTAAATTTAATCGCAGTGTCCTTTTAAAATGCAGAGCCTCTATTGCAGAGTGTCTCTCTACTAGCACTGCTTACGCTTTAAAATGTAGAACCTTTGGAGAACCAAACTTTAGAAGTGTTTCATTGTTCAAGGGCTGTTTGGCATCGAAGCCTGGATTCACTTTTAAACTACAAAATTCATTTAAGCGCATCAGTCGAACGGTCGGTAATTCCTTCCATGAACGCACTCATCATGAAGGAATTCCCTTACAACGGAGCCTTCCTCCTTTAAGAGATTAAAACAAAGCTGTGTAACACATACAGAGAGTGTCTCAGGTGGCTAAAATAAAACAGTTACCTTTTTATTTGTTCTTTGTTTCGTGGTCAAACAAGGTCTCCTGACTCCGCTACCTTGAGGCTCCTCCTAGGAGCTGGCGCCAAACACTCCTGCTTTTATGCCATTTTGGAAGGTGGGTTTCCAGTATTTTCTTTTGTTTCAGAATCAGGAAAAAGTCAACAAGAGTCTCCTTTCAATAGGTAGAAAGGACAAGAACATATCTAAATATGTAGATTTAAAAATAAACTCTATTTACATATTTTCTTTCTAAAGGTGTTCTATCGCTAATAATGTGGGTGGGATTTATGGATCACATGACTGTAAAGAACTATAAAGGTTGTCTCTCTACAATGATGGTCAGAGTCACCTAGGATGTTGACCTGGTAACATCCTGTCCTGGGATTAGTTTCTCCTAGTCCTGGCTGCTGAAACTGATGTATATATCAGATATTATTTATTTTCTAGGTCGTTTAAGTTCGCTGTAGAATAAAAGTTTGTTTTGCTTATCTTATTTTCTGCTAAATTTTGTCTGAGTGCCTCTTCAATTTTCCCACACCTTCACAGTAACCCCCCTGCAAATGGGAGTTCCCAAAAGTCCCCTAATAGCTTGCCTAAAGGCCCCAGCCTGGATAGTGTTCGGTACTTAAGCCGCCTATTTGTGAGTGCTTTTAGAGCCTCTGGTACTGTCTCTTTAAGAGCTGTCTGCTTACAGGCAGGGCTGGAACCTAGGGGGGCTGGTGGTTCCTTGCTTGAGTCCCACTCGAGCTGCTGACAAATTGCCCTGTTTCTGCCGTTGCTAAGTGGGCAGAGTGAGCACTACCCAGGAAGGTAACTGTTTGCTAGTGATCTGTTAGAGTGGTGATGAAAATGTAAGTTGTCTAACCTGCCTTTCTTGCAGCTGGGACTTTGTGTGCTTTGCCCCTCCATTTTGGATCTGGACTGCAGATTAGATCCAACCAGGAGGAAGGGGCACCTAAAATGGAGTATTGAGCGACCAACCAGGATCAGGATTCTCTTGGGAGCTGGCTAGCAATGGGGGATATAGCCAGTAATTCTAGGAAGTGAAGTTCTGGACTGTGGTGCCTTTTCACACCAATGGGGGAAGCTTTGAGTGACTGGCAACTGAAGCTCACCAATTGGGCCGGGTGGTGCCCGACTGTAATTCCCTGCCTAGTGACTGAGAAGGCAGATCTGTTGTGGCCGTGACTGAGGAAGGAGCTCCGGGCTTCTGCGCTGGCGAGTTTTCATGCGGAAAGCATGTGTGGAGGCCGAAAGTCGTGCGGCGCGTTTGCCATGGCGATTCGGACCGAATCCGCTGTGTTTGGAGGAAAGGAGAGTCTGTGCAACCAGGAACCAGGCTTACCCTGTAGAGGACTGGAGAAACTGCTTCATCGCTCTCGGTCTGTCAGGAGAGTGAAGCTGCATTACGAATTCCCGGGTTGGCAGTAAATGTGAACGGGATATGAGGGCAGCTGCCTGGTATGGTAACCTTCTTTTACATATAAATGTGTGGAATGTGTCCTGTTCACAGAAACCTATTCCCCTGCTGTGTGAAAGGCGTCCAGCCAAAAGTAGTGAGTGAAAATCAGGGTAGCTCCCTGCCAGCTGTACCATTGAATTGCAAGTGTTTCATCTGATTTTCTTTCTTGATACATGAACTGAGCCAACCAGTTCTGGATTACAAATTGGGTATTGTGCAAGTGTTTTCCATCTCAGGGCCCCAACCAGCTGCACCGATCCTGGCTAGTCCCCCCCTCCATCCAGGGTACCCAGTGAAAGTGACAATTAGGGACTCTGATATTGTGCACAGTGCTGTGAATATTAGTGTGATTGGTCTAACCTGCTTTCCCCCTGCCCTTGTTGCCATCCTCTAAATAAATCAGATCTGGTTGTTTCAGCAAAGTTACACTGACTAAGATATGTGTTTGTGTTGAAATATCATACAGTGGCTATTGTATTACATCATCTTGCTTTACAGGGGGTCCCCAGAGTCAAGCTGACCGAACCAGTCCTGGGGGTAAGTGTATGCTGTGAAGGTACTTCTGATATACTGTGTGGACCACTAGTGGGAAGAAAGAGGGGGATGCAGTGTCCCAGAGGGCTGTGACCAAGTCATACCAGAAAGTATTAACCCTGACCTCTGGGTGGAGGCACCCGCCATTGGACCGAGGCCCCTCAACCTGTCCGTAGTCAGTCAGGCAGGAATAGTAGCCCTTGGGATAGCGCCACCTGTGGGTTACATCTTGGAGGCACCACTGGGATTAGCATCCTCTAGTGGCTGAGTGAAGGAAGTACCACATTCTGTCCAAATTAAAGGAAAAAATGGAGGGGGACGCTACGCCCAAGTTGAAACTCTATTCCATTAAGATGATGGTGCATAAATTAATGGGATGGGGGCAAAGCTGAGGAGTTGGACTCCCACAAGACTGTATTACTGCTGGATGTCCCCTTGGGGACTAAAAGCGCTGACATTATCTCTACTGTTGAGCGTGTTAAATGTCTGGGCAAGGTGGAAGTAAAAGGGCGATGTGCTGACTTGCTTGAACAGACCCTGCAAGTACTGCTTTCATGCAGTATTACAATAGACCCTGAGAGGGTGCCCCCAATGATTTTCCCCGAAGGTGCCCAGAAGAAATGGAGGGTTATTCATGCATGAAGTGGTTTGGTCACCCGGGGTGGGTCCCCTAAGACCAATAGTTTCAAGGACAAGCTTCTCAAACTGTTGGCTACAGAGGGGAGAACTGCCCAGGAATTGATACAGGTATTAGACATCTCGGGTGACCACATTCCCCTGCCATCCCCAGGTACATCTCCCGGGTCATCTAAGAGCTCTATTCTAGCCCCACCCCCTATGGTTGTCCCTCCAATACAATTAGACTCCTATTGGAGGTTGAGACTCTTCTCTGGTGCTGTGCCCATGCCTTCAGGGGAAGATGATTTGGAGACCTGGATGGACTATGCTACGCCTCTAGTGCAAGAGTGGCAGTGTTCTGAGGGGGAGAAGAGGAAATGGCTGATGGAAAGTTTGGGGGTCCTGCATTGGAAGCCATTCGGTTCCTACAGTCCACTAGTCCCTAGGCCACAGCAGCAGAATATCTTTCCGCTTTAGAGGGGGTGTTTGGCAGCACTGAAACAGGGGAGGATCTGTTGTGGAAATTCAAGTCAGCAAAACATTGGAGAAATGAGAAATTGTCTGCATTTGTTACTAGAATGGAGAGGGCTTGCAAAAGGCCCACCGAAAACACTAAACCAGGTCCGATTAGACCATATATTGAAGTCGGCCAGATTTTCAAGTGTAATACTGCTGAAACTCAAATTGCAAGACCAGAGGGCTGACCCTCCTGAATATTGTCAATTGATGAGAGAGATTCGTGAAATTGAAACTGATGAAGAGGGCTGGAAGCCCTATGCTGGGGCCATGAGACTGTGCCAGACCCCTGAACAAAGTGAACCAGATGAGACTCATCCATTGAGAGGGTTGATCAAAGGGATGACAGAGACTTATTGGGAACCGGATCTGTATCAAGCTCCCCCTGAGCCCAAAAGTGGAGTGGGAGTGCATGCTGTTTCCTCTGACCCCCGGGTTGAGAGTAACTTGAGAGCGGAAATTAGAGACTTGCGGGAAATGGTGAGGGAGCTGCAACAGGCTGCTGTCACCCCCAATAGAGTTGGTGAACCAGAGATATCCCGGGGTAAACACCCCATTCAAGAAGAGCCATGTAGAGCCCCTGAAGTGCCCCGCCAGATAAGAGGTTCCCCTCCCTCCAAAGACAACCGAGATATTAAGTTCTGTTACCATTGTGGGGAAGATGGACACTTTCAGACTGAGTGTCGGTTACCAGAGAACTTGAGGAAAGTCACCAGCAGGTTAGTAGCATGGCATCGCAAGACCTGTGCCCGGTCACCGGGGGGGGGGGCAACCGGAAAAGTTTTGCCACCAGGGCCAATGCCCGAGCGACCTCTCAAGTAATGCCCCCTGAATGGTCTGAAGTAGTGGGTTCCTCCATGGAGACTACAGCGAAAGTGAATGGGGTGTCCACCAGAGCTGTATTAGACAGTGGCTCCCAAGTGACAAGCATGTTTCAGGACTGGTATCAGAAGCATTCATCTAATGTGCCCCTGCAACCTCTAGAGGGGCTACATGTGTGGGGTCTGAGTGAGAAGGCCTACCCCTACTCTGGCTATATATGAATTTGGTTGTCTTTTCCTACTTCTGTGGCTGGAGTGACAGAGCAAGTAGAGACCCTAGCCTTAGTGTGTCCCCCCACTGGACTGTATGATGGGGTCCCTTTGTTGATTGGAACCAATGCTCATATGTTTGGGTGATTAGTGCAGTTGTGTTCTGAAAAACAAAAGTCCAAGACTGGTAGAGCCCTCAGAATTCCTGCTTTAATTAAAAGGGCCTATAAAGCACAGAGAAATGCTGGTAGAATGGAACCCGAGGACCTGGTGGGGGTCGTCTGGAGGAAGGACCCAGAATCTTTGCTGCTAGCACCAAATGCGCAATGTGTTCTACAAGGAGAAGTCCGTATCAAGAAGGATGTAAAGAACAAAATATTAATGCTGGATGCACCAGGGGATGGGAAACTGCCCGAGGGGCTGCTAGTCAAATCCAGTATCCTGCCTGCTAGAGCTCATGCTTTTGCCAAAAGAGTAATGGTTCAAGTTCACAATGTGTCTGATAGGGAGATCCGAGTCAATGGAGGCTGCACCTTGGCCACTGTGCACTGTGCGGATACTGCCATCCTGCCCAGTAACAAGAGTTCGGGGAAGAGTGACAGAGTGATACCTGGCTTGTTTGAGTTTGGTGACTCCCCGCTGCCAACTGAATGAAGGGAAAGGATCAGTGAGAAGCTTGCCCAGAGAGACCAGGTGTTTTCTATGAAGGAATGGGATATAGGATGTGTGCAAGGAGCTGAACACCGCATCCGGCTACATGACGAGAGGCCATTTCGTGAGAGATCTCCACGCTTGGCACCTGCTGACATAGATGATGTGAGACGACATCTGCAAGAGATGCTTGCGGCTGGGATAATACAAAAATCCAGAAGCCCATATGCTTCACCTATCGTGGTAGTGAGGAAAAAGAATGGAACAGTCAGGATGTGTGTGGACTATCGTACTCTGAACCGGTGGACTATTCCAGATCAGTACACCATGCCATGCATTCAGGATGCGTTGGACTGCTTGAATGGTAGTAAGTGGTTCTCAGTGCTGGACCTTCGCAGTGAGTACTACCAGATTCCGATGGCCCCCAAAGACCGTGAAAAGACTGCCTTTATTTGCCCACTTGGTTTCTATGAGTTTGTGAGGATGCCTCAAGGGATTTCGGGTGCTCCAGCCACTTTCCAGCACCTAATGGAGAGTGCAGTGGGGGATATGAACTTGCTAGAGTGCTTAGTATACCTGGATGATGTCATTGTGTTTGGCAGCTCCCTGGAGGAACATGAAAGCAGGTTATACAAGGTGTTGGACCGACTGGAAGATTTTGACCTCAGATTGTCCATTGATAAGTGTCAATTCTTTCAAACATCAGTAAAATATGTGGGACATATAGTGTCCACCTAGGGCATAGAGACTGACCCCAGTAAAGTTGAAGCATTGACCACCTGGCCCCAGCCAAAAAATTTGAAGGAGCTGCAGAGATTCCTGGGTTTCTGTGGTTATTATAGGTGTTTTATCAAGGACTATCCCTGAGTGATCCGCCCTTTACTTAACCTTACTCAAGGTTATTCCCCAACCCACAAAAAGTACAAGAAAACAGTGCCCATTGAGACTGAAAAAAAGTATTTCCGTCTGAATGAAGTATTTGGGGCCCACTGGACTTCTGATTGTGAGACTGCTTTTCATGAAATCATACATCAGCTTACCCATGCCCCAGTGCTGGCCTATGCTGATCCTACCAGACCGTATGTCCTTCATACTGATGCTAGTTTGCAAGGGTTGGGGGCTGTGTTGTATCAGGAGCACACACATGGGCTGAGACCAGTGGCCTTTGCCAGCAGGAATCTGACCCCGTTAGAAAAGAACTATCTAGTGCACAAACTAGAATTCCTGGCTTTGAAGTGGGCCATTGCTGATCAATTTCATGAGTACTTGTATGGAGCTAAGATACTGGTAAAAACTGACAATAATCCTTTGACCTATGTGCAGACTTCAGCCAAGTTGGATGCCATGGGCCATAGGTGGCTCTTTGCCTTGTCCACATACGATTATGCCATTGAGTACAGAGCAGGCCTGAACCATATAGATGCTGATGCTCTCTCCCGGAGACCGGTTCCTTCCAATAATTGGGTCCAACTGTCAGAACCGGATATTTGAGCACTCTGCCAAAAGTTTGACATGGAGGAAAAGATGTCCACGGATGCAGTGGACTGCATGGTGGATTGCTTGGGGCCCTCTGAAACTTGCACACTTGCCACTTATTGCCATTTTTCTGCATTGGACACTGGTGCTTTGCCTCAGTTCAATAAGGACAGTATTCAGCGGGCTTAATCCCGAGATCCTATGATAAAAACAGCTCTAGAAGCCATTCAAGCAAAGAAGGATGTGTCAAAATTACACTCCCCTGATTTGAGGACTGCATTGCTATATAAAGAAGGCCCTAAATTGAGAATGAGGAATGAATCATTATACAGAGAGACAGTGGACAAAGGGGGCCAACTGGACAAACAACAGTTAGTTTTGCCTGCTGCCTTTCGAGAGCTGGTGCTGAGGTCTCTACACAATCACATGGGCCACCTCGGTATCGACAGAACCCTTGATTTAGTGAGATCTAGATTCTATTGGCCAAAATGGAGGCTGATGTGGAACAACACATTAATCAATCAATCAATCAATCAAAATCTTTATTTATTCAGGCGAACATCATTGAGCATAGCTCATTTACAAGATGGACCTGATTGGTCATAATCAACAAAATGGTAGAAACTCACATATATACAAATACAGATTGAGTACAATAACAAAGACTTTTAAGAAAAAGAAAAAAAATGAGCAGATACAATAATAGGCACATATATACAAGGCGAATACCCAGTGATATTGGGCACCAAGGCAAGTATAGAAGAAAGGTAAGGTATAGGGGTTTAGGGGACAAATAGTATCGATGTTAATGGATGAATGCTTAAACAGATAAGGAAGGGGGAATCTAATGGGGGCAGAGTTGAAAAGAGGTCTGAAGGGGTTAGGAATTGTGGAAGCAGTTGCATATCTCTGGGAAAAGATTTAGGTACAGCTTTTGAAGGAGGCTATAGGAATGAAAGTGTTCAGCTTCAGGGTCTTTTGCAGAGAATTCCAGATAAGTGATAGAGAGTAGTTGATTGCAGCCCTTCCATGCCGGGTACTGGCCTTTGGTAAATTCAACATGATGAGGCTATTGCTTCTTAGGGCATATGGCCTTGGAGTAACAAGAGAGTAACAATCTGAGATGTAGGATGGTAGTTTATTTGTCAGGGCTTTGTAGATCCAAAGAGCAGCATTTTTGTTCCTTCAGTGATGTAGGGATGTCCAGCCAACTGCAGCATAGAGAGAGCAGTGGTGGGTGCTGAAAGGAAGGTCAGTGATGAACCTTAGAGCTCTATGGTACAAGGTATCCAGTTTATTTAAGTAGGACAGGAGCAGTGGCCATATAGGAAGTCTGCATAGTCGAGAAGGAAAGAAATGAAGCCTGGATTAGTCTCTGCTTAGATCCTCTGTTTAGAAAATGTTTGATCCTGAAGAATAGGCCCAGCCTTTGTCTGAGTTTTTCAGGAGCTCTTCAATATGCCGGTGAAATCAAGCCTGTTGTCAATCCAAACCCCCAAATATTTGAATTTATCTACATATTCAAGGCTCTCACCAAGGACGGTAGAAAGTTGGGGAAGAATGTTCGGTGAGTAAGTGTTGGTGGACAGGAACATAGCTTTAGTCTTCTTGGCATTTAATAAAAGCTTCTTTTCAAGTAATTTGTGTTGCAGTAAGGAGAATTCAGATTGTAGTAGATCATAGGCCTTTGTTGGTGATGGATTGCTTACATAAAGGACAGTATCATCTGCAAAAAGGTGAACATTAGATTTTGTGAGGCCTGAATCAATGTTATTGATGTAGATGGCAAAGAGGATAGGGCCCAGGATGGAGCCTTGAGGAACTCCTCCTAAGAGTGGTTTTGAGGAAGAAATGTTGCCTTCACTTTTTACCTGCTGTATTCTACCAGAGAGGTAACATTTGAACCAGTTAAGAGAGATTGGGTCAAGGCCTAGGGAATGCAGTGAGGAGATAAGTAGATCATGATCCACAGTATCGAATGCTTTACTTAAGTCCAGAAATACAGCACAGATATTATTTTTTTTATCTAGTTCAGTTTGCCAGTCATTTGTAACTTTTGCTAAGGCAGAAATGGTGCTGTGCATGGCTCTAAACCCAGATTGAGCAGGATTAAGGATGTTGTTAGCATTGAGGTAGTCATTTAATTGGATGCTTACCAGTTTCTCTAACATTTTGGACAGCACTTGTAAGATGGAAATAGGCCTGTAATTGTTGAGATCCATGGGGTCCCCTGCTTTAAGGAGGGGAAACACTTGTGCTGTCTTCCACAAAGAAGGAATAGAGCCAGTAGATAAGGACAGGTTGAAGAGGTGAGTTAGGGGGGCTGCAATGGCATGCAGTGCAATGTTTAGAAAGAAGGGGTACAGAGAGTCAGCACCAGCGCTTTTAGTGGTATCCAGATGGAGCAATAGGTCTTCTACTTGTTTTAATAATATTGGCTTGAAAGAAAATGTAGAGGCAGCCTTCTGAACTTCAGCAGAATGGAGAGTAAGTTGTGAGCAGAGATTTGCTGGAGAGGAGTCAAAAGCTAGGCCTGCTGTAGTAAAGTGATTATTGAAAGCATCTAAAATCTCATACTTGTCAGTGATGATCACATTATTAAGGTTCACTTGAGATGGTAAAGAGGTGCTAGAGTCTTGCCCTAGGATTCCCTTGATAGTGCCCCAGAATCTGGCTGGGTTATGGTAGGAGGCTTCCAGCTCTGCTGTATAGAAGGCAGCCTTAGCATCTCTCACTTTTTTAGTGCAGCTTTTCCTGGCTTTTCTGAATTGTAACCAGTCGTTTGGATCTTTGGTCTTCCTTGCCCTTTTCCAGAGCTTGTCTCTAGCAAGCAGTGCAGATTTAAGTTCAGCAGAGAACCAGGGACAAGATTTGCGTTTTATTCTGACACTGGTGACTGGTGCATGTGTATTGAGGGCCCCTAAGATTATATCATTTAGCACCTGCAGTGCTAACTCCACAGAAGCTGTAAGGTAGAATTCTTGCCAGCGTTTAGAGTGACACAGATCTTGGAGATATTCTGCAATATTAAAGTTCTTTTTGACCTTCTTGGGAGGAATTTTGCAGGGTTAGATGGCTTGATTGAAGATCTTATACCAGCTATGAGGCAGTGATCACTTATATCACTGAATAGCACTCCAGCGGTGAATACAGATGGGGCTTATAACCAACATAACATCAAGTAGGGTGCTATTACTTTTGTTTTTTGGGTTAATCCTTGTTGGTTCGTTTATTAGTTGAGTAAAACCATGTGAGTCACAGAAAGATACTAGGGGTGCAGAAACATTGGATAGCCAGTTAAAATTCAGATCGCCTAGAATAATGGTATCCTCAGGACCTAGTTTAGTTATATTCCCCAGATGGGTAAGGAGTTTAAGGACGGCAGAGGGGGGCCTGTAGCAGCCAACTAGTTGAAAGGCTGTCATGTTGGGAAGGGATATTTTAAGGGATAGGCATTCGAATTCTTTAGGCTGAGATGAAATATTAAGGCAAGAAGCAGAGATATTTGACTTAACATAAATGGCCACCCCACCACCCCTGGATGGACGGTCTGATCTGAAAAGCTGGTAATTAGGTAGATTTATTTCACTATCATTTGTTGCTGGTTTAAGCCATGTTTCAGAGAATACTAGAACATTAGAACTTGTAGTCGTTGTTTACAGCGGAAAGCTTTGCCCCAGATGGCTGCCCCCCCGGTTAACATCACCACTAGTGCACCCATGGAATTGGTCTGTATTGATTTCCTGAGTCTAGAGCCAGATCAAATAAATATTAGTAATGTATTGGTAGTCACTGACTATTTCACTCGATATGCTCAAGCATTCCCCACCAAGGATCAGAAGGCATCCACTGTGGCAAAAGTACTTATAGAAAATGTCTTTGTTCACTATGGGGCCCCTCAAAGAATCCATTCTGATCAAGGGCGGGATTTTGAGAGTGGTCTGATTAAAGAGATGCTTTCATTGTGGGGGGTGCAAAAGTCAAGGACCACCCCCTATCATCCCAAGGGAGATCCCCAGCCTGAACAGTTCAATCGCACTCTTCTTGACATGTCAGGCAACCTTCAACCGAAAGACAAGCCCAGATGGAGCCAACAGATTAGCACACTGGTACATGCATACAACTGCCCCAAAAGTGATGCCACTGGGTTTTCTCCTTATCAACTAATGGTTGGAAGAGAAGCCAGATTGCCAGTAGATGTTTGCTTTGGAGTTTCTCCTAATGGGGTTCAAGCAGCAACTCATTTACAGTATGTGAAAAAATTAAAGGCCCAATTAAACCATGTGTACCAGCTGGCTCAAACCACGGCTGCCAAAAGAAATCTAGCCAATAAAGAAAGGTATGACAAAAAAGTGAAAGCCCTGGAACTCAGGGAAGGAGATCGAGTATTGCTGAGGAACCTAGGGCTGCATGGCAAGCATAAGATTGCTGACAGATAGCATCATTTCCCTCACATTGTAGTGGGCAAACTAGATGATCTGCCTGTGTACAAGGTATGGCCTGAGAATAATTCGAAAGATGTGAAAACTATGCATAGAAATAATTTGCTGCACATTGGACAGATCTTGATAGAGGCTGAACCTCCAGACAGTGCCCCCTCTGGACCAGTGACTAGAGCCGCTGCCAAGGAAAAATCAAGAAAGACTGCACCAACAGAAGTTAAGTCAAAGTGTCCCCCTCCACCAGTTTCAATTGAACCTGATTGTCAGTCTTTGTCAGAGGACAGTGAGTATAATCTTGAATATTACCCTTCTTATGAATTGAGCCAACTGTTCCAGGGCAATCCCCTAGTTAACTCAGGGGATGAAGCTGGGTCTTCTGGACTGTCTAAACCCTCAGCTTTGTCCCTGGAGCCAATGCTCCCAGAAAGTGAAATACAAAGCATCAAATCAGAGGATGTAGAATAATTGTGCATGGGTGAACTGTTTGACTTTTCCGAAGAAGGGAGTGATATATTGGAGCAAGCTGGTGATACACCAGAACCTGGACAGTGTGTTGAGTGCTCTAATAGTTTCCTGCCAGTACCAGGAGTCTCCACAGTTGATCCAGGTGTTGTGGACTCAGAAATTGTAGACCTTGGAGCTGAAAATGCCTTGAATTCTGGCCTCCCTGCCCCAATAGAGACCCCCATAGCCAGTATTGGCAGTGCTGAAAGTGAGTCTAACCATTCAGAAATTGTGCCCGTTCCCCCGAGAAGGACTGGTTGAGAAGTGAAGCCAGTAGTAAGGCTAAGTTCCGAGTCCCTTGGCAGACCTGTGGGCCTGCCCCTTAATGTGATCCATAAGGGAGTGTATGTGACCCCGAGCTCGCTGCCCAAACTAAGCATGGGAGATAACTCCAGATTACTTGTTTTGCCCTCTGAGTATGGTGCCCCTGCCATTTTCAACCCCAAGGTAGATGAGGAGGAAGGGGCCCCCTTATCCAGGTTTCAGATGCAGGAAGTAATGTCTTGAGTTAAAACATTTGTATATATATGTACTGTTGAATGATTGGTAGTAGAATGCATAATATAGAGCACATGTATCTGTTAGAGGTTAATATGCTGACTGCTGTTTAAAAAAAAAAAAAAAAACAGGACAGTTTGCCTAAAACTGACTTAGGGGTATCTACTTGATGCGGACGTCAAGCTTTTCAGGCTAGGAAGGTTGTAACCCACCTGAAAATGGGGGTTCCCAAAAGTCCCCTAATAGCTTGCCTAAAGGCCCCAGCCTGGATGGTGTTTGGCACTTAAGCTGCCCATTTGTGAGTGCTTTTAGGGCCTCTGGTACTGTCTCTTTAAGAGCTGTCTGCTTACAGGCAGGGCTGGAACCGAGGGGGGGGCTGGTGGTTCCTTGCTTGAGTCCCACTCGAGCTGCTGACAAATTGCTCCGTTTCTGCCATTGCTAAGTTGGCAGAGTGAGCACTACCCAGGAAGGTAACTGTTTGCTAGCGATCTGTTAGAGTGGTGATGAAAATGTAAGTTGTCTAACCTGCCTTTCTTGCAGCTGGGACTTTGTGTGCTTTGCCCCTCCATTTTGGATCTGGACTGCAGATTAGCTCCAACCAGGAGGGAGGGGCACCTAAAATGGAGTATTGAGCGACCAACCAGGATCAGGACTCTCTCTCGAGAGCCATCTAGCAATGGGGGTTATAGCCAGTAATTCTGGAAAGTGAAGTTCTGGACTGTGGCGCCTTTTAGCACCAATGGGGGAAGCTTTGAGTGACTGACAACTGAAGTTCACCAATTGGGCCGGGTGGCGCCCGACTGTAATTCCCTGCCTAGTGACTGAGAAGGCAGATCTGTTGTGGCCGTGACTGGGGAAGGAACTCCAGGCTTCTGCGCTGCCGAGTTTTCACCCAGGAAGCACGTGTGGAGGCCGAACGTCGGGCAGCGCGTTTGCCGTGGCGATTCAGACTGAATCCGCTGTGTTTGGAGGAAAGGAGAGGCTGTGTAGCCAGGAACCAGGCTTACCCTGTAGAGGACTGCAGAAACTGCTTCATCGTGCTCGGTCTGTCAGGAGAGTAAAACTGCATCGCGAACTCCAGGATTGGCAGTAAGTGCGAACGGGATATAAGAGCAGCTGCCTGGTATGGTAACCTTCTTTTACATATAAATGTGTGGGGTGTGTCCTGTTCACAGAACCCTATTCCCCTGCTGTGTGAAAGGCGTCCAGCCAAAAGTAGTGAGTGAAAATCAGGGTAGCTCCCTGCCAGCTGTACCGTTGAATTGCAAGTGTTTCATCTGATTTTCTTTCTTGATACATGAACTGAGTCAGCCGGTTCCAGATTACAAATTGGGTATTGTGCAAATGTTTTCCATGTCAGGGCCCCAACCAGCTGCTCCAATACTGGCTAGCCCCCCCCCCCATCCTGGGTACCCAGTGAAAGTGACAGTTAGGGACTCTGACATTGTGCACAGTGCTGTGAATATTAGTGTGATTGATCTAATTAACCTGATTTCCCCCTGCCCTTGTTGCCATCCCCGAAATAAATCAGATCTGGTTGTTTCAGCAAAGTTACACTGACTAAGATATGTGTTTGTGTTGAAATATCGTACGGTGGCTATTGTATTTCATCATCTTGCTTTACAGGGGGTTCCCAGAGTCAAGCTGACCGAACCAGTCCTGGGGGTAAGTGTATGCTGTGAAGGTACTTCTGATATATTGTGTGGGCCACTAGTGGGAAGAAAGGGGGGTTGCAGTGTCCCAGAGGGCTGTGACCAAGTCATACCAGACAGTATTAACCCTGACCTCTGGGTGGAAGCACCCGCCATTGGACCTAGGCCCATCAGCCTATCAGTAGTCAGTCAGACAGGGGTAGTAGCCCTTGGGGTAGTGCCACCTGGGGTTACACATGCACATGTACCCTGTAACAACAGTAGGGAATTCTCACTCAGTGCACTTATCGCCAGGGCTGAATCAGCTGCAAAGGCCCAGGAGACCCCCTGTAAATTGAGACTAGCAGTAAGACAGTTCAACAGTAATGCAATATTTGCTCCACAAAGGTACACTGCAGCCAGGTTAAATGCAGAAAGAACAAAATCTGATTTATTTGGGGGAGTTGCACAGTGGTGGGGCAGTAAATCTAGCAGTTGATGAATTAGATCTGATTTATTCAGGTTTAGCATGCATGCACCAAGAGTCCCTCTGTCACAGTCACACACTCTGGGTACCCAGTAGGAATAGGCTAGCCCAAAGCGTTGCATGAGGTAGACCGGCGTTGCAGCTATTGTTGGGGACCTTAGGAAAGAAAACAATCACATGCACTTTAACCCAGAATTTGTAATCCAGAGCCAGATGGCTCAGTCTGTTGAAACAAAGCCAAACAAATAATTCGATGACACACAATAATTGCAGCTTTGTTGCAGGCAGCTATCATGTTTGTACGCACACTACCCAGACCAAGTGATGATCCGACGAAATAAGACCTGTTGCAGATGGCATGATGAAGCAGGAGATGAATTCACTCATAGTCCTCATCGAAAATGCTGGTCTTCAGGCTGTAGGGGCAACTTAGCACTGGCCGAGAACATATAAACCTAAACATTTTGAACTACTCAGCTGCGCAAACACCTTGCAAACTTAAGCACATTTATATGTAAAATTATGTCCGCTTCTGGTCCTTCCAGCTAGCTTTGCAGGCTGATCTTGTGATTTCTTCAGCTTGAATGTTGTTCGAATCCCCTGCTGCTGTATCCCCAAATGTGAGCCTCTGAACACTTGGAACTGTGAACTGACGATCAGAAATGTCTAGGCCTGGCAGGCCTAACCCCTGAGAGCTGGCAAGCTCCCCAGAGGCACACACACTATGCTCTTGTGCTGTCTGTCCAAATCTCAAGAAAATGAGCTGTTACCCCCTTTTATATGGGGCTAAGTTCCAGAACTCTCATTGGCTGCCAAAGCTGTCTTGAACAGTTCTCAGATCTTAATTGTCTCCCTTTTTGGCACCTAGAAATTGTCCCAGTTAATCCCACATAAGTCTCTAGCATTTCCCCAGAAGTCCTTTTGTTAAATCCTGGCTTCTGATTGGTTATTAGCTGTTAAAATGGTGGCTCCAGGCAGTTTCTAAAGCAATCTATTTTATTGTCCTCACATGTAAAGTTCTGGAGCAGCCAGGAGCAACATTAGTTTCATTTAAATTCCCCACTGTCTTGTAGCTCTGGCAATTGTCTCTTAAACGAGTTCACTTTTATATATATTTCTTGAACCCTTAGGGAGTCGCTGCTCTCATAACGCACTGCCCCCAGAAAACACTTACAGGCTTTTGAATTATTAATGAGGGCATCCCTTGTCCTAACCTTTGCCCCCTGACATTTGTCTGGTGCCCTGGAGGCAGTGCTTATGGTGGCTGCTGATTTAGTTATTTAAAAATACTTTTTCCCGATTTGTTCTGTATCTCCGGTGCCTATTTAACTTAGCCTGGCACCGGGAACCATGGAGAAGACACACAATTTATTTCTTGACTGCAACAGCGGTTGGATGCACAATGCACCTCCTCGAACATGTGAGTGGTGGCTCTGCGACATGCCGGCTGCTCACAAATAGATTTTATGAGCCCTGCAGGGCTCATTTAAACAGGGAGACCTGGGGGAATGGCAAAGTGCTGCAGAGACTGGTCGGACACCAGGAGACAGTGGGAGAACACCCAAAGAAGCCTCAAGGTGAGACACTAACACATTCTTAGATATACTTCTACTAATATGCCATTTCAACAGACATATCTGAACAGCCTAACTAGGCATATAACTATGTACAAGGTAGCATACTATCAGTTTGATCTGACTTACCATTGTACGACATTTTAATTTCAACAGGTATACTTCAGCAGTTTAGAATTCTCTTTGCATTAGACAATATCACATTTTCAATAACACTATATTTACTACATTTTATTAACACACTTCACATTTTTCCCATCTGTTTACCTCTATACCCCTTGTTACACTGAGAGGGCACCTTAACTTGGGTGGAGGCCTTGAACACCATTTTGGCAAGAAATTGGACGTGACAAACTCCTTTGTGCATGACATTCATTGGCAGGTTGACAGGCTGTTCTGGGGTGTCATGTGTGAGCTTTAGGATGGGTTTTACAGATCTTTCTGAGCCACGTGGCAAGCCGGCACTGGCACTTGTACTTTTTGTTGAAGCTCACTGTCACTTGTCAGAGGTATTTCTGCAAAATCAGAATCATACAAAGCACATCTTTCTGGCTCTTGAACGATACTTTCATTAGCATGAAACAGTTCACTTGGCCCACTTAGCTCATTAGCTTATTTGCACAGTCACTTGTAGGTTCACTACTCGCTTCCTGGGGTTCAGGTTGACTGATTCCCATTAACTCTACCATACAAAGGGACTCAACCTCGTCAAGGTCCACACTGTGACCATCACTTTCAGGAGGTTCTGGCACAATGGATAAATCTGGATCTGATAGGGCAGCTGGGGGTTCAAAGTTATCACCATAGTTATTGGAAGGAATTCCCTGGAATACTCTCTCAAGTTCAGAAGATGGGTAAAAAGCAGGATAGAATTCACTTTTGTCATCACTTTCAGCATTTTCATTATCTGCAATGTCAGCAGGGTTGGAGACATATTTTGGAACAACGGACTGGGGAGCAGAAGTTTGCTGACCTTGTTGCTTGGCTTTAGTAGCAGATCTAGTAACAGGGCACCTCAGAGCATCAGTCTCTTGAACGTTACTGATTACTATTTGGCCAATAGGTAACAGGTGGTTTCTGTTAATGGTTTTAGCAGCACGAGGGTCCCCTTCTGGACGTACTTTATACACTGGCAGATCATGCAGCTTACTGACTACTATGTACAGAATGTGACTCCAGCAGTCTGCAATTTTGTGCTTGCCTGGAAGTCCAAAGTTTCTCATTGGTACCCTGTCACCTGGTTGGAGCTCTTGGGCCTTAAAATGTTTATCATGCCGAGTTTTGTTAGCCAGGGTTCTCTTTGCTGCCATGGTGTTTGCAAGCTGATAGGCATGATCAAGTTGAACCATTAGATTTTTGACATACTGCAGGTAGTTTTCTGACTGAATACCATCAGGAGACACTTCAAAGCATACATCGACTGGGGGGCAAGCCTTTCTGCCAAACATAAGGTGGCATGGTGAAAAACCAGTGGCATCGTTCTTTGTACAATTATAAGCATGGATAAGTGCGCTTATTTGTTGGTTCTACTTTGGCTTATCTTTAGGTTGCAGAGTGCCCAGCATATCAAGTAGAGTTCTGTTGCACCTCTCTGGTTGTGGATCTCCTTGTGGATGCTAAGGGGTTGTTCTGGATTTTCTTACACCCCATAGAGACAACAGTTCTTTAATAAGCCTGCTGTCAAAGTCCCAGCCTTGATCTGAATGAATATGCTGGGGGGGGGGGCGTAATGTACAAAAAAACTTTTCGACAAGGACCTTGGCTACAGTTGAGACCTTTTGGTCTTTGGTTGGGTAGGCCTGTGCATATCTTGCGAAGTGATCTGTGATGACCAATACATTGGCAATGCTTTTTGAGTCTGGCTCAAGACTAAGAAAATTGATACAGACAAGCTCCATGGACATACTTGTGACAATATTGGCCAGAGGGGCTGTTCATTGTGGTGGAGCCTTGTGCTGAAGATACCTACTGCAGGTTTTAATGTGATGTTCTATGTCTAGGTCCATTTTAGGCCAGTAGAAATATCAAGGGTTCTCTCACTACCCAGATGTCCCATTTGGTCGTGCAAAGCTTTTAAGACAATATTTCTGAACTTAGCTAGCAGTGCTAGCTGTTTTCATACAATCTCACCTTGGCTGTCAGTAAGCTCTCTGTACAATAACTGTTCTTGAAGCTTGAGTTTGCTCCCCTTGCAAAGAAGTAAAGCAGTATTGGAGTCTCTGGACCACATCTTAGAGATATCTTCCCCTTTTCTTAAAGCATCAACTACTGGTCTGATCATTGGATCATAGTACTGTTCTTTGCAAATGTCAGCTGGAGTTAGCTGTGGTAAGGAACTCAAGTCTAGAGCTGCGAAGTTACAGTAGGCAACTGATACACACATTTCTGGAGGTCCCAAACAATCTGCCAAACAGTTTACAGCTTCAGAGGACAAGATTTTTTCCTGGTCAAACTTGTGGCATAGTGCTTTTACAGATTGTTCAGAGATATGAACCCACTGCTGGTTAGAAACAGGTCTTCATGAAAGAGCATCAGAATCTATGTGGTTTAGGCCTTGTCAGTACTCCACTGCATAATCCTAGGTTGCTAGAGCGGAAAGACATCTTTTTCCGGTAGCATCTAGTTTAGCAGTTGTTTGAACGTAGGTTGATGGATTGTTATTGTTCTTGACCAAGATCCTAGCACCGTGCAGATACTCATGAAATTGATCAACTATGGCCCACTTGAGAGTCAGAAATTCTAATTTATGCACCGGATAGTTCTTTTCTGAAGATGTCAGACTTCTGCTAGCAAAGATGCAGGACGCAGACCTTCCAGGTGTTCTTGATAGAGTATTGCTCTGAGACCACTCAAACTGGCATCTGTATGTCATACATAAGGCTTTGATGGATCAGTATAAGCAAGTATGGGAACATGAGTCAGTCTGTACATTATTTTTCCAAAAGCAGTGTCACAATCAAGAGTCCATCTTGGTCCAAACAACTCATTGGGTCTGAAATATGTTTTCAGTGTCTGACAGAACCGTTCTTGAACTTTTTGTGAGTAGTGGGGTACCCTTGAATTAAGTTCAGCAGGGGGCGGATCACCTTGGTATAGTCCTTGACAAATCGACAATAATAGCCGCAGAATCCAAGAAACCTTTGACACCCTTTTAAAGTTTTGGGCTTTGGCCAGCTGGTTAATGCTTCCACTTTGCTGGGGTCAGTTTGCATGCCTTCTGATGACACAATGTGGACCACATATTTGACAGAGCTCTGGAAAAATTGGCATTTGTCAATAGATAACTTAAGACCAAACTCTTCAAGTCTGTCCAATACTTTGAATAAGCGAGTCTCATGCTCCTCTAGAGTTTTTCCAAAGATTAAGATGTCATCAAGGTAGACAAGACATTCCAAGAGATTCATATCTCCCACTGCATGCATCATCAACCATTGAAATGTTACTGGTGCACCTGATATGTCTTGGGGCAGGCGAAGGAATTCATAGACACCCAAAGGACAAATGAATGCTGTTTTTTCTCTACCCTCAGGAGCTATTGCAATCTGATAGTATGCACTTCGGAGGTTGAGGACGGAAAGCCAGTTGCTCCCATTTAGACAGTCCAGAGCATCTTGTTAGATAGAAAGGCATACCAAACTTCCCTAAGGGAAGCAGGGAAGGCAGTAAGGCAGGCAAAGGCCCAAACCGAGGAAACACTAGCACAGACAGTAAAAGTAGGTGACAAGGATTTCTATAGATACATTAGTGAAAGGAAAAAGTCCAGAGGGGGTATTGCTAAGACCAAAGGAGATAAGGGGGCATGTGAGGAGGAGGAGGACCATGTAAAAGCATCTATCTTAAATAGATGCTTCTGCTCAGTATTTACTGACGAGAAGGTAGGGCAGAACCCATAGCTCAGCACCATGTACATAGGGGGGAGGGAGGTAAGCACTAGTCCCTTCACAAAAGAAAGGGTCCTGCAAGAGCTCGATAAGCTCAGGGTGGACAAGGCAATGGGACCTGATGGCATACATCCCATGGTACTAAAGGAGCTAAGGGTGGAACTAGCAGAGCCATTATCAGAACTGTTTAGTGAGTCTCTGAGCACAGGAGAGGTCCCAGAAGACTGGAGAAGGGCTCATGTTATCCCACTCCACAAGAGTGGTAGCAGGGAGGAGGCAGGAACTACAGACCAGTCCGTCTTACCTCAGTAGTGGGCAAGATTATGGAGGCACTCCTTAAGGAAAGGATAGCAACACCTGGAATCCATAGGAGCACAGGATCCAAGACAGCATGGGTTTACAACAGGAAGGTCCTGTCAAACTAATCTCATAGATTTCTTTGACTGAGTAACCAGAGTGGTGGACCAAGGGGAGCAGTTGATATTGCCTACCTTGACTTCAGCAAAGCTTTCAATACTGTTCCACATATAAAATTGATTAAAAAGCTGGGTAGGCTCACGGTGGGTCAGAAGTTGGTCAACTGGGTGGCAAACTGGTTGACGGGCAGAAAACAGAGAGTGGTGGTAACTGGCATACAGTCAGAAGAGATGCAAGTCACAAGTGGGGTACCTCAGGGATCAGTTCTGGGGCCAGTCCTCTTCAATATCTTCATCAGTGACATTGGAGATGGACTGGAGGGTAAGGTTTGTCTGTTTATAGATGACACCAAGATCTGCAACACAGTAGATGATCCAGATGGGGTGGGGAGAATGAGAAGAGATCTGGATAAACTAGCAAAATGGTTGGAAGAGTGGCAACTGGAGTTTAATGCAAAGAAGTGCAAAATCATGCACATAGGGAAAAGAAACCCTGAAGCCACCTATAGGCTGGGAAGGGAGTTGCTGGCAGTCACAAAGGAAGAAAAAGACTTGGGCATCATCATCACCGATGACCTGAAATCATCCAAGCAGACCACTAAGGCAGTAGGTAAGGCTAGGGGGATGTTAGGGTGTATTAGTAGGGGTATCACAAGTCGTAAGAGGGAGGTAATAATCCCTCTTTAAAAGATGCTGGTTAGGTCCCATCTGGAGTACTGCGTGCAGTACTGGAGGCCACAGCTTCACAAGGACATTAACCAAATTGAGGCAGTCCAGAGAAGGGCAACCAAAATGGTGCAGGGACTGCATCAGAAAACATATGAGGACAGATTAACGGAGCTCAGTATGTATACCTTAGAGCAAAGGAGGGAGAGAGGTGATATGATTGAAACATTCAAACACCTTAAGGGCATTAACAAGGTGAAAGAGTCTAACATGTTTCAATATAAGAAAAATAGCAGGAAAAGAGGACACAACATGAGATTAGAGGGAGGCTGATTAAGGGGTAATGTGAGGAAGTTCTTTTTCACAGAAAGGGTGGTGGATGCGTGGAATGGTCTACCTCAGGAAGTGGTGGATATGAATACAGTGCAGGGCTTCAAGCAGGCATGGGATAGGCATAAGGGAGCAATACAGATGAGTATGAATAGATAGGCCATTGACAGAGCAAAGGCCGATGGCACATTTATAAGGTAGAAAAAGAAATGGGCGTACTGGATGGGCCTTGCGGTCCTTATCAGGCATCAACTTCTATGTTTCTATGTTTCTATGTTATGTTTCTATTGTATACTGATCGGGCATGGTTCTTTGGTTGAGGGTACTGTAATCAACGGTTCCATGTCAATTGTGCGCAAAACTTTTAAGCGGGGTCATTTACAGCATGGGCTTTTTAGCGCGATCAATTTCATTGTAGGCATTTTTCAGTGCTACTGTTTTCAGCACAAAACAACACTTCTTGTGTGTTCTAAACTCCCTCGCTCATTTCCTAGTAGGTTCCCTGATCACCTGCCATTCTCAGCCAGTTCACTTGTGAGCAGTTGAGCAGCTGTAGCAGGTTCGGTGCTTTGCACATGTAGAACTGCAGTGGGAGAGCCATGTCAGGAACCACAGGATCTGTGTGTAGGAAAGTCTCCTCTTCCCTCCTCGAACCACAAACAGAGAATAGGACACGCACTCCAGGAACCCTTATGTTTAAACACAGAACGTTTGTAAATAAACAATATGCCTCCAAACCAGAAACCATTTCTTCAGTCTCCAATCATCCCACAGCACTCGTTTGCTCTCCCACTTCATCTGGCCAGTCTCGTCTTCTGCTCCACTTTCTATCCACCGCTGGGCCCCCACGACCAGCAAATACTCAAATGTCCCTCTTATTTATTCTTTTCAGGAAAATGTCTGCATCGCATTTAAAAAAATCAAAACACTCTACTAATTATTTTCCTTTTACAGACGTACTGCTTGTGGAAGACACAGGACCACATTACAGCAGCAACCTCGAGCAACCGAAAATTTTAATCTGTCCAACTCACCCATATGCACACTTAACAGCCAATCAGCCTCCTAATAGTGGGCATAGCAGCCAGAATGTTACAGAACAGTATGACAAAACCCAGTAATAACTGAAAAATGTCCAATACATGCCTTCTCTGTTGCATTAACCAGTCCATGTAAACATGAGGTATGCTGCAGCGTTATATGATAAAATTGTTGTGCGATGTATTCTACTGTTAGCGGTAATGCGTTTAGCTCACCTTGATGCGCTGAGTTGTTTGCGATGTAATGTTTGCTCTGAATTGATGTGATGTCGTAATCAACACACACATATGGACAGAGCCATTCTTTTTCTGCATCACAACAATTGGGGAGGCGTATGGGCTGTGGGACTCTTGTATGATGCCAGCCGCTAACATCTCTTGTAGGTGATGTCTGACATCATCAATGTCAGCAGGAGCTAGGCGTCTAGACCTCTTTCTGAAGGGTCGCTCATTGTGCAAGCGAGTCTGGTGCTCAGCACCCATGACACAACCAACATCCCATTCCTTGAGGGAGACTACCTTGTTTCTTTGAGCCAGCTTGTTACTGATCCTGGCTTTCCAGCTGTTTGGAATAGGTGACTCTCCAAAATAAAACATATCAGGAGATACCTCACTTTTCAATTTTGCACTTGGGTGGAAGCACAGCAATGTCAGCGCATTAGACTTTAGCCAGGATGCACCGTCTAGATACCATGATGTCTTGGTCTGTAACATTTTGTACTCGTACTACTACTCAACGGACATAAGCATGAGTCCGGGCCAGAAGCACTGTCAGTTTAATCAGCAGCCCTTCGGGTAACTTTACTTCATCTGGCGTGTCCAGTATCAACATTTTGATAGTCACATCCCTTCGTAACTACACTTCAGCACTGATACTGCATTCTGCATTTGGATATAGCGTGATAGCTGCAGAATCCTTCTTCTAAACCATCCCTACAGGGTCATCCCAGTCACATTGCTCGAGGTGCAGGTACTTCTCGTGGGCCTTTCGGACCAGAGCGTGAACTCACAGGGCTTTTCCTGTCTTTTTCTTCTGCTTCTCTTCACATAGCTGGGCCAAGCGCCCAAACATATGTACACTGGTGCCAGTCAGTATGGGGATACCATCATAAAGTCTGGTTGAGGGACAGACCAGGGCTAGTGTCTCCACAGCATCTTCCACACCAACCACAGAAGACAGAAAAGAAAGCCACACCTTTAAATAGCCAAGATAAGGATATGATGTTTCACTTAACCCCCACACATGCAGTCCATCAAGAGGCTTCAATGGATGATCAGATAAATGTTGGACATATCAGTCTTGGAAGATTATCGTGACTTGAGACCCACTGTCTAACACTGCTCAAGTGGAAATCCCATCTATGTGCACTGTAGTATCCATGGAAGGACCCACCAAGTTAGACCAGTCTAGAGGGATTTTAGCAGAAACCTGGGCAGATGATTTAGCCACAAAGAAGTTTGAGTAAGGCCTCCCTGAACCTCCACTTCAATCGTTCCTTGCACACCTCTGCCATTGGTTTGCTTTCTGGAGCTCCCCTTGGAGTCTATTCACCACTTTCTCTAAATCCTTTGGAGACCGACATTCTTTCTTCATATGCCCATTCTTTCCACAATTGTGAGAGATGATAGGTTCTTGGATCCATCTTAGCTGGAACATTTCATTAGGAGCTGGAGCACTAACAACAGAAACCCATGGTTGGGCCTCTGTCTGCAGCAAGAAGGCAATGCAATATGTCTCACTAGTTCCTTTATTGCAGCAATCAATTCAGTAGTTTCAGTCTTTGAGTTGCCCTCAATAGGAGATGCCTGAGTTTGCACCCCCACTCCCATAGCAGGCGCACTCTGAGAAGGATCAGGGCCTGTACCCTCAAGAACAGCCTTAATAAAGAATCGGGCTTTCATTTCTCTGAATTCCCTCAGCAGTTCATCCCATGGCGGAGCATCCTTAGTAGCCTCTCAGTGCTCAACTGGTGCTGTATTTAGCCCTTGAACTTCACATGCATGATCATCCTCTGTCACCTAGGCAGCAGCAGCAGCAGATGCCTGAGGGGCCCCCCATGTGGCCACCTTTTCTAGACCCTCCAGATTTCTTTCATCAGTTCATCATGGGGGGGGAGCGAATCCAGCTGGGCTGCAAGTCACAGTTGAAGAAACATTAATTCAGAAAATGGGGCAGACTTAAGTATCTGATCCAGCCTAGTCCGATCTAACTTATCTGGGGCCACGTGCCTTTCTTAAGGCATTCCCGAAACATTATTTTGAGTCGAGCTACATACACTGATAAGGGCTTCCATTGGTATTGCTGAGTATTTTTCACTTTCCACCACAGATTCTCATCCAAATCTGGGCTCCCAAACACATTTTCCAATGCAGCCAAATAGTCCTATGCAGTTGCTTTTAGGTTACTAGCCCGTTTGGCATGGATAGTAGCCAGGGTAGGACCTCTGAGGCTTTCGGCCAACCTTTTTCTCTTCTCAGCCTCAGAACAGTGCCATTTGGGTACTTGGAGGGCAACATAATCTATCCAGGTCTCCAAATTGTCCTCCCCTTGGGGGGGTGGGGAGGGTGCCTGAAAACATCCTCAGCCTGCGGTACGAGTCATGACTAACTGCAGGCACAGGGGCAGGTACAGAAGTTGGTGTGGGCAGCGGGGAAGGGACACCCCTAGGTGGCATGAGTATCTTTTTAAAATCCTCTATGGTTTTACCCTCCTCCAATAATAACTTGGCAAACATTTCTTCAAAGGTCTCAGATAATGGAAGGGGCTCATTCTCTAGGGGATCCTTACTATCTTTAGTCACCACTCTCCAGGTGACTGAGGACCCCTCAGCAACAATGGTCTGGGGCACATTAGTACTGTCCACGGGGTTACCACACTCCATTAAGGTCATTAAAATCTGGGCAGTCAAGTCAGCATGTCGGCTTGCCACTGCAACTTTCCCCAAGCATTCAATTTTTGACAGGGCCCCTTCAACAGTGTCTTTACTAGTGCTCAGGTGTATATCCAGTATTAGCAATGCATTGTGGGGTCAGTCTCATGCCCCGTACACCTTCACACCAACTAATTCACAGCCATCTCTTCAGCAGTACTTATTACGTTTTTAGTTGTAATTCTTGATTTCAGGCCACTGGGGGGCACTAATCCCAGTGGTGCCTCCAAAATATAAACCCCATGGGCTACCACCCCGCCTGTGCGACTAGGCACAGGTTGGGGGGCCTGAGCTCTTTGAACGGGTGCCTCCACCTGGAGGAATGGTTCTGAGGTAGCGTAACTGCTATTGGTATGCCCTCCAGGATGCTATAACCTCCTCACAACCCCTCTTAGTGGCCTAAACAGATGAGCAGATAACCATTCACATATACCCTGTAACAGCAGTAGCTGCAAAGTCCCTGGAGACCACCTGTAAAATGAGACTAGCAGTAAGACAGTTCAACAGCAATGCAATATCCCCTCCACAGAGGTACACTGTAGCCAGGTTAAATTCAGAAAGAACAAAATCTGATTTATTTGGGGGAGTTGCACAGGGGTGGGGCACTAAATCTAGCAGTTGATTAATTAGATCTGATTTATTCAGGTTTAGCATGCATGCACTATGAGTCCCTCTGTCACAGTTACACACTCTGTGTACCCAGATGGAATAGGCTAGTCTAAAGCGTTGCTCGGGCTAGACCGGTGTTGCAGCTGTTGTTGGGGCCCTTAGGAAAAAAAACAATCACATGCACTTTAACCCAGAATTTGTAATCCGGAGCCGGATGGCTCAGTCTGTTGAAACAAACCCAAACAAATAATTAGATAATAATTGCAGCTTTGTTGCAGGGAGCTACCATGCTTGTACTCACACTACCCAGACCAAGTGATGATCTGATGAAATAAGACCTGTTGCAGATGGCTTGATGAAGCAGGAGATGAATTCCCTAATAGTCCTCATCGAAAATGCTGGTTTTCAGGCTGTAGGGGCAACTTAGCACTGGCCGAGAACATGTAAACCTAAATGTTTCGAACTACTCTGCCGCGCAAACACCTTGTGAACTTAAGCACGTTTACATGTAAAACTCTGTTCGCTTCTAGTCCTTCCAGCTAGCTTTGCAGGCCGATCCTGAGATTTCTTCAGCTTGAATGCTGTTTGAATTCCCTGCTGCAGTAGCCCCAAACGTGAGCCACTGGCCACTTAGAACTGCAAACTGATGACTGGAAAAGTCTAGGACTGGCAGGCCTAACTCCTGAGAGCTGGCAAGCTCCCCAGAGGCACACACACTAAGCCCTTGGGCTGTCTGTCCAAATCTCAAGAAAATGAGCTGTTACCCCCTTTTATATGGGGCAAAGTTCCAGAACTCTCATTGGCTGCCAAAGCTGTCTTAAACAGTTCTCATATCTTAATTGGCTCCCTTTTTGGCTCCTAGAAATTGTCCCAGTTAATCCTCCATAAGTCTCTGGCATTTCCCCAGAAGCCCTTTTGTTAAATCCTGGCTTTCGATTGGTTATTAGCTGTTAAAATGGTGGCTGCAGGCAGTCTCTAAAGCAGTCTATTTTACTATCCTAACATATAAAGTTCTGGAGCAGCCAGGAGCAACATTAGTTTCATTTAAATTCCCCACTGTCTCGTAGCCCTGGCAATTCTATCTCAAACAAGTCCACTTTTATATATATATCTTGCACCCTTAGGAAGTCACTGCTCCCGTAACACACTGCCCCCAGAAAACACTAACAGGCTTATGAATATTAATGAAGGCATCCCTTGTCCTAACCTTTGCCCCCTGACATTTGTCTGGTGCCCTGGAGGCAGTGCTTATGCCGGCTGCTGATTTATTTATTTAAAAATACTTTTCCCGATTTGTTCTGTGTCTCTGGTGCCTATTTAATGTAGCCTGTCCCTGGGAACCATGGAGGAGACACACAATTTCTTTCTTGACTGCAAAAGTGGTCGGATGCGCAGTGCGCCTCCTCGAACATACAAGCGGTGACTCTGCGACATGCTGGCCACTCACAAATAGATTTTACAAGCCCTGCAGGGCTCATTTAAACAGGAAGACCTGGGGGAACAGCAAAGTGCCGCGGAGACCGAGCGAACACCAGGAGACAGTGGAAGAACACCCAAGGGCACCTTAAGGTAATCCTCCCAATGGGGGGGGGGGGTGTTACACTTGTATAATTCCAATGAATCTGCTTATTGTAAATACAGGTTTATTAATTTTTACAATAACAAAGGAACAGTGTGGACAGCTGATGTGCAAGGGAAAAGGTTTGATAGCTACCACACATGGACTGAAAGTGCATGTGAGACAGGAGTTGCACTGCAATAGACGTTCTTCACTCGGCTCCCCAGCCATGGTGGTGTGAGGAGGGCTGTGGTGGCCGCCAGCTACTATTTGGGGTTGGGAGGTACGGAGTGGTGGGACAACATCTGATGGGGTGGGGGAGCAGGGGGTCCAGTGGGCCACCACGGATAATTATAAAATGTTATATGGGGTGATCACTTGGGGTTGGAGTGGAGTAGGGGTGGGCAGTCCACTGAACTTCCAAGGTATGTAGTTGCATCAGCATGGTGAAGATCAGGGATCAGAGGTCCACTACATAATCAGGGCAGTGGGGCTGCTTTATCATGGGTGACATCGGGGATCATGGGGGGAGATATGTGCAGTGCTTCTTACTGTATTCTACTATACGGCATCAGCACCTAGACAGGGGCTCACATCTCACATACCATACATGTTTACATCAGATAATCTCCCTGATGCCCATAATGCCAACTCCCTGGCCCCCTTGGTACACCACTGGCACTCCCATAGGATCCATTCCACTTGCACACACCACATAGATCAGCTCCTGGCTGATACAAGTGGCCACCCTTTCTGTGTCCATGGTGGGACTTTCAAAATACCCAAAAAGGGGATGTTACAGTCTCACCATGGTGCATGCCCCCTTGTAGCCTGGTGCACCTGGTTGTGTGACACAACTTGTGGCACAAGGGGGATCTGCTGCAGCTCCATCTGAACTGAATGCAAGGTGCCTTAGAAAATCACGTTTGATGCAAGTGGTGACACAAGTCACCACTTGCATCAAACTCTTTGGGTGCAAACCCCTTGCATCCCTCTAAGCCCTTTGAAAATTGGATCCAATGTCTTTATAAAAACACAAAACACAACTGAATCTAACTAAACAGGACCCATTTAACTAGATTCCAGTATTTTTTTGTTTCTTAAGTTGAAAGAAATACATTTTCTTGGCACCCAAAATTCAAGGAGACCTGCTTAGCAAGAGAAGTCATTCACCCATGTTTGCTGTATGAGAACGGCAGGACTTTCCTGACTTCTGCAGCCACAGCTGTAACTCATGCTGTGGGCTGCAATGAGAGCTGTGATACACTGTTTCCCTGGTGTCTAGTGACACCCCTTCCCTCCATTGCGGTCCCCTATTTTTATGTTCGCTTGCACGCATGTGCAAGAAACATAGTGCCATCATCTGAGTTTTCAGAGGTGTGGCAGCCATCTTCCAATTCAGTCAGTGTGTTTGCAGGCGTGGCCACAGTTCTCCAATGAATACTGCAGCTGTCTATGACAGCAGTTTAAAATGCAGTGGCTGTACAGTTGAAAGGGAGAGCTACGCTTCACTGAGCAGCGATAAGATATCACGTGCTCATGCACACTCCTCCCACACACACACACACACACATATGCATGCACGCATACTCCATGCTCGTGCTTCCTCACACCCACGCACACACTGTATAGCTGACGGGGGGTGCCCAATCCCCCATCGGTTGTGCAGCACTTCCGCCTCCAACAGAGTTCCAGATGTCATGCTGGGAGCCCACCCCAGCATGGTAACAGATTGTATGACTGATTGGGTGCCCAACCCCCCGTCGGTTCCACTGCCCCCCAAGAGACTACAGGGTGCAACGCTGGCAGCCCACCCCAGCATGGCAACAGTTCCTAAGGCCGACGGGGGTGCCCAATCCCCTGTCGGCTCCACGGCCCCCCTCCAACAGCCTTCCAGCTGCCACGCTGGGAGCCCACCCCAGCATGGCAAATGTCCCGCGTAGTCCAAGTAATAAAAAAAAAAAGAAACTGAAAAACCTTCCTCGCTGCTGTCTTGACCTCCCTCTCCCACCCCACCCACCCACTGAGCACCCTACCTCCCCACACCCCACCTCACCCTTTACTTACCTCTGGAGCTCAGCGCGATGATCTTCAGTGGACCGGGAACACGTCTGCACTCTTCAAAGCTGACTGCGAACTGAAGAAATGCCGGTAAGCTGTATAATGTAATAAATAGGGGGTTTTCAACTTTAGTGCATATCTCGGGCATTTTGGGAAATTTTTTCACCAAATTTTCAACATGGGGTTATTGGGATCCCTCCTTATGAATTTAGCCACTGGCATCGCGTGATTCGGTACCAAAAGGTGATTTTGCAGTCACTGCGTGGAATCACCTTCCGTGACTGATTAATGAAATGACAGTGCCAGTGTTCAAGAGGTGGGCTCTCAAGAAGCCTATGTTGCAAATTTGGTGGAAAAAATCCCAAAAATGTCTATTTTACGAGCATGCATTGCACAGTTGCTACTCACGCTCGTAACTTCACAAATTTGCAATATTTTCACTCCAGATTTTCAACACTGGCATTTTTCTGCACCTCCTTATTAACAGTATAGCTGTCATTTTTCACATCCTGGCCAAAATGTGTTTTCACAATTGCGGTGCAGAATGGCGAAGTTGCTGTGGAAAATCAGTGTTCAGGACACAGTAAGAAAATGACAGTGACACTGTTCATGAGCAGAGGTCCTAAAATGCCTATGTGGAAAATTTGGTGACGATAGTCCATCAAATGACTGTGTTACAAGTGTGCATTGCACAGTTTCCATGCACCCTTGTAACTTCACAGATTTGTATTATTGTCATGCCAGATGTTCATCACTGACATTTTTTCACACCTCCTTATGAACAGTACAGCTGCCATTTTTCACATCCTGACCAAAATATGTTTTTGCAGTTCTGGCACAGAATAGCATGGTCATTGTGGGAAATCAGTGTTTAGGACAGATTAAGATCGAGTGAATGAGAGGGGGGAGTGACTGAGCTCAACTGAGCTCTGTCGGGACTGCTGTGGATTTCTTTGTGGGTAGAAAAAGGCACCAACGCATGCAGGAGCACAGTACAAATGGGCAGCCTGCAGCGCCGGGAGAAACAGAATGAGCGAGTGAGGGAGGGGAGACTCTGTCGGGACTGCTGCGGTTTCTTTGTGGCAGAAAAAGGCATCAATGCAGGCAGTGGCCCAGTACAAAAGGCAGCCTGCAGCGGTGGGAGAAACAGAATGAGCGAATGAGAGAGGGGAAGTCAGTGAGCTCAACGGAGCTCTATCAGGACTGCTGCAGATTTCTTTGTGTGCAGAAAAAGGCAGCAATGCAGGCAGGAGCCCAGTAAAAAAGGGCAGCCTGCAGCGCTGGGAGAAACAGAATGAGCGAGTGAGAGAGGGAGAGTGAGCGAGCTCAACGGAGCTCTGTTGGGACTGCTACAGATTTCTTTGTGGTCAAAAAAAGGCACCAACGGAGGCAGAAGCCCAGTACAAAAGGGCAGCCTGCAGCTCCGGGAGAAACAGAACGAGCGAGTAAGAGAGGGGGAGTGAGCAAGCTCAATGGAGCTCTACCGGGACTTTAGAGTTGCCCAACCTCCCGCCCAGGGTCCTCTGTGGTCCTATATTACAGCAGGGTCTCTGGAGTGGAGACAAAGCTATGATTGGATACTTTTAGGATTGCTGTAATAATACAGATTTAGTTGTTCTGTTTCTTTCTCTAACTGAGCTAAGTACTGAGCTATACTATTTTGATTGCTGTAATAATACACATTTATTTGTTCTGCTTATTTCTCTAACTGAGCTGAGTAATAAATTTGGTAGAAAAAATCCCCAAAATGCCTGTTTTATGAGCGTGCATTGCACAGTTGCTACGCACGCTCGTAACTTTGTGAATTTGCAATATTTTCATTCCAGATTTTCAACACTGGCATTTTCCCACACCTCCTTAAGAATAGTACAGCTGTCATTTTTCACATCCTGGCCGAAATGCGTTTTCGCACTTCCGGCGCAGAATAGTGCGGTTGCTGTGGGAAATCAGTGTTTGGGACACATTAAGAAAACCACAGTGACACTGTTCATGAGCAGAGATCCTAAATTGCCTTTGTTGAAAATGTTGAGATGAAAATCCATAAAATGACTGTGTTACGAACGTGCATTGTGCAGTTTCCACGCACACTTGTAACTTCGCAAATTAGTAATATTTTCATGCCAGATTTTTAACACTGGCATTTTTTCACACCTCCTTATGAACAGTACTGCTGTCATTTTTCACATCCTGGTCAAAATGTGTTTTTGCGCTTCTGGCACAGAATAGCGCAGTCGCTTTGGAAAATCAGTGTTTGGGACAGATTAGGAACAAGCGAGTGAGAGAGGGGAAGTGACTGAACTCAACTGAGCTCTGTCAGAACTGCTGTGGATTTCTTTGTGGGCAGAAGAAGGTGCCAATGCAGGCAGAAGCCCAGTACCAGAGGGCAGCCTGCAGCGCTGGGATAAACAGAACGAGCGAGTGAGAGAGGGGGAGTGAGCGAGCTCAACGGAGCTCTGTTGGGACTGCTGCAGATTTATTTGTGGGCAGAAAAAGGCATCAATGCAGGCAGGGGCCCAGTACAAAAGGGCAGCCTGCAGCGGTGGGAGAAACAGAACGAGCGAGTGAGAGAGGGTGAATGAGCGAGCTCAACGGAGCTCTATCGGGACTGCTGTGGATTTCTTTGTTGGTAGAAAAAGGCGCCAATGCAGGCAGGAGCCCAGTACAAAAGGGCAGCCTGCAGCACCTGGTGAAACAGAATGAGCGAGTGGGGGGGGAGTGAGTGAGCTCAATGGAGCTCTGTTGGGAAAGCTGTGAACTTCTTTGTTGGCAAAAAAAGGTGCCAATGCAGGCAGGAGCCCAGTACAAAAGGGCAGCCTGCAGCACCAGGAGAAACAGAACAAGTGAGTGAGAGGGGGGAGTGAGCGAGCTCAACGGAGTTGTGTCGGGACTGTTGCAGCTTTCCTTGTGGGCAGAAAAAGGTACCAAGCAGGCAGGAGCCCAGTACAAAAGGGCTACCTGCAGCTCCAGGAGAAACAAAATGAGCAAGTGAGAGAGGGGTAGTGAGCAAGCTTAACGGAGCTCTGTCAGGACTGCTGCAGATTTCTTTGTGGGCAGAAGAAGGTGATAACGCAGGCAGGAGCCCAGTACAAAAGGGCAGCCTGCAGCATCAGGAGAAACAGAACGAGCGAGTCAGAGAGGTGGAGTGAGCAAGCTCAACAGAGCTGTGTTGGGACTGCTGAGAATTTCTTTGTGGGCAGGAAAAGGCGCCAGTGCAAGCAGTAGCCCAGTACAAAAGGGCAGCCTGCAGCGTTGGGAGAAATAGAATGAGCGAGCGAGAGATGGGTAGTGAGCGAGCTCATTGGAGCTCTGCCGGGACTTTACAGTTGCTGACCCTCCCGCCCAGATTCCTCCGTGCTCCTATATTACAGCAGGGTCTCTGGAGCGGAGACAAAGTAATGATTGGATACTTTAGAATTGCTGTAATAATACAGATTTAGTTGTTCTGTTTCTTTCTCTAACTGAGCTAAGTACTGAGCAATACTGTTATGATTGTTGTAATAATGCATATTTATTTGTCCTGTTATTTCTCTAACTGAGCTGAGTAATACTTGGAGAGCAATGGGATTTCTAACTGGGCTAAGCGAAACAAAAAGTATGGTAGCTGAGGGGTGAAAAACAGACAAGGAGGCTTTAGGATTGCTACAGTAAAACAGTATCTAACGGATGAGGTTTGAGACTAAATTTTCCTGGTTGGCAAGGGGTCAGTAGGGGGACTAGTGTGGGGGAAGGAATTTGAGTAAATAGGTGCCTAACAGTTGTTGTAAGATACAGAACCTGGGAGTAAGAAGCTGTAACATAAGATGGGGCCAAATTAGGGCAGGTGCCACATGTCAATAGGGCGGGTATCTTTGGAAGGGTGAAGGGGTGTACAGGGTGTGGGTTTGCCATGATCCTGGACTGGGCTTAGAGGATTTGGGGGGGGGGAGTATGGTCTGTAGATGACTGGCTAGTTTGAGAGAGGAACTGTGGAGGTTAGGGAGGAGTGTAAGTGGCAGGGCAGATGAGTATGGTACGAATCCGGGAGAATAGGGGATGGCAAAGGGGGATGGAGGAAGAATAACTAGGGACTGAAACCAACCCCAGTATCAGAGGCAGTAGCAGAAAAGAGAGAAGAAGGAAGGGGGTGCCCAAGGCGAGGGCGGGGGCCTCCTGATGCGGGAGGAAGAGACCATGAGGAGTACCGAGGAGAGAACAGATGGCTGCGGGTAGGGAAGGACCAGGGGTGCCATGGAGGGGAACAAGTAGGAGGAAGGAACTGATAGGGGGAAGAGATGTAGGAGACAGGTATTGACTACGAATAGATTCGAACCTCTGCTATGGGACGGAGAGAGGGAGCAGGAACATACTGAAGGGGGGAGGACAAGCGGGGCATGAGAGGGATGGCAACAGGTAGGGGAAGAGATAGCGAGGACAAAAGGGTGGAAGGGGGCTAGTAAGGAAGGAGGGGGTGGTGAGTGAAGGAGAGAAGACTACAGAAAGGAGGAAGGATGGGAGGGGCATCACTACTGGGGTAGAAGGGAATGGGGCTCTAAATCAACAACAACGGGGATAGGAGAGGGGTTGGAAATCAACAGGGGAGGAGGGGAGGTCGACATGGGAAGCCCAGTAGGAAGTAGTCAGACTGGGAAGGGGTTCAAGGGGCTGGGAGGAATAAGGCAGAGAAAGGGTGAGGAGGGAGTAGGGGTACAGATAGAGCAGTCACAGACAGTTGCAGTTGGTGGGGGTAAGGGACAGGAAGAACGAATACTGGGGTGGTGGAAGGGTATTAGAAGGAAAGGGGGTAAGTATTGGGGGTACTCATCCTGGGGATTCTATGCTCAAATGGGTGAAATGGGGTAGAAAGGGGGAAAGGTACAGCATATTTGGGTTGAAGCTGTCCCCAGGTTGATTATAGGAGGGGCAGGGCAGGCACTGCTCAAGAGTGCAGCAAGGGGGAGGAAGAAATTTCATTTACTGTTGCATGTGGGTACAAATGACTTGGCAGGGGACACTGTGGAAGTAGTGAGGGGGAGGTCTGAGTATTTGGTCAGGCAATGTGAGGGGGTGGGGAAGTCGGTGGCATTCTAAGAGGTACTGCCGGTACCATGTGCAAGCATGGCGATGAAGGGTAGGCTTGAGGAGTTTGTGTGGCTATGGGATTGGTGCTACATGAAACATTATGGGTTAGTGACTAACTAGGGTAGGGTGTGGGGGGAGTAGTGACTTGTACGTGGGGGACAGGGTACACTGGAGCAGGAAGGGGAGGGGAGTATTAAAGGCACTGAGGGTTGAGGCTCTGGATGCCACATCTCGTGCCACACTGGCGACCCAGGTTCGGACGTAAGCCTGGGCCGCCTGTGTATTCTGGAATGTGGTAAGATGCAGGCTGCAGCCCATTGGCTCATGCTGGAACCAATGGTGATAGCCTCACCGATGGTGCTGGCGGCGGCAAGCAGCAGGGTGGCAGGCGGGTGGGTGCTGCCGCCCGCTGCTGACCGGGAGTGAGAGGCGTGGGGGCTCAGTGGGCGGGTGGGGGGGTACCCTTGACCACCAGGGATATAGGAAATATTTCTATTTTAATTACAAATGCCCGTGATCGGGCAGATAGCGGTCCACTGGACCACCAGGGATATTGGACGGAATTCTTTTTTTCTATACAGATGCCTGTGATCAGGCAGACAGTGGTCCACTGGACCACCAGGGATATTGGACTTATTTCTGTATTGATACAGATGCCCACGATCAGGCAGATAGCGGTCCACTGGACCACCAGGGATATTGGACAGAATAGTTATTTTTTTAATAAATGCCCATGGTCGGGCATGGGGGGGGCGCCGCCAGGTGCAGCGGGAGCTAGGGTGGCCACCTACAGGTGGCAGCTGCCGTGTTGCGCCCTGCAACGTGGCAGCTCACCTGTGGGTGGCCATCAGTTGTTCCTTTTTTTTTTGGATCAACTTTGTGCTGGCACAGGTAGGGGTTGCTCATGCACGGCTCTGCACATCCCGAGCTGAATATCGGACTGTGCAGGGTATGCAAGGGCACGCCCCCCCCTACCTGCCCCTGCATACATTACTGATGCGCTCGCGCATCGGGATTTGTGCCGCATACTTTTCCTTTGAATATCCCGTCAAGATGTGGGCTGCGCTATGGTGCAACACTGTTGCGCCCACACGAACCCTTTGAATATCTGGGGCCATACTGTACAGTACTACACAAGCCAACTACTGTTGATTCACTTGAGAGAAAAATTACGAATTTTATGAAGAATAAAACATCACACATTGCAAAAGCTCATGCATTTTCTGTTAGACAACAACCAAGAAACAAAAGATACACTGAGACTTTATTATAATTTGCTGAATGTCTTCCACCATCTGGATGTCTGGATAACCATTCATCTTTGTATCTATGTTGTATCTATTTGGGCACTGCACAAAATCTTGTTAAGGGCACAAAAAGGCCAGTGGTTATAGTTTTCCTATATTGTGCTTGTTGTTGAACGTGTGGAATTTTGCCCAGGATGCCATTAATTATGTATGCCATGAATAAGAGTGCAGATGTGAGCAGCACACTTGTATAATAAACATCATGCCTTACAAAGCTTATTATTTATTATAGTGGTGTGTTCCCATCACTATGTTTAGTGTTGAGTAGGATGTTTAATGTTAAACCCCAGTTTTTGCACTTTATTAACTTTGCACCCATTAAACGAATTTGCACAAAGTTTTGCACATGGTCTCATGGAGTAGATCTCTTGATGTGCAAGTTTAGTTTCAGTCAGATGTGCGGATTCCAAGATCCAAATAGCAAAAAAAGTTATTTCTTTTTTGGGGGGAGGGGGGTTGCTGGTTTTTTGACAGCCCCCAGCATCCAGTTTGGAATTTTGGTCTGAAATTTTCAGGGTATAAAGAGCCTGGCCCACAGTAGTGCCTTTCACTGGTTTGGTGAAAAAATATTAATCCATTCCAGAGTTATTAATTTTTAACATTTTGGTTCTGAGCATTCTCAGTAAGCACTTTAAGATTGATGTTTGGAACAAAAAAGAATTTGGCCATACAAATCAGGATTTTTGTCCATATGGGGGCTAATCCTTTTTCTTGTGAAAAATAAAATCCTGATTCACATGTTGCCATCTTGTTTTCCATTTTTTTTTATTTAAAACCCCACAAAAATGACATGCTGCAGAGGGATCAACCCATGTATCTTGCTCCTAGGAGAAATACCACAAGGCTGAAATGAATCAATCTGAAGATGATGATTCAGTGGAAGAGATGCCTCCCTTGGAAGATGAAGTTAACTGATAGAACATTTTTTTTCTTTCTTTTTCATGTTTTCTACTTAGTGGAACTGATATTTGCAATGGGCAAAATGGATAAAATGACACGAGTAATATTGTAGTTATGTGTGCATAAGTTATGCATAATTAATTTTTCTCAGCAATAACCCTTGAAGCTTGCGTCTTATACCCACTAGCAAATTTATGTATGATTCAACTGTGCATTTTACTGTTTTTTCCTGATTTAAGCACTGATAATGCAGGGTCCATAACTATTGTAATTCTTGTTCCCTCCATCTAGTGGACTTTACCTAAAGGTTAACATCTCTATACAAGTGTATAATGGAGCTATAATCTATTACTCTAATTGTTTGGATTAATTCTGATAGCAGTTATCACTGACTTATCGAATTTAATGTATCCCATGATATTAAAATTAAACTAAATTAAAAACAAAACACCAGTAACTTGCTCATTGGGACCCCATTAGGTAGATTCTGCACTTTATGATTGTTAAAATGGTCCCAAAATGTGTTTTTTTAGTTTGGGGGTGCATCCTTTTCGGACTCACTTCTGCTTTTTGTATGGTCAAAGGAAAAAAAAGAACTGGTACCTCCAACCCTCCGATCACTGTCCCCGTATTTTTTTAATGTTTCCCTGGTGTCTAGTGGCACCCCACCCTTCCAATCACCATCACCATATTTAATAAATGTTTCCCTGGTGTTTAGTGGCATCCCCCACCCTCCAATTGCCATTCTTGTATTCTTTAATGTTTCCCTGATGTATAGTGGCACCCCCACCCTCTGATTGCCATCCCTGTATTTCATTTAATCTTTCTATGGTGTCTAATGGCACCCCAACCCCTATAACAGCTGTCTCCATATTTTTTAATTTTTCTCTGGTGTCTAGTGGCACCCCATCCTCTAATCACCATCTCCCAATTTCATTATATGCTGTAATAAAGAAAAACATCCCCAATGTCTTTCTTTCACACCTGTAAAAAAGAAAATGGTCCCTTACTGATCTGATCCCCCCACTCTGACCTACTGAGCAGCCATCACCCACCACCCACCCCCTCACTCACCTGAACTGGTCTGAGGGTGAAAAGTCACTCTACAATCAAAGTCATGTCTTGCTGCTCGAACTGCTGACTACAATATGAGAAACTAATGTAAGTGCAGTTCAATATACTTCAATGCCATTTTGGCATATTTTGAGCATGCATAATGATGGTGGAATTATACAGATACAGCCCAAATGGTGATTTTCGTAAAAGCACCTTTTGGGCAGGATGTAAATATTTTCATTGTCCTAGTTCATGAGGTGAGGTCATAAGAAGGCTATGATGAAAATTTGTAGTCAAAATAAGTAACAATTACATAGATACATAGATACATAGACAGTGTCGGCAGATAAGGGCCTATGGCCCACCTAGTCTGCCCATTTGAGCTTGTAAGTTCAGTTTGTTTTCCTAGAAGTCTATTTCCCCTTACCCCTGACCTCTAGAATTCCTTTATGTCTATCCCATGCATTCTTAAAATTGTATCTTTTATTTTTATTTTATTCTTTGGTAACTGGATAAGACCCACTAGGCACAAGTACCTGTTTTCAGGGGTGACCTGGGAGCACTGGGAGTCTAAATGACTTGCTGAGAGTCACACAGTATGCAATTGGAGGTTGTGGGAATCAAACCCAGGACTGCTGAATGTACCAAGCTTATTCACAGCTCATTACATTAATCTGTAGGCTATACTGCCAGTCATCTGTTGAAAGTTTGCTACCCTTGCTCGTGACTTTGGTAATTTTACATATTTTGACCTCAGATTTTTAATATAGCCATTTTTATACCACCTCATGAAAGAGACAGCTGTCATTTTTGAAATTCTGGCCAAACTGTGTTTTCGCACCTGTGGCATGGAATGATGTTTTGGTGGAATGGAATAACATTCAGTGGGGATCTGAAAATTTTCAGTATCAGGTTCATGAGGTGGGGTAATATGAAGGTTGTGCTGACAATTTGGTTGCTGACTTGCTACAAATGCAAGTGCAAGACCCAGAGGGCCCTGCACTTCCACAGCTACATACATGTACGCATCTATGAAGGGATGCGAGTGCAGGAACTAGAACCACAGGCAAATGAAGATACAATTATGCTATCTCAAAAAGAAAGGAAATTATTTGCAAAAAAACTGCATAAATGCAACATTTAGTGTTCGGCCTAAAGTGACAAAAGTAAGTCCCACCCCTGAAGCAAATCAATGATGCAGTCTTCCTTGGGGTTGTAAACCCTAAAGCTCATCCCACTGTGGTAGTCATAAATCTCAGATGTGATGGACACAAGTGTGTAGGTTTCAGGGGTACATACACTGTGGTGAGAGTTAGAGTTGATAAGCCTGAAGGAAGACTGCACCCCTGATTTGCTTCTTCTTGTTGGAAACCCTAAAACCACATTTCCCTACTTTTATCTCTTTAGGCTGTCATGGTGTGTCATAGAAACATAGAAACATAGAATTTGACGGCAGATAAGGACCGCTTGGCCCACCCAGTCTGCCCATTTCCCTACCTAATGGATAAGCTGCAGATCCTAGTTAACCAGCAGCCTACTTCTTCCTATCCCAACCCCCTAGAATTGCCTAATGACTGTCCCATGCATGCTTGGATTCCACCACTGTTTTTGACTCCACAACCTCCTCCGGAAGGCCGTTCCATGCATCCACAACCCTCTCTGTGAAAAACTACTTCCTTAAATTACCTCTGAGCCGCCCCCCATCTTCAAATTGTGCCCCCTTGTTCTTGCACACCTCTTTTTGAAAGATGCTACCTCTTGGACTTTGTTGATTCCTTAGGTACTTGAAAGTTTCTATCATGTCCCCCTCTCCTCCTTTCCTCGAGGCTATACATATTAAGCTCCTTAAGTCTCTCTTCATATGTCTTCCGGTGCAGACCCTGCACCATTTTAGTTGCCCTCCTCTGGACAGCTGCGATCCTGTCTATGTCTTTGCGGAGACTGGGTCTCCAGAACTGCATGCAGTACTCCAGATGGGGTCTCACCAGCTGTCTGTACAGAGGGATAATAACTTCCTGTTTTCTACTGGTGATGCCTCTCCCTATGCATCCCATTATCCCCCCAGCCCTTCTTGGTGCCCTCTCACATTGCTTGCCCACCTTTAGGTCATCTGATATGACTACCCCCAGGTTCCTTTCCATTTTTGTTGTTGTTAGTATCTCACCCCCCATTGTGCACTCTTCCCCTGGGTTTTTGTTTCCCAGGTGCATTACCTTGCACTTCTTAGCACTGAATCTGAGCTGCCATACATTTGACCATTTCTCTAACCTTGCCAAGTCCCTTCTCATCCTTTCCACCCCCACCTTGTGCATCAACTCTGTTGCAGATCTTTGTGTCATCTTCAAGGAGACATACTTTTCCTTCCAGTCCCTCTGCAATGTCGCTTATAAAAACATTGAAGAGGACCGGTCCTAATACTGAACCCTGCGGTACCCCACTAGTATTACCCCCTTTCTTCAGAGTGGACTCCATTTACTATTACTCTCTGTGTCCTATTCTCCAGCCAATTCTTTACCCAGGCTGTCATCTTGGGACCCACTCCCAGGCTGGCTAACTTGTATATTAATCTTTTGTGTGGGACTGTGTCAAATGCCTTGCTAAAGTCTAGGTAGGCCATGTCCACAGCCCCTCCCTGATCTGCTACTTTGGTCACCCAGTCAAAGAAATCTATCAGATTTGTCTGGCATGACCTTCCTGCTGTGAATCCATGCTGCCTTGGGTCCTGTGCCCCTCTGGCCTCTAGATACTCGACAGTTCTTTCCTTCAAGTGATTCCATCATTTTTCCTACCACTGAGGTTAAACTAACAGGTCTGTAGTTTCCTGCTTCTGTCTTGCTCCCACTTTTGTGAAGGGGAATCACATCTGCCCTCCTCCAGTCCTCGGGTACCACCCCATCCTCCCATGATTTGTTAAAGAGGGTAGTCAGTGGTGTCACTAGTTCTACCCTTAGTTCTTTTAGAATTCTAGGATGAATCCCATCAGGCCCCATTGCTTTGTCCACCTTTAGTTGTAAGAGTTCTTTCATAGAAACATAGAAACATAGAATTTGACGGCAGATAAGGACTGCTTGGCCCACCCAGTGTGCCCATTTCCCTGCCTACTGGATAAGCTGCAGATCCTAGTTAACCAGCAGCCTACTTCTTTCTACCCCAACCCCCTAGAATTGCCTTATGACTGTCCCATGCATGCTTGAATTCCACCACTGTTTTTGACTCCACGACCTCCTCCGGAAGGCCGCTCCATGCATCCACAACCCTCTGTGAAAAATACTCTTAAATTCACCTCTGAGCTGCCCCCTCTATCTTCAAATTGTGCCCCTTGTTCTTGCACACCTCTTTTGAAAGATGCTACCCTCTTGGACTTTGTTGATTCCCTTGAGGTACTTGAAAGTTTCTATCATGTCCCCCTCTCCTCCTTTCCTCGAGGCTATACATATTAAGCTCCTTAAGTCTCTCTTCATATGTCTTCTGGTGCAGACCCTGCACCATTTTAGTTGCCCTCCTGGACAGCTTCCATCCTGTCTATGTCTTTGCGAAGACTGGGTCTCCAGAACTGCACACAGTACTCCAGATGGGGTCTGACCAGCTGTCTGTACAGAGGGATAATAACTTCCTGTTTTCTACTGGTGATGCCTCTCCCTATGCATCCCAGTATCCCCCCAGCCCTCCTTGCTGCCCTCTCACATTGCTTTCCCACCTTTAGATCATCTGATATGACTACCCCCAGGTCCCTTTCCATTTTTAGGTTCATTGGACCTAACTCTCACCCTATTCCATCTGTAAGGAAGCTGAGATGGTACAGTATAGGAGAATGGGGCGCAAGTTAGGTCAGACAAACCCAAGGCACACCCCAATGCCTGTTAGTATGTGGAAGGTGGGGGAGAGTGGTTGGGTTGGGTTGGTAACGCTAACACCAAATTTCCATACTTTTGTCGCTGTAATAGAAACCCTAACTGATGCATTAACAGAGTTTTTTACAATGAATTTTCCTTTTGAGAAAGGTAATCTTACCCATATGTGGTTGTGGGAGAGCAGTGCCCTCCAGGCCCTGTGCTCCCATAAGTCTGTAGCGTGTTTTGGAGCACAGGACTCTCCAGGCCCTGTAGTCCCATGCATGCATATTGTAATTGTGTCTGATTTTCATGTGGGAGCACAGGGCCCTGCAGGTCCTGCACTCCAATGTAACATTGTAATTAACACTTATCTCCCATTACACTTCCATCACTCTATAGTGGTATCCATTTGTGGGAGTGCAGGACCCATCTATCCATAAGTGTAGAGACTCTGTAAAGAACTCTCATCTCCCTGTGGGAGCGCAGGGCACTTCTGGGCCCTTAACTCCCAGTACTGCATAATGGAGGGCCCTGCACTCCCATTATTGCATAATAGTATCCACAAGTGGGAGTGTTGAGCCCAGCACCCCATCTGTCCCTATGTATAGAGACACAGCACAGGCCTAGAGACATTCCAAGTAACCCTTGTGCTGCAGATGGCGCAATATCTCAGTAACCATTGGAACTTAGGAAATAAATTCCACTGCAGTTGTAATCATGGGCTGGCAACCTTTAGCAAAAAATCCATATCTCAAACCGTTTTTGAGATATAGGTGCTGAAAGGTACAGTGGCCACCACAATGTTATCCTGTGGGAAATTTCTAAATTTCAGAATGTTATAACTATGGAACCAATGTACATTTTTTCACCAGACCAACAAAAGGCACATCTGTATGGCAAGCCCTTTCTACTCTGCAAATTTCAGCCCCAAAGTCCTAACCATTTATCTGCAATGAAGTGGCAAAGAAACAACATTTTTTTAAGTACTTTCCCAAATTTGCGAAAGTTTCTCAAATTTTGTGGAAGTTTTTGCAAAAGCTTTTACAAATTTGGAATACTACATTTGCAAAACTTTCACAACTTGTGAAAGTTTCAGAAAAGTACTTTTGCAAATTTGCAAAACTTTTGATGGCCAAATTGAAAAGAACATATTTCCAGGACTTACTTTCAAAAACGAATGTCAGTATTGTGTTCCTCAGGTCAACACAACTGTTGGTGCTTACCAAAGGGCAGTATTTTTTAAATTAAAGCATTTTTTCCCATTGCTAACTGAAAAGAAGATGGCGGCAGCACGTACAACTTAACCCATTTGTGGTACAACAAAGTACGTTTGTCAAAGCAAAACAGTTGTTTCGCATGCCACATCTAATTTCTCCCCATAGGCTATAATGGGAAACTACGAACTTTTATTCAGGTATCCTAGAAAAAACAAAATAAAAAAATGGATATTATCCTTACTGAATACTTTAATGGATAGAAAGGAAAAAAGAAACTGATCACAATTATATATATAACACTAGCAGTAACCCCTCAGAAAGAACAACAGAAAATAATAAAAAAATGGGAGAAGGACTTTGGGATAAATATAACAGACATTATATGGCAGAATGCAATAAAATCATATACTTCTTATGTTAAAGCTAGTAAGCTTCAACAGATTCAAATAAATACATTCTTTAGAACCTACTATACCCCATCTAGATTAAACCATTTTAATGCAACTATTACAGAAAATGTCCCAGATGTGACACAACTACCGGTACACTGATTCATATGTTATATGCATGTCCATGCCTTTCAATTTTTTGGCACAAAGTTATGGAAAATATCCAAAAAATATTAAATAAAGATATAGTCAATACAGCTCAATTGGCATTGTTAATGATATTATCTATTCCATTAGATGAAGAAGAGAGTATGTTCATCTCAATATCAACAATAATTGCTAAAAAATGCATATTACTTAAATGGAAAGATGGAAACCCTCCAAAAATTATAACATGGCTGAATTTTATGATAGAAATTATGAATTTGGAAAAGATCTATTATATTAAGGCTGGACAGGATTAAAAATAAGATAACATATGGGCCTCATTCAGGAACAGCATAGGAATGAGCAATAATGGATGATTCAAATATAAAATCTGAATTAATTATGAGGTTTGGGCTGCCTCCCTCTCTTTGCCTTCCCCCCCTTCACCACTCTTGTCTTCCCTCCAGTTATGATGATTAATTTATGCCCTGATTATGATAAACACAATGATGAGTAAGAAGGGCTTATGATCTGAACTGCGGGAAAATAAATAAATAAATAAATACATAACTGGAAATTTTAAACTTTAATAAACTTTTGAACAGATTAATAATTTTTCTCCAAACCTTCAAAAGACACATCAGTGTCCCAGATCACATATACCCTAAAAGGTTCACACCAGACCCCCAAACCATTTAAGCCATATCCCTGAGAAATGAATTTGCCAAAAAGTAAGGATTTTTTCAAATTTTTTGGCACTCCACAGCTCTGCAATTGCACATCTGACCAGAATGAAACTTGCCATATCCAGGGATCTATGCTGCCAGCCAGCACATGCAAACTTTCAGGCAAATTGGATGAACGGTTGCAAAGTTATTAAAGTGCAAACCTTTGGGTTTAACATAAAAGTTGCTGTGCTATATATATATATATATATAGATATATATATATATATATATATATATATATATCCATTTAAAACCCTGACACTCACAATCCCAATGCTCATTAGTGCCTGACACGCACATGCCAGATGAGGAGGAAGAGGATGCTGATGGGGTAAGGTAGCGGATGTGATGAACCACTACCCTACCATTAGTCAGGCAGCACAAGAGAGAGAAGGATGCGGAAGGTGGCCGAGCTGCTCCCATGGCATGGAGGGCTAGGCCACTAGCAACTCTGTCAGAATGGTGTTCCAGACTTAAAAATGTTTGTGAGATGCTCTTCTGCCCCCCCATAACATTTTTAATCTACTATGAGGTTCACTCCCCCTCGGAGTTGTGGGGGGCAAAGCCCCCTGCATTGCACTTAAGACTTCGTCAGTCTTCCGAACTTTGGTTTACCGGACTCGGTCTTATGGTGTTCAGGAAACTGAGTTTGGGATTTCGTAGCTATTCCTATGTACATATATTTATATTTATTATACTGGCATGGTTGTGCCAGTATAGTTTTGGTGAAAAAGCACTTCTATATTAAAGTCCAAATTTTTAATGTTAATAACTTCAGAGCCCTTCAATGAATTTGCATGAAATTTGGCAAACACAATAATAGCTAGGGGTAGGTCTCTTAACCTACCAAATTTCATGGGAATCAGTCAAGTGGTTTCAGAGATATAAAGTGATGGAAAAACAGAAAAATCTTTTTTTCTTTTTAACATTTCTTTGCTCACCTGTATCTCAGGAATGCCTTTATGTTGTGGTCTGAAATTTTCAGCATATAAAGCCTTTGAGTCACAGATGTGCCTTTTGAAGGTTTGATGAAAAAATATTAATCCATTCAAAAGTTATGACATTTTTAATCTTCCCATTGTTTCCTATGGGAACATTTATATGTCAGGCACGAAAATTATATTTTTCGCACAATAGGAGTATTGTGTGAAAAATAGCAGCTACTTTTTGCAAAGAATGCTGGTATTTTTCACACAGTTCACAGTCCTGCGATCGATTGAGCTGTCTTGCAGCCTCCATCTTGTTTTGCCACTTAGCGAGGATGTTGAAGTGCCGAACATTCTAAACACAAAAAAAAAACATAAGAAAGCAGCTAAAGAGAACCTCTTTAGGTGTTTTCTGATGGGTTTTTGTGTGTGTTTTAAGCTGGACCCAAAGAAGTTTTTCTCTCAGGTGCCAGCTTATACAGAGAACGGCTTGGAGTCCATTCTCTGTATAAGAAGAGCTGTATTTTCTTGACTTTTGCAGCCGCAGCTGGAACTTGTGCTGCTGGCTGCAGAGTCAAGGAAGACCTGCTGTGTGCATACAATACATAGTGCACTTACTGGGCATACTGGGAACCCACCCCAGTGTGCCTAAATGTATTCATTTGATTAAAAAAAAATGTGAAAAGAAGAAAACCAACCCCAAGGTCTTTTCTTCAATGCAGAATCCTGCACTGAAATTTTCTATAATTTCGATGCAGAATCCTGCATTGAAGTACAGTAATGTGCCACACAATACTTTTTAACACGGGGTGCCCAATCCCCATGTTGGTACTGTGCGCACATTGTATTCTGGCACACTGGGCGCCCACCCCAGTGTGCCCAAATGTATTTATTCATTAAAACCTGTAAAAGAAAAATACTATCCCCATAGTCTTTTCTTCCATACAGAATTCTGCATCAAAATTTTACATGATTTCGATGTAGGATTCTGCATCAAAATACCCTAATGTGCGCTCAGTACTTTCTGACATGGGGTGCCCAATCCCCATGTCATACTGTGTGCACATTGCTGTGTCTGCACCCCCCATTATTCTGGTATCCTGGGAGTCCACCCAATGTGCCCAAACGTATTTATTTAAACCTGTAAAGGAAGAAAACAATCCCTGATGTCTTTTCTTTGATATAAAGTTCTACATCGAAATGTACGCAAATTTTGATGCGGGATCCTGCATCAAAGTACTGCAATGTGCCGCACAATGCTTTCCCATACAAAACCATTGTGTGGCACATTACAGTACTTTGTTGCAAGATCCTGCATTGAAATTTGCACACATTTTGATGTAGGATCCTGCATTGATCTAGTCTGCCCCTTTTCGACATTGGGGTGCCCAATCCCTGTGTCGGTCTGTAACCCCCCTCAGTATTGTGGCACACTGGGAGCCCACCCCAGTGTGCTGATATATTGATTAAATTAACTAAAGCTTTCCTATACCGGGATGCCCATGCCCGGTGTCAGATGACCCCCCCAGCCCACTCTTATTGCCAACAGGGGTGCAAAGTTCGGCATGATGATCCCCCCAAAAAAACTTATGTGGCACACTGGGAGCCCACACCAGTGTGCCCAAATTGTTTTTTTGTATGTTTGTTCTTGTAAATGAAGAAACCGTCCCTCGAAGTCTTTTTTAATTTTTTTAAGCTGTAATGAAGAAAATGGTCCATCGTTGTCTCCCCTGTCCCCCTTCCCATCCCCAACTTCCCTCTGTGCACCCACTTCCCAGCATCCCCCCTCACCCATACTTACATTCCGGAGGTCAGGAGCCGTGATCTTCTCTGGACTGGGAGATGTCTGCACTCTTCAAAGCCGAACTGAGAAATGAGGAATCAGGTAAGCACTGTATAATGGGACTGAATGGGGGGTTTTAACTTAAGTTCCTATCTCAGCCAACTGTAGGAATTCTGGCCCCAAATTTTCAACATGGAGTTCTTGGAACCCCTCCTCATGAACATTGTCACTGTCATTTCATTTCTTGGTCCCAAAAGGTAATTTTGCGGTCACTGTACAAAATCACCTTTTGGGCTTGATTCAAGAAATGACAATGCCACTGTTCATGAGGTGGGGTCCCAAAAAGATTATGTTGCAATTTTGGTGAGAAAATTCCAAAAATATGACTGCGCTATGAGCTTGCATTGTACAGTTTCTATGTACACTTGTAACTTTTCCAATTTTTCGTATTTTTCACTCCAGATTTTCAACATTGCCATTTTTAACACCTCCTTATGAACAGTACAGCTGTCATTTTTCGTATCCTGCCCAAAATGTGTTTTTGCACCTGTGACACAGAATGGCATGGTTGCTTCATGAAATCAACTTTTGGGATGGATTAACAAAATGACAGTACCACTGTTCATGTCGGGAAGACCCATAATACCCATGTTGAAAATTTGGTGAAAACATTCCAAACAAGCATTTTTCAATGCCGAATGTTTGCTTGCTGGCATTGGCAGTGGTAGTGTAGAAGTTACAGAGCTGCGTAATAGGAATGGCAGTGAAGTATTGAACTGAAGCCAACCCCACCACCACCATGCAGAGAGTGACAGGCATTGGGGTGTGCCTTTGGGTTGTCAGGCATAATGGCCATGCCATTTCGCCACACTCCACCCTGCAGACACTGACAAGTGTCACGGTGTTCCTTGGGGCCTTTGGCCCTTATGCACAACCCATTTCATTAGGAAATATGGTGAGATGGGTGCGATATAGGAGAATGGGGTGAAGTTTGGGGCCGAAGAGTCCAAGGCATACCTCGATGCCTCTCACTGACTGCAGGGTGTGGAGTGGTATGAACATCACAGGCAAGAATCCCAAGTCACACCCCTGATGCCTGTCATTCTCTACAGGGTTGGGCGTTATAGTTGGAAACCCTAATACCTCAGGCATTCGTTGGTATTTTCACTCCAAATTTTCAACATGTTTGTTTGTGACCCCACCTCATGAACAGGGGAATATCAGTTTGTTAGCCAAGCTGCTTATGCACAGTGACTACGGCATTTAGCACCACAGGTGCAAAACATTCGAACAGGATGTAAAAATGACAGCTGTACTGTTCATGGGAGGTGTAAAATGGCAATGTTGCAAATCTGTAGTAAAATATTTAAAAAATGGTGAAGTCACTGAAGCACATAGAAACTGTGCAACGACACCCGTAATATAATTAGGTTGGGATTTTTACAGCAGATTGTCAACTCAGGCATTTTGGTGCTCCGATCATGAACAGTGTCACTGTGATTTTCTTTATCTGTGCCGAACAATGATTTCCCACAGCGACCACGCATCTCTGCGCTGAAAGTGTGAAAACACACTTCAGCCATGTTATAAAAATGACAGCTGTACTGTTCATAAGGAAGTGTGGAAAAATGTCACTGGTGAAAATCTGGACTGAAAATATTGCAAAGTCATGAACTAACGAGGGTGCGTGGAAACTGCGCAATGCTCACTCATAACACAGTCATTTTATGGACTTTTGTAACCAAATTTTCAACATAGCCATTTTAAGACCTCTGCTCATGAACAGTGTAACTGTGATTTTCTTAATCTGTCCTAAACATTGCTTTCGCACACCAACAGCACCATTGTGCGCTACATGTGCGAAAACACATTTTGGGCGACATATAAAAAATTGCAGCTGTACTGTTCATAAGGAAGTGTAATAAAATGGCAATGTTGAAAATCTGGAGTGAAAATATTAAATTTGCAAACTTACGAGCACGCACAGGAACTGTACAACGCACGCTCGTAAAACAGTCATTTTTTGGAATTTTTTCACCAAATTTTCAACATAGCCATTTTAACACCTCACCTCATGAACAGCACCACTGTGATTTTCTTAATTTGTCTCGTATATTGATCTCGCACACCGACTGCGCCATTGTGCGCTACATGGGCGGAAACACGTTTTAGGTGAGATGTGAAAAATGGCAGCTGTACTACTCATAAGAAGGTGTGGTAAAATGGCAATGTTGAAAATCTGGAGTGAAAATATTGAAAATTCCCGACCTTACGAGCCTGCATAGGAACTGCGCAACGCACGCTCGTAAAACAGTCATTTTTTGGAATATTACCTAATTTTCAACATAGCCATTTTAATACCTTTCTCATGAGCAGTGTCACTGTGATTTTCTTAATTTATCCCAAGATGGATTTCAAGACACTGACTGCGCCCATTGTGCGCTACATGGACGGAAACATGTTTTGGGTGAGATGTGAAAATGGCAACTGTACTACTCATAAGAAGGTGTGGTAAAATGGCAATGTTGAAAATCTGGAGTGAAAATATTGAAAATTGCGAACTTACGAGCCTGCATAGAACTGCGCAACGCACGCCAGAAACAGTCATTTTTTGATTGCATCAATTAACATGGGTTTTGGAACTCTTCATGAATGATAAACAAGACATGAGCAGAGTCTTAGGCCCAAAGGGTGATTTCACACAGTGTCTGCGCAGTGACTGCGAAATCACCCTTCGGGCCTGAATAACGCCATGACAGTGACATCATTCATGAGAAGGGGTCCCAAAAACCCCATGTTGAAAATTTGGTGGAAAAATTCAAAAAAATGCCTGAGATATGCAACAAAGTTGAAAATCCCCTGTCTAGCCCATTATATAGCTTACCGGCATTTCCTCAGTTCGCGGTCGGCTTTGAAGAGTGCAGACGTGTTCCCGGTCCACCGAAGATCGTCGCGCCAAGGTCCAGAGGTAAGTATGAGGTGAGGGGGGTGTGGGGAGGCAGGGTGCGCAGTGGGTGGGTGCGGGTTGTGGGAGGGGGCCAGGAGACTACATGGGACTGTTTTTTCTTTACAGGTAAAAAAAAAAAAAGGAAGATGTGGGACGTTTGCCATGCTGAGGTGAGCTCCCAGTGTGGCACAAGGATGGTTGGGGGGGCGTTCAGCAAACGGGGGATTGGGCACCCCCGTCAGCCTAAGGATCGATTGCCACGCTGGGGTGGGCTCCCAGCGTGGCACTCTACGGGAGGGTTAGGACAGTGAAGCCGACGGGGATTGGGCACCTCCGTCGGCTATATCATTAGTTGCCAGCTGGGGTGGGCACCCAGGTGGCATTTTGGAAGGCTTTGGGGGGGGAGGCAGGGGGAACGCAGCACAGCCGACGGGGATTGGGCACCCCTGTCGTTCGCCCACTCACTCAGCGCCCAAAGACTCCTTGGTTTGATGAGTCTTTGAAGGAGCTGAGGAGAGTGGGGTGAAGGCTAGAGAGAGAGCATGGCGGAAATCTTGCCTGGATGCTGACAAACTTAGATTGATGGATCATTATGTTTTCTATCAATCAGCAATATCCCGTAAGAAGGCAGAATTCCTGTCCAGGGAGATTGCTGCTGCGCGAAACCGACCGACTCAACTCTTTCGGACTGTTGACAGATTGTGCAATCCACTCTGTCTACAGTCTGGAAGAGATTTTTCACAAATAAAGTGTGATGAGCTTGCTCGATTTTTCGCTGATAAGATTGCCAGCATTAGGTCGGATATCAGCCAAGCTCACTCTTCAAGGGTTTGCAGTGATTGGCGAGGGGAAGCAAACACCTGTGTCACCTGGTCTGACTTTGGTAGGCCGGAATTCATGGACATTGTGAGGATTGTCCAGACTATACGTCCAACCAGCTGTAGTTTGGATCCGGGCCCTACGCCTCTATTATTGGGTTGGTAGATATTATCTGTCCGACCATTGCTGAAATTGTCTGGAAATCTTTGGAGCAGGGGATCTTTCCTGAACCCTTAAAGGAGGCGGTCGTTTGACCACTCCTAAAAAAACCTTCATTGAATCCGGACTGTCCAGCTAACTACAGACCTGTCTCTAACCTGCCCTTTTTGGGTAAGGTTATTGAAAAGGTGGTTGCACTGCAACTGGATGACCATCTTACAAATCACAATGTCTATGATACTCTTCAATGGGTTTAGGAAAAGACATAGTACTGAGACTGCTCTTGTCCGGGTTCTAAATGATCTCCTGATAGCGAGAGATCAAAAGGCTTGTACTATTCTAGTCCTTCTTGATCTCTCTGCAGCATTTGACACTGTGGACCATGGTGTGCTTTTGGAATGCCTGCGGTTTTATTGTGGACTGTCTGGTACGGTTCTGCAATGGTTTCAATCTTTTCTCACAGGGCGGAGACAGAGGGTTATCACTGGAATTTATTCCTCTGATGCTGTCTCTTTGCCTTGTGGGGTTCCGCAGGGTTCCATTTTGGCACCCATGTTGTTCGCTGTCTATATGCTGCCATTGGAGACATTATTAGGCAATATGGCTTGGGTTTTCACTGCTATGCAGATGATACCCAGCTATATTTGTCCTTTAGTCCCGGGCAAGAAGATGCAGTCTCTATACTTAACAACTGTCTATCCAAGATCAATGATTGGATGAGTGCCAGCTGGCTAAGGTTAAACCTGGATAAGACTGAGGTGTTGGTGGTGGACCCAGGTCCCCTTGAGGCGGGTTGTAGGGCTGGTCTCCCTTCGGGCATATGGATCGATGGTGCCCAGCTCTCGACCTCAGACCGGGTGCGTAACCTGGGCATTATTATTGATGACAGATTGATGCTTAAATTTCAGGTGTCTTCTGCTGTCAAATCTTCCTTTTACCATCTGAGGAATATTGCTCGGGTGAAACATCTTGTTCCTCCGGCTGACCTTCCGACACTGGTCCATGCCTTTGTTACTTCTCGCCTTGATTACTGCAATGCCCTGTACCTAGGGCTGCCGGGGGTTGATATCCGCCACTTGCAGCTAGTGCAGAATGCAGCAGCCAAGCTTTTGACTGGGACATCTATGAGGAATCATATTACACCTGTGCTGCGCGAGCTGCACTGGCTGCCGGTTCAGTGGCGGATCACCTTTAAGGTCGGGTTACTGACCTATAAAGCCCTACATGAACAGGGACCACGGTATCTTCAAGATCTGCTTGCTCCCTACTGTCCTTCTCGCTCACTCTGCTCCACCGGCTAGGGATTGCTAGAGGTTCCCAGGGTTTGTTTAAAAACTTCGGGAGCACGGGCATTTTCTTATGCTGCCCCTACCCTGTGGAATTCTCTACCTCGTCGGACACAAAGCTGCCTGACCGTTGAGAGCTTTAAGTCAGAACTTAAAACTTATTTATTTCAAATAGCTTATGGGTAGTGACTCGTTGTATTTTATTGTAATTATATTGTTATTTCTGTTGTTGTTTATATGTATGAAATTTGTATGTATTTAAATTGTTCTATTTGAACAGCGCTTTGATATCGAAAAGCGCTTAAAAATAAATTTTTACTTACTTACTTACTATACAGTGTGTGTGTATGTGTGTGTGTGTGTGTGCGTGAGGGGGGTGGGGGCTCACACGCCTGCATGGCGTGTGTGGGGGGCTGCGCGTGAGCAGGCGATATCTTATCGCTGCTCACTCCAAGCATAACTCCCCTTTGAACTGTGCGTTACTGCATTTTGGAGCTTGTCATAGACAGCTCCAGCATGCATTGGCTTACAGGGGCCGCACCTGCCAACACACTGACTGAATTGGAGGAGGAGGTGCACACCTCCGAAATCTCCGATGATGGCACTATGTTTCTTGCACATGCGTGCAAGCAAACATAAAAATGACTGCTTATGGGCACGCATTGCGCACTTTCTATGCACGCTCGTAACTTTGCCAATTTTTCATATTTTCATTCCAGATTTTCAACATTGCCATTTTTTTACACTACCATATGAATAGAACAACTGCCATTTTGCACATCCTGTCCAGAATGTGATTTTGCACCTGTGGCACAGAATGGCATGATTGCTGTGCAAAATCAACTTTTGGGATGGATTAACAAAATCATAGTTGCACTGTTCATGAGGGGAGGTCCCATAATGCTGATGCTGAAAATTTGGTAAAATAATTCCTAAAAATGAACATGTTACGAGTGTGCATTGAACAGTTTCTATGCACGCTTGTAACTTTGCCAGTGTTTCCCATTTTTCACACTGTTGTACTATTTGGATGGAGGAATGGGACCCTGGCTCCCACCATAACATATGGATACTGTTGCACTACCTCGATGGAGGGATTTTAGCGCAGGGTATAAAGGACACTCCTTGGACACTGCGCTCCCACCATGACATATGGATACTGTTGTGCTATCTTGATGGAGGGAACCTGTACTCCCCACCATGACATATGGACACTGTTGTGCTGTCTGGATCATGGGATGAACCCTGCGCTCCCTCCGTGACTTATGAACAGTGTTACACTATCTTGATGGAGGGATGGGTGTGCAGAGTCCAAAGGTCCCTGCGCTCCTCAAGTAAAATGAGGATACAATTATACTATCTGAAAAAGAAGGGAAGTTCTTTGCAAAAAACTTTGTTAATGCACCCACAAAAGCAGGGAAATGAGGTGTTAGGGTTTCCAATCCTAATGCCTTACCCCAGGGATCTCACCCCTACCACCCCACCCCCATCCACCCACCCTCCACACAGTGGTGACAGTGAAATGCAGTGCAGTAAATCCATGCCACTGAGCCACAGTGATGTGAGTGTTTCCATTGCTTTTCCTTAATCTAGTAAATTATCTATCAGCAGTAGTGCTCATAAAGTTTGAGTCAACAAACAGCAGAACTATCTTTTTGCTTAATGTTTGCTACATGTGAAAACAACCAGCTACAGATAGGATCCATTCCATCCAGAGATTATCTGGTGTCCAGTTTTGCTGTGGTGAATGTAAAGTGTATATTTTACACAACACCAAGATAATAGACCTGCCTGCTTGCAAAAAAACACTGCTCAGCCTTACTCCTCTGAGTATTAGCAACCTGTTCTAAACCATTACATAACTAGGAGTATGGATAGGAAAGCTCTAGAAATACCCTTTAGTAGAACAAGTCTGGGTATGCATTCCTTTGCAGTGAGGCATCTCACTGGTTGAACAAATTTCTTGATACCCTGGTAGGACTCCCCAAAATAATCCATTTCAAGAAAGCACTGAGAAAAGAACTTGTTGCTAGTTCCAAATACTCCAGCTACAACAATTCTGTTATCTAGTCTACTGTTCTCCTTAATTTGTAGTGAAACTCACACAGTGCCATACGGCTTTCATCCATCATTGTTTGACTTGTCTCCAGGAGCCACTCTATTTTGTCTTTGTCCTATCTATTTACTCATATTGTCTGTGCTGACTATGCTCCACTGGAGCTGCAGGTCCTGTTTTATCTATAGCTTAAATCTGTGTTTCTACCTTTTATTATTGAGCGGTAGGCCCCCGGTCCCCTCCCTCGCCAAAGAAGACACACACACACAGATCTTGGAAGAAAGGGGAGCAGCCATGCATTTACTTATATTGACAGGTACCCGCCAGCGCTAAACCATTTACAGTTCAATAACATTTATTGGGAGCTATTTATGGTGAGATACATGTGTGTTTAAAGTTTAAAATTGTGTTTTTACTAAGTCTGCAATAAAGCACTAAGAGATTAATATGGCAGTTAGACCTCATGGTAATCAGCTGGTTCCCATGCTCAGAGCTGCCTGAGTGAGTTGGTGCTGTGTTTTCCTTGATGCAGCACAATCTGTCACTGCCCCAGTAGTAGTGATTGCCGTAAGCCATGAACTGTCTCTGGATTTATAAAGCATGGTTTCACTGCCATATGAACTTATGCTGGGAACAACAGCATGGATTGCTATATATGTATTAGTGATATGGCTTTCTGGGACTCATTTGGCTCTAAAGGGGTATAAGAACAAATATTCTATTAAAACTGATGTTGACTGCACTTTGTTTTGGGAACTGAAATCCTGTTTTTTTTTTTAGGGGTGTTTAACTTCCAAAAATCTGTTTTTAGTTAGTTAAAGGACACCTAAACAACATTTTGCCAATAAACTATTCAAAAAATTCAACTTCATAAGGGGCTAAAGGAAAGGCTGCTGTTTAAATTGATGCTAACATTGCATTTATGTGAGTAACATAAATAGTTTTGTAGCATCTGAAAAAGTAAGCATCAGCCTTCCAATTAAACAAAAACCTTCTCTGCTTTTTCCTTGAAATGGCTGCCAAATAAAAGCTGGCCCATTGGTGCAGTGATTGGATTTCCACTTGCGACACCGGTGACCCGGGTTTGGGAATGGACCCGAGTTGTCAGAGGACTGGCCGAGGAGAGATGGATCAAGCATCCCAGGGACTGCTCTCCTTCTCTGGGAGGAGGGCAGAGGGAATGTCCGGTGCTTGATGGACCCCTGGCAGAGGCTGGGGGTACTGCAGCAACCGGCATCAGAAAGTGGCAGAGGGCCGGGATGGACGCAGGACGTCATTGCATGTTCCGGTCCCCCACATACAGCAACCACAATACTCCTGCCGGTGGCCCTAAATGAAGCCTGCCCTGGCCTTCATCAGCCTCCAGGACTGACCCTTGGACCTAGTCCCATTGTGCCGTGCCATTAGGGGCTGGCGCCACACTGCACCCTGGGGGGCAAGCCAGGGGGTATCCAAGGGGTGTGGTTTAATATGGAGGTGGAGGCCAGAGTCCATGACCAAGCTGAGGTGCTGGGTCACAGGCAGTGGGAGAAAAAGCATAATAAATAAAAAAAATAAATGGTTGTCAAATGTGTGAAGGGATGACATCATTGGAGTTAGAGGCAGAGAGCTATATGGCTCTCTATAGTGCTAACTAGTTCTGTTTCCCCTGTGGTTTAGAATTGTTTCACCAAAATTATAAAAACTATGGCTGGCCCTGTGGTGCTGAGGGTTGGGGCACTGGACACCACACCTCGCGCTATGCCGGTAACCCGGGTTTGGGAACATACTCGGGTTGCTGGGGGTCGGCGGCGGAATGGAGGATTGAGCATCCCAACAGATGCTCTCCTTCTTCTGGGGTGGATTACTGGGGGCGTCTTGTGCACCCGACACTCCTGGGGCCAGTAGAAACACGGGCTTTTGGGGGCAATAGTGGTTCTTCAGAGCTGGAGAGGGGAGGACGCTGTGGGTGCTTGGCAACAGCGTGTGTCAGCACATCATCTGCCTGGACGTACGTCCTTCATGCCAGCATTCTCAGGGGTAAGAGAGAAAAAGAGAGAAAAATACATACACCCTGGCCCCCCTCCGAGCAAGATGAAGCCAGGGCAAGGGTTGCCTAGAGGGATGCCTAGGCGGATGGAGTAGAAGGGGGTACAAGGCCTCCTCCGAAAGCCGTGGGAGCCAAGCAAGTTAAAAAAAATAAAAAAAATAAAACATGACTTAACATGTGGGTTATTTTGATCAGTATATGTTAGGCTATGATTTTGTTCATTTTGTTCACTTTAATTGTGTTGAAATCCAACCATTTTTCTCTTTAGCAAACTGCAGTACAGTAAAACTCTTCAAACACCTGGTGTTCTAATGGTTATGTTATGTCCCAATGGTTGTAGCAAAGTTCTGGTCTGGTCCAATGCCAATAATCATGCTTTGTTGGTAATCCAGAAATATGCTTCTCTTACAGTCTTCTTTTTCCTTATGACCTCCCCCTACAGCTAGCCCACCAGCCACCAAACAGTCCACTGTTCACACTCTGTCCTTAGTACTGCCTGGGATTACATATGATCTTCCCAGTCACACAAAGAGAATATCACACTTCAAATCGTAATTTTGTGCCTCAATGAGTATCACATACCTATACTGATACGCTTCGTTGATTGGCACTGTTAAGTGTTGCCTCCCAAGTCACTCTCCAGTCTTCTTTCATCAATGTTTCAGTTCCGCTCCTATAATAAATATTGGGTGGATGACCACCCTTTTGCACAATGATGGCAGTATGTACAGTCCCCCATTTCTTTTTTCTGCCTCATTTACCTACAACTATGTCTTCTTGGAGAGTGAAGTAATAAGTACCAGAACACACCAGAAAAAATGCTGTTCATATCTTCATAAAGGCTGGACTTACTATGGATAACAACATTATTATGCAGGGGAGACATACTAATGACTTGATCGAATCCTCCTGATCTACAGCATTGGTCTACCCCCTCCCCCACCTGTGATCAGCAGAATCTGGCAGGATAGTCCTCAGCAACCCTTTTGCAGTCCTTATTCATTCCCTTCCTCCACAATGCTACACTTCTGTCTCACCATTCTTCTAAATCTTGAATGTGGTATACACAGTCTCCTCAATACTTCCTCAACAAACCTTTATTTATTTATTTCTACATCAGTTTACAACCTTTGAGCCAGAGGCTCATTTCCAAAGGTACCTCGTCACATTGAGGACACACAGAACAGACTTTTTTGGTTACAGCATACGAGTCACATAACTTAGCAAGCACAAGTGGTTACATACATTTATGCAGTTATACAGTTTTGTTACAATGATACAGTCTCGCATAAAAACAACTGGATAATAACAGTGGCAATAGGCAATGGGGTGAGGTTGTGTCTGGTGAGGAATAATGCTGCCCAGTGAGCGTTGTCAGGTACAAAATGAGCTATGCCTCATTCAGAGACAGGAGCAGCTGCGGGTATTAAATAGATGGCTCTGAAGTGCGGTTTTGAAGTTGGAGATAGTGGGGTGCACCTCCCAAAGGTAATCTTCCTACACTGAATCCAGGTATCCACTTAGGTACCACAGTGCCATTCAGAGTATTTATCATCACTGTCTGCTCTCATCAATGGTCATGTAGTGATCATAGTGCTGGTAGTCCCACATCTCGGATCTCCCAATGATCTGCTCACCTCCCCCCTCCAGTCATCCCCATCCTTGAATATAGCTGTATCCTACAGGAATGGTCAACTCAGTTCCTCTCTGGTATTCATTCTTTACTATTACTCCACATATCAAAAATTGATGACCTCACCACCTTTCACATCATGAATGCTGTTAGTACAGTCCTCTGTTTTGTTTTTGAGATATCAAAAGTAAACATGATCTTTCAGGTAAGCTAGGTTGATAGCAGCAGGGCACAAGGGGGAAAATGTGCTTTCTTACCCTTATAAGATATAGGCTACCCTTTGATTATGCAACATTAAATGACAGATCTAGGCTACCTTTGATAAGAAGAAGAAGAAGAAAAATCAGCATTTATATAGTGCTTTTCATACACAGTGTATCCCAAAACACTTTACAAGCAATGCTAGACTGGTAGTGAAGTGACTAAATGTGTAGTGGCAGCCATATCACACATCAACACCCACACACAGCCTGAACAATTGCATGAACCTGTTTATGGGAAGGGGAATGTTGGCCAGGACACTGGGAATGCCCCCTACTCTTTGTGAAGAGTGTCCTGGGTTCTTTTACTTTCACCTGGACACCCACCAGGACAACACCAGGATGGGTAGAAGGGACCTCGGTTTAATGTCTCATCCAAAGGATGGCACACCCCAGCAGTACAACACACCCCCTATTACTGCACTCAGATGCTAGTGTTTTAAGTGCAAGTCCAATCCCAGTGTGGGATGAGAACCCATGGCTTTCTGGTCCAGAGGTGGATGTGCTACCAACTTAGCCACACGGATACCTGATTAGGCTACATTAAATGACAGGTGCATGCACCATTAGGCATGTCATATAATAGCCCCTAATCATAGGTAACCTAAATCTTATAAGGGTAGGAAACTCCAATTTTTCTCCTTGTGCCCTGTTACTATCAGCCTGATTTACTGGAAAGATCATGTTTATTATTTAGATGACAAAAACCTGGGAGACTGTACTAATCGTATTCATGATGTTGAAGGGTGGTGCACACGCCAGTTTTCAATGTAGGGAGAAGGAGTGATGAACAAATACCAGAAGGGGCCTGAAGAGACCCTTCCTGCAGGGTACAGCTATATTCAGGGTAGGGAGAAAACAGGAGAAGGGAAAGCCGAACAGATTATTGTGAGATCTGAGATGTGGGGCTGCCAGCACTATGATCCCTACCTGACCATGGACGAGAGCAGGCAGCAATGGCAAATACTTGGAGTGGCAGGGCAGTACCTAAATTGTTACCTGGATTCAGTGTAGGTAGGCTACCCTTGAGGGTTTTGTCGAGGTTTGTTGTGACAGTATTGAGGGGACTGTGTATATAGCATTCAAGATTCAGAGAGTGGTGAGCCAACCAACTCGCACTGTGAAGAAGGGCACAGAAAAGGAATGGAGGAGGATTGCTGAGAACTGTCCTGTGGGGTTCTGGAGATCACAGTTAAGGTAGTAGACCGATGCTGGAGGTCAGGTGGATTTGCTCATGGCATTAGTATGCCTCACTTACCTAATAAGGTTGTTATCCATAGCAAGTCTAGCATTCATGAGGGTATGAACAGCAGTTTCCCGAGTGTGTCCCAGTGTTTCTTTTTTGGTTCTCCAGGAAGACCTGGTTGTTGGTTAATGAGACAGGAAATTTATCAAAACAGGGGGACGTACATGCTCCCTTCATTGCACATAAGGGTGTTGAGCCACCTGATGTTTATTGTGGGAGCAGAAGTGAAGCACTGATAAAATAAAACTGGAGAGTGATTTGGGAGGTATCATTCAACAGTGCCAGTCAATGCAGCATATACTATAGGTATATATGTGCACCACTCTCTGAGGTACAAGATTACATAGAAACATAGAAGTTGATGGCAGATAAGGATGAATTACAATCTGGAGTGTAATAATTCTCTTTGTGGTACTGGGAAGTTCATATGCAACCCCAGGCAGTAATAAGGACAGAGTGTGAACAGTGAACTGTTTGATGTCTGGTGGGCTATCTGGGGGGGGGGTCATAAGGAAAAAGGACTACAGGAGAAGCATATTTTTTGGACTACCAAGAAAGCATGAACTTTGGCATTGGACCAGACCAGAACTTTGCTATAACCATCAGGACAACACATAACCACTAGACCACCAGGTATTTGAACAGGTGTACTGTACTGTGGTTTGTCAAAGAGAAAGTCAATTGGATTAAACACAATTTCAGCACGTTAAAGTAAACAAAAGTAACAAAATCATAGCCTAACATGTGTATTGATCAAAATAATCCACATGTTAAGTCAAGGCTTTGATAATTTCGGTGAAACAATTCTAAACAGAGGAGGAAAACAGAATTAGTTAGCACTCCAGAGAGTCATGTAGTTCTCTGGCTCTAGTTCCAATGATGTCATCACTTCACACATTTGGCAGCCATCTTAGGGAACAGGCAGAGCAGGTTTTTTGGATTGGAAGGCTGAAGCTTACTTTTTCAGATGCTACAAAACTGCATTTATGTTATTCAGATGAGTGCAATGTTAGCATCAATGTAAACAGCAGTCTTTCTTTCACCTCTCTATGAAGCCACATTTTTTAATTGTTTCTTTCTAAAAATAGGTTATTTAGGTGTCTTTTAAGACTTGACCAACTTGATAATAGGTTAAGCTAGAAAGAAGAAGAGGGTCAGCCATCTGCACAGGGGTAGTTTACAGACCACCAGTCCAGGCGGAGGAGATGGACAGGGAGATGATGCTGGCTATCCAAAGGATGGCACACACGGGGGAGGTACTGCTGGTTGGTGACTTCAATATTCCTGATGTAGACTGTAGCCTCCCAGCAACAGCATCCACCAAGAGCAGGTTTCTCCTGGACTCCCTACAGGGAGCTGTTCTTAAACAACTGGTCGTGGAACCCACATGGCAGTGGGCAGTACTGGACCTGGTGCTCACAAACATGGACAGTGTGACAAGGATTACAGTAGGGGAGCACCTGGGGAACAACGATCACCAGTCAGTGTGGTTTGACATAAGGGAAGAGGCAGAACCCAGCCATGCAAAAACACAAATCCTTGACTTTAGGAGGGTGGATTTTGGAAAAATGGAGAAACACTTGGAAGAGGCACTAGCTGGCATTAAGATGAAATTGAAGGGGGGGGGTGGAGGAACAGTGGGCAGTATTCAAATCAGGGATAATAAGAGCAACACAATTATGTTTAAAACAAGTCAGCAAGGGGAAAAGGAAGAGGTGACCATTATGGTATTCCAAGCAGGTAGCTGAGAAAGTGAAAGCCAAAAAAATTGCCTTCAAGCAATGCAAAAAGACAGAGGCAGAAGGGGAGAGGTACCAGGAGAAGCAAAAGGAGACAGGTAGGGCAGTAAGGGAAACCAAAGCACAGATAACGGAACACATCATGAAATCAGTAGTTAGAGGGGGACAAAACCTTTTACAGGTACGTCAATGAAAAAAGGAGGGCAGGGGAGGGATAGTGAGGCTGAAAGGGGAGGATGGGAGTAGAGTGGAGGATGACAACCACAAGGCAGACATACTGAACAGATACATCTGCTCAGTCTTTACAGAGGAGGGGGCAGGTAATGATCCAGAAGGGAGTAGAAAGTGATGTAAGGGCACAGAAATTGCTGCAAGTCCTTTACCATGGGAAAGGGTCCTGAAAGAACTGAAAGGAATAAGAGTTGATAAAGCTGTGGGGCCAGATGGGGTACACCCCAGGGTGCTAAGGGAGCAAAGAAAGGTGGTAGCTGAACCTCTGGCAACCCTGTTCAGCCAGTCACTGGAAACAGGGAAGGTATCCAAAGACTGGAGGACAGCTGATGTAGTCCCCCTATACAAAAGCAGGAACAAAGAGGAAGCAGGAAACTACAGACCAGTCAGCCTGACCTCAGTAGTGGGGAAGATAATGGAAACACTAGTGAAGGAAATAATAGTGTAATACCTGGTTTCTAGTGGTCTACAGGACCCAAGCCAATTACTGGAGGGAGGTCATGCCACACTAACCTCATTGAATTCTTCGACTGGGTGACAAGAGAGGTGGATGGGGGGGCAGTGGATGTGGCCTATCTAGACTTCAACAAGGTCTTTGACACTGTGCCACATAGAAGGCTGTTGAACAAGCTGGTAAACATGGATGTGGGTAGGATGGTGGTGCAGTGGGTGTGGAACCGGCTGGATAGCAGGACACAGAGGGAGATGGTAAGTGGCTGTCACTCCACAGAGGGAAAGGTGACCAGTGGGGTACCACAGGGATCAGTACTGGGTCAAGTCCTCTTTCATATCTTTATCAGTGGCATTACAGATGACCTAGAGGGGACAATTTGCCTGTTCACTGATGACACACAGCTTTGCAACAGGGTGGACATGCCAGAGGGGGGCAGATAGAACGAGGATAGATCTGCAGAAGCTTAAGGACTGGTCAAGGGAGTGGCAGTTGAGAGTAACACAAAGAAATTCAAAATAATTTACATGGCGCACAAGAACCCAAGAACAGCATATCAGCTGGGGGAGGGGAATTTAGAATGCTCCAAGCAGGAAAGGGACCTAGAGATTATCATCTCTGCTGACTTCAAGGTGGGGAGTCAGCGCGACAAGGCAGCAGGAAAATCAAACAGGATGCTGGGATGCATAGGCAGGGGTATGACCAAGAGGAAAAGGGAGGTCATAGTTCCACTATACAAGACATTGGTGGGGCCACATCTCGAGTACAGTGTCCAGTTCTGGAGACTTTACCTATGAAAGGACATAGACAGGGTGGAAGCAGTTCAGAGGAGGGCAACCATGATGGTGCAGGGATTACATCACAAAACCTATGAGGCAGGCTGAAAGACTTAAATATATACTCCCTGGAACAGAGGAGGGGGAGATAGTGGATATGATTGAGACATATATGTACCTTACAGGAAGAAACAAGGTGTAGGAAACACAATTTTTCATAGAAAAAGATGCTCCAGGACTAGGGGACATGGGATGATGAAACTAGAGGAGGCGAGGTTCAGAGGGAACTCAAGGAAGTATTTCTTCACAGAGAAGATTACAATTACAGGATTTAAGAATGCGTGGGATAGGCATAAGGAGACCTTGGTAGTCGGGGGAAGGGGGGAAAACTTACTTCTAGGGAAGGTTGAAGAAGCACAGTTATATGCGCAAATGGGCAGACTAGGTGGGCCATAGGCCCTTATCTGGCATCAACATCTACAGTGAAGCTCACCAGGATGAAGCCAAACTCTGCAAAATTCTGCAGTAGAGTTACTGCAGCAAACAATGAAGTTTCAATCGGAGTTAATCCCTTTTGTCATGCAGGAAACCTGTGACACTGCATTTCATCCTGGTGGGCTTCACTGTATGTATCTATACATCTAGGGCAATTTATCCCCATGTTAAGGGAGCACTAAGAAGTTACTAGATAAAGAGGTTCCTGCTCATGGTGGCACCTAGTTTTTTTTTAAATCAATGTATGCTAACTGATGTAGGCATCCCTCCTCTTTAGCATAAACTGCAGGACTGTGAACCATCCTTATTTTAAAAATGCCTGATGTACTGTATCATGAACACTCTTCCTGATGCATTAATTGTATTGTTTTGCAAAAAAAAAAAAAAAGTTAAAAAGTATATATCACCCCTGTTAATAGTTTCCCTTCCCCCTCCCCAGTTCTCTGATCACCATCTCTCTGGTGCTGGCATACGTCCCTGGTGTCTAGTGACACTCCCCACCCAACCCCATTGGTGTTTGGCCCTGAAATAAAGATAGCCATCCCTCTATGTTTTGTAAGTCCCTTGCTGATCAACTGCTCTCCCACCCCTACCTTCCACTCGGCAACCACCACTCCATGCACCCCAGTACACCCTCACTCACCTGAACAGGTCCCAGGTTAGAGATCTACTTTCTGATTGAAAACACATTTTGCTGCTGGAACTGGCGACCGCAATATGAAAAACTATGATGAATGCAGTTCAGCGTATTTCAATAGGTGTTTCAACTTTAATGCATAACTCAGCCATTTGTTGACATATTGACCCCAAATGTTTAACATAGCTTTTTGGAGACCCTACCTCATGAGCAATGTACAGTAACTGTCATTATGCAACTCCCACCTGATAGGTGATTTCGCAGTCAGTTGGTAAAATTACCTTTTGGGAGGGATTTGACAATTTTATTTATTTATTTTTTATTTGTACATCAGTTTACAACCTTTGAGTCAGGGGCTCATTTTCAAAGGTACCTCGTCACAAAGAGGACAATACAGTGCAGACATTCATGTTACAGACAGTAGGTTACATGAAATTAACATACACGTTTGTGAGGAACATGATAGATACAGCAGTACATACAAAAACTCACTTAAGGTTACAGGATATGGGTACATCAGTAAATAGGTGATTGGCTGATATTACAGAGAGGCCAGATTGGTTATTGTGGCAACATAGAGACTGGAAATGGAGCAGTCAGTAGAGCAGTGGTAATTTAACAGGTTACAGCAGTATATAATGGTAAGAGCAGTCAGGAGCAGTGGCAAATTAACCAGGTTACAGCAGCACATAGTAACACTGCCAGGGCGAAATCAACAGAGCAATTTAAGCCAAGTTACAGTAACATATTGCAATACTGCAGGTTGAGCAGTCGGCAGAACAGTGGTAATTTTGCCAGAGGAGATACGTGGTGTGGTTTTCCTGACCTTGTTCATGAAGTGAGGTCATAAGAAGGTTATGTTGAAAATTTGGGGTCAAAATATGTAAAAATGGCAGACCTATGATGATTTGTTGTAATTTTGCTTCGCAGACTCATAACTTCGTAAATCTTACGTACATTATCTTTTTTATACTTTCTTTATTGGAAGGATTTCCACAGACATCATACATTACCTTCAGCTTGCACAAAGACTGATGCAAATTCCAACTTTCTAGTCATACATACCAGGGACATTTAAAAAAAGCTTTATCTAATGCATTCATGTCTGTATAACCTAATAGAGCACTACGTATGAATCACTCAGCAAAAGATCCTATAAAACTGTACTAAACAGGGCCAAAAGTTGGTTGGCACCTCTTTTTCTGAAAGATGCTACCCTCTTGGACTTTCAAGTACCTCAAGGGAATCAACAAAGTCCAAGAGGGTAGCATCTTTCAGAAAAAGAGGTGTGCAAGAACAAGGGGACACAACTTGAAGGTAGAGGAGGGGCGGCTCAGAGGTAGTGTAAGGAAGTATTTTTTTCACAGAGAGGGATGTGGATGCATGGAACAGCCTTCCAGAGGAGGTTGTGGAGTCAAAAACAGTGGTGGAATTTAAGCATGCATGGGACAGTCATAAGGCAATTCTAGGGGTTGGGGGTAGGAAGAAGTAGGCTGTTGGTTAACTAGGATCTGCATCTTATCCATTAGGTAGGGAAATGGGCAGACTGGGTGGGCCAAGCGGTCCTTATCTGCTGTCAAATTCTATGTTTCTATGTTTCTAAAGACTTATTAAGAACTGATTGGCTCTCTAAAAACTTGGGACATCCGCCGGAAGTAAGGCACGTTATTCATATCTCTAAGTAATATTCTGTAGTATATTCCTTATTTAAGTATAGAGACAGTAACGTTGGTTGGACAAGCTCACCAAATAATATTGATAGGAGATGCCCTATTTCAGAACTTGCCAGGCCTCAGTCCATCCCCAGAAACGGCCACCTGGACCATCTCTCAACAAATGTGTCCATTCTATTTTTTTACCTGATATGTCAACCTCTCCATTTCCTGTATTTCCCTAATAAGTTGTTTCCACTCCGTACCTGTTGGTGGGTCTGGTTTAAACCATTTTCACGTAATTGCCTTATTCAGAGCCGCCACACATATATACCATATGTAAACAGTGTTAGCTCTCTTTACCCCCAAAGGTGGCAATCCCAGCACCATATTGTAAAAGGATATGGGGTTAGGAACCGGGAATATAGATTCCATGCCCTGTATCACCTCCTGCCTAAAATTGTTAAAGTCAGGGCAGAAATAAAAAATGTGTGAATGTGAGGCCTGCTGTTCTCCACATCCCCTCCAACAGCAAGGGTAAACAGTGAGGTCCCGTTTAGCCAGCATTCTGGGGGTAAGAAAAAACCTGACTTTAACTTCCACATGTATTCCTGCCACTGCAGAGAGGAGGTCACCCTGGATGTGCCCTTCCAAATCTTTAACCACTCTGCTTGCCAGAGGTCCATAACCACCCCAGGGTATTTTCCAAAGCAATCCCAGGCTTATAGAGTGACCTGTACTGCCATGAAGAAATCTTGAACACGTGACCTAGTCTGTGGGGGGGATCAAAGAGGAAAATTCGTATTGGTCTGTCTCTAATTAGCCCACTTTCAATATCTTGCCAGTGTGCGCATGTAGGTGTATGGCCTCAAAGCAGGGCCCACCTAACCTGTGTAGTGACTCAGTATATTCCTGTAGATCTGGGACAGCCCTTCCTCCCCACTGTTTCCCAGCCAGGAGGAGCATTCTCCATAGCCTTGGCCTCATTCTCCCAAATGAATGTGGCTAGCTTCTTATGCACCTCCCCAAACCACCCCTTAATCAATAAAGTAGGTGCATATTAAAATACATATAAAAATCCAGGGAGAAGGTTCATTTTTACAGCTTGTATGCCTACATACATTTGAAGGGGTAGTATCCTCTATTGTGCTATATCATTCCCAAGGCCCCTGGAATTCTGCGGTTCTGCAGTTGCGGAATCTGCTGCAGAATTTGCATCATGCTGCAGAATATATATAGTGCCGCAGAATTCATTGTTTTTGGTGAATTTTCGTATAAATATACTGTTTTTCCATAGTGTCAGGCTTTCTTTCCCACCTCGTTTATCCTGAAGCCCCTCCTCTATGCTCAGCATATGATGTAATCAATGACATCACATCATATTTAGCCAATGGCAGGACTGCATTCTGCCAGAGAAATGAATAAATCATGCCACAGAAATCAGAAAATGTTGCCGCAGAAGTCATGGAGCCCTGCCGCAGAAATCAGAAAATTCTGCCGCAGAACAGCAGGGGCCCTGATCATTCCCCTCAGTGTTTAAGCAGAGGGGCATAGTTACAGTGATCCCTCATTATAAGAAACACCTCTGGAGCCAGCCAATTTGTTCACTATGGCTATTTTTCACTACAGCAAGGTGTTAATATGCCTAATTAGGTAACAATGGGAGCCATCGCAGCTGTTCAGATTAACAGAAATTTCTTATAGATAGGTTCACTATAGTGAGGGAGCACTGTATCTAAATAGAGAAACCTATTCACAGTTCTGAAAAGGATGCTTAGATAGTTAAGACTCAATAGGTCCCATTTCATCGGGAATCATTGCCGAATTCTTTGGGGTGCTGTACAGTAAAACTTTAATATTTTCTTTTTGTGGGGTTTAAGGTATATCCACGAAAGGGCAGAAAGAGTTTTTATCAGAGACATCACCCTAGTGAGTGAGTGGTCTAGTTCTCGAAGGTAGAGTAGCACATCATCCTCACACAGGGCAATTTTATGCTCCTGCATGTACAGCTCCACCCCTTGGATCTGAGGGTCTTGCCTAATCCATTGAGCTAAGAGCTCAATATTGAGGGCAAAGAGCAGAGGTGACAAAGGGCACCCCTGTCTAGTGCCTCTACCCAAATTAAACACAGAGGAAAAAGTACCATTCATTCTGACATAAGCCTGGGAATCTATATATAACCTTTTTATAGTATCCAAAAATATCTCTAAAAACCCAAACCCGGCAAGGACTCTATACAAAAACTCCCAATCCACCTGATCAAAAGCCTTTTCTGTGTCTAAACTCATAATTACAGCAGGCTTCTTGGTTTTATTAAGGTGGTCAATAATATGGAGAGTGCATTGGACGCTATCCGCCATCTGTTGCCCCGACACAAATCCTGTTTGGTCTCTATGAATTATAGTAGGAACTATATGGTCCAACCTTTTAGCTCAGAGAGTTGTTAGAAATTTATTATCTATATTAAGGACAGAAATAGGTCAGTAGGACGCACAGAGAAAGGCCCTTGCCGGGCTTGGCTACAACAGAGATCACTCCTGTCTCCACAAGGAGGGCAACAACGTGGTAGGCTGGTCTGAGCAGGGGAACCACTTTGTCTTTGAACTTTTTATAAAATTTGGCTGGGAAGCCGTATGTACCTGGACACTTCCCAGTTTTACTTTCTCCTATAGCAGTTAGAATTTCTGACTCTAAAATTGGGTGCCCAATGCCTCATTTTGCTCCTCGGACAGGTGATTCAGCTTTAGTTGATCTAAAGAAGCCTGTATTCTATCCATGCTAGGTCTATGTTGCTGCATGTATAGATTCTGATAGTAAGCTGTAAATGCCTCCAAAATATCTTCCACCCTGGTCACCCTGTTCCCTGTCCTAGGATGAACTACTCTAGTTATTTGGGCATAAGCCCGTCTCGTTCTTAGCCTTATTGCCAGAAGTTTCAAAGCCCGTGGAAGCCTCTCGTAATATTTTTGTTTTAAAAACTGTAAATTGTTTTAAACTTTTACATCTAATAATTGGTTAAGGTCATTTCAGAGTTTTAGAAGATCCTTTTCTCTTTTTCTATCAAATTTTACCTGCTGCAGTTTCTCTAAAATTTGTATTTGCTCTTCTAAGTGTTTCTGTTTTTCTTGTCTCTGTCTTTTCCTAGCTCCCGCTATAGCTATAAGTTTACCTCGGACGATCACTTTGATCATGTCCCATAGTATCCCATGGCTGGTCTCCCAGTCTGAATGATCCCATACATCCTGATCAATTAAAGTAGGCACCTGCTTCAGCACCTCTGTGTCATTTAACAATGAGAGATTTAACCTCCAAAAAGTGTTCTTTCTAGGTAATGAGAGGTCAAGACGCAGAATAATGAGAGAATGGTGAGTAAGACCAATCAGGCCTATGTTTAATTTCATTTGGGTCACCACCTCCCGTGACAAAAATAAATAATCCAGTCTGGAGTACATATGAGGAGTAGGTGAGCAGTAAGTGTATCCATAGGTAGATCCCTTCAGATGTATCCAAACATCTTGCTTACCCAACCTATCCAAAAGACCCTTAACCTGTCTAGCCACCTTATGAGATTTCGTAGGAATTTAGGAAGTGGTGTCCAGCTTTGGGTTTATAGCCATGTTCTGATCTCCAGCTCATAGCAATAAACCTTCTGCTTTTTCAACAATTTGTAGCAACACCTTCTGATAAAAACCATGGGGGAGTCAGGAGGGGCATACACTGACACCAAAGTGAGCATTTGGCCATTCAGCCTCCCCTTAAGGAGGATATATCTACCTTCCATATCCCTAACCCTGTCTAACCATGTTCACTATCTCAAAAGTGACATGGTTCGGGACAAGGATTGCCACCCCTCTTCTGCCATTTTTTGTATGAGGAGGAACAAACCTGGTAACCAAATCCTGCTAATTTTTGGTGATCAGTCTCAGACAGGTGAGTCTCCTGTAAGAGGATGAAATCCACTTTAGCTTGTTTTATATGCAGTATGTCAGAACTTTTTTCTGTTTGACTGGACCCATCAAACCATTCACATTAAATTACAACATTTTAGAATCCACCTTTCTGACTATGCTCACTCTGTTGTAGGGTTGTCAAATATATTCCTACAGTGGGGAAATTTTTACATATTTTGATCCCAAATTTTCAACATAGACTTCTTATTACTCACCTCATGTATGTCACAGCTTTCATTTTTCAAATCCTGGCCAAATTGTCTTTTCGCACTTGTGGTGTAGACTGGCATTGTAGTTGTGTGGAATTAGATTTTGGCGGGGATTTGAAAACGTTCAGTACTGGGTATAAGAGTTGGGGTGATAAGACATTTATGCTGACAATTTGGTCACTGTTGTCCTATAAATGAAAGCGCAGGGCCCTTCCACAGCTACTTACATATATGTGTTTATGGAGGGATGGGAGCGCAGGGCCCTCTCCCACAGGCAAATAAGGATATGATTTCTCTATCTCAAAAACTATACATGGGTGGGAGTGCAGGGCCTGTAGGGCCCTGTGTTCCCACAGGTAAATAAGTAAACAATAATACCCAACAGGGTGGGTGGTATTGTGCTATACCGGACCACCCAAGGGCATAATGAGGCCCGACGCCACAGGCAGAGGGCCTTATAGCCCTTGGAAGATCTGGTATAGCACAATACCACCCACCCTGGAGGGTATTATTGCACTTAGAAAATGGGCAATTAGTTGAGTAACAATAATATATAATAAATAATTACTCTGAGCCTTAAGGTTTTACATTTAACAGTATATTTATTGACAGGAGAGAAAAAAATAGTCCCTTTCTGTTACATGACAATACAGATTTTCATGGATTTTACACATGACAGCTGTACTGCTCATAAGGAGGTATGGTAAAATGGCAATGTTGAAAATCTGGACTGCAAATGTTAAAAATACGCAAACCTACGAGTGTGCGTAGGAACTGTGCAATGCACGCTCATAAAATGGTTATTTTTATGAATTTTTTCACCAAATTTTCAACATAGCCATTTTAAGACCTCTGCTCATGAACAGTGTCACTGTGATTTTCTTAATCTGTCCTGGACACTGATTTCACGCAATGACTGCGCCATTGTGCATTGTGTGGGTGAGATGTGAGAAATGACAGTCGTACTGTTCATAAGAAGGTGTAGTGAAATGGCAATGTTGAAAATCTGGAGTGAAAATATTGAAAATTCTTGAAGTTATAAGCGTGCATAGGAACTGCGCAATGCACCTTGTAAAACAGTCAATTTTGGGAATTTCTTCACCAAATTTTCAATGTAGGGTTTTTGGGGGCCTACCTCATGAACTGTGACTCTGTCATTTTGTTTATCAGTCCTGAAAGGTGGTTCTGCGCAGTGACTGTGAAATCACCCTTTGGGGCTGAATAACAAAATTTCAGTGTCACAGTTCATGAGGTGGGCCCCCCAAAAAAACATGTTGAAAATTTGGTGCAAAAATTCCCAAAAATGACTGAGATATGCACTAAAGTTGTAAATTGTCCATTTATGCCATTCTACAGCTAACCGGCATTTCTTCAGTTCGAGGTCAGCTTTGAAGAGTGCAGACGTGTTCCCGGTCCACTGAAGATCATCGCGCTGGGCTCCTGAGGTAAGTATGGGATGAGGTGGGGGTGTAGGGAGATGGGGTACAGAGGGTGGGCACCCGGGCTGGGGGGGTAAAGAATCCACGAAGGAAGGTTTTCTGTTTTTTCAGGTATTTTGCATTCTTTTTTGACTACGGGGGACTTTTGCCACGCTGGGGTGGGCTTCCAGCATGGCATTCAGACATTTGGGGGGGCAGTGGAGCCAGTGGGGGATTGGGCACCTCCGTCGTAAAATGACATTTCTGCCACACTGGGGTGGGCTCCCAGCATGGCATTCAGACATTTGGGGGCAATGAAGTGGCGGGGGATTGGGCACCCCTGTCTGAAAATGACATTTCTGCCATGCTGGGGTGGGTTCCCAGCATGGCATTCAGACTTTGGGTGGGCAGTGAAGCCGGTGGGGGATTGGGCACCCCTGTCGGAAAATGACATTTCTGGCTCCCAGCATGGCATAGAGACATTTGGGGGGGCAGTGAAGCCAACAGGGGGGTTGGGCACCCCCCATTGGAAAATGACATTGTTGTCATGCTGGGGTGGGCTCCCAGCGTGGCATTCAGACATTTTCTTTGCGGGGGGTACAGTGAGATTTTTTTGCTTTGTGGGGTATTACACTTGTAGAGAGGACTGGATGTAACTAGGAAAGAGCTGGGTCAAAGTCCATAGGAGAGTACCAGTATTTTCTTCATCTTCCATACTGCAGATGGACGTCCATCTGTGGTATGAAATCTAAGAAAATACCGATGCTCTCATGTTCGGTCCTGGTGGTACACATTACAGGCTGCCAGACTTTTCAATACTGAGCAATTTTTAAACTGGAAAGCAGTTATGGCACTAACATTCTGTATTCAGCCCCCAAATCTGCCTGTTGGTTTATACTTTCAGTCGGGGGATGAGAACGGCCTAATCGCTATTTTTTCCCTGATACCTTAGTGAGTGAGACAAAATGGTGGATCCATTTACTGAACATTCGAGGTGCCCACTGATTAAATTAGTAATGGGGCACCCTGAATAGGCCCTAGTTTTTATGCAGGCTCTATCAGAAAATAAATGAATCTCTCCTAACATGCTTCAACTAATGAGATTCATTTATTTTCCGAGACCATTTTCTAAGGCTATGATTACACTATCTCAAACAGTAAGGAAATTCACTGCAAAAAAACTACATTAATGCATCAGTTAGGGTTGGTGTTAAAGCATCAAAGCTGGGAAATTCAATGTTAGGGTTTCCAATCCTATCTCCCCTCCCCCACCACCCAAGCAGCAAAAAGACAAGACCACACAAGCAACCACAGACAGCTATCATCAGGTAAGACAAAAAACATACAATAGTTGTCGCTGTAGATAGAAATCCACAATACTTTTAGATACTTGGAACTTGCTCCCAGCGTAGGTGGTGGGCGCAAAAACAGTAACAGGATTCAAGAATGCATGGGGTAGGCTTATGGGAACCTTAGTGGTAAGGAAGGGGGGGCTGGAGATCAAGTAGGGCTGCACTGTTATAGTAGGTAGGAAAATGGCAGACTAGGTGGGTAAAGCAGTCCTTTCAGCCTTTCTGTAGTCTCATGTAGCCATGGACACCATAAAACATACAGCCAATTGATGGGCCTACTCTTCTGTAGCTACAGGTGTAAGAAATATACACCAACCTCTGGGTGCAGAAGTGCAGATAGCACAAAATATGAAAATTGCAGCAGTACTTCTGTTTGCAGAAGCAAAGTCCCCTGAAGGTCCTTTGTCTCTTCAGAGGTGTTCTATATGCAAGAGACCCGCTCTTCTGGAGCCAGAAGTTGGTGTATGTCTTACACTTGTTGCTGAAGAGACACAGGACCCTCTTTGCTACAGAATGGGTGGCCCCATAGGAGCATAGAGAAAAGAAGTCTTGCACATTTGATATAATGGGTTTGTATCTGGCTGGGGAGGTGGCCTTCTGTATGCAGAAGCAGTGTGGTGATATCAGTATAGAAACACAGAAACATAGAATTTGATGGCAGTTAAGGACAGCTTTACCCACTTACTGTATTTAAGATTGGTCCTGAAAGGTGATTCCATGCAGTGAGCACAAAATCACCTTTTGGGACTGAGTAATGAAATGACTGTACCAGTGTTCATGAGGAGGGGGTCTCAAAAATCCCATGTTGGAAATTTGGTGCAAATATACCAAGAAATGGTTGAGATATCAACATAAGTTCAAAATGCCCTGGGCAGCCATTATACAGCACTTACCTTAATTCTTCAGCTTTCGGATTGGCTTTGAAGAGTACAGACGTGTCCTTGTCCACAGAAGATGACAGCTGATGATCTCTGGTGGTAGGTATAGGGCAAGGAGGGGGTATAAGGTGATGGGTTGCTCAGTGGGAGGGTCAGAATGGGGAAGGGGATGAGGGAGACAATGAGGGACCATTTTCTTTTTTGCAGAATGTAACAAAAAAAGATGTCAGGGGACTGTTTTGGGACACTGGGGGGCTCCCCAGTGTTCCACAGTACTGGGGGGTGGACATAGCTTAGGACACTGGGAGTGAGCTACCCAGTGTCCACACACTGGTGGGGGGAGTGATGGTTCTAGTGTCAACACAGTGATTGGGCACCCCGATGTTAGCAAAAAAAAGGCACATATTTTAAAATATCAATATTATGGAACACTGGGAGTGGGCTACTCAGTGTCTCACACTAGTGGGGTGGGGGGCATTAGGGGACACTGGGAGTGGGTTCCCAAGTGTCCCACATTGGCAGGGGTGGGCTTCTGTCTGGGAAACTGGGAGTGGGCTCCCCAGTGTCCCACACTAGTGGGGAGAGGCTTCTACCACCTACATGGTGATTGGGCACCCCAGTGTTGGCACAAAAAGGCCAAATGTGTAAGCAACCTTGGATGGTGTTTTTAAATAGATTTATATTCCTTTTTTCATGAGTCGCTAACTTGTGAAAAAGGAATTGGCTGGTGAAAAGGAATGACTCATGGGAAAGGAAGTTAGCAATCATGAAAAAGGAATATAAATCTGTTGAAAAACACCCTCTGAGGTTGCTTACACTCAAAACAACTTCTGAATCCATGTAAGGGAGTCCTGATGAACAAGATACATGCCTTGGTGTATCTACTGTGCTTCATTTGTGTGGGTTTCCAAAAAAAAAAAAAAAACGGAAAACAAGATGGCAGCTCACGACAAAGGAATTTTCTCTCACAAAAAAGATTTGTGTTCTGGCAAAAAATTAATGCTGTCATGAGACTCAGTCCTTTTTTGTGAGATAAAATCCTTTGTCGAAAAAAGACAGCTATTCCAAAGATTTGAATGTTGAGAAAAGTCCCATAGGATATAATGGGTACTTAAAAACATGATAGCTATGCAACAGATTAATATAATAGCACCAACTTTTCTCTGTCTATTCTGCTGCTAAAGTTCTTTATACCCTACAAAAATCATGCAGAAATTCCACACCAGCTGGCCGCAAGGCGATGAGGAAAAAACTGCAAAATATTGTGTTTTTTAACTTTTTTTCACTATCCGGATCTCAGACTCCACTCATCTGACCAGAAAGAATCTTGCCAAATCAAGATATCTACCCCCACAGGACAGCACATACCAAATTTAGTACTAATCCACTGAGGCTGCAAAGCTATTAAAGTGCAACAATTCAGGTTTAACATAGACTGCTCAACCTTAACTATGGGGGCACTACGCTCTGCCACTCGTGAGTATCCTGAGGTCACTGGCCACTCATGGAGATATTTCCCATATCACACTTCTGCCCATCATGTGTTAAATTTATACAATAAGACAAGAGTGAATGATGTTTGGAGATATTTTCATGTTTCTCGAGAGAGTGCTGCAGTTTTTGTGGAGTTATTTTTTGCTGTGGTGTGGATGCCCGAGAGTGCTGCAGAGTTTGTGAATGGTAATAGGCTCTTTTCTAAATGGAGGTGGTGTAGTACTTTTTGATTGATTGTGTGTGGAGTAGGCTTCTGGTGAATGTATGTGATTAGCTGTGTAGGGCTGTTTGGTAATTGGTTGGTTTGGTTGGCATGCCTTGAAACGTGTAACTTTTATGTTTGCTTGCACGCATGTGCAAGAAACATAGTGCCATCATTCGAGTTTTCCAGAGGTGTGACAGCCTCTTCCAATTCAGTCAGTGTGTTTGCAGGTGCAGTCGCAGTGCTCCAATCACTGCTCCAGCTGTCTATGGCAGCAGTTGAAAATGCAGTGGCATACAGTTGAAAGGGAGAGCTCCGCTTCAGTGAGCAGAGCTCCCCCCCAACACGAACGCACGCATATTGTGTGCTCACGCGCTCCCCCCAAGCACATACTGTATAGCCGATGGGGGTGCCCAATGCCCCGTCGGCTTCACGCCGCCCAAAAAACTTTCTAGGTGCCACTCTGGGAGCTCACCCCAGCCTGGCACACGCTCATATGGCCAACGGGTGCCTAACTTCGCTGGCTCCAGCCCCCAAACAGCTTTACAGCTGCCACGCTGGGAGCCCACACGCGTGGCAAAAGTCCGTATGGCTGACGGAGGTGCCCAATCCCCGCCGGCTCCAGCCCCCAAATAGTTTCTAGCTGCCATGCTGGGAGCCCACCCCAGCGTGGCAAATGTCCCCCGTCGTCTTCCTTAAAAAAAAAAAAACTGTAAAAAAGAAAACGTTCCCTCAGCGTTCTCCCAGCACACCTGCCCCCACCAACTTCGCACCCAGCCTCCCCATCCCCCCACCCGATACTTACCTCTGGAGTCCAGCGCGACAATCTTCGGTGGACCGGAACACGTCTGCACTCTTCAAAGCCGACCACGAACTGAGGAAATGCCGGTAAGCTGTATAATGTAATAGATAGGGTTTTTTCAACTTTGCTGCATATCTCGGGCATTTTTTGGAATTTTGCAAATTTTCAACATGGGTTTTGGGACCCTTCTCATGAATGCTGTCACTGTCCTTGTGCGTTACTAGGGCCCAAAGGGTGATTTCATGATCGCTGCAGGAAATCACCTTTCGGGACTGATTAATGAAATGACACTGTCAGTGTTCATAAGGTGGGCTCAAAAGCCTATTTTGAAAATTTGGGGAAAAATTCCTAAAATGACTGTTTTACTGAAAGCATGCATTGCGCAGTTCCTACACACGTCAGAAGTTCACAATTTTCAATATTTTCACCAGATTTTCAGCATTGCCATTTTACCACACCTCCTTATGAGCAGTATAGCTGTCATTTTTCACATCTCCCCACAACGTGTTTCCACCTCATGTAGCGCCATTAATGGCGAGTCGGTGTGCAAAATCAATGTATGGGACACATTAAGAAAATCACAGTGACCCTGGTCAGTGAGCAGAGGTGCTAAAATGGCTATGTTGAAAATTTGGTGAAAAATTCAAAATTACTGTTTTAGGAGGCGCCCGTTAGCGCCAGTTCCCTACGCCGCGCTGGCAAGTTTGCGAATTTGTAATATTTGCACACCAGATTTTCAACAGTGCCATTTATCAAGACTTCCTTATGAGCAGTACAGCTACCATTTTCATATCTCGCCTAAAATGTGTTTCCGCATTATGTAGCGCATAATGGTACAGTCGGTGTGCGAAAACAATGTTTGGGACAGATTAAGAAAATCACAGTGACACTGGTCATGAGCAGAGGTCTTAAAATGGCTATGTTGAAAATTTGGTGACAAAACTACATAAAATGACTGTGTTACGAGTGAGCATTACGCAGTTTACACGCACCCTCGTAAGTTCATGAATTTGTAATATTTTCAGTCCAGATTTTCACCAGTGACATTTTTCCACACCTCCTTATGAACAGTACAGCTGTCATTTTCCACAACATGACCGAAATGTGTTTTCACACTTTCAGCGCAGAAATGCGTGGTCGCTATGGGAAATCATTGTTTGGGACAGATAAAGAAAATCACACTGACACTGTTCATGATCGGAGGTCCCAAAATGCCTGTGTTAACAATCTGCTGTAAAAATATCCCCAAACTAGTTACATTACGGGTGTGCGTTGCACAGTTTCTACGCACGCTCGTGACTTCAACAGTTTTTTAAATATTTTCACAGCAGATTTTCAACATTGCCATTTTTTGCACCTCCCCACGAACAGTACCGCTGTCATTTTTCACATCCTGTTCAGAATGTGTTTTTACACCTGTGGTGCCAAATGCCGTAGTTGCTGTGCAAAAACAGTTTTCAGCTAACAAACTGATATTGCCACTGTTCATGAGGTGGGGGTCTCAAAGAAACCATGTTGAAAATTTGGAGTGAAAATACCAATGAATGCTTGAGGCGTTAGGGTTTCCGACCATAACGCCCCACCCTGTAGAGAATGACAGGCATCAAGGCTGTGATTTGGGATTCTTGCCTGTAATGCTCATACCATTCCACCCCTACCCACACCCTGCAGCCAGTGAGAGGCATCAAGGTGTGCCTCAGACTCTTCAGCCCCAAACTTCACCCCATTCTCCTATACCGCACCCATCTCACCGTATTTCCTCATGGAATGGGGTGCGCATAAGGGCCAAAGACCCCAAGGCACACCGTGACATTTGTCAGTGTCTGCAGGGTAGGGTGTGGTGAAATGGCATGGTCATTATGCCTGACGACCCAAAGGCACACCCCAATGCCTGTCACTCTCTGCAGGGTGGTGGTGGGGTTAGCTTCAGTTCAATACTTCACTGCCATTCCTATTATGCAGCTCTGTAACTCCTACACTACCAATGCCAATGCCAGCAAGCAAACATTCGGCATTGACAAATGCTTCTTTTGACTGTGTTGTGCTTGTGGGTGGGACTTAATCAGAGAATTTGGCAGCAGTTCCATGTTTTACTCAGGCAGCAGTTCCTATTTATGGTTGGATTTATTTATTTTTGTGAGGGGAATATTTATTTTTATTTTTTATTCTCAGTTCTTTATTTTTTTTCCAGTTTTTATGTTTGCTTGCACACATGTGCAAGAAACATAGTGCCATCATCTGAGTTTTTCAGAGGTGTGTCTGCATCTTCCAATTCAGTCAGTGCGTTTGCAGGCATGGTCACAGTTCTCCAATCACTGCTGAAGCTGTCTATGACAGCAGTTGAAAATGCAGTGGCATACAGTTGAAAGAGGGAGCTACGCTTCAGTGGGCAGCTCCCCCCCTCCCACACACACACAGATCAACTGTGTCAGTTGCCTGATAGGATGGTGTAGTCTTGTCTAGCTTAGAGAGACAAGCCACACATCATTACTTCAATAAACTGTTCCCTGCCAAAGCAGGACCACCAAAAATGTGGGTGCCTAACAGTCCTTACACACGCCGGCTCTACAAAGCACACCTTCAAGGACTCCATGGGTTCTAATCCTCCAGAAAAAAAATACCTCAGCATTTGATGTGAGAACTCAGACTTCGTTGTATGTGTAATTCCAAGCGTTTTCTCTTACTAGACTCTGTCAATGTTAACTCCCCACTGCTAAAACCTATGCAAATGAACTTGAGCATACTGTACTACCTGTAGGGCTTACTGTCTACCACTTTGTTCACCCCCCATGTACCTGTACCATTTCACATCCTCCCTTGCCTTAGTCCAGCTGTGCTACATCAACCTGAAGCTCTGGTAGGGCTTACTGTCTACCACTTTGTTCACTCCCCCCCCCATATATTGCTGTGCTGCATCAGCCTAAAGCTCTGGTAGGGCTTACTGTCTACCACTTTGTTCACCCCCCATGTACCTGCACCATTTCACATCCTCCCTTGATCTACAGTGAGTGGATCCCTTATTCATACATCACATATGCACGCACAAAAAAAAAAAAAAAAAGGTCTTCAAAAATTAAGATACATTTATTATGTTTGTTATGTTTGCTTGCACCCATGTGCAAGATACATAGTGCCATCATCTGAAATTTCGGAGGTGTGCCACCCGCTCTTCCGATTCAATCAGTGTGTTGGCAGGCGCGGCCCCTGTAAACCAACGCATGATGGAGCTGTCTATGACAAGCTCCAAAATGCAGTGGCATACAGTTCAAAGGGGGAGCTACGCTTCAGTGAGCAGCGATAAGATATTGCTTGCTCATGCACAGCTCCCCCCCACACACACACGCAGGCGTGCACGCCCCCCCGCACAATCCCGTCGGCCATGCTGCGCTCCCCGCCCGCCAAAGCCTTCCAAATGCCATGCTGGGTGCCCTTCTAAGCGTGGTAACTCGTTGATATAGCTGGGGTGCCCAATCCCCATCGGCTCCACTGTCCTCACCCCGAGTACTGGGTGCCACGCTGGAAGCCCACCCCAGCATGGCAATCGATGCTTTAGGCGATGGGGTGCCCAATCCCCATCGGCTGAATGCCCCTGAACCATCCTTGTGCCACGCTGGAGCCCACCCCAGCATGGCAAGCGTCCGCATCGTCCATTGGAAACAAAAGAACACCTGTAAAGAAAAAACGGTCCACGTGAGTCTCCTGGCCCCTCCCACAACCCGCACCCACCCACTGCACCTACCTCCCACACCCTCACCCCATACTTACCTCCGGATCTCTGCGCGATGATCTTCGGTGGACCGGGAACACGTCTGCACTCTTCAAAGACGACCGCAAACTGAGGAAATGCTGGTAAGCTGTATAATGGGCTAGATAGGGGTTTTCAACTTTGTTGCATATCTCAGGCATTTTTTGGAATTTTTGCACCAAATTTTCAACATGGGGTTTTTGGGACCCCTTCTCATGAATGATGTCACTGTCATGGTGTTACTCAGGCCCAAAGGGTGATTTCACAGTCACTGCGAGAAATCACCTTTCGGGATGGATTAACGAAATGACACTGCCAGTGTTCATAAGGTGGGCTCTCAAGAAGCCTATTTTGAAAATTTAGTCGGCATTCAACGACTGTTTCACAGTGTGCATTGCGCGAGTTACTACATGACGCTCATAAGTTCACAAAGTTTAATATTTTCACTCTAGATTTTCAACATTGCCATTTTACCACACCTTCTTATAAGCAGTACAGCTGTCATTTTTCACATCTCACTCAAAACGTGTTTCCGCCCATGTAGCGCACAATGGCACAGTCAGTGTGCTAAATCAATGTACGGGACAAATTAAGAAAATCACAGTGACAATGTTCATGAGCAGAGGTCTTAAAATGGCTATGTTGAAAATTTGGTAAAAAAATTCAAAAAAATGACTTTTACAAGCGTGCGTTGTGCAGTTCCTATGTACGCTCGTAAGTTCACACATTTTCAATATTTACACTCCAGATTTTTAACATTGCCATTTTACCACACCTCCTTATGAACAGTACAGCTGTCATTTTTCACATCTTGCCCAAAATGTGTTTCTGCCCATGTAGCGCACAATGGCGCAGTCGATGTGCGAAATCAATGTATGGGACACATTAAGAAAATCACAGTGACACTGTTCATGAGCAGAGATCTTAAAATGGCTATGTTGAAAATTTGGTGAAAACATTCTAAAAATGACTGTTTCCGGCGTCGTTGCACAGTTCCTATGCATGCTCATAAGTTTGCAAATTTAATATTTTCACTCCAGATTTTCAACATTGCCATTTTATTACACTTCCTTATGAACAGTACAGCTGCCATTTTTCATATACCGCCCAAAATGTGTTTTGCACATGGCGCACAATGGTGCTGTTGGTGTGTAAAGCAATGTTTAGGACAGATTAAGAAAATCACAGTTACACTGTTCATGAGCAGAGGTCTTAAAATGGCTATGTTGAAAATTTGGTGACAAACGTCCATAAAATGACTGTGTTATGAGTGAGCATTCGCGGTTTCCACGCACCTGTAAGTTCATGACTTTGTAATATTTTCAGTCCAGATTTTCACCAGTGGCATTTTTCCACACTGCCTTATTTACAGTACAGCTGTCATTTTTCACAACAGGGCCGAAGTGTGTTTTCACACTTTCAGCGCAGAGATGCGTGGTCACTGAGGGAAATTATTGTTCGGGACAGATAAAGAAAATCACAGTGACACTGTTCATGATCGGAGGCACCAAAATGCCTGAGTTGACAATCTGCTGTAAAAAAATCCCCAACCTAATTATATTACGGGTGTGCGTTGCACAGTTTCTATGTACGCTCATGACTTCACCATTTTTTTAAATATTTTTACTGCAGATTTTCAACATTGCCATTTTTTACTCCTCCCCATGAACAGTACAGCTGTCAGTTTTTACATCTTGTTCGGAATGTTGTTGCACCTGTGGTGCTAAATGCTGTAGTCGCTGTGCATAAGCAGCTTTCGACTAAGAAGCTGATATTCCCCCTCTTCATGAGATGGGGTCACAAAAAAACCATGTTGAACATTTGGAGTGAAAATACCAATGAATGCCTGAGGTATTAGGGTTTCCAACTATAACACCCAACCCTGTAGAGAATGACAGGTATCAGCGGTGTGACTTGGGATTCTTGCTTGTAATGCTCATGCCATTCCACACCCTGCAGCCAGTGAGAAGCACTGAGGTATGCCTTGGTCTCTTCGGCCCCAAAGTTCACCCCATTCTCCTATATCACACCCATCCTACTGTATTTCCTAATGGAATGGCATGCGCATAAGGACCAAAGACCCCAAGGAACACCGTGACATTTGCCAGTGTCTGCAGGGTGGGGTGTACTGAAATGGCGTGGCCGTTATGCCTGACGACCCAAAGGCACACCCCAATGCCTGTCACTCTCTGCAGGGTGGTGGTGGGGTTGGCTTCAGTTCAATACTTCACTGCCATTACTATTACACAGCTCTGTAACTTCTACACTATCACTGCCAATGCCAGCAAGCAAACATTCGGCATTGACAAATGCTTGTTTATTGTGTGCTGCTTGTGTGACTTTGCTCTGGTTACTGTCACTGGAGTGTTTCAGTAGTGGGACTGGGTTCTTTTTCAAAGTAGAACTTTTAGTTTTTATCCGGTTTCTTTCACCGGATCCATCAAGGCTGTGGATGATGTAGATTTTCTTCCACAAGGATATCATGCATCTCTGCATTCCTCTGAAGTGGGTTTGGCATCTCTGATGTGGCATGGGAAAATGTGGGGTCTAGTGCTGAACCAGGGCTGTGCTGGTAGATGAGTTTAATTATTAGTAATGCTGTGTGAGGAAGTAGTCCCGACAATCATTTGGGCCAGAAATGTGATTAAAAAACAAGGTACTGATGTAGTCAAAGGAGATAAATCAGGTCATGACATATGCACGGTATAGATTAATGTTAGGAAACGTCACTGTGCATACATCCCTACTGATTTATAGAATGGGAGTGAGAATACACATTTTTTATCTACTTGTAAAATGTCTCACCCCTACTGTTAAAAAAAAAATATATATATATATATATATATATATATATATATATATATATACAGTATACAGACAGCAAAATCCAGTACTAACCACTCAAAGTACAGAAAGATGATTGCTCTCTAAAATATCAGTGCCATATAAATATATACAGTATATATACACACACAGCAAGAACATGAATAAATAATATATATACAATTTCAAATCTTATAAACAAGTTATTTCATGATGTGGTAGCATCTTGAAACATCACCGGTGGATTTAAAAGGTGAAATTCAGGTTCTAATTGATAGTTCTGCAACACAAGCCAAAGAAAGAAAATTAAGAGATGTATTTTATAAGATATGACCCTTAATCAAAGAAGAATTATATTTGTACAGCGCAATTTAATGAAAAATGGTGTTAGAATGAACTATAGATCTATTTGTGTAAAAAAAAAATATGTTAGTTAAAAACAATTATAACATGGAAATAAAGTGAGCAATTGCAATAATTTAGCAAAAGATCAAAGTTAGTCACTCATTCTTACTGCCCGCTGACACAGGACCTAGGAGAGTTTCCTGGTACAGACCCACCTACAAAATAAAATACACTGTACATTTTAAATTAGTTGTGTTACTGTATGTTTCATGATATTTTTATCAAAATTATCAAAGCTATATGATATAAAAGCATATATGCATGTATGAATGGATTAAAATATCATAGTTATTTATCAGAGTAAAATCCTGGTATATCTTAATAGAAAAGTGTAGAGGTGCTTTTAAATACAGACCATCCTGAAAAGAGAGAGAAAAGCATAGATGTCTAAACAATCAAAGGTTATTTCACAGTTATTTAAAATATGGTACTATATCAAAACTACCATTTAGACCAGGATACTTATTATCTTATATGGAAACTTATAGGGTATAAATCCAAAACCCTTCCCTCTTTTTTAACAATTTCTCAAAATCCCCTCTTGGGTTTGTATATACTTTATCTATAGCTCTGAACAGAAGGTTGTGTTCCCCGGGGTTATTTGACATTTGAAAATGGGCTAAGAAAATTCTGGGCTCTGATTGGCTGATAGACCAGGCAAGGTGGACGTCTATCAGACAACAGAGCCCGGGTATTAAAAGTGCCAGTCCCCAACAACCTCATCACCCATATCAAGCTGCAGTTAGGATTTTCAATTTAAAATGCCCACCATTTTTTGTCCCGCTTAGCAAGAGCTGAGACCTGGTCACAGTCCTAACTGCCTCTTCCTTTTGAATTATGTAGCCGAAGAAGTTCAGTTTGAAAACGCCACACACTGCCAATGTTTTGCCCTTCCTTTTAGAATTAAATATTTATTACAGTGCCAGCACATCACGTGCTGAGCGCTACTGACAACTTTCCCGGCTTACCCAGGCTCCACCCCCACTCAGCTCCCCATCCCCATCTGCCACTAAAATAATTTTTTTAATATTTCAATGGTTAATTATGAGTAGAAATAAATTAATAAGTACTGTAGTACAAGGCAGCACATGCTGTGCTGATTGCCAGGAGTGCTAGAGCTCTCCCACTCTGTTCCTCAGCAAATACAGTAGTTGTCGCAAGCCGGCAATGAATGTTTATGTCCAGGGAGCTGAAGTTATAAAGTGCCACCGCTGCTCCCAAGTCTGATTCTCCTGATTGCACGTCCATTAAAAAAACAATGCCTTGCTAAGAAAAATGCCCTGCTTCTTTCTAGTACAACAAAACTACACTGAAACACAAATGTACCTGTGTTTCTGTTAGCTCCTGCCACAGTGGACCTTGGTCAGTATACGGCTCTCATCCGTGGCATCTCGGTTGCCCAGCTATAAGGACCATCAAAACAGGAAAGCACAGAAATGTGTCAAATGGTTAATTGCTTCCCCTGACAGCACGGGACTCAGCCGTGCTGCATTTAAATGGAGAAGTCATCCGCGCTTTCACTCTAAAAAAAAATCAAAGCCTCCCCAAAGGAGTCAGCTTAACAAAAACTGTTTCCCTCACACACTTTGCCTCTAATCACTCCCGTGAGTAAGAGAGAGAGAAATGCCTGCACAGAGTAGGTAGCAGTTGTAAAACCACAGTTGCATTTATTTTTTAAATTATAACCTTCTGTTCATCCAACATAACATGGTAGTAAAGTTAGAATAAAAAATCCTTTCTCTTGCTTTGCACTTACTGGTTTTACAAGGTAGGGTGATCACGCACACAACAGCTGCAAGTTGCGAGTGTAGAGGAAAAAAAAAACCTCCATCAAGTTGGTCAGAAAACTGTTTTTTTTTTGTCTTTTTTTTTTTGTCAGGAGAGAAAAAACTTAAAAAGTCATTCTCCTGTTATGAAGCTGGTGCAGAATGCCTGTCTGGGGGGTGGCAACAGAAGACGGAATAGCACAGAAAAGAAGGGACTACTTTACTAGCAAAATACTTTAAATTAATTCTTACTATACTTTTTTTAACTATTTTTTTTAACCCACATAAAACTGCCACAGAGAGACCATTTTCAAAGTCCAGAGTGGGCGATATTGGGAAATACCAGAACTTCCAGGGGCTATAAGGTTCTCCGCCTGTGGCGACGGGCCTCATTACACCCTTGGGCGGTCCGGTATTGCCCAATACCGCCCACCCTGTCAGGTATTATTGCTTACATACTACATGCTGGACAGTTGCATATTTTAGATCTCCATTCTTTATAGCCCTGACATGTTCATTAACTCTGTTTTTGAAAATACATTTTGTTCTCCCCACATAACAAGCTTCACAGCTACAAATAGCTGCATAGATTATACCTGTACTTTCACAAGTGATGAACTGGCATATGGTATATTCTTTCCCATTCTGTGGATTAGAGAAAACATTACCAACTGAGACATGTTTACAATAAACACATTTTTTTGCAGGCAAAGCAACCAGTTATTTTGTTAGTGAGCCAGGTACTGACATTCTGCCTACTTTGGTAACTGTGAACCAAAGTATCTCTTAAAGTGGATGCATGTCTAAAAGTTATTCTAGGATTCACTGTAGATACCACTTCTAAGAATGGATCTCCTTTTAGAACATGACAGTTATTTCTAAAAACTATTTAAATACCAGAAGCATGTGTTGAATAGTGAGTAACTAGGAATCCTTTTTCACCACCCTCCAGTCACTATACACAGTTTTGCAAGCATTTGTTTTGCCGACATCGGGATGCCCAATCCCTGTGTTGGTGGTAGAAGCCCCACCAGTGCAGGACACTGTGGAGCCCACTCCCAGTGTTCTATGATGCCTCCCTCCTGCCCGCTAGTGTGGGACACTGGGTAGTCCACTCCCAGTGCACTGAAAAACTATGTTTTGTTTGCCGACATTGGGGGTGCCCATTCCCCATGTCGACACTAGAATCAACCCCACCCACCAGTGAGGGACACTGGGGAGCCCATTCCTAGTTTCCCCAGTTATTTCCAACACCCCCCAGTACTGTAGGATACTGCGGAGCCCACCAACCCAGTGTCCAAAAATCTTGCTTAATGTCCCTGAAAAAAAAAAGCAATCCCCTAGTGTCTTTTTTTTGTACTTCTTGTAAAAAATAAAATGGTCCCTTATCACCTCCCTCATCCCCTCCCCCATCCCGACCCTTCCACTGAGCAACCCACCACCCCACTCCCTCCCTTGCCCTATACTTACCACCAGAGATCCTGGACTGTCATCTTAGGTGGACTAGGACACATTTGCACTCTTCTAAGCCAAACTGTGAACTGAAGAATCAAGGTAAGTGCTGTATAATGACTGGCAATGGCATTTTGAACTTAGGTTGATATCTCAGCCATTTTTAGGTATTTTTGAACCAAGTTTTCAACATGGGCTTTTTGGGACCCCACCTCATGAACACTTGCACTGTCAATTTGTTACTCAGTCCTAAAAGATGATTTTGCTGTCACTGGCCAAAATTACCTTTCAGGACTAAGCAATGAAATGACAGTGCCAGTGTTTATGAGGTGGGGTCCCAAAAAGCCTATGTTGAAAATCTGGTGCAAAAATATCCCAAAACATCTGTGTTATGCACAGTTGTTGAAATTTTACTGTGCACGCACGTAGCTTTGGCAATTTTTAATATTTTCACTCCAAATTTTCAACATAGCCATTTTTTCACACCACCTTGGGAACAGTACATCTGTCATTTCTCACATCCTGCCCAAAACGTGTTTATGCACATGTGGTGCTGAATGGCATGGTTGCTGCACAAAATCACTTTTTGGGAATGAGTAATGAAATAACAATGCCAATGTTCATGAGGTGGGGTCCCAAATAGGCCATGTTTTAAATTTGGTTCAAAAATACTTAAAACTGCTCGATTTAAACGTGGTCATTGAAATTTTTCTATGCACTTGAGCAACTTTGGCAAGATGTCATATTTTCACTCCAAATTTTCAACATTGCCATTTTTTCATATCACCTCATGAATAGTACACCTCCCATTTTTCAAATTCTGCCAAAAATGTTTTTTCACACCTGTGGCATGGAGTGGCATTACAGTTGCGCAGAATTACATTTCGACAGGGATTTGAAAATGTTCTGTACTGGGTACATGCAGTGAGATAATAAGAAAGTTATGTTGAACATTTGGGGTGAAAATGATTTAAGATGGCACAGTTATGGCTATTTGTTGCAATTTCGCTATGCCTGCTCATAACGTTATGCATGGATGCACAGGGGCCAGAGGCACCTGCATTTCCACAGCTAAATACATATGCACATCTGTGGAGGGATGGGAGTCCAGTGTCAGAAGGTCCCTGTGCTCCCACAGTAAAATAAAGATACTATTATACTATCTCAAAATGTAAGGAAATAATTTGCAAAAAACTTCATTAATGCATTAGTTAGGGTTAACTCGACAAAAGTAGGGAAATGTGGTGTTAGGGTTTCCAACCCTAACACACCACTTCCAACCTGCACAGATGAAGTGGGATTGTGGTGGCACTTGCATCTCCAGCCCTAACACTCACCACATTCCATTAGAAACTAAGATGGGCAAGCAAAGCATAGGAGAATGGGTGAGCATTACGGCTGGAGATGCCAGTGCCACCCCCGATCCCTCTTCATCTGTGCAAGGTGGGGATGGGGTGTTAAGGTTGGAAACCCTAACATCACATTTCCCTACCTTTGTCACTTTAACCCTAAGTGATGTATTAACAAAGTTTTTTTTTGCAATTTATAATATATACATTTGTTGAAAAAATATAAAGGGAACCATAACCCTATACCCAACCCTAACCCCTAACTCTAACCTTAACCCTAATCCTAACACTAATGTCCTAACTGTAACAGTGACGCTAACCCCTAATCCCTAACCCTAACCTTACACTAACTCGTTCCTAACCCGAACCCTGAGGGTTCGGGTTTGGAGTTAGGGTGAGGAATTAAGGGTTAGAGTTAGGGTTATGGTAATGGCTAGGGTTACAGTTGGAGGTTAGGGGGTTAAGGTAGGGATTTGAAGTAAGGATTAGGATAAGGGTAGGATTAGGGTTGGGTTTAGGGTTAGGGTTAGGATCGGGGCATTAGGGTTAGGTTTAGGGGTAGGGTTGGGGTTAGGGTGAGAGATTAAGGGTTAGGATTATGGTTAGAGCTAGGGTTACAGTTGGAGGTAAGGTTTAGGGACTTATGGTTAGGGTAGGGGTTAGGGTAAGGGTTAGGGTTAGGGTTAGGATTGGACATTTCATGATAGTCCAAAAAGTTATAGTTTGTAGCCATTATAGGCAGTACTAGACCTGAAAGGGTGTGTGCATTTGTTATTTTTGGCCAAGGTTTACTCTGCCTTCCATAATTTGGATTTGTTTTGGAGCCCTGCTGCACTTGCCTTTGCTCTTCAGCTGCTGGGCTGCTGGCTCCAGATGATATCACTATAGGGCAGATGAGTGACTCACACTGTGAGGTTGCAACATTGTTGCAAGAGAAAACTATCAGTACTTAGGGTACATACTGTGTTTCTCCTTCCCCAAGACAGTCTGTTAGCAATGCATTATGCCAAAATCTAAATGCCTTGTCGGATTTTTTTTTGTTTTGTTAAATTGACTCTGCCCTATAGTGATGCCAGCAGTACAACCCTGGGCCCACAGCAACACTAGGCTTGCTACAGAAGCTCTGGTATACCCTGCAGTTTTTAGCAGCTCAGAATGCAAAAACTAACTGCAGCAGACAGTAATGAAATACAGTTCCAGAATCAATGCAAGAAGGGGTAATTTATGCATGAACATCAAAAGCACCATGAAAGGTGCTCTTTAAGGTTAGGGTTACGGTTAGGGGTTAGGGTCAGAGTTAGGGTATTAGGGTTAGGTTTAAGGTTAGGGTAAGGGTATGGGTATGGTTAGGGTTAGGGGGTTAGGTTTAAGGTAGGGGTGAGTGGTTAGGATTATGGGTTAGCAAAAACACAAAAATGTAAGGATTTTTGAGATGCTGTATCTAGGAAACCACACAAGCGATTCAAATGAAATTGACAAGATCAATAGACCTGCATCATAAAATTAGGCATGCAAAATGGCATGCAGATCTGTTGAACAATAGTAAAGTTATTAAGCTGCTAAATATGCAAAACAGGATGACCCATTTGAAAAAATGGAAAAAAAAAACATACATTTAAGGAAATGTGAGACTCTGCATCTCAGGAACCGGACAAGTGTTTAAAAGGAAATTTGCCACATCAACACACCTACGTAACATAATTATGTACACAAACTTTCATGGACAACTGTTCAACTCTTTCAAAGTTATTAAGGTGCAAAATATGCAAAACTGGACAACTGCGAAAATTGACAAAATGTACATTTAAGGATGTTTGAAACACAGTATCTTGGAAACCACATAAGCAATTAAAATGACCTTAGACCTGATAACAGATGGACTCTATGAGATTCTGAATGCAAAATTTCATGCACATCGCTTAAACAGTTGCAAAATTATTAAGGCACAAAGTATGCAAAGGTGGATGACTGCAAAAATGTTAAAAACATGTACTTTTAAGGATGTTTGAGACACAGTATCTTAGAAATACCAAAAATGATTCAAATAAAATTAGCCACATCAACAGACCTATTCCAAGGGACTATGTGTACACAACTTCATACAAATTTGTTGAGTGGTTGCAAAGTTATTAAGGTGCAAACTATGCAAAGCTGGATGACTGTTCGTGAAAATGGAAAAAAAACATGAATGTTTAGGGATGTTTGAGACACAGTATCTCAGAAATCACATAGGCAGTTCACATGAACGTAGCCACATTTACCGATCTACCCCACATGATTGCGCTTGTAATGTTTCATGTACATACGTTGAACGGTTGCAAAGTTATTAAGGTGCAAAGTACATGAAACAGGATGACTGAGAAATTTGAAGTATTTTCATATAGAACATCTAACTTTTCTGCTTCTGTGTGTAAATATCATCCACAAAGTAAAGTGGGGCAAAACATCAAAGGCAGCACATCACGATATATCACACTGCATGCAAAAAACATTGCGGACAACAATACTGCATATTACCAGCCCACAGTGTTCTGCCAGACCCCACAGGGCCCCATCAAAGATGGAGGGATGGCGATGGCAGCAGACAAGGGGTGGTACCCATTTGGCATGGCACCGGGACTTATGAAGAGTGACTGCAGTGCCACACTGACCAGCAGAGAACAATCATAATGCCACCGTGATGCTGCACCATCAGCTGCAGAAGGCCAACAGTGGCCAGGCACCTGGAAGCCAAACAGCCACAGTAGGGACTCCACATGAGACACCATAGCCATGGATCCTGGTGCCTGCACCCCATGGATGAAAGTGCTCCCTTACAGTCCTGTGAGCCCCAGGAATGCAGGCCTACCTACCGCCCCTGAACCTGCCCAACAGACAGTCTGCCTACCCTAGCCATGGACAATGCTACCCATGTCCATGGTGCCCCTGCACCAAGGAGGACACCTACATCTTGTGCATCTGTTCTGGTCATCCTGCTGCCTGTGATCTGCAGCACAGTGCCTTACATGGGAAAAGATAGCCCCCATCCAAGCATCAGCCACAGAGGCAGTGAAGTGGTACAAGCATGTGTGCCATGGATGGCAAAGGACACCGGAGCATTGTAGTGTCCCACACTGCCATCACGGACATCAACACACACATGATAGTAGTGGGAGTAGGAAGGCCGGAAGCACCAAGAGTGATAGCCACAGACTTGCACCCATAGCTGGGAGGCTATTCCATGCCCCCTACAGGCTGCACATGGACATACTACACCTGGAACAAGAGCATAGTAGTATTGTTGCCCATGATGGTTTTTACATGCAGTGTTATCAACCACATTGTGCTACCTGCAATGTTTTGTCCCGCTTTATTTTGCGGGTGATACTTGCACATGGAAGCAACTTTTCCCATAGGAAACAATGGGAAAATTAAGAATTTAATAATTTTTGAATGGATTAATATTTTTTCACCAAACATTCAAAAGATACATCTGTGAGCAAAGGCTTTCTACACTGAAAAGTAAAGTAATTTCTGAGATACAGGTAGACAAAGAAAAGACAATAAAACCTGGTCAATTTAGAGATTTATGAACTTTAATAACTTTAGAACTGCTCAGCAGATACAGATGACATTTTATACATCATGAGATCTACTCATAGAGATTATACATGCCAAATTTTGTGTGAATCTGTTCAACGGTTCCAAAGTTATTAAAGTTCAAACATGTAGCTTTAACATGGAAGTCTGCACTCAACCCTACTATACTGGCACTACTGAGCCAGTATTATAGAGGCATGATAGTGCCCCTATAGTTAAGGTTCAGTAGCAGTGTTTACGTTAAACCTCACATTTTGCACTTTAATAACTTTGCAACCATTCAATGGATTTGCACAAAATTTGACATGCACTGTAATGTAGGGTATATCTCTTGATGTGGCAAGTTTCATTCTAGTTGGGTGTGTTTATTCTGAGATCTGGATAGTGAAAAAAAGTTAAAATCCACCTTTTTTTCTGTTTTCCCTCATCACTTTGTGGCTAGACGGTGTGGAATGTATGCATGATTTTTGAAGGGTATAAATAACTTTGGTAGTAGAACAGACAGCAACAATTTGGTACAATAATATTAATCTGTTACAAAGTTATTACGTTTTTAAGTTCCCATTATATCCTATAGGACTTTTCCAAACATTCCAGTCTTTAGGATAGGTGCTTTTTCTTGACAAAGGATTTGATCTCACAAAAAGGATCGAGTCTTGTGAGAGCATTCCTTTTTCATGAGAACACAAATCCATTTTCGTGAGAAAAAATTCCTTTCTCTTGAGCTGCCATTTTGTTTCACTTTTTAAAAAAAAAAAAAATTTGAAAACCCACAAAAATACAGTACAGTAGACACACCAAGGCATGTATCTTCCTCATTGGGACTCCCATACATGGATTCTGAGGTTGTTTTATGTGTAAGAAACCTCAGAGGGTGTTTTTTTCAGGCTTTTACATTCCTTTTTTGTGACTCGCTAACTTTCTTTTTGTGAGCCATGAAGTTAGCAAGTTGTGAAAAAGTAATCCTTTTCCATTAGCCTCTGATCACTATACACAGTTTTGCAAGCATTTGTTTTGTCAACATCGGGGTGCACAATCCCTCTGTCAGTAGTAGAAGCCCCTCACCAGTGTGGTACACTGGGGAGCCAACTCCCAGTGTTTCAGATAACAAAAACACACACCCTGCCTGTGTGGGACACTGGGGAGCCCACTCCCAGTGTCCCATGATGTATTCTTCCTACCTGCTAGTGTGGGACACTGGGTAGCCCACTCCTAGTGTCCCCCCAAAATATTTTGTGTTTGCAAAAATCAGGGGTGCCCAATACCTGTGTTGGTACTAGAACCAACCCTCCCTGCCAGTGAGGGACACTGGGGAGCCCACTCCAAGTGTCCCAGTTATTTCCAACAGCCCCCAGTACTGTGGGACACTAGGGAGCCCATCCCCGGCATCCCAAAACCTTGCTTAATGTCTCTGAAAATAGAAAACAATCCCACATCTTTTTTTTTTTAGGGTTTGGGTTAAGGTTAGGATTTGGGCATTAGGGTTAGGGTTAGTGTTTGAGGTCAGGTTTGGGGTTGTAGTTAGGGTTAGTGGTTTAGGGTTAGAGGGCTACAGTTAGAGTGAGGGATTAAGGGCTAGGATTATTGTTCAGGCTAGAGTTACAGTTGGAGGTTAGGATTATGGGGTTAGAGTTGGGGTAGGGGTCAGGGGTTAGGGTTAGGGGTTAAGGTTAGGGTTGGGGTAGGGTTAGGGTTGGGTTTAGGGTTAGTGGGTTAGGATTAGGATTAGGGTCAGGGGTTAGGGTTATGGTTAGGGGTCAAGGTTAGGGCATTAGGGTTATGGTTATGTTAGGGTTGAGGATAGAGTTAGGGTTAGGGTTAGGGCTAGGGTATGGTTGGGGTTATGGTTAGGGGGATAGGTTTAAGGTAGGGGTTAGGGTTGTGGGTTAGCAAAAACACATAAATGTAAGGATTTTTGAGACTCTGAATCTCAGAACACACAAAAGCGATTTAAAAAAATTGCCAGCTCAACAGACCTGTGCCATGAGATTGTGCATGCAAAATGGCATGCAGATCCCTTGAATGGTGGCAAAGTTATTAAGTAGTTAAATACACAAAACAGGATGACCTGTTATTAAAAATGAAAAAAACATGTTAATGTAAGGAAGTCTGAGACGTTGTATCTCAGGAACCACACAACTGATTTAAAGGAAATTTGGTACACAAACAGATCTACCCCATGAAATTACATGTGCAAACTTTCATCAGCATCTGTTGAATGCTTGCAAAGCTACTGAGGTGCAAATTATGCAAAACTGGATGACTGCAAAAATGGAAAAAACATTTACATTTAAGGATGTTTGAGACACATTATCTTGGAAACCACATAAGCAATTTAAATGGCTTTAGACATGTTAACAGGTGTACCCCATGAAATTCAGCCTGCAAAATATCATGCACATTCTTTTAACAATTGAAAAGTTAGTAAGGTACAAAGTATGCAAAACTGGATGATTGCAAAATCTGAAAAAAAAAATGTACATTTAAGGATGTTTGAGACACAGAATCTCAGAACCCACACAAGTGATTCAAATAAAGTTAGCCATACCAACAGACCTACACCAAGAGATTATGCATGCACAATTTTATACAAAGTCATTAAATGGTTGCAAAGTTATTAAGGTGCAAATTATGCAAAACTGGATGACTGGTTGCGAAAATGGAAAAAAAACATGTACGTTTATGGATGTTTGAGAAACAGTATCTCAGAAAAAGCACATGTGATCCACATGAAATTAACCACATCTACAGACTGACCCCAGAAATACACTTGCAATACTTTATTCACATTCATTGAACAGTTGTAAAGTTATTAAGGTGCAAAGTATGCAAAACTGGATGACTGTGAAAATAAAAGTATTTTCTTGCAGAACATCTAACTTTTCCCATAGGAAATAATGGGAAAATCAAAAATTACTTTTAAATGGATTAGTATTTTTTTCACCAAACCTTCAAAAGGCACATCTGCGAGGCAAAGGCTTTCTACCCTGAAAATTTCAGACCACAACGTAAAGCCATTTCTGAAATACAGGTGGACAAAGAAATGGCAAAAACAGGTAAATTTAGGGATTTTTTAACTTTAATAACTTTAAGTTTGCACCCAACCCTAATATACTGCACTACTGCACCAGCATAACATATTCATTGTAAACAACTCCGTTAATGCAACAGTTAGGGTTGATAGTACAGCGACAAAAGTTTGGAAAGTCGATGTTTGGGTTGCCATCCATACCACCACCGCCCCCCCCACCCTCCACACACCAACAGGCATCGAGGTGTACTATGGGGTCATCATACCCAACTCTCACCCCATTCCATGTGTAAACAAGCTGGCATGGTACAGTATAGGAGAATGGGGTGAGAGTTAGGCCTGATGACCCCATGGCACATCCAGACACCTGTTGGTATGTGGAGGGTGTGGAGAGGGTGGTAGAGGTGGCAACCCTAACATTGACTTTCCAAACTTTTGTCGCTATGCTATCAGCCCTAACTGATGCATTAATGGAGTTTCTTGGAATGAATTTCCCTTCTTTTTGAGAAATTGTAATGTAACTGGTATGTGGTTGTTATAGCGCAAGGCCCCCATTCATGCTGCCCATTTTTGCATAATGGTATGCATAAGTGTGAGCTTGGGACCCCTGGGCCCTGCGCTCTCACTTACACAAAAGTACAGAGACATACTGCATCCCTAGAGTCATGAAAATGAACCATTCTGACACTAATTTGGTAATATCTCAGTAACCATAGCAACTATGAAAAAAATTCTACTGCAATTGCAATTATGACTTGGAAACCTCCATACATGCTAAAGGTGGACTAAGCTGCCCAGAGTGAGAAATCCATACCTCGTATCATTTTTGAAATACAGGTGTCGAAAGGTGCCAGGGGCACCACAATGTTATCCTTTGGGAAATTTCTCAACTTTGGAACAACATAATTATGTAACCAATTTAATTTTTTTCCACCAAATCAACAAAAGGCACATCCATGGGGCAAGGGCTTGCCACCCTGAAAATTTCATCTCAAAGGTCCTAACCATTGTCTTACTATGAAGTGGCAAAGAAACTGGTGTTTTGGGGCTGTTTTGCACATTATACAGCATTTTTTGCACATTATGTAATTTGCCAAAGACACAGCTGTATCTTTTGCACATTATTTAATGTGTGAAAGATACTGTCTTTCACATATTATGTAACTGTTGTATCTTTTGCACATTATTTAACTTGCGCAATTGAAATGTTACTCATGTAGTTTCCATAGGTGGGAGTGCGGGCCTATCTTTCACACATTTTGTAACTTGCAAAAGATACAACAGAATCTTTCACACATTATGTAATTTGTGAAAGATATAACAGTGTAAGTTGCAAAAGATACAACAGTAACTTTTGCACATTGTGCAACTTGCGCAAGTGAAATGTTACTCATTTGATATCGATAGGTGGGAGCGCAGACCCTTCTGGCCCTGTGCTCCCAGCCACCCATAAGTGTAGATGCATAGTGCAGGAGGGCCTTGTGCTCCCAGTTTTGTATAATTGGATTCATAGTTGGGAGCACAGGCCCTCTGGGCCCTGCGCTGCCACCCATCCTTAAGTGCGGAGACATAGCACAGGAGGGCCCTGTACTTTCAGTTTTGCAGTATCAGATCCATACTGTAGGTGAGAGCACAGGGCCCCCCATCCACCCATGAGGCAAGGTAAGGCAAATTTTATTTAAAAGACACCCATTCCTGGAGGCTCTGAGCACCGTACATAAAACTTGACATACAACAACTTGCAATAAATAAAACATTATCAAAGCACTATAATAAATAAAAAGGAGTTACAAAATAATAATAAAAGAAAATCATGGAAATAGGCAATATAGCAGGTCAGGACAGGAAAATATTTATCTAACTGGGTCAGGAAAAGCCTGTGCAAACAGGAAGTCCTTGAGGCGCACCTTGAATACCTCCACTGAAGGGGCCTCCCTTATAGATGGAGGTAGCAAATTCTACAGTATGAGGCCAGTGATGCTAAAAGCTCTATCACCAGCAGTTTTTAATGTCATCCTGGGAATCGCAAGGAGACCCCTTGAGGAGGAATGGAGGGAGTGGACAGAGGTAGCAGGTATTAGAAAATCCACCAGGTAACCAGGGCCCAGGACATGTAGAGCCTTAAAGGTGAGCAAGCCCACCTTAAAGAGCATCCTCCATCTAACTTGCAGCCAGTGCAGTTCACGCAGCACCAGGGTAATGTGGCAATACTTTGAGTGACCGTCAACAACCTGGCAGCTGCGTTCTGCACTAGCTGCTGTTGGCAGAGGATACCTCCCAAGACCCCAAGGTACACCGCATTACAGTAATTGAGCCTCGACGTCACAAAGGTATGCACTAAGGTAGGGAGGTCCAGTGGCTTAATCCTGGCTGTATTCCTCAGATAGGAAAAAACTGGTATGAACCATGGCCGACACCTGAGCCTCTAGTGTCAGGCTGCTTTCCAGAACAACACCCAGGTTATGTACCCTGGAGGAGACCTTCAAAGACACAGAACCCAGGACAAATCCTGTCTCTGTGCCCGAAGCCATCTTATCATGCCCTCTGTTTGACTCAACTACCAGTACCTCTGTCTTATCGGGGTTCAGTCACAACCAGCTGGGAGCCATCTAGTCACAGATTTCAGCAAGGCAGCTGTTAAGCACATCCACTGTGTTAAATGTCTCAGGTGCAAAGAAAAGATACGGCTGATATCATCAGCATAACAATGAAAACCCAAGCCATATTTCCTAATGAGCGGTCCCAGGGTCAGCATATACACGGCGAACAACATTGGTGACAAGACCAAACCCTGAGGTACTCCACAAGACAGGGGACTATGAGAGGAGGAGAAATTCCCCATCACTACCCTTTGCTTCCTGTTTGTGAGAAAGGACTCAAACCAGCAGATGGCTGTGCCAGTGAGTCCACAAAATTTCCTTAGGTGGTCAAGCAACACACAATGGTCCACCATGTCAAATGCTGAGGAGAGATCGAGGAGAATGAGAATTGTCCCTTCCCCTCGATCTGTCGCCCTGAGAAGGTCATTATGCACCCAGACTAATGCAGTTTCTGTGCTATGCCTCACCCAAAACTTAGACTGGAGAGGCTCATATAGCTCAAAAGCCACAAGCTGCTCTTCAGCTGAAGTGCCATGATCTTCTCAACAACCTTACCCAAAAATGGAAGGTTGGAGATTGGATGGTAATTTGCCTTGACATCACGGTCCAAAGATGGCTTTTTCAGAAGGGGTCTTACCAAATGTCCCCTTCAAGGTATTGGGAAAGACCCCCTAAGACAAGGAGCACCGGACAATCAAGGCAAACACTGGGCAAACGGAGTTGACACATTCCATCAAGAAACATGTCAACACCAGGTCCAGTTTACAATATGTGTGCCTCAACTTGGAAACAACCCCAATGACCTCAGCCACCTCCACTGATCTAAATATGCCCCAACTAGGTGGAGTGCTCTGTGGGCATCTGAGGTGATCACTGTCAGCCAAATATTGGCTCACTGGCAAAATTCCATGCCTGATGGCAGACACTCTGTCCAAGAAGAACTGAACAAACTCTTCGCATAAAGCATTTGAAAAAGCTTTACTCAGCTGCAGACAGACTGGGTTTAGCAGCCTATCTACAGTCCAAAAAAGCAAAGTTGGTTGATTCTTCCTGGCAGCAATCTTCCTGGGCAGGAACTCTGCCTTCTTACAGTTTATTGCCCCTGGTACTCACCATAGTGAGCATACAGGGCCAGCTTGGGCCAGCTTGTCTGCCTCCAGGTCGGTCTTCCGTCAGCAGTGCTCCAACCTCCAACCCCAAATCTTCATCACCTTAAGTGTAACAGCATTGGGTAGGAGGGCCCAGTGCTCCCAGTTTAGCATAAATTGTATGCATAGGTGAGAGGTCATGCCTTTGGGCCTTGTGCTGCCACCTATCCATAAGAACAGACACATTGCAAAGGCCTAGAGGCATTCCAAGTAACCCATGTACTGCAAATGTGGCAATATCTCACTAACCATAGTAACTTTGGAAAAAAAAATTCCTTTGCAGTTGTAGTCCTGACATGGCCATCTCCACACATGCTTAGTACACCTAAATGTGTACTAAGCAGTACGTAGCAAAACAATCTGTATCTCAAGCTGTTTTCGAGATATAGACGCCGAAAGGCGCCATAGCCACCACAGTGTTATCCTATGGGAAAATGTGCTACTTCAGACTGCTGCAACTCTGGCAGCAGTTAAAGTTTTTCACCAAACCAGAAAAAGGCACATTTTTTTAATTTATTTCATAATTCGGATTTACAACCTTTGAGTCAATGACTCATTTACAAAGGCACCTCATTGCAGGGAGGGTAGACAACAATTGGTGGTGGAGTACTACAATGGAGAGCATTACAGGTGAGATACAATAAAAGAACACACAAAGCAATTCCAGTAATACAAAGGTGTACAAAGGCTTCAATTAGTTACAATTAGTCTAGTATATAAATAATAAGGTACCGTTAGGGGTTCTAGAGAGCAATACCTGGGGTAGAAGAGGTGTTTGCTGGGGGAGAAGGCAGTCCGGAAGGACGTTGTCTTTAAATTGGGCCAGGTAGAGCTCTAGGTATGGGCCGGTCAGGGGCATTTATAGCTCCGAGTGTCAGTGAGGTGGGGCAAGGGCTTGCCACCCTACAGATTTCAGCTCAAAGATCCTAACCATTGTCTTGCTATTAAGTGGCAAAGAAACCGGTGTTTTGGGAATGTTTCCCATATTAAACAGTATCTTTTGCACATTATTTATTTATTTATTTATATTTTGATAACCAGGTAAGCTCACTGAGACCAGAGGGCCCATTTTCAGGAATGACCCAGATTAGTTACAGACATAGATTACATACATTGGCAGGAGTATACAGTAGATAAAACATTTATTGGATAAGGCAATAGAGTACATCACAGAGCATGTCAGGTACATGCACACAGCAATTACATCAGACATATGACAACATTAACACAAAAATGCTTTGAGGGAGAAGTGGTACCCACAATATGCAGGATAATATAGTCACACCGTGGATTCATACTGTGGGGGCTAGTGACTACAGCCACAAGACCAAGCTCCGAGCAAGCAATTACAGCCACAGAGACTAAGCCCCAGCAGATATACTTTCAAGCCTGACTTAAAGCCTAGAACAGTGTGACAGTTTGCCAAGTCCACAGGGAGAAGGTTCCATAGATGTGGGGCAGTGTATCAAAAGGAGCACTTGCCGTTGTTTGTTCGGACACAAGAAATGTCAAGGGGACAGCCAGTAGAGGATCTCAGATCCTGGCCCCAGACTTTGGGATTGTGCAGACCACGCAAGTGAGGAGGAGGGCCAACAGTGGTAAATTTAAAGGTCAGGCTTAAAGAGGAGTAGGCCAATTTATGTTGTATTGTAGGCCAGTTGAGATCAGCAAGGACCTCACAGTGGTGCCTTCTAGGTGGGAGTTTGTAGCGAAAAGAGCCATCCTACGATAGAACTTGGTTAGTTTTCTTAGTTCACCTTCCCTTAGGAACTGCAGTAGGGGAGCCCCATAGAGGAGGGAGGGGAGTAGGGTGGCGTTCGCTGTGGCATAACGAGCCTCAAGAGAAAGAGAGTCTCCCAGCCTATAGAGAAGTCCTAACTTCTGGTGGGTAGACTTTACAACAGAGTCAATGTGGGGTTTGTAGGTCATCTCCTGACCAAGCAGGACCCCGAGGTACTTGTTCTTGTCCGTGACCTCCACTTTCTGCTCTTGGGCAGTGTGAAGCTGAGGCATGCCATGCCGGTCTGTACTAAGGCATCTAGACCCAAACATGACTGCCTTCATTTTTTCTTCATTTAACACATGTGAGTTTGAGGAGAACCAGGCTTCCAGTGCAGCAAGACTGGTCTGGAGGTTGGCATTGATTATGCTAGGAAGTGGATCACTGCAGTAGATGACAGTATCATCTGCATAGAGGATGACATTGACAAAGAGGGTAACTAACAGGGGACCAAGGATTGAGCCCTGGGGTACCCCGGAGATAACAGGTTTAGCACTAGACTGGATTCCTCTCCAGAGGACATTTTGGTTTCCATTGAGCAAGTAGCTCTTGAACCATGTAACAGAGAGACCATCCAGTCCTAGTAGGTGAAGTTTGGAGAGGAGAAGCTCATGGCTGACCAAGTCAAATGCCTTGGATAGGTCAATGAATAGACTCCCATTGGGGAGCCATGGTCCATTGCATTGAGGATGTCCAATTTGAGCTAGATAAGGGCTGTATCAGTGCTGTGACCTTTCCTAAAGCTGTGTTGAATGTCAGCTAGGAATAGGTGCCTTTCAAGGTAGTCCTGTATTTGATTGTAGACTAATCTCTTCTGCACCTTTGCAAGAGGGAAGAGAATAGAGATTGGCCTGTAGTTTCCCCATGTTGTCCTGGGGCCCTTTTTTATCAATGGAGACAATGGTTACCACCTTCCATTTACCTGGGACCTTTCCTTCAAGGAGGGACCTATTGATGAGCATGGTGACAGGTCGGGAGCTAGCCGGGGCAGTGGTCCACAAAAGTCTAGGTTCAAGCAGGTCATGTCCTAGAGAGGAATCCGGGTTGGTACGTTGCAGAAGGGGAAGTACCTCAGCAGGTTTGACAAGCTTCAGATAAAATTGGGGTCTAGAGTGTTCCCAGGCAGTACCTCTGTCTCTGGGGGCACCAGAGAGCATGTGGGATTTGGTTCCACCAGGATTGGAGAAAATGACACTAAACACCTCAGCAACTAAGGAGGGATCATTGGTTAGGGTATCGCTAACCAGGAGTGCTCCCTCTTGGGCACTGGGGGCACCCTTTAATAGCAGATTTATTTGGCCCCAGAATTTCTTTGGATCCCGTAGGTGTCTAGATTGGAGATCTCGTAGGTATTTAGATTTAGCCAACTTGGAAGCTTTCTTGCATTGATTCCTCAGCTCTCTATACCTCTCTCAGTTGATTTTCAGGCCAATGGATTTGAAATGTACCCAGGCCCGGTCACGAAGCAACATGCTATGTTTGAGGCTAGAGTTAAGCCATTTATGGCATTTACCCTGTACCCTTAGTTTCTTGCAGGAGGCATGTACATTGGCCACAGAAGTAAAAGTGTTGGTAAAAAAGTCAACCGCCTCATCTAGGGTAGAGAGGGAGATTAGGGGATCCCAGTTTACAGCACATAGGTCAGAGCAAAATGCATCTAAAGAGAAGCTGCTGTAGTTTCTGGCTTCAATTACTCTGGCAGGCAGTTTGGGAAGCCCATTGGACCAGATACAGAAAATTGGTGAATGATCACTCAAAGAGTCTGCCATGACTCCAGCAGTCTGTATGCGGTCCGGACTTGATACTAGGGCCTTGTCAAGTAATGTATGGTTGCCAGTCCTGGCATTGTGCCTTGTGGGCTAGTCAATTACTTGGGTCAGATTGGTATCGTATACAGGGTTCTTACTGAGGGAGGCCTCCAGTGAGAGCCAATTTAGGTCAAAATCCCCCAGGAGAATCATCTCCTCCAGGGAGTGTTCTGCCAAGGTATGAGTTAGTGATTCGAGGAAAGACGTAGCCATTTGGGGTGGGAGGTAGACACACCCTATGTACAAGGGTTTAGTGTCTCCGAGAAGCACCTTTACAAAAATTATCTCATTCACAGAGTCACAGAGGGGAGAGTGGTCAATCTGCATTGCATTAAGACTACTCTGGATGTAGATGAGAACCCCCCTGCCTCTCTTCCTAACTCAGTCCTTCCTAAATGCATTATAGCCAACTAGGTTAGTTTCATGGGGAAGGATGTGGGGTTGGAGCCAGGTCTCAGTCACTGTGAGTATACTGGGTTTGTAGAGTGCAGTCCAGGCTTCAAGGGCATGGATTTTGTGCCTTAGGCTACCTATGCTCATGAGCACCACTTTGAGTCCTCTGGCATTAGCCCAGTGAGGACTAGTAGGGTCGCTGAGTATGGAGTTGGAGGGGTGGGGTCCAAGGTTAGATTCCACACACCTCCAAGGCAAGCTTTAGCCGAGCAAGGTATCTGATAATTCTAGTGGGAGTTGAGAGAAGCTTCCTTAAGTCACTCAGGGAGATGTGGTAGTTTGAAGTTTATGTTTGAAGTTTATTGTTCTAGAATTGACACCTTTGAGCCAAGGCTCTTTTACAAAGGTTCCACATCATTAAGTATAAAAACATAGTAGACAGTGTTACAAACAATCAGTAAGCCGTTTAACAAAATAGATTGTAACAGGTTCCATGTCTGGTTAAGCCATGCATGGCTAGTAGTAATGAATTGTTCCCCCCACCTGAGTATCTGGGGATACAGGGGAGTGGTGACCGGGGTTAACATCAGGATCCAAGGGACTATAGCCCCAGGAGTAGAGAAGGTCAGTACCCAGTATTAGCACCATGTAGGTAACAGCAGGCAAGAGACCCAAACACCGCATGATAGAGTCAGGTCAGTGTAAGGGTTGAAAAAAAGAACTTTCCCTTACAGTGGTGGAGGAGAGGAGTAGGATACAATAAGTATTTATTTACCATTCATGGCAGAATGAACCACATATCATAACTGCTTTGGGGGGGGGGCTGCACTTGTGGAGCTGCCTCTTGTACTAAAAGGGGAATGATAAGTTGTTTTTTAAATAACTATTTTTAACCAACTATTGAAGGATCAACCAAATGTCAGAGCTACAATGGGGGGGCTGCAGGTCATTCAGCTACCTGATAAATCAGATATTTGGGAGGGGTTGTTATAAGTAGGGGTTGTGTTGGGGGCCCAAAACATTTGTTGTATAAACAGAAGATGACATGGCCTGACTGAAGAGATCATATTTATCTTCACTTGAGGCCAATGACATCAAGATATCATTGGACTCTCGTGAAGATAAATATGATAACTTCAGTCAGGTCGTGTCATATCCCATAGATATATATATAAAATAGGGTTGTGGTAGCACCCCATAGGTAGGATTGAGCAGGCACTTTAATGTTAAACCCCAAATTTTGCATGTTAATAACTTTACAACTGTTCAACAGATTTGCACAAAATTTTGATTAGAAGTGTCGGGTGGTAGATTTTTTGATTCAACATGTTTTATTTCCATCGAATTTGAGGATTTCATTCAGCGAATCATCAAAAAATATATATTTTTTTTCACCAATTGTTCCTTGTTTTTTCCTCATCATGCTGCAATCACTCCATTTGGAATTTTGGTCTACAATTGTCAGAGTAGAAAGAGGTTGTCCCAAGGAACAATCCAGCCTTGGTTTGGTGAAAAAATATTAATCCGTTCCAAATTTATAACATTTTGACATTTTGGGTTCTGAGCATGCTCAGTTCAGTCTTCGCGATAGATGCACAGTTTTGTTCAATGATTCCTGGTCATGAACAGCTCATGTACAGTGAGTGCAAAAAGGGATTTGGAATTCTCAGAAAATCCCTTTTGTGAGAAAATCCCTGTTCATCGGCTGCCATTTTGTTTTCTCACTTAGGGGAGAAAACAAAATCTTATAACTTGCAACTGGGATGTGTTTTGTGAAAACCAAGGAATGGGTTTTGGTGAGGTGGACATCCTCTACCCACCCATGTCTTTATGTTGTTTAAAGTAATTTGAAATACTACACTATTAAAGTTTAAAATCCCTTTTCGCAATCGCTTTTTGCCAGCCGATCCCTTTTCGCAAGATCAGCTGGTGAAAAGGAATTTTAAAGTTCACTGCCCCGTTCCATTTTTTTATGTCCCAACATCATGGAGCCCAATTCCTGTGTTGGCCTTTATCCCTGAACCCTCCAGTAATATTGTGCACTGGGGAGCCCACCCCAGTGTCCCGAAATCTGTTTTTTTTTTATATTTTCCCTGAAAAAAAGAAAACACCCAATGTCTTTTGCATGGAATTGCTACTTGCAAAGCAGAATCCTGCATCGAACTTCTATTTTTGAAGAAGAATCCTACATTGAACTGTCATTTTCAATGCAGAATCCTGGGGACAAAAAAGGAGGAGGTGTTGCAATATATATAAGAACTGAGATTCAGTATTCAGCTTTTAGTAAACTGCAGCAAAAATCTGAAATTGAATCAATATGGGTAGTGATAAGATCTCAAAATGAGAAAAATATATATCTGGGACTATTATAGGCCACCAAATTCTATTAATTGCATAAAGGATGAGATAAAGTTTATGGCTTTGGAAGGGGACATCTTTATTACAGGCAATTTCAATTATCCTGAGATAAACTGGAATAGTAAAGACTTTAGGGGCCAGATATTCAAAACTTTGTGCTGGGCAAAAAACCGTTTGCGCAGGTTTAGCGTGGGATGAGCGTGGGTCTGCCATATTCAAAAGGCCAAATAGCGCGGGCAAACTGCATTAGCGCCGGGCAAGATTATAATGTATGCAAGGGGCAAACTGACATGAATACAGGCGCAATGCTATATTCAGCGACTAGCGCCGTGCTAAGTGGTTTTGCATGACTTAGCACGGTGCACATTACCGCCCAGGAAAAGCTTGTCTTAATCCTGGGCAATCAGCTTTGCGTGACACTATGGCTTTGTACGGTGTTTGCGCGGGTTTAGTGCGGGTTTTGCATGACCCTTACAAATAAATATGACACATAGATAAAGCCAAACATAGAGGAAGCATACTGCTAACTGATGGCATCACAATGATGCCATCATCTGCCATCATCTGCCACCAGTCCCAGCCATGCCAGGCAGTAAGTGGTGACCCTGCCACCAGTGGACAGCACGGCAGTGTGGCCATACAGCACACACCTGCGGACCGCACTTCTGTGGACACCAACAGATGCCAGCACACACATGCAGCACTGTAGGCATGGAGGATGTTGAGGGGAGCATGTATGGGTGGCAAGGGTGTGCTACAGACCAGGTGTGGCCACAAGGCTGGGACACATCATGCAGTGTACATGGGCAAGTATTGGGAATACCCCAACACCAGTGTGCCGTTCGGATAATATATGCCCCCCCGGCCACATACCTCACAGCTGTACAACTGCCATAGCACACAAAGCCAGAAATATACATGTCACTGTGAGCATCCATGCCACAGGTGCAGCATTTGTGGGTCACACAACAGCGTAACAGTAATGTCCAGTGTCAGTAAACACCCGCAGGTTGGGCCTCTCACTGTGTATAGTGCAGTCAACATCACTGCCCTACACACCATAGGCATTGCTGTGTCCACACACTACTGGCCCCCTTGCTACTGTAGTTTCTGCTGTGCACTGTAGCATGCCCTACAGTGTGACAGTTGCATGCAGCACCACCACCACCTGTGCCTATGCTGTCTTGTCCCCTGGGGTACAATATGCTATGCTATGCTGTACTGTTTACATGTAGCCTGCAGCTATCATCATGCACTGCCAGACTGACCTACAGGTGGAGCTGCGGTTGGACCTGGTCAGCCCCTGTACTTTCAGACTGACCTACAGGTGGAGCTGCGGTTGGACCTGGTCAGCCCCTGTATTTCCAGACTGACCTACAGGTGGCTCTGTGGGACCCTGCAGTAACGCTGGGCAAACTGCATGCAAATCAGGGTATAATGAGATACTAATCCAGTTGTTTGCCCAGAGACTGCCTAAGTAGGCTCACATTTGCATGGCACTTTTGAATATGGCACATTTTCGCTCCAGGCAAACGTGTTTGCTCTGGGCTAACTGCTTAGCTCCTCGCTAATGCCACGCTAATGTGTTAGTGCGGTGCTACCGGTACGGGGAATATTATACAGTTTTGATCACTGTTCTTTCACATCTGCTGCTTCCTGCAGCTGTACTGAGTCCATGCATTTGCTGGCACACACATTGGCCACGTAGTTCGTCTGTGCCTGCCCTCACGTTGCTGTGTACTGTGTTGTTGTTGTGGGTTGCACTTCCTGTTTGCTTTATTCAGTGCTGTCTTATTCCAGGGCTATGTTTGCCCTGCACTCCCAGCCCAGTTTGCATGGCCTCCTTACCATGCTATATTCAGAAGCTGTTTGCCCTGGGCTGTTCCTTTTGAATATAGCTTGCTCTGTGCTCTGGGCTAAGTTTGCCCACCGGGCAGTGCTAATTTTGCCCCGGGGCAAAGTTTTGAATATCTGGCCCTAAACATCTTAATAATAACAGTTTAGTTGAAGTGCTCAGGATGAATAGGCTAAGGGGTGAGAAGAATCTTGAACTACTTGTAACAAACAGAGTAGATATAACACAGAATATAAAAATAAGGGATCATTTAGGTACCAGCGACTATGATTTATTGAAGCAATAGTAAAAAAAAACAATAATATTTACAAGGGGACTAACTGTGATCAAGAATTACAATAAGGCCAATTTTGAAGAAATCAAAGAGGATTTGGCAAACTGGGATTGGGAAACATTTCAAAAATGAAAGCGTAAATGAAATGTTTGAATTAGAGGATAAGTATATCCCAAACAAAAAAAAAGTATATAAAAAGAGGGAAACGGCCACAGTGGTGCACAAGGAAGATAGTAAAAATGAGAGCAATGCTTATAAAAAAAATGAAAACAGCGGGTATGTTAGTTGATCCAGAAGATTATAAAGACATTTAAAGAAGCCTTAAAAGATTGATTAGAAGGGAAAGAGGTCAACAGGAATTTAATTTACGACATAGAAAAAAACAACGGAAAGAGCTTCTATGTGTATATCAACAGCCAAAATAAACCTAGCAATCAAATAAGCCCATTGGATGTTAACAGAACTGTAATAAATACACCTAGTGAAACTGCGGAATCATTTAATTATTATTTTTGCTCAGTTTTTGATGCAAAAAGCAGGCAAAGTACGAATAGTAAAAATAATAGGATCTACCAAAATGTTTCCCTAGAAATAAAGAGCACTGATATCGAGGAATTATTAAACAAATTAAAACATTACAAATCACCTGGTCCAGATCAACCGCACCCCCGTTTTTTAAAGGAAATTAGGGAATATATTTCTAAACTGCTTGCAGTATTATATAATAACTGCTTTAGCTTGGGAATAGTTCCTAAAGATTAGAAGTTGGCTGCAGTGGTACCATTGTACAAGAAAGGGGACAGATCATTTAGGTCAAACTATAGGCCAGTTAGTTTAACATCAATATTGGGTAAGATAGCCAAAACACTCCTGAAAAATAAAATTGATGAGAATCTAAAAATAACAGGTTTCAATGACATGACACAGCATGGTTTTAAACAAAATCAAGCATGTATTACCAACCAGCTATGATTTTATGAACAGGTCAGTAAGAAATTTAGATCTCAATATTCTGATCGATGTATGTTTCTCAGACTTTCAGAAGGTCTTCGATAAGATTCCTCATACTAATTTAATAAAGAAGCTTATGAGTATGGGTATTGACGCAAGAATAATCCAGTGGATAACTGACTGGTTGAATGAGAGGAAACAAAATGTAAGAATATTGGGATCATATTCTGGACATAGATGTGTGGCAAGTGGGGTGCCACAGGGCTCGGTTTTAGGTTCAATCCTTTTTGCTCCATACATCAGTAACTTACATCATAATATTAATAACTGTGTAGTAAAGTTTGCCAATCACATTAAACTAGGAGGCCCTGTGGATACATTAGAAAATATTAAGTTGAGAGTGGACTTGGAAAGGATAGAAGAGTGGTCAAAAATCAACAGAATGCCCTTTAGTGTTGAGAAATGTACGGTGATGCACTTCGGAAAATCCAATAACAATTTTACATACATGCTGGATGGCAAACAACTGGCTGCTGTAGGTGATGAAAAAGACTGTGGTGCTATAATTGGTAAGCATCTGAGCTTTGAAACACATAGGACAAAAGTAATACAGAAAGCACATTTTATAATTAAATATATAAAAAGATTTATTGATAAAAGTAAAGAGTTTGTCATCCCTATACAAAACTTATGTTAGATCACACATAGATTACAGTACCCCCTTATGGAATCCCTACATGCTGGGAGAGGTTGGTAGACTGGAAAGAATTCAGAGAAAGATAACAAGACTGATAAGACCATTTAGAAACTATGAGTATCAAGATTAGGTAACAAACCTGGGTCCCCTCACTTTAGAACAGAGAAGGCTAAGAGGTGATCTCTTAACCATGTTTAAAATCATTAATGACCCTGAGCTAGTTAAAGAAATGGGTATACAAATCCAAGACAAGTCACATAATTTGAGGGGTCATAAGCGACAAATAAAGTTGGATATAGTCAAAAAAATGTTAGATCCCATTCCTTCACTCATAGAACAGGAAGTATCTGGAATACACTATCCAATGATGTTGTCATGAGTGAATCTCTAAATATCTTTAAGAATAAAATTGATAAACTAATAATTGATCATGGATGTAATTGGCCCCATTGATATGGGAGAATGGTAACTATGGACAGTCTTGCCTTCTTCCATTCTGTAAACCTAATATAAATGCCAAGTATAAGTAAGTGCCATATAATGGCAGTCAATGGGGGGGGGGTCAACTTATGTTGATATCTCATCCATTTTTATGGAATTTTGGCCCAACATTTTTAACATGAGGTTCTTGGGACCCAACCTCATGAACACTAGAACTGTCATTTTGTTACTCAATCACAAAAGGGGATTTCACGGTCACTGTGTGGAACCATCATTCAGGACCAGTTAATGAAATGACTGTGCCAATGTTCAGAAGGTGGGTCCCAAAAAGGTCTTGTTGAAAATTTGGTGCAAAAATACTCAAAAACACTTGAGTTACGCGTGGTCGTTGAAATTTCAGTATGCATGCGAGTAACTTTGGCAAATGTTATTATTTTCACTCCAAATTTTCAAGATTGCCAGTTTTTCACACCACCTCATGAACAGTATAGGTGTCATTTCTTACATCCTGCCTAAAACGTATTTATGCAGCAGTGGCGCTGAATGGCGCAGTTGCTGCACAAAATCACCTTTTGGGACCAAGTAACAAAATGACAGTGTCAGTGTTCATGAGGTGGGGTCCCAAAAAGATATGTTGAAAACTTGATGCAAAAATACCTACAATTGCCCGGGTTATGCTCAGTCATTAGAATTTTTCTACACAAGCGCATAACTTTAGCAATTTATCAGATTTTCACTCCAAATTTTCAACATTGCCATTTTTTCATGCCGCCTAATGAAATGTGTAGTTGTCATTTTTCAAATCCTACCAAAAAAAAAATTTTCTGCACCTATGGTGCAGAATGGCATTACAGTTGCGCAGAATTACATTTCAGTGGGGCTGTGAAAATATTCTGTACTGGGTACATGTGATAAGAAGGTTATGTTGAACATTTGGGTAAAACCTATTTAAGATGGCACAGTTATGACTATTTGTTGCAATTTCTCTACACCTGCATGTAACTTAATGTGTGGAACCACAGGGGCCAGAGACCCCTGTGTTTCCACAACTAGAAACATATGTGTATCTGTGGAGGGATGGGAGCACAGGGTCCAAAGGACCCTGCAATCCCACAGTAAAATAAAGATACTATTATACTATCTCAAAAAGTAGGGAAATAAACAGCATATAACTTTGTTAATACTTCAGTTAGAGTTAAAGTGACAAAAGTAGGGAAATGACATGTTAGGTCTGAGCCCCAACACCCCCAACCCCCAACCACTTCCTTCCCACTACCCAACCCAACCAGACCACCCCACTCCTACTCTCCACAGACAAACAGGTATCAGGTTGGCCTAACTCTCACCCCATTCTCTTATACTGTACCATGTCAACTTTCTTACACATGGAATGGGGTGAGAGTTAGGCCCAATGACCCTGAGGCACATCCTGATGCCTGTTTGTCTGTGGAGAGTGGGGGTGGGGAGGTCTGGTGGGCTTGGGTGGTGGAGGGGTGTTAGGGGCTCAACCCTAACATGTCATATCCCTACTTTTGTTGCTTCAACCTTAACTGATACATTAACAATGTTTTTTGCAAAATACAGTGGCATCCCTCAGGATGAAATACAATTCTGCAGCATTTTGCAGCACTCTGCAGAATGCTGCAGAAGACCTACTGAATAAAGCAATATAATTTCAATGGTAATTAGTCCCCTTTGTCTTTCAGGAAAATGTGACACTGCCAGGATGAAGTGAATGCCACAGCTTCCTGCATGACAAAGGGGACTAACTGGCTTTGAAATTATATTGCTTTATTTAGCAGGTCTGCTGCAACATACTGCAGAGTGTGTTAAAAGTGCATTTCATCCTGGGGGACGCCACTGTGTGTGTGTGTGTGTGCATATATATATATATATATATATATATATATATATATATAATGGGGTAGAAAAAAATCAGTGAAAATTTGTATCCCTAACTGAATACAACACATCACATGACCGTGTGTATATCAGAGCACGACTGCACACCTGTACTTTTACCACCCTCCAAAACAATTTTGCCATTTTATAAGATAGATAACCCACTCTTAGGTGTGTGGTCATACTGTGATATATGCACGCCTTTGGTGGTTAACGTACTTGGCCTGTGGCCTCATGCATAACAATGCACACCAAGGCATGCATATATCAGAGCATGACCACACACCTAAGAGTGGGTTATCTATTGCATATTTTTATATATATTATAGTGGCGCAGTCGCGCCACTATAGTTAGTGTTCAGCGGTCACTTATATACAAAAGTCAAAAGTTTGGGCATTAACTTAGGATCTGTTCAACAGATTTGCTTGAAATTTGGTATGCATGGAGAGGCATGGTAAATCTCTTGATCTGGCAAATTGTATTTTGGTCGGACTTATGGTCTTTGCTTACGAAAACACTGAATAATGCAAAATTATCCATTTTTGGAGGCAGCTCTTGGGATTTTGGATGTGGCCCTGCACAGCCGTTGTGTGGTGTACCACTCTGCAAGATGGCTCATTTGAAAGAGTGTTGGTGGCTAAACATGCCACTTTTTGTTTGGTGAAAAAATATTAAGGGATTCAAAAGTTATGGCACTTGAAAATTCCCATTATAAGTCAATGGGAAAATTTATAGGCATGTTTTGCGAACAAAGAATGGGGTTCTGGCCATTTCATCCTGCCTGGCAATCAAAGAATTTGCAGCCTCGTGGTTCAGGAATCTTTGTCCCCAAGAATTTTAAAAATTCTTTGATCGCAAGGTCTGCCATCTTATTTTTGATTTTCCGATCGAATAAATGCAAATATCTCAGCTCACACGTCGCTTCTGAAGTAAAACTTGGATGGGTTTTACTCAGAGGACTCCAATCTATCGAGCCATGCCTTTGGTTTGATAGAAATCAGTCTAAAAATAGAGCTCTGAGCTTTCAAAATCTTAGTTCGCGTCTCACTAAATAATGATCTTTGATCGCGAGCCTGCAAATTCTTTGATTGCTAGTTTCTTCGATCGTGATCGTGCATCGCAAGCGAGAGACGAGATGGCCAGATTTAAAAATGCTTTTTCTTAGCCCAGGGGTTCCCTAGAAACTTAAATGAGGTTGGGTATTGCTCAGGGGACTTTGTTGTGCCCCATCTGAATAACAAAAATCAAGTTTTACATATCCCTGATAGTCTAGCGGCCCCCCCCCCATCATGATGCATTGTGATCGCTAATGCAAAGAGGCGCTCAAAAATAATTTCAGAGCGCATCTTTGCATTAGCGCTCATAATACACACAGTCGGTGGCTGGCCGTGGGGGTGAGAGGTGGGCTGTGCCAGGTGCTGGCACAGCTGGGTGGGTGGGGGCCACTAGACTACCAGGAAATTGTACATCCTTAGCTATTTTATTACGATGGAGTGGGGTCCACTAGACTACCTGGGATATGAACAATAATTATAATTTAATACAGATCAGGGAGGGCCACTAGATTACCAAGGATCTAAAAAAGCAATATTTATCAAATACACATTGGGGGGTCACTAGACTACCAGGAAATTGCAGATGGTTATATGTTTTACTATGATGGTGGGGTGCTAGACTACCAGGGATATAAATTACAATTATTATTTTATACAGATCGGGGGGGGCCACTAGACTACCAGGGATATAAAAAAACAATATTTATGACATAGACAGTGGGGGGCCACTAGAGATCATTATCTATTTTATTATGATGGGGGAAACTAGACTACCTGGGACATTTAAAACATGATTTTTTTTAATTCAGATGGGGCCGAACGAAGCTCCCTGAGCAAAACCCAGCCACATTTAACTTTGTAGGGCACCCCTGGGCTGAGAAAATACATTTTTAATTCGGGCCATCTCATCCCTCGCTCTCTGTGCATGAGCGAGCAATTTCTTTGATCGAGACACTCCAAATTCTTTGATTGCAAGATTCTTTCATCACGATCGTGCATCGCGAGTGAGGGACGAGATAGCCAGATTAAAAAATCAATTGTCTCAGCCCAGGGGTGTCCTAGGAAGACAAATGAGGGTGGGCTGTACTCAGGGGGCTTCGTTCCAACAAACCATTGTGGTGGTTTACCGCAATTGTTTGATTTTTTTAAAGTAGAAAAGTTTTTATTCTTTGGTCATGACCCTGTAAATTCTTTGATCACGAGCCTGCAAATTCTTTGATAGAGAGATTCTTTGATCGCGATCGTGCATCGCGAGCAAGGGACAAGATGGCCAGATAAAAAAATAAATTTTCTCAGCTATGGGGCATCATAGGAAGACAAATGAAGGTGGATTTTACTCAGGGGGCTTTGTTCTGATGAACCATGGTGGTGGATTACCGCAATTCTTTCAATTTTTTTAATTAGAACAGTTTTTCTTCTTTGGTTATGACCCTGCAAATTCTTTGATCATGAGATTCTTTGGTCGCCATCTTTGATCACAAGGGAGGGAGGGATGGACAAGATGGCTAGATTTTTTTATAATGGAATAGATAGAGACATTTTACCAATCTTTAAGGTTGAATATCTTGGCAATGGTTTGGTCTTTTTACTTGAAATTTGGAAGGTGTTTATGGCATGTCCTATAGATGTGAATTATGGTGTTTGCATGTCACAGAAAATTTATTTTCTGGAGATACTGCATGATGCACTTTACATGTTGTGAAAAGTGTTTTGGATTGTGTTGGTGGCTTGAAATTGATAGGGTGCCTAGTCTTAGTGTCATGGATGTAGTTTTCAGTTGTTGTGTTTGGTAAATGTCAACAGGTGTAGAACTGTACCACTCTGACAAATGAAAATTTCAAATTTTGACATGTTATATCTCGGACATGGCTTGGTCTTTTTACTTGAAATTTGGAGGATGCTGACAACATGTCCTGTAGATGTCAATAGCAGTGTTTATGTGTCAGACAATGTATTTTTTGCAGAGATATTGTGTGGCACAGTTTACGTTTTCTGGACAGCATTTTCTATTGCTCTGCTAGATTAACATTTGCTTGGTGGCTGGCCTTGCTGTTGTCAATGTACTTTTTAGTCATTGGGTGTGTAATGTGGCCAGACACTTACAAGTTGGTAGGACAGCGGGGCCCAAAGGGCCCCACACTCCTACCAACTTGCACAACTTTCTACTTTTCTATTCTTTCTTAAAAAGTAAGGAAATTCTTTGCAAAAATCTTCATTAATGCATCAGTTAGGGTTCTTCTATAGTGAACAAAGGTGAGGAAATTTGATTTTAGGGTTCCTGCCTTTTACACCCTACCCCAGCCCACTCCCACCAACAGACATCGGGGTGTGCGTTGGGGTCATCAGCCCTAGCTCTCACCCCATTCTCCTACACTGCACCACCTTAGCTTGTTTACACATGGGATGGGGTGAGAGATAGGGCCAATGGCCTCAATGCACACCCCAATGCCTGTTGGTGAGGGTGGGCTGGGGGTGGAAACAAGGGGCGGAAACCCTAAAATTGAATTTCCTCACTTTTTTCACTGTAGAAAAACCCTAACTGATGCATTAATGAAGTTTTTTGCATAGAATACATATATATATATATATATATATATACACACACACACACACACATATGCAGTCACGCGCCTATAGTTAGGGTTGAGTAAGCACTTCAGTCTTAAACTCAAAATGTTGCACTTTAATAACTTTGCAACTGTTCAATGGATTTGCACAACATTTGGCATGCCTCTTGCTCCTGTGGGGTAAATCTCTTGATTTGGTAAGTTACTTTCCAGTTAGACATGCGGTTTCTGAGTTACAAAGAGGTGAAAAAAAATCATATTTTCACTCATTGACTTCGCTGGGATTTTCCTTTGAAATTGCCTACAGCCCAGATGCTTTGTTTTTTTTGGTCTGAATTTTCAGGGTAGAAAGAGACTACCTCACAGATGTGCACTTTGCTAGCCTGGTGATAAAATAATAAGCCGGTTTTAAGTTATTGCAATTTAAAACATTGTAAAAATTTCTGAGCATGCTCGGAAAGCACTACAATATAACTACAGGAAGCAAAGTAAGAATCCTAGTTTGTATGGAAATATTCCTTCTTCATAATGCTACCATTTTGTTTACAGTTTTGCCTGAAATTCTAATTTGGAAACTACCCAAAATGATATTCTGGAGAGGAATCAACACATATAGCTTGCTTATTGTGACCCACTAAGTGCATTCTGCACTTTACTGCTTGGAAAATGTCCATTAAAATGTTCTTAATTCATATTGAAATTCTTCATTCATGATCACGTAATATGAAGTAGGATCTTACTTTGTCTGACAAAATACGAAGTAAGATCCTACTTCGTATTATGAAAATCCCAAAAAGAACTGTTAATGCAAACATTGGGGTGCCCAATCCCCGTGTTGGCACTAGACATCTGTGCTCCAGTATGGGACACTGGGGAGCTCACTTTCAGTGTCCCCAGCAGAAGAAAACTCTCCCATATATTTCCCGACAATGGGGTGCCCAATCCCCGCATTGGTAGTCCAGCCCCCCCAAGGTGGGAGATTGGGGAGACCAGTTATATTATGTCCCCCACAGCCACCAGTACTGAGTAACACTGGGGGAGCCCACCCCCAGTGTCGCAAAATGTTTTTTAAATTCTTGTATACCTGCAACAAAGAAAACAGTCCACCAACATCTTTTTATTTTGCTTTAATCCTGTAAAAAAAGGTCTCTCATCATCTCCCCATCCCCGTCCCCATCCGCACCCCCCCTCTTCACACCCACCTCCTCACATACATCCCTCCCTTGCCCCACACTTACCTCTGGAGGTCAGTGGCTGAGATCCTCTCTGGACTGGGACAAGTCTGCACTCTTTGAAGCCAAACTGCGAACTGAAGAATCAAGGTATGTGCCGTACAATGGCTGTCTATGGCATTTTTAACTTATGTTGATATCTTGGGGCATTTTTCAACATTTTTGCACCAAATTTTCGACATGGGCTTTTTTGGACCACACCTCATAAATACTGTCTGTCATCTTGTTATCAAATCATAATGTGATTTTGCGGTTGCTTGGGTCTGATTAACAAAATGACAGTGCCAGTGTTCATGAAGGGAGATCCCAAAAACCCCATGTTGAAAATTTGGTGCACAAAGGTTGAAAAATGCCCATGCTATGAGTGTGCATTGTGCAGTTTCTATACACGCTCATAACATCACCCATTTTTAATATTTTCACTCCAGATTTTTAACATTGCCATTTTTTCACACCTCCTCATGAACAGTACAGCTACCATTTTTCACATCCTGCCCAAAATGTGTTTTTACACCTGTGGAACAGAATGGTGCGGTCACTGTGCAAAATCATCTGTTGGGATGGATTAATGAAATGACAGTACCAGTGTTCATGAGGTGGGGTCCCCAAAAAAGCCATTTTGAATATTTGGTGAAAAAAATTCCTGAAAATGCCAGAGTTACATGCATCTGTTGAATTTATTCTGTGCATGCACATAACTTTGTTACTTTTCAATCTTTTAACACCAAATTTTCAACATAGCCATTTTTTCACACCATCTCATGAACAGTACAGCTGTCATTTTTTTCACATCCTGATTTTGCACCTGTGATGCAGAATGTCATTGCAGTTGTGTATAATTATGTTTTGCCTTGCATTTCACAATTTTTCTGTAATGGAGCACATGAGGTGGGGTAATAAGATGGCTATGCTGACAATTTGGTCACTGTTGTTCAACACATGGAAGCACAGGGATCAGAGGGTCCCTGTGTTTCCACACCTACAAACATATCCGCATATATGCAGGGATTGGAGAGCAGGGTCCAAAGGACCATGCACTCCCACAGTAAAATTGTATTTATTTATTTATTTATTTCATTTTTGTTGACTGGGTAAGTGCACTAGACAAATTCTGCCTATTTTCAGGCATGGCCCAGGGAAGGGGGATACAGATGAATGCCAACTGACCTTAAACCAGATTAAGCTGTTGGTGGTATTTTTAGTGAATGGAGGGAAATTTGGCCAGTGCACTGGGGAAATTCCCCTACTCTGTCGGTAGGGGGAGCCTTGACCACCTGCATCACGATGGCCAGTCTGAGGGAACCGTCAGAGGAGATGGATGTGGAGGGTGCAGGAGAGGGGGTCTCCTCTCCTGTGCTTGATGTGCAAGAGACCATCGAGGAGGATTGTGTAGTGGCTGATGTGACTGCTGCGAGTGTGGTGGAGGTCAACGTGTCTGGGGTTACTGCTCCTGCTTCAAGGCAGGGTGTTTCGATTTTGTCCTGTGATGTTTTGGAGAAAGCTAAGTTATTGATGGAACGCTCTTTATTGTGAAAGAAAATGGTAACGTTGGAGCGGGAGATTGCAGCTCTCCCAACGATTTCCATTTCTGTTGCTCCTTACCAGATTCTTGGATTCTCGAGTCCTCTGCTGACACAGAAGTACCTGTGATGTCTGGATCACCTGAGGCTTTCAATGCTCCCCATTCTGCCTCTGCTTTGGTGTGTTTAGGGGCTGGCAGTTCGCTGGGTAGTAATCCAGAGTACCTAAAGCCCCCAATGGAACTTCCGAAATCAAACAGTAAATGTCTTGGCAACAAAAAGTGGAGCAGTACACAGCGTGTTTCTTGTCCCAAGGAGTCGGGATCTGACTGTCCTTCTACTGCTGTGTTTTCCTTTCCACCACAACAAACACCTGGGTGGAGTAAACAGTCTGGGGAAAAGGTCCCCGCTTTACCGTCTGCAGTGACTTTGCCCAAAGATTTGACTGCTACCTCTGCGGTAGTTTTGAACGAGGTACCTTGGTCCCCTGAAACAGCACTGCAAAATGCGGGTTGGGAACTAGGGGAAGGAGGTACTTGGATGCCAGATTCACAGGATCCCTCCTATCTTAATGTGTTACAGAAGGCTGCAGCACCAGTGGCCACTGAATCGCCTTCTCTTCAGAGCTCCAACGAACCCCGGGGTAATATTACTACTGTTTCCTCTACAGACTGTACTGTTACTATTGTTCAGGATGACATACCTATTAGTGAGCTGGGGGGGTGTTACTGATGTTTTGGGTAGTCCCTTACAAACCAAAGCAGTGCCTATATGTAGTGGATCTCCTGGTCCTGCTACTGGTGTTGGTGAAAACACTGATTCTGAGGTTCCTCTCAGATTGGGGCCTGATATTCTGCTGCTTGAAGCATCTGAGGAGGACACTACAAAACTGGTGGGTTTTAAACTGGCAGATTTGTTTACCTCTAAAGGTGAACCTGCTTCATGGTGCAGTGCTCTTCGGCTGTTATATAAAGGGGACCTGGAGGACCCACCAGACAAGGTTTATGTTGCTAAGACCTTACTTAAAGGTTCCATGAGGTTTTTTTCCCTCTGAAATCTTTGCCCTCATTGGGTTGGGGAATGGTAATTACAACATTAGTTTTAAACAAGTTTCTAGTTTGGATAGATTTTGGGCACAGTACGCCATTTGTAAAACCTCACTCACTTGGTCCCCTTTCCATGCTGTCCCACTGACTAAGCCTGCCATTAGGAACATGATGATTATGTTTAAGAATGAAGGGGTTAATATTGAGGATATTTTGCTCTGGTTAAGATAAAGATGTGAAGTTTTAAATAAACCTGTCTCTACTTTAGACAGTGAACAGATTTGGGATGGCGGGTGCAGGGTTTGAGTAAAACTGTACTCCACTAATTCAGGTCCCAGTCATTTACCTAGTTTCTTTTTCTGGGGAAAGATAAAGGGTTGATTTTTCATGCAGGGCAACCTAAGACGGGTTTCAAATGTGGATCTTGAGCACACTTTAGTTCTGCTTGTGTTACAATTAAATGTAATCATTGTTTAGAATTCAGTCACAATTCTAGTGCCTGCCTTAATTTAGTCAAGTGCAACTAGTGTGAACGCACGGGACATGCATATGGGCGCTGTCTCTGGGCATCCCATAATAGGGAGGATGGTCCCTCTCATGAAGGCCTGATTACTCTTGCCCAGCAATCACAGGCCAAAATAATTGCAGAGCATGATTTACAGGCCGGTGTAGGTTCCTCAATGCATGTGCGACAGAAGGACACCTCTGGGACGAGAGCAATTGAGGAGGATAGTACACAACCAGACCAAGTTTCCCAAGGGCAGGAATTAGTAACTAACCAGAAGACTGCTCCAGAGGAGGCGGTGGCAGAGGAGACTATGGCTGAGGATATTAGTGTATTGCCACCCTTCCCCCCCGACAGCTCAGTCTACTTCAGGTACTGAAAAGACAGCTTTTGTTAAGCTGCAACATAAAAGGACTAGGAAAGGTTTGGCTGTTTCTGGACATTGTAAAGATGCTGGGGTTCATTCTTGGGAGGCTGGGAATAAATTTGCCCTGCTGGCTTCTGAGTTGTCAGATGGAGACTCTGCAGATGAGGAAACTGATACTTCTTCTGTAGTTTCTAATATGGAGACTGAGGGCAGGGGGGATGCGGATCCAATTGCTAAAAGAACTCGGCAGTGTCGGAGAAGTAAATCACCCTTAGGTACTTAGATGACTTCTTTATCAGTCTGCTCGTTAAACATCAACAGTATTAAGGGACACAGGAAGCTTGGGGGTGTTATGTCGACCATGTGTGATATGCATTGTGAGATTGCTTGTCTAGTGGATACCAGGTTGAAATCCAATCAGGAACTACAACAGGCATCCGAGGCATGGCCTCATGGTCCTTCCTTTTGGTCCTCTGGGACCGACAAGTGTGATGGCATAGGGATTTTATTTTCTAACCCTGCCCTGCATGTCTCCAGACTTGTGGATATACAGCCAGGAAGAGCATTATTATTAGATATCTCGTTCTCTTCGGAGAGATTTCGGTTGATTGTAATTTATGGCCCCCAAGACTAAAGCACAGAGGGTGTCTCTTTTTCATTGAGTATATCCCTTCCTCCATACTTCTAGGCTGATTATTTGGGCAGGGGACTTTAATTGTGGGTTGCATCAATTGGATAAAGGGTTCCAGACCCCCAAGTTGTTTTGTGATTCTGTAGCCCTTAAGAATGTAATCTACATGGCCCATCTCATGGATGCTTACAGATCCCAACATTCTACTGGTGGGTTTACATTTTTTAAAGGTGACCTTAGGACTAGGATTGATTTTATTTTTTCATCTAGTGTCTTACATGTTCTCTCTTGTAGAACTATTGGTATGGAATTTTCTGATCATGCTGCTGTATGGGTTTCTTTCTCTTGGGAGAATGCTCTGCATTTTAAAAAAGAATAGGTGGAGACTTAATGACTCCATGATACAGGATCCTAAGGTTCATAAAATATGGAGGAAGGAATGGGCGGCCTGGCTGTCAGTAGCAGATTTATACGATGATGCATCCAAGTGGTGGGAGGATTCTAAGGTCCGATGGAGGCAAGTTCTGCAGGGGAAAGCTGCTGCTGATCGCAGTGCCCAATATCTGCATTATTTGGCATTTCGTCAGCAATTACAGAATCTGATCTCTCTTGCAGATGCCTCCTCTCAAGATTATAGTAATCAGATTGCGGTTATTAGTGGTCAGATGAAAAGCTTTCAGTATGATCGAGCTAATTCTCTGGGGCAGGAGGCTAGATTTGGGACCCAGTTATCCAAAGGTGGGTGGACCCTTTTAAGGCCTGTCAGGGAAGAGTAGAATCTCGATTTATTCAGGCCTTGAGGTCCCCCTCTGTTAGTTCTCCTGAGCTTTTGGTGGATATTGTTGAGCAGCATGTGGTCAACATGTTGGGTACTGTCCCTGATTATGTTTCAGTGGACTCCTTTTTGGACTCCTTGAACTTGCCCCCTCTTTCGCAGGCTGATGGTGATATGCTATCCACTGAAATTTCAGCTGCGGAAGTGTCACAGGCTATCGTTAGTTTAAACATGAACTCAGCTCCTGGGTTGGATGGCCTTACAGCAGGTTTCTACGTTACCTTTAAGGATGATTTGGTTCCAGCCCTGACCCTTCTGTTTAATGACATGTTGTCTAAAACTACATTTACAAAATCTATGAAGGAAGCTATTCTAGTACTTATTTTCAAGAAGGGCTCTTCGGCTGATCTTAATAATTGGAGAACTCTTAGTTTGCTAAATGTTGGCTACAAAATTATGGCAAAAATGTTGTTGGGTAGATTGATTAGAATTGCGAGATTGGTTAGCCCCATTCAGACATGTGGTATACCTGGGAGGTGTCAGCATGACAATTTTGTTCTGTTATGGGAACTATTTTCATTGGGAGATATGGGCCATGTCAAAGGATGGGTACTTGGCTTAGACCAAGAAAAGGCCTTTGATAGGGTCTCCCATAGTTTTTTTATTTTCAGTTCTGGCAGCATTCGGGATCCCTGCCCAGTTTATACGATGGATTAGAGCCCTGTATTCAGAAGCTGTTATTGTTCCTAATGTTAATGGTTGGTTAGGTAGGTAGGTAGCAGTTAAATGTGGAGTTCAGCAGAGCTGTTCCTTAAGCCCCATTTTATACAGTATAACTTCTGTATTAATCTCCTGATTACAGCTATTCTTCTTTGCCCCGAGATAGTGGGGCTGCATGAGGCCCATAGTTCTGTACCCATTAAGATTTTGGCTTATGCGATTGACTTGGTCCCGACTGTAGCCATGGATACAGAGGAAAGGGCTTTGGAGGGTGTCCTGCAGAACTACTCATCAATTACAGGGTCTCACATCAATTTTGAAAAAAGTATGGGGGTTTCCCTAAGGCACCTTACTGTCCCTATTTCTGGAAACTTTTCTGGTATCAAGATCTCTATTGCACCTTTTAAAAGTTTAGGTATCTTGTTTGGGATGGGGGATATGTAATCCCTAAACTGGCAGGCGGCCTTGGGGAGAGTGGATCGTCTTATTGCTGGCTGGAAGCAACACCAAATTGGTAAAAGAAAATGCACTACTTGATCAAAACTTTGGTGGTTCCTATTTTTTTGTACCTTTGTTATGTTTTCCCCCACCTGTTAAGTTATTTACTAGATTGTTTAGTATTTTCTTTCAAGGGTTTTGAGGGTCTCGCTTGAACCCAGTCAAGCGCAGTATGACCTATAGACCACTGGTAGAGGGAGGAGTTGGTATGGTAAACCTGGTTGCTTTCTTTTATAGTATTTTTTTCTATTATAATTTTGGTGGGGCATTGAAGCCTGGTGGTATGGGTTGGAAGCCATTTCTTTTGGTATGGCTGATGCCTTGTCTAGCCCAATGGGAACTGGGGAAAAAGGGATTTTTGGCTAGGATACCTGATATCCCTATCTATGGTAGGGAAGCTATAAAGTTGGCCATGTCTTGTGGTTTTAAACCCCAGGATTTTTGTGTCCGGAGTCGGAAATCTCTCTATGAAGAGGTTTAGAGACAAGATGCTCAGGACGTGGTTACCTTCCCCTTTTGCCCTCCAGATCATTTTGACTGGATTTTAAAGCAACTTCAGAACCCACGTTTACCTCCGTACGTTTGAGATACTGTTTGGTTGGGTAATTATGAGAGATTGAGTGTTAAGAGTAATCGTAAGCATAAATCCCTGGATAATAGATATTGCCCTAGGGATTCCTGTCATTGTATTATAGAATCTCAACATTTATTTCTTGAATGTCAGTTTGTACTTGATTTCTGTAAACTGCTAGCTAGTGTTTGGATTCAACCTTTATTTATGCAATTAACATATGAAGATATTATGTTTGGCATTAATGTGTCCCTGAATGATAAATATGAGGCTGACACTATGTATGTTGTACTAACACTGATACGTTATTATTTATGGCAGGCCAGGTGCCTGGTGGTGTTGCACCAGAAATTGATTTCGTTACAGGAAATTGTATGCAATATAAAATCTGCTGTACTTACTGTCAAAATGAATGATTTTAAAGTTAGGATTAGAACACAGTTTCTTCAGTTCTGGAATAATAGTGATGTTTGGCATATTGATTAATTGTCTGTTCTCTATGTTATATTTTATAGCTTTCTTTTCTTAGACACTTTTGTTTAGCTCATATTCCTGTTATTGCTGTTTTGCTTCTGTATTTTTGTGTTGCCTTTGTTTATTTTGTAATGAAGTCCACTCTTTTTTCAATAAAATTCCCCTACTGCTCTGTAGGGAGACCCTTTGGCCATTTGGCTTTGGACCAAGATGGCAGACGCTGATCCAGCAGGAGGAGAGCAGGACTGTGTGATGGACTGTGATGCTGTTTGGACTACTGATGTTCCACTGAACAATATTCCTGTATTTTCTACTACTGTGAACAATGCTGCATTGAAGTCTGGAGAACTTGATCTTAGTATTCCTGTTGTTGTTTTTGATCTTGCCGGAAATATGTCTAATTTACCAGAGGAAATTGATTCCGACTCGGTAGACAGTCGTCCGGTTGAGCATGATTGTAATTTGGAGGCTCCTATGTCGCCGGCTGAACGGCTTCTCAGAGAGCATTTTGCCCAGGAAGAGCACTTATTTTTTCTTAAAAAAGCACATTTGGAGACCTCTCTCTGGAACTTGAGATCTGACAGCAGTAGAAACATAGAAACATAGACTTTGACGGCAGATAAGGACCGCTAGGCCCATCTAGTCTGCCCATTTCCCTACCTACAGGATAGGCCACAGATCCTAGTTAACCAATAGCCTATATCTTCCTGCCCCCCACAAGAATTGCCTTATGTCTGTCCCATGCATTCTTGAATTCTCCCACAGTTTTAGACCCACAACTTCCTCAGGAAGGCTGTTCCATGCATCCACTACCCTCTCTGTGAAATAATACTTCCTCACATTGCCCTGAACCGCCCTCCTTCTATCTTTAAGTTGTGTCCCTTGTTCTTTCAAGTCTCTTTTTCTGAATATGCTACCCTCTTGGACTTTGTTGATTCCTTGAGGTACTTAAAGTTTCTATCATGTCCCCCCTCTCCCTTCTTTCCTCAAGGGTATACATATTAAGCTCCTTTAGTCTCTCCTCATACGGCTTCTCTTGCAGACCCTGCACCATTTTAGTTGCCCTCCTCTGGACTGCCTCTATCCTGTCTATGTCCTTGCGGAGATAGGGTCTCCAGAACTGGACACAGTATTCCAGATGGGGTCTCACCAACTGTCTGTACAGAGGGATAACAACTTCCTGTTTTCTGCTGCTGATGCCTCTCCTATACATCCCAGTATACCGGCCCTCCCTACTGCCTTCTCACATTGCTTGCTAACCTTAAGGTCATCTGATATGATTACCCCAGGTCCCTTTCCTGTTTTGTTGTTTTACTACCTCTCCACCCATTGTGTATTCTTCCCTGGTTCTTGTTTCCCAGGTGCATTATTTTGCACTTTTTGCATTGAATCCTAGCTGCCATACATCTGACCATTCCTCCAACCTTGCCAAGTCCCTTTTCATCCTTTCCACGCCTCCTTGTGTATCAACCCTGTTGCAGATCTTTGTGTCATCTGCAAAAAGGCATACTTTTCCTTTGAGTCCCTCTGCAATGTCACTGATGAAGACATTAAAAAGGACTGGACCCAATACTGAACCCTGCGGTACCCCACTGGTAACTGCCCTTTCTTCAGAGTGGACTCCATTTACAATTACCTTCTGTGTCCTGTTGTCCAGCCAATGTTTTACCCAGGCTACCACCCTGGGACCCACTCCCAGGCTGGTTAATTTGACTAATAATCTTTTGTGTGGGACTGTGTCAAATGCCTTGCTAAAGTCTAGGTAGGCCATGTCCACAGCCCCTCCCTGGTCTACTACTTTGGTCACCCAGTCAAAGAAATCTATTAGATTCGTCTGACATGACCTTCCCGCTGTGAACCCATGCTGCCTTGGATCCTGTGTTCCACTGACCTCTAGGTACTCAACTATTCTTTCCTTCAGAAGTGACTCCATCACTTTCCCTACCACAGAGGTCAGACTGACAGGTCTGTAGTTTCCTGCCTCTGTCTTGGTCCCACTTTTGTGAAGGGAATCATCCGCCTTCCTCCAGTCCTCGGGTACCACACCATCCTCCCATGATTTATTAAAAAGAGTAGCCAGTGGTTTCACTAGCTCTTTCCTTAATTCTTTTAGAATTCTGGGGTGAATTCCATCAGGACCCATTGCTTTGCCCACCTTCAGTTTTAGGAGTTCTTTCAGAACCCTTTCTTCTGTGAAAGGACTGGGATCGACCCCCCTATCAAGAGTGCTTCTGTTAATTGGATTAGGCACTTCCCCCTCCTCTTTTGTGAATACTGAGCAGAAATATTCGTTCAGTATTCCTGCTTTTTCACTGTCCCCCTCTGCCCACCTACCATTCATTCTATTCAGCCTCACTATCCCTCCCTTTGTCTTTCTACGCTCGCTGATGTACCTATAAAAGGTTTTATCCCCCTTCTTAACTGAGTTGGCTATCTTTTCCTCAGTTTGGGCCTTTGCTGTTCTGACTTCCCTCCCTACCTACTTCTTTCTGCCTTAACTGGTACAGCTCTCTGTCCTGCTCCTTCTGTGTTTCCTTATACTTCCGGAATGCTATCTTTTTCTTCCTGACTTTCACAGCCACCTCTCTTGAGAACCATAGTGGCTTTTTCTTTGTTTTGATTTGTTTATTTGCTTCACACAAAGGCTTGTTGCCTCTGTGATGGCAGTTTGATAATTCCCCATTGTTGCTCCACAACTCCTTCTAGCCTGTTTGCTAGTGCTTTTCTGAGCACTCTCCCATCTTGCCAAAGTCAGCCCTCCTAAAGTCCAGTACCCTCACTTTTGTATGGCTTGACTCTGTAGCTGAGTTTAATGTGAACCACACTGTTTGATGGTCACTTGTCCCCAGATGGCAACCCACTTCTAGATCTGAGATCCTCTCCTGCCCCCATTTGAGACGAGGTCTAAGATTGCTCCCTCACGAGTGGGTTCCAAATTAGCTGTCTAATGCCTGCCACCTGTAGGGCATCAAGAATGGCCCTGCTCTTGGATGTGGCTGCAGCAAATGTGCTCCAGTTAACATCTGGCATATTCAGGTCTCCATCAACAGTATCTCCCTTCTCTGCCATTCTAAGAATGCCTTCCAGCATATCCTTGTCCATTCCTTCCCCTGACATGGGGTCTGTACCAACCCTGTGTGGATTGTGGTGCCCTTTCCAGTCTCCAAGGTGACCCACAGTGCCTCCTCTCCTCCCTGTTTACTCTTTTGTTCAGTTGCTTTTATCCCTTCCTTTACGTAGAGAGCTACTCCTCCCCCTCTTCTCCCCTGCCTGTCTCTCCTGTAGGTTATGTACCCTGGTATGTTAACATCCCAGTCATGGTCCCAGTCAGTACCAGGCCTGTCAATGCGGGACAGCTGAAAGCTTGAGATGCATCAGCATCAAAGGTTGAGTTGGCGAGTTGGGCGGTGCAAGTTGAGGCTGCAGAACTCGCTGGGACTTTATCTAAATCCTTGTTGCCTGTAACTCCCACAGATATTGCATTGGGAATGGCAGTATCGAGCCCTGATCGGCTCAGCCTAAGACGCTCTGTGGCCCCTCAACTTCCGACTCCTGGGGGGGACAGCTGGTCAGTTAATGAAGCGTTGCAGGCGGCTAGTTGGCAGCAGAATGCTCATACAGATCAGTGGTCTTCTGGTACTTCCCCCATGTGTATGCCTACTGCTGATAAACCTGTTTCTGAGCCTTATTTACCCTATAATGCAAATCTGGATTTAGAGCTTCCTTCGGATTTTGATCTTACTCAGAATCTAACTTTGAAGCTTGCTCCTTCATCCTCTTTACCTGGGCCCATGGAGGATAGATCTTCTACCTCCTCCTCAGTACCTCAGAGGCCTCTCAATGTCATTAATAAAACTGCTCCTAACACTTTTGCATCTCTCTTCAAGACACCCATCTATCCTGCAAAATGACATAATGCTGTTTGGCTGACTTATATTGGTGGTATGGATTCTCCCCCAGACAGACTCATTATTGCAAAAATGCTGCTGAAAGACACCATGAAGTTTTTGCTGCAGAGATCTATGCCCTGATTCACATCTTGGGGAAAACCACCTTTGATGTCAGCTTTAAGACTGCTCAGGTTTTGGAATGTTTTTGGCTTAAATACAATAACCTCCAGAAATCTTCTTTGTGGTCCTCTTTTTTGGTGACCCCCTCTCTCAATCTACTGTTCTCTTTAGGAACAAGGGGGTTAGTGTGCAGGACCTGATCCTTTGGCTGAAACAATGTTGTACTCTTATTGATTATCCAGAGGCTATTCTGGACTCAGAAAACATTTGGACTGGGGGTTGGAGGGTAAAAGTTATGCTACAATCTTCTGATTCTGGGACTGTTCATCTGCCTAACTCTTTTTTTTTTAGGTCGGGATCGGGGTATCCTTTTCTACACTGGACAGCCTAAAATGTGTTATAAATGTGGCTCTTTAGAGCACTTGAGCAGTGTTTGTGACCAAGCCCGCTGTATTATTTGTGATGATCTGGGGTATTTAGGGTCTGAGTGCCTTAATGAAAGTAAATATAATCTTTGCGGGGAGTTAGGCCACATGTTTCAAAATTGTAAAAATGTGGCCCATAGCACTCCAGATCAGGCTGATGGAACGGAGCAACAACTCCTGATTGCACTGGCTCAAAAGAAGGCAGGGTGTACTGGGACCTCTACTGGTGGTGCTTGGGTATGACACAATGTCTCCCCTTCCCCCCTCCTCTTTCCACTGTGGTTCACCGTACCTCCCTCCTCCCTTGCTCCTTTGTCTACCTCCCCTTCTGTCTCTCCTGCAGAACAGGAAATGCAGCTCCCAATTTTGCCAAACTCTGTTCCTCAGGCTGATGTGCCTATAGGTCCTGTGATGCCCCCCTGCCCCACATTCCTAACTTAAAAGTTGGTGGTAGGTTTACTAAACAGCCTATACAAGGGAAGGTGGACTTGCTGCCACCACAGCCGCGGGCTGTCCCTCTCTCAAATCAGTTTGATGTCCTTCAATCTAAACGTTCGGATGAGGATTCTGATCTCTCTTCAGTGGACTCTTCCTTACCGGATGGTACCACTGACACTGAAAGTCAGGTACAACCCCAGGGACAGCAAAAGGGAAAGGCTAGGGTGAAACTGAAAAATACGGACAAACTTAGTAGAAAGGGTAACTATAAATAACACTTATGTCTGAGCCTTTGTCTTTTCATACTGTCAATGTGAACAGCATTAAAAGGGTGGCTAAGTAACAGATGTTTTTTGTTTTTGTTTTGGCCCATCTGCACCTAGGTATCTTCTTTTTACAGGATACCTGGTTGCATACCCTTCATTAGATTAAACTTGCTTCAGATGCTTGGTATTTGGGTCTCTCGTTTTGGTCTCTAGGGACTGAAACCTGTTCGGGTTTAGGCATTCTTTTTAAATATCCTGATATTAAGAAGTTGAAGCTTTTTGATTTGCTCTTCTGGTAGGTCCTTGATCTTGGATGTTTTGATTCACAATTTGCCTTTTCGTTTAAGTAACATCTATGCACCTCAATCCAAAGCCCTGCGAGTTGATCTATTATAATTGATTGCGCCGTTTTTATGGATGACTCATACTGTTGTGTTTGCTGTGAATTTTAACTGTCCTATTCAGGCGACAAAAGGTAAACAATATTGTGATTCGAGCTTCCTCTTGCATCTGATTTCTAAATCCAATTTACAGGATGCAGTTTTTCGGCTCAAAACTATGGCAATTCCCACATTTCATAAAGGTACTTTATTTTCTAGAATTGATTATATTTTTACTTCTATTGCTTTGGCTCTGTCCTCAGCTGAGGTGTTATTCACAGAATTTTCGGACCACAGCATTGTTTCTATTACTATGGGGGCTGTGCCTTGGGATTGTAAAGGCTTTGGATTTTGGAAGTTTAATACTTTATTGCTTTCTGACCCTTCATTCCATTTACTTATTCAAAGATTTATTCCTGCTTGAAAATCTGTTTTTATTTTTATTGATAGTCTCACTCTTTGGTGGGAGGACACCAAGTTTGAACTGCAGAAGTTTTGTAAGTGCCTCAGTCATCAAAAGGCTAGACATTCCTATCTTGCTTATTTGCAAGATAGAAAGCTTCTGCAACAACTTTATTCCATCTCATATGAGACTGGCCAAGATTTGACTTCTCAAATAGCCATGCTTTCACAGCAGATGAAGGATTTTCATGATAAAAAGGCTATCACTTTATCCTTTCTGCAGTGTTTTGGTTTCCAAGGTAGCATGGCTTCTATTTGTCCTTATGAACACTGGCAGGATCAGTTGCAGAGGATGACTCTTTCTGCTGTCCGAGATGCTGCTGGGGTTCAGTATACTGACCAAAGGAATGTTCTTAGGGTATTTTCGGATTATACTAGGTCCATGTATAGCAAATTAGAAGTCTGGGATTTGGGTTTGGATTTTTTTCTTCATGATTTAGACATACCTCTATTGCATTCTGATGATATCTCGGTTTCTGAAGTTCAAGCTGCTCTTTCCTCCTTGGCCAGCCAGAAATCTCTTGGTACTGATGGCCTGCCTAATGAACTGATGAAGCTGGTTGGGCATCTCTGTTTGGATGAATGGACCTTGGTGTTTAATGAGATTTTGTATACTGATGAGGTTCCTCTCTATATGAATACAGGTAGTTTGATGTTCATTTATAAGACAGGGAATAAGCTGGATCTTAATAATTCACACCGTAATATACTGCTGAATTCTGATTTTAAGCTTTTAATGAAAATTTTGGAAAAATGGCTTTCAGTTGCCACCATTATATTAATCTCCCCAGCACAGGCCTATGCGATCCCTGGTAGGACTATTCACACTCAACTTTTTCTTCTACGTGAATTGGTTGAACAGGGGAGGTTGGGTACCTTGGATGGTTTCCTAGCCTCTCTTGACCAGTCAAAAGCTTTTGATAGAGTTAACCATGATTGTTTATGGGCTATTTTAGAATATTATAAGATTCCTTCCTGTATGATTCATTGGTTTAAAAGTATTTATTATACGGCTACTGTTAGCCCACTTGTCCAAGGCTGGCGAGGTCCTCTGATTCCTCTGAATAAGAGAGTCCATCAGGGTTGTCCACTGAGTCCGGTGTTGTACGATTTATTTAATTGACCCATTATTGCGTAAAATTATTGCTTCTCTGGATGTGCATGATATTCTACGTAATGGACAGATTGTCACTTTTAAAGTGATTTTGTGAGCTTTCACAGATGCCTTTTTCACATAGTATCCCATTGCCACCCAAGCTTCAGATGCTGAAGCTGCAATTTGTTTTATAAACAAAATCTGTTAGAAACATTTTTATTTATGTTTTATCAGCACTGTGTTCTCCAGTTTTTTGTGTGTGCAATCACACCCCCAGAATGATGTCATGCAAGGGAACTGTCAATGTTTTACATACAGCACTAAGTAAATCTGGGTAAATTATGTTAATATAAATGTTAGTTACTCTGAGGTGTAGTCACTTATTTTGGTGGTGGTGACTGCACCTAATATGTAGATGTCCATAGCAAGGCATTGTGGGTACAATAAGACATTGTTTTCCATTTCCCTTACTGTGAGGTGCAGTCTCAAACCTCTGTAGTAGCTTCAACAACAAAAGCTCTCATATGTTTATTTTCCAAACAAGGCATTGTGCACATAATATCTAGCTGACAGACTTTCTATACTGAGAGATGTAGTCTCCTATGTTGGGCATGTAAATGTCTGCAATACCAAGACTGACCAACAGAGGTATCTGTTTCAAAACAGTGCTTATAAACTTTGTTTCCCTTGCATGATATGACACATGGGGATTGCAGCACTGAGGAAAAAAAGAGGCGGGTTATGCAAATGAAGCAGAGCATAGAAATAAAAGCATTTATTTCATGGAAAACATCACTTTTTGGCAGTTTGAATGGTAGGAAATTAAATCACAACTCCTACAGGTTACTACAGGTTATTAATCCCATTTTCCATGGCAAAGTTCACAAAATCACTTTAAGTTGATGGCTTATGCAGATGATATGATGTTATTGGTGCAGGATGAGGCTTCTGTTCATGCCAGTTTAGTTATCTTCTCTACTTTTGGGGGTCTCATAGGGATTGCTTTGAATGTAGATAAATGTGTTGGCCAGCAGTTGTGGTATGCTCTTCACACTACAGGCTTGGTTGAGGGAATTAGGCTGACTGACCAACCTATTAAGATTTTTGGAATTGATTAGGGTAATGTTGACCTGGATGTTTTTAGTTGGGAAAAGAAGCTTGTCTTGCGGAAGCACACTATTTCTTTTTGGAATAAATGGAAATTTTGTAAGGAAAAAAGGATTTATCTTATTAAGGCTTGTCTGCTTTCTATTTTTTGTTTATTAGTTATATTTTTCCTCCTCTTAAATTGATGGAGACTGGCATTTTGAGTATTTTTTTCAGGCCTGCTGTGGCAGTAGGCTAAATCCTTTGAAAAGAAATATTCTCTATCTCCCTTTCAAACGTGGTGGCTTGAATATGCCCAATCCTATTTTAATTTTTAATAGATTCTTTTTCCATTATAGCATCAGGCCTCAATTAGCTGGTGAGAGTCATGGCTGGGAGGTGTTTTTATTGCCAAAATGTGCACATTGGATCACATTATGGGAAACGTATTCTTTGAAATGTTTGAAAAGATCTGTTTTGACCCCTGAATACATTCACTGTACTTTTCTCCGTTTTAAGCAATGGGCACTCACGAAATCCCAAGTGCTTAATTTATCTAGGAAACAACTTTATTTTTTCATATTAGATTCAGTGTGTAGAGTAGAAGTGGTCTTTGAACATTGCCCACTGTTATCTCGGGATGCTTTATTGAGATTCCTTTCTAATAATCGCATTCCGGATTATCTTTGGGATTTTCACTGGCTGGCGTGTCATGGTAAAATTAATGTCAAATCCAATCAAAAACATAAAACTTTACAGGATTGGTTTACTTCAAGATCATGTTGTGTTTTGCAAGAAGAAACAATTGAACATCTTCTGTTTACATATCCTTTTATTGCTGGGCTTTGGACTTTGGTGGCACATAAATGGGGGGAGATTATCTTTGCTACCATTTCGTATGATAATCTTATGTATGGCATTCTTAGGTACTGCTTGGACATCTAAATGGCACTCTAGCACTTTGCAGGTTCTGATGGCCATTTTTAAATGGCATATTTGGTCTATGAGATGTCGTTTCACTTTACAGCAGCAGAATGGTGATTTATTGGAACTTCTTAACAAAGTAACTAATGATATGAGATGTGTTTTTCTTAAAGAAAAAAACTGTGCTGGCTGACAGTAAATTGCTTGCACTGTGGAATGGACTTCCCTGGATTACAGATACTGATGTTCCTATTACCCGTCCTAAATGTCTTCTCTGTTGCATTTCTGGACATGTCGGTGTTGCTACTCCTTTTTGTTGTTATGATTCTACTTTTTTTTTTTTTTATTAGATTTTTGCTTAGTGTTTTTTTTATCTTCTGATGTTCTCTCACTTATTTTATGATTATGTATGCTGTAATACTTCTGATGTTCTCTCACTTATTTTATAATTATGTATACTGTTATACTTCTGATGTTCTCTCACTTATTTTATAATTATGTATGCTGTAATACTTCTGATGTTCTCTCACATATTTTGTAATTATGTATGCTGTAATACTTCTTTGTTTTTCTTTGCTGCTTTTCATTTTCACATATGTTATTGTTTGGACTGCATTTTTTTTAAATAAAAACTGCCCCTGCTCTTTTCAAGAAGTGCCATGGGATCTTTAACATCCACCTGAATTACCACCCGAACAGGTAGATGAGACCTTGGTTTAACATCTCGTCTGAAAGACAGCACCTCAGGAGTTCATTGCAAAAACAACTCCATTAATGCATCAGTTAGGGTTCCTATTACAGCAACAAAAGTATGGAAATTTAGCATTAGAGTTCCCAACCCTACCACTCCACACCCCACCCTCCACACACCAACAGGCATCGGGGGTACCTTGGGGTCATGAGGCCTAACTCTCACCCCACTCTCCTTTATTGTACCATCTTAGCTTCCTTACACATGGAATGGGGTGACAGTTGGGGCAGTTGACCCCAAGGCACACCCGATGTCTGCTGGTGTGCGGAGGGTGGGGTGGTAGGGTTGGGAACTGTAATGCCAAATTTCCATACTTGGAACCCTAACTGATGCATTAACAGAGTTTTTTGCAATGATTTATGTAAGCAATAATGCCAGACAGGGTGGGAGTAGGCAATACCGGACTGCCAGGCTAATGAGGCCGACGCCGCAGGCGGAGGGCCTTATAGCCCTTGGTCAGGTCCGTATTGCCCATACCGCCCACCCTGGAGGGCATTATTATGCTTAGAAAATGGGCACTGCAAAAGAAAAAGGTTTCATAAAAAAAAATTGTTTAAAGTTTTGTAGTCATTTTTAGTAAAAGTAGTTCCTCCTCCAGTATGGATTTTGTCCTATTGCAGATTCCGTGGGGGTTGGTGTGCAGTTTGTGATGGGAGTCTCGTTGTTGCGATATCGGAGTAAAGAGGAAGCTTGGAGAGTCCGTGTTGGTGTGCAGTTTGTGTCGGGGCTCTGCTGGTGTGGTTGCGATGCGGGACGGGAGGAAGCTAAGAGGCGGCGGAGGAGAGTCAGCAGTCGCGATGAGTTCCGTAATGTTAGATTTTTTTATTTTAAAATGGAAGCGTTTTCTGTTGGCATGCGGAAGAGGCAGCTTTATGTAGTGACGTCGCTGCAGTTTTGAATTACTCGTTGGTGACTGCGGTGATGTGGAGACGGACAGCTTGAGTTTTATTTTAAAAAATTTATTTTTTTTAATTGTGATACTTTCTGGATGTGGCCAGGTCTGGGTTCATGTGGCAGGTGGCACTGAATTGAGGAGGGTAGGGCAGGATGTCTCGCTAAGCAGTGAAAAAAAATGGCGTTAATTTGAAATGAAATGAAGTATTTTGGCCAATTAGGAGCCGAGGTGGGTACTAGGATACTAGAGTGGTTAAGGGCAGTATAGGCTGGTACTTCTTACTTGCTGGTCATCTATTGAAACTTAATGTACCCCTATCTTGAGGGTACTGACCAATCAGATTGCAGCAAGTAAGAAGCCCATTTTCTAAACATATATATGTGTATATATATATATATATATATATATATATATACACACACATATAAATATATATATTCTTTGTAAAAACCTTCATTAATGTACCAGTTAGGGTAATTTAACACTACAAAAGTAGGGAAATGAGGTATCATGTGAAGATGGTGACTAAATAACAGTGAACATCACAAGGGCAAATGGATAATGCCAAATGGGAAATTCGACAAAGTCTCTGCACCCCCTCCCCAAGGTCCCTCCCCCGAGTTAGTATGTTTACTAAGAGGGTGTGTGGGAGTCACAGCCCCCACCAGGGTATGCAGGGGGTGTAGCCCACTGGAAAAAGGGATATTGCTGAATTTCCCATCTGGCATTATCCATGTACCCATTGGACGATCGCTGTTTTTCAGTCTTGACATGGAACCAGGAAATGGAAATGTGGCATCAGGGTTTCCAACCTAACTCCCCCCCACACCCTCCACCCCCCAAGCAGCAAAAGGAAAAACCATTAGGGTTATGCATCTCTGGAGTCTTGGCGAATCAGTGGTTGGGTCTTCCTTGGTCTTGTCAACCCTAGTACTCACCCCTTCCCCCAATCCATACCCTCCAGTCTGAAGTACAAGGCACAGATCCCAGCCAGTGCTTCATGGTGATACACTTCTCAAAGGTAGAGAAGTATGTCTCGCCACATGTTGCCAGTAGAATCTGCTAGAACTCTGCGTGAAGAAAGAAGATATTGTGTGTTGTTGTTTGTTCAGGGCATGGGATGGACATTAGGGTTGACAACCCAAGGAAGACCCCCACCGCTGATTCACCAAGACTCCAGAGACCCAAAACCACTAATGTTTTTTTTTCCTTTTGCAGCTGGGGGAAGGGCAGGGAGTTAGGGTTGGAAAACCAAAAGCCACATTTTCCTACTTTTGTGGCATTAAGTCACCCTAACTGGTGCATTAACAAAGTTTTCTGCAAAGCATTTCCTTTCTTTTTGAGATAGTGGAATTAAATCCTCATTCACTTTGGCCTCGGGCCCTGCACCATTGGAAGACTCCATCTTCCTAGAATAGTGCAGGGCTTGGCTTATTCCCTCTTGACACATTCATTCTTCATGTCTTCACTTTTCACACATTTTTCCACACCACCTCGTAAATGCGACAGGTGTCATTTTTAAAATCCTGGATGAGATGTGTTTTGGCACTTCTGCAGCAAAATGAAATTTTGACCTATATACTATAAATGCTACTACATATTATGTTTATAAGGGCAGTCATAAAATGACTGTACACATTCACGCATCACACATTCACTCTTCACACATTCACTCTGTTCTTTCAGAGGCAGAGAGATGTGAAAGAGCAGAGTGAATGTGTGAAGAATGAATGTGTACAGTCATTTTATGACTGCCCTATATTTCCTGAAACCCACCCGTTTGGCCCTTACTTTGTCTGCCACATCTTTCAAGAACCATGGTGGTTTCCTCCTTCTCTTGCCTTTGTTTACCAACCTGATATAATGGTTTGTCACCTCCTCTATGGTTCCTTTTAGGGGTTCCCACTGCTCCTCAGCTCTCCCTCATACCTCCGTCCTCACCAGGACTTCTTTGATACATCCCCACCTTAGCAAAATCTGCCCATCTGAAATCTAAGACCCTTACCTTTGTGTGACATGACTGTGTCCATGTCCTCATGTTAAAAAAACAATATATGGTGGTTGCTTGACTCTAACTGACTTTCTACTTGGACTTCTTTGATTCTGTCACCAATGGTCAGTACTAGGTCCAGAATCACTCTGTCTCTTGTGGGATCAAGCACTGGCTGCCTGAGGCCTGCCCCCTGTAGGGGATCTAGGATGCCTTGGCTCCTGGTTAAAGCAGCTGCCAGGGTGGTCCAATCCACGTCTGGCATATTGTAATCACCCAGCAGCACAGCTTCCCCTTTTGCCATCCCATGTGTTTCATCCACTGGCTCCCTATCTGCCTCCTCCCCTTGTACTGGAGGCCTGTAGATCACCTCTGTGTGGATTGCTGTGCCATTGCCAGGCTCAAGGGAGACCCACAGTGCTTTGGCCTCCCCATGTCTACCCTGTACCTCCATTGCCTTTATATCTTCTCTGATGTACAGGGCCACCCCACTCCCCTTTTTTACTCCCCCTATCCCTCCTGAACAGAGCATAACCCGGTACAATTAGGTCCCATCCATGATTAGGGATGTACCAAGTCTCTGTTATTGCTGCTATGTCCAGATCCACCTCTACTAGAAAGGCCTTCAGGTCTGGGATTTTATTTCCCAGGCTGTGGGCATCTGCAGCCATGGTCTTCCATGTTTTGTTGTCTACCCTCCCTTTACTCTTGTTTTTGCTCACCTGCTTCTTCCCACCTCCCCAGTTTTCTTTCTTATGCTTCTTCAATTCTTCTGCTTTTCTCTGTATGCCTGGTTCAGGTGTCCCTATCATCCACTCAGCTTCTTGCTCCTCAGTTCTGGTTTCTCTGCTTTGTGGGGGTGCACTGCTTGAGTTTTCCTGCCCCTGTTGGCCCCCCCTTGGCTAGTTTAAATGCTCAACAATGAAGCATATAAACTGTTCATTGAGGACTGCTTTCCCCTTCCTTGATGGATGCAGTCCATCACCCTTTTACAGGGCTATATCATTCCAGGTGGGTCCCCAGTCCCCAGTGAGGCCATACCACTTATCACTGCACCAGCTCTTCAACCATGTGTTGCTTCTGATATTGAGAGTCCTACCCCCCTCCACACTGCTGTGGACTGACAGCACTTCTGAAAATGTCACAGAGCTTGCTACCTACTCCAGTCGCCCTCCCAACACTCTGAAGTCCTCCTGCACCTGCTCCAAGCTTGCCCTGTCCTTGGATAGATCATTTGTTCCCAGGTGGACAATGACCTTTGGCTCTCATCTACTTGCCACCACTTCAGTGATCCTCTGGATCCACTCCCCCTCCTTCTGAGCTGTGCCTCCTGGAGGGCACTTAACCTCTCCTTCCTCCCTGCTATCTGTGCCCAGAGTCATTCCTTGGACAATTGAGTTCCCCAACAAGAGTAACTTCTTCTTCCCTTGGGGTCCTCTTTCTCCCACCACTGGATCTCCCTCAAGGAAGACTGTCACCTCCCCCCTGGTCGCAGCCTCAGGTTCCTTGAGGGACTCTTCCTCTCCTCCAGAAGAGTATAGGAGTTTTTGAGCTGGACCGGATGGGGGATGTGCTTCTGACCCCCCCTCCCTGACCCACCCTGAGCCCATCATAGTCCAACCTGCCCTCTGCTTGGGCAGCTGCTGTGGCAGGGGCTGGGGACATGGTGGCCTCTGGGTGGGGACAAAGCGGGGTTTTAAATAACTGCAAAAATTGATTAGCACTTTCATTGTAATCAATTGTGAAACAGTAGACATATGCATTTTGTAGCAGTTTACGTTGCTAAACAAATTGAGATGTGAGCTGTGCATTATCCCAACTGATTAGCAGTTTTTCTCATGAAAGTACTAATTAGTTTTGCAGTTTTCTAAAACCCTGACAAAAGTCCCCAGTTCTCTTGCCAGCACAGCCCAGACACTGGCCACCTCTGACCTCAGTCCAGAGAGGTGACTACAAATGAGGCAGCAGCACAGTACCCAAAATGTTTTTGTTCCAGTGGCACACAGAAGTCAAAGCCTCCTACCCTCCCCAATTTGCACCCACCCCAGGGTTAGTCTTCCTTTATAGGCAGCTGATAGGCTGCACATTCTTAAGGGCACAGGGAAAGTTTGGTAGCACAGTATGATAAAGTAGCCTCCCTGATATACAGGCAGCAATACAAGAGGTGTACTATTCAGTAGATCAGTACAAATGCAGTAGGTAGTAAAGAGCAAAGGAGGGGTGAAAAAAAACCTTTACAGGGATAAAAATCAACCACAGGGCACAGGGAAAAAGGGGGAAGAATAAACCAGAACAGTAAGATGCAGGGAGTCGTACAGTGCACTGGGTGTGGGGTAGCAGTCCTCAGGACAACAATCAGTTACATCAACCTGGCTCCACAGAAACTATACAGGTAAGCACAAAGAAACACCCTTAAAACAAACAAACTGTACCCAGCTATTCAGGAACCCCTCTAGTGTTAGCTAGGTTCTGCAAAGTTACAAAAGCAGTAATTAAACAGCAAATCCCCTGAAATGTAAGTCTTACTGCAGCTGAATGTCGAGCCACACCCAGTTAGAAGCTGCTAGAAATCTTCAGAAATGAAGCACAAATACAGAGGCCCCTACTCAGCCCCTAGGTAGGGTTACCAGACGTCCTCTTTTATCTGGACTTGTCCTCTTTACAGCTGAGGATTTTGGGCCCAGACGGATTTTCTCTGCAGTGCTCTTTTGTCTGAGTTTTGGGCTTCTGACTCTTCGGCTCTGCTTCTGTCACTTCACTGAGTGAGTATGTTGTTTGTTACCATGGCAACTGGGGGCTGTCAGCAGGTCAGAAGTCTGCATGGGTAAAAGAAAACCCTGAATTGTGACTTCCAATTAATTTCTGTCAATCAATCTCCAATGTGCCCTCCTGCTGCTTACTGCACGCAGCTACAAGTTTTACTCCTACTTTTCACTGACTGGAGGTGGGCAGGCATCATCAGTGCTCTTGCAATCCCTGACTGTTTCGCATTCTGTGGGCCCTGATTGGCTATGTTGTTCCATTACCCTGCACTGCTGCGCATGACAGTCATTGAGTTTGACACGTGAGCGGGATTTGCTGAATGTGCATCTTGTTGCATGTGTGGGCAGAACGCAGGGTATGTCGCGCAGCTGTGGACACATTGTGAAATATTTTTAATTTGCTTCTCGCTGTCTGTCATTTCTTTCTTGTTTGACCCAGGCCGTGATTAGTCACCTGTGACCTGTGAATCCAAACATCGATCGCAACCCACCCAGTGCAGCAAATAAAGAAGACCCCCATCTGTCCACGAGGACTAGAGGACCTGTCCCGAGCTGCTGGGGAGGTGAGTACCAATAATCGACTGTCCTGTCCTCCGTCCTGACTGACTCTTTTCCTGACTGAGTTGACTTAGTGAGTGGGGCTGACTGACACCCTCCCACCTTAAATCCAGACCAAAATAAATGTAACATCACATCACGGGGGGGGGGGGTGTTAAGGACTAGGTTGCTTGTTGTTGTTGCTCTGTAATGTTTTTTTTTTTCTTTATTTCTGCCCTCGGATCTTATGAATGATGATTGCTGGTTCCTGTGATTTATTTGTCCTCCTGCCTGTAGTTTCTGTTCAAATTCTGTGTACTGTCAGACTAGTGCCAGTCCTGAACTGGACCCGAAATACAGCTAATAAATCTGACCACCTGAGAGGGTGGAGTGGTAGGGCAGGACTGGAAGGCTGGCTGCTGTACCACTGCTGATTCAAGGGCATCCATCCTAGGTGTGGTGTGGCTGAGGGCACGGGGGTTGGTTGAGGGCACATGGTGGTGGCTGACTGTGCGGGGAAGTGGTTGAGGGTATGAGGGGGCTGAGGGCACATGGCAGGGGTGTCAGAGGGCATGAGGGGATGGCTGAGGGCACAGGGTAGTGTCTGAAGGTGTGGGGAGGTGGCTGAGGGCGCAGGACAGGGGTAGCAGAAGGTGTGAGGGGTGACTGTGGGCACTGGGAGGTGGCTGAGGGCATGAGGGGGCTGAGGGTGCAGGGTAGGGGTGGCAGAGGGTGTCAAGGGTGGCTGAGAGCATGGGGTGGTGGCTGAGGGTGTGGGGAGGTGACTGAGGGCATGAGGGGGGTGGCTGAGAGCACGAGGGGGGTCCTCTTTTTGGTGTTCCAAAATCTGGTAACCCTACCCCTAGGCAGCCTGAAGTTATGGAAACAAGTAAACACAAAGGCAGTAATTTAACAGCAAATCCTCTGAAATGTGAGGCTTACTACTTACTGCAGCTGAGTGTGTTTTTTCCATAGTGTAGCATAGTGGCGTTCGGGGTACTAGAAGTGTTTTTCCATTGTACTGTTTACATAGTATAGGGGCCTTCTATAATTTATTATTTATTTATTTTTATTTAAAAATGTTTCACCAGGAGGGACCACTGAGCCAAGGCTTGTTTACAGGTATGACCTGTGAAAGGGGGAATGGGGAAAGAAATCAATAAATATACATACAGGTAAATACAGTAGATATATATATATATATATATATATATATATATAGTGTATGTATATATATATATATATATATATATATATATATATATATATACCTACAGGTAAAAGCACATACAACATTGCAGCAAACAGGGAAGATGGAATGGGGAAATGCCACAGTAGATGCAGTGTGTGTGTGTGTGTGTGTGTGTGTGTGTGTATATATATATATATATATATATATATAAAAACAAATGGGTAGAACAGTTACAGCAGTGTAACAACTACAACAGTATAACAGTCCATAGCTGTTGTTGTTGGGGATGCAGAGCTGGAAGAAGCAGGGGTTCAGTTAGATGGGATATAGAGGTGAGTTAGTTACAAGTGCAGGTGTGGGTATGGAGTTTTCGAAGGAGACAGGAGAGGAGAGAGCAGAAAGTGGGGGCATGATGAAGGGGCAAGGGGATGGAGTTCCACAATTTAGTCAGGCAGTAGGAAAATGCAGATTGATCTTTGGAAGTGGATCTTCTGGGAATAGTTAAAGAGTGGTGGTCATAACTACTGAGAGAATGGGAGGGGGAGTGGCGAGAATGAGGAGATGAGGAGGAGACATAGGAAAGGGGGAACCAAACCAGTATTTAGCAGTGAAGAAGATGGAGCGGGAGCACCTCCATTCCTCAAAAGAGAGGAAGGAGAGGGAGTTATAGAGGTCATCATGATGGGTGAAAGGGGGAGCATCAAGTGCAAAATGGCAGACGGAGTTGTAGAGGGTGTCCAGTCTGGCAACGGAGGTTTTGGGATTGGCACTAAAGACTACGTCACCTTAGTCAAAAACTGGACGGATCATTTTCTGTACTACAGTGTGGTGAGCACTCAGCGGGATGCAGCTGTGGTTAATGTGGAGGGCACCAAGCTTGGGGTGGAGCTTTTTGGCAATTGCATCCATATGTACAGAAAAGTCGAGGTGACTGTTAAGCCAGACACCAAGATACTTAGCAGATGAAGAATCTTCCAGTTTAGTCCCATTGAGGGTGTGGAAAGAAGGCAGAGAGGAGATACTGGACAATCTCTGTCTAGTGCCAAAGGTCATGGAGAGTGTCTTTTTGCATTAAGGAATAGTTGATGTGAAACTAGCCAGTGCTGGACATTGTCAAAGTCCAGCACTGGGGTGGTAGTGACACTAGACAGGGATGGGCCAGATGTGGACAGAACAGTGTTGTCTGCATACATGTGGATGCGCCTAGAAGAGGAGCAGACAGAGAGGAGGTCACTGAGAAAAATGGTGAAAAGTAGGGGACCCAGAACAGAGCTCTGTGGGACACCTGTCTGGATGGGGAGGGGGGAATACTGAGTCAGCGATCCTAACTGACTGGGTTCTGCTGAGCAGGTAGGAGCTAAACCAATATGCATTTGAGGGAGAGAGCACAGCTGAAGAGAGTTTGTATAGGAGGATGGTGTGATAGATAGTGTCAAATGCCTTGGCAATGTTGATGAAAATGGCAGAGGTGATGAGGCCACTGTCCATACTGGTAAGTATGGAGTCAGTGAGCCAGAAGAGAGAGGTGGTGGTGGAGTGATCCTGATTGAAAAGGGGTGAAGAAGGAGTAGGGGCCAAGGTAGGAGGATAGTTGAGATGAGACAAGATGTTCTTGGAGTTTTCATAGGATAGGGAGGAGGGAGATGGGCTGATAGTTGCCAGGAGAGGAAGAGTCACCCCCTTTGGGAAGGGCAGTGCCATATTAACTTACATGGCGCCTATAGGCTGGAAACTTCAGGCGCCTCCCCTCCGCAAAACATGGCTCAGTTCGGGGTATGGCAACAACTGTTTTTATTAAAGAGAATCAAAGGTCCCTCATTTTCATTTCCTCATTGCATTGCCCCATAACATATTTACTTCCACCCCACCACTAGTAGTGTACATGATCACAGACTGAATGATCAATCAACAAAGAAAGAAAAAATCAGTCACATCAACAAAATACATTTCTTAGCCATCTCACACAAGCTGCAACAACACTGTTTGTTGTTGTACACAACTCACTGAAGGCAAGTTAGTTGTTTTGATTGATTCTGACTCACCGTCCACTCCAGTCCATCATCACCACCACATCTGACTGAGCGATATGACTGACTGTCTGTCCATCTGGTGAGAGGGCAAGATTGAAGACGACTAGAAGGGCACACTAGCATAGATGGGGCACGGGTCGGCAGGGGGAGGGCAGCAGGTCACAGGTAGGTCATTCTGTAAAACACTCACTGTCTGAGGCTTGATCTGACTCCGATCATCAGATTCAGTGGTGGTGGGCTGGTGGCACAGCAGGCAGAATGAGAGATTTGATGAGAGACAGTGGTGAGTGATGACACAATCTACCTCTCTACCACCCGGCTCGGCGTGTGACTCCTGAGTGAGTCAGGACTGGGAGATGGCGGGACGAGTCCGAGTCTGACTGACATGTGAGTTGACTTCTCTCTGCTGCAGTCTGCAGACTAGTGCTGTGGTGCTGGCATGCACCATGCCTTTTTTAAATTGGGTGCACACATGCGTAGTAGTCTTCTGGAACCGGGGAGGATTTAAAATTCAAAATAATGCACAGCGCATGCTGTCTGGTGATTGGACTAGTCTGTGTGTGCTCTGTCCTGTCTGGGGAGGTGAGAGAGTGAGACAGACAGTCAAGTTCTGGGGGGACTGGTGAGACATACAGCGGGGGCAGACAACATTGAGTTTTGGGGGGGACCATGAGTCAGCTCAAACAAGCTCAAATTGTCTTTTTCTCATTTTCATTTTTGATTTCTTAGGTGCCCCTAGGCTGCAGTCTACTTAGTCTAATGATAAAAATAGCACTGGTGAAGGGGGATGACTGTGGTGTGCTTCCAGGCCATAGGGACAGATGAAAGGGAGAAGGAAAGGTTCAGAAGTGAGGTTAGAGGAATGGCAAAGCAGTGGTGGATAGAAAGAAAAATTTAGGATGAAGGCCATCAGGGTAGGACCCAGAAGAGGGGTTCAAGGCAAGAAGGGCCTCAAGGGTGGTGGAGGGGGGTATCCTGGAGAAGGAAAAAGAGGGGTGAGTGGGGCAGTGGTCGGTAAGGTTAAGAGATGGGGGGGTAGGAGAGGAGAGAGCTGAGAAGGTCAGTAGCATAAGAGGCAAAGTAGGAGTTAAATTTAGAAGGAATCACTTAGGGGTCAGATAACACAGCAACATAGAAGGAGGCATTGCTCTGGCAGTCCTTCCTTTAATGTGTATTCAGGATACTGAGCAGCGTGGCATGCAGGTTGGACTGATGTGTAGCATTTTGTCAGGAGTGGTGATCCTGAGTGGTGTGCAGTGTTTGGTTGGAAGAGACGGTCCAGAATGGCATCAAGAGGAATGCTGTTGGTGAGCATTTGGGACTTGGTGCTAGAAGCAGCGAGAAGACAGAAGCAGCATGGAGAGCTTGGCAGGTGAAGTAAGTCCTACAGCATTGAGGAACATGGCTGTTTGGTGAGTGGGTCTAGAGGGGAGGTGCTGAATTTGTGATAGAATTTCACACTAGGGCAGTTTTCGTAGGTGGAGTTTTTTGCAGTCTTGTGCTTTTACAGGGCCAAAGTTATGAGAAGTTTGGAGTTTTTGTTTGTGGCCTTTACATTATATGTCTGTTGTATTTTTAATATGGCTGTTAAACTTGTACTAAGTATGGGCCCTATGCATGAAGCCACCGCGGGGTGTGCAGACGTGTGTAGTGTGGGCAGGTAGGTGGCTCCACGTGTCCAAAGTGCAAGTCCTAATGCAGACATGCACAATGGATGCTTATGGGCCCACGGAGGACGCACGCACATATCCATGGCTGCAACACATGGCATGTCCAGGCAGTATGGCCACATAATGTGGTGTGCATGTGGACCCTATGAGCAAGCATGAAAGCATGTACAAGAGGCAGGCTTGTGGTGGCAGGCACATACAGTTACAACAGGGTGAGGGCTACTATAACTGTACACATAGCAGAGCCAGCTGACAGGATACTCCTGTGCATGGCCACAAAATGAAGATCCATCAGGAATGACCACATACTGGCCATCACACACACCAGGATAGGCCCCACTGCATACATGACGGACCACACTGGTGGAACCATGTGGCAAAGGGGGTGCATGGTGGGTGTGTCCAGGGGCTGCACACAGGGCAGATGTCCATGTCCCCGTAGCACCAGCTGCTGATCTGTCATGTGGAACATAGCATGCCTGCGTAACTGGGCAATGTTGGATGGTGGTGCATTACCATGCATACCTATGAGTGGGACACACAATGGGGCAGTGACACAGAAACATCTGGCACCGGCTGTGTAGCAGCTACATGGCATCCAATGAATGGACTGCAGATGCAATGCCTGTGGATTGACACGGACACAGAACCTGACAGGGCATGGGCACTGCTGCATGAGGAATGGCTGGGCTGCCAATGACGGGCCATGCATACATGCAATGTGTGCATGACACACATGACACATGGGCAAGACACAGTTACCACCACCCCTGCTGGCCCCCACCTAGGCAGTCACATGACCACCACCCAAAAAGTGAGAGACCCCACACCCCAACACACACCCACACCCCACATGCCACCCACAGCCCATGAGACAGGAAACACACCAGGTGAAGGATAACAAAAGTTTTATACTGCATAACATCTGTGACATAAATTGTACAGAGTAAACACATGTCTGCAACCTGAGAACCTTGAACATGAACAATGCTGACCTTAGGCACTGTATAGACAGGTACTCACATCTTACCAAGGTCCACACTGTCCAACTGCAGGGAGACTTCCCGCATGGACGACCCATCCCAAGACACCCATTGGCATAGCTGCAGCCTACACATCCTTGGCCTGTCCATCCTCCAGATTTCTGGTGTCCATATCGTGCAAGGAACGCCAGGACCATCCTCTGTATCAGACCCCTCTAGTGCTTGAAAGGAATGGACATGCACATTGCTGCACCTGTACACATGTGCCAGGAACAGCTGCATGCCCATCTAGGGGCACACGTGGCAATACACTGGTAACACAGTACTCACCAATGATGGTACCTCCACATGCCACATGAACTATGCCGTCTGAGATGTAGTGCAGTTCTGTACCTTCAGAGTGCAGGGAGAGGTAGCCTGGGTTCTGCAGGTGCCATCTCCTGTGACTGCGGGGGGGGGGGGGTCAACACCATACATGGAGCACCATCTGGCTGCTCAAGTCACATCAGTTTCAGGTGATGGGACATTCACAGGTGATCCTATGATGAAAAGAAATGTAGAACACCATTAGCACCATGGAGAGCGACCACACCTCATATTGCCACTAATCACACACACTATCAATGGTACTCTGCCAATGCAGATGCCACATTGGTGCTTCCACCATGCCTGTCTGTGTAGGTGTCCTTGGAGACATGCCACAGTCACCTGGGGCACTTCTCAACACACACACAGTAGAAGCCACCATCGCTACTGTTGCCCTGTTGATTGCATATGCATGGGTACCTGTGTATGCACATGTCACCTGTATAGGTGAGTGCATCGCACAGGTGAGCCATGACACACCCTCTTAAAAGAGTACACAGGGGTGACGGGCATGGTATTCAGGTGTGCACCATGGAATGTAGGTGCAGCCTGGCCTCAGGCATGGTGGTGATGCATGTGCCCCGACTATTGCTGCATGTACCCTGGCCAGTCACCATGAAGCAGCAGCGATCATACTTAAGGCCATGGGCTGTAGGACTGAGGCTCAGAGCTGCACTCACGAGGGGAACACAATGCGATACCCACAGCCACTGTGCATGCTGGGGCATACCGATGCTGATTGGACAGGCAAAGTGCCACCTGCCATGTGCTGTTGGCCGTGGATGACATGCATGCCCAAGTGTGTGTAATGTGGGAAGGAGCATGCCATGGAGCTCACATATTAGATGGCACATGCCTCAAAGCTTGCTGCATGTCAGGTGACTGGGTGCCCAGCCATCCGATGGCCATGGGTGTGCAACAGTGTATATACCTGTGATGACAGTAATGGCATGCACAGTACTGTACATGTACACCAGGCCCTGTGCAGGTGACAGCCGATACCATCCTTGCCCATCACTGTTGGCACCAGTAGGTGTGCTCTGCATGGCTGCAGAGTTGCCATATATCCAAGCTCACAGCAGGCAGAGGGCCATGATTGTGAGGACATATGGGCATCAGAGGATGCATAGCATTGGCCAGATCATACCAAGGGTGCAATTGTGCTGGCCATAGAACAGACATGTGGGTGCCACATGTGACTTGCAATTTACTATAAAGCACATGGTAATGTGCCCATGCCAGCCCCCACTGGGGACACCGTGAAGGTTGTGACCATTGGGGGGGTCATGCAGTGGGCAGTGGATGGTGTGTGGCCATGCGGCATAGATGCATTGGACGGGGCGCTGCCCCAGCAGAGGTGTGCTGGCAGGGTCTGTCCACAGGACAACAGCATTGTGCCATTGCATGTGCCAACATCAGTTCCATGCCAGCTGTGCAGTGTCATCCATGTCCTGGCCAATGCTGGAGCTGTATGCATGCTGCAATGGGTGTGCCATTTCTGCCGTAGCATGTGGGTGGCCGATGGTGGTTTTGGTCACTGGGTCCACCAGTGCCTGTGGGGGTGCCACATGTGCATGACCGCCCTGCTCGGTGCCCCGTGCTCCATGCTGTGGCACAGCCCCCACCACAGGGATGTCCATCCTGTAGCATCACTGAGCCCTTAGCAGACTTACCTGACACAGGCGGGGTCTCCATGACCATCCCTGTGTCTGTGGCTGATGCATGTACATTACAAATGTCATAGGATGCAGTCGGTGCACACATGCCAGGACGTCTGCCCACCTCCTTCTGTCTGTTGCCAGTGCTTGCCTTAGGCATGTCAGTCATGTCCAGGGGTAGTACATGGGACCCTGATGGCATCCATGCCTCGGTGGTTGTGCCCATAGGTGCTCCACTGGTGTGGTCCCTAATGCATGGTGCACCATCCCCATGTATCCACACACACAGTACTGCAAATGCACCTGCTGTGGTTTATTCCCCATGCACTCCACTATGGGCACCATGGTCACTGAGGGTCACCACCACCATTCCCTCACTGAGTGTTAGCTGGCTGTCAGTGGTATGGGGCCCTTCCCCTGTGCCCTGGTGTGCAGACCTGGCCACCCTTCTCTTTATCGTTCCATACAGGGCATGTCATCCATGCTGTCTTGCAGTCAGGGTCCTGGCCCATGGGACAGGTGGCATTGCATTGCCACCAGACTGCATGGCCAGCCCACTCCTCCTGTATCAGTGGCAAAGGTCTTCCCTCTGCACCCCATCCACTGGCCATCAGTTTGTGCATTGTGGTGCAGTGCACATCATTCACAAACATGCCATTCTGCAGGGCAGTTGCCATGCCCACATATGATGGGGTCAAGGAGAGGATCCGCATAGCTGTGCTCCACCTCTGAGGGGTGCGCATCCAATTATGCATGCCCTGTCATCCCACCTCCTGGGTGCGCAGGTCCCATGGTGCCATTCATGAATGCTGTGTTTCAGTTGTGCCTTGCATGCTGCATATCTGAGCACCATGGATACAACTGTTTTCCAAGAACTTTGCACACTTTCATTCAGAGCCCCCTGTGTTCTTATATATGTTATTAAGGTCATGATATAGAGGATAATGCCTAAGAAATGGTGCTTAACCATGGTGTAATCACCTTGAGCAGTTGTCATGACAACTGAGTAAACCTTGAGAGCACAGCTCGAGAGGTTTACAGTTGTCATGACAACTGCGAGAGGTGATTACACACGTGGTTAACCACCGTTTCTTAGGCATTGTCTTTTATAGTATATGGGACCATGCACTACAATAAAATGGGAAGTTACATTTCAGATTCCCTTAGAACATGTTGCAGAAACTCACCAAGGTGCTGAGAAACTCACCAAGTCTCAGATCGTTAGGCTGTAATATTTATTGCTCGCATCTCAATACATCTACTTCGTACTGCTAGGAAATGCTAATATTTATGGCTATTTATTAGTGCTTTAGACTAAAAAAAATGTTAAAATCTTCAAAGTCTTTTAGGCTGCTCATTGCTTTCCGGTTGGTCGGCAAAGAACACGTAACTCAGCATCAGTGTCAACATCATTGTGATAGGTTGGATGTGCGAGGAGGACATGCAGCTGCATGGAGGACTTTCAATGGTAACCTGTTGTTGGAGGCTAAAAAAAACATTTTAAAACCTGGAAAGCCTCACGGTTAGACATGGTACAGTATATGGTTAGTCAACAATGTGCCGTGTTGTGCTGCGTTTTACCCACAGAATGATTGAAATGTGTGGTGCTCTGAATCTTTCATTATAGACATTCTGCTTGCAGACTGAGAGGAACTTGTCATTTTATCCTGTAATCCCATCTATGTGACATTCAAATGGAGGGGTTTACAGGCTACAGACGTCACATCGATGGGATTATCAGATTACTACAATGCTGATTTCAATGCATAATAAGAGCTCCCCATACATACATAGAAACATATAATGTGATGGATAAGGACCACTTGGCCCACCCAGTTTGCCCATTTCCCCACCTAATGGATAAGCTGCAGATCCTAGTTAACCAACAGCCTACTTCCTCCTAACCCCACCCCACAGAATTGCCCTATGACTGTCCCATGCATTCTTGAATTCCACCACTGTTTTTGACTCCACAACCTAGTCAGGAAGGCTGTTCCATGCATCCGCAACCCTCTCCATGAAAAAATACTTCCTCACATTACCTCCGAGTCATCCCCCTCTATCTTCAAATTGTGCCCCCTTGTTCTTGCACACCTCTTTTTCTGAAAGATTCCACCCTCTTGGACTTTGTTGATTCCCTTGAGGTACTTGAAAGTTTCTATCATGTCCCCCCTCTCCCTCCTCTCCTCGAAGCTATACATATTAAGTTCCTTAAGTCTCTCTTCATATGTCTTCTGGTGCAGACCCTGCACCATTTTAGTTGCCCTCCTTTGGACTGCCTTCATCCTGTCTATGTCTTTGCGGAGACTGAGTCTCCAGAACTGCACGCAGTACTCCAGATGGGGTCTCACCAGCAGTCGGTACAGAGGGATAACAACTTCCTGTTTTCTATTGGTGATGCTTCTCCCAATGCATCCCAGTATCCCCCCAGCCCTCCTTACTGCCCTCTCACATTGCTTTCCCACCTTTAGGTCATCTTATATGACTATCCCCTGGTCCCTTTCCATTTTTGTTATTGTTAGTATCTCAGCCCCCATTGTGTACTCTTTCCCTGGGTTTTTGTTTCTCAGGTGCATTACCTTGCACTTCTTAGCATTGAATCTAAGCTGCCATACATTTGACCATTCCTCCAACCTTGCCAAGTCCCTTCTCATCCTTTCCACACCTCCCTGTGTATCAACCCTGTTGCAGATCTTTGTGTCATCTGCAAAGAGACATACTTTTCCTTTCAGTCCCTCTGCAATGACACTTATAAAGACATTGAAGAGGACCAGTCCAAGTAATGATCCCTGTGGTACCCCACTAGTAACCCCCTTTCTTCAGAGTGGACTCCATTTACTATTACCCTCTGTGTCCTGTTCTCCAGCCAGTTCTTTACCCAGGCAACCATACATTAGAAGGTGGCTTGTAGTGTCTTTGTTAGGTATGGCATTAATGTGTTCTTAAGGTGTTAATAACACATTAGAAAGTGACAGAGGATAATTATAGTGGTTGATCTGTTGCTGTGTATCTGCTAATTGGGCACCATCATATATGAGGAAATATATGATGTTTTCAATGTCGATGAGGGCCCACCCATACATATGATCTATCTGTCTGTCTGTCTATCCATCCATCTAATCTTTTATTCTATACCTATGCATTCCGTGCTAGAAGCAGACTCCACTAGATGTCATAATAAAGGAGAAGCTGGTAAGTTTTCTGGAGGCAAATGGACTTCAGAACAAGAGACAGCACGGATACATGGGAGGGGGTTATGTCAGACAAACGTAATCTTTTTAGGGGGCTACCGGATGGCTCTCATACAGACTGACCCCTGCCACCCCATCTCCTGGAACTTACCCTCTGCCCTGTAGTGCACCCTGGCTTACCCCCCTCAGGGCAGACCATCAAGGAGTGGCCAGTACTTCCTGATCAGAGTCTGAAGCTGATCCAGGGCAAAAAGTGTCTCGATCCACTGTGTGTGGCTTGGTGGGGGCAAACATCCTCCTGCTCAGCCTGGTAATTTTTGTGTGTTAGTTGCCCAGGGAGGCTTGGCATGCAACGATGTGATGGCACATGGCTGAACATTTGCCACACCCCTCAAGCATGTCAGCTCCAGCTGTGAGATCTCTCCACTAGGGACCACTCAAGCACCAAGAGCTCCCCACCCCGAGGAGGAGAGCAGTCCTTAGGACACTCAATCCTCCTTCCCCCAACTGGCCCTCCAACTCCCGGGCTCAATATCAAACCAGGGTCATCAGTGTCACAAGCAGTAGTGCTGCCACTATGCCAGCAGGCTGGCTACGTGATCTTTTTTTTGATATGGTAAAGATGGCAGTGGACATGGGGAAGGCAGTAGACAAACTGTACCTTAATTTCAGTAAAATCTTCACCTCTGTCTCACATGGATGGTTCGTAAAAAAGATGCATGATATGGGGTGGGGGACAAAATCAAAAGATGGATAGGAAATTGGTTGAGTGGCAAAACCCAGAGGGTGGTTCGTAAATGGGACTACTCGGATTCGGGGGGGGGGGCACTAGTAGTATGCCACAGGGAATGGTCTTGGCACTGGTCCTCTTCAACATCTTCATCTGTGATCTGAGAGGCAGTATAGTGTAATAATAACTGGGGAGCATTTTCTCCCATTGGAAACCCGGGTTATAATTCACCTTTGTAACTTATGGATTATAACGGTGAAAACGTGCCGATTTTCCTCACTCCAACGCATGCGACAGCCTCCGCTCACAGAGCCCACTGACAGTTGGCCACCATCAACTCCACTTCGGCCACCATCACTAGGCGGTAAGTTAATACAAAATAAAAAAAAAAAAAACTTGCCTCACAGCAGTCCTGTTTGACTCCTCGACTAAATTTAAAAAGATTAAAGATAAAGTGTTTGGCAGCCACTGGGTCGTGCAGGAAGCAGATCGTTGACAGCCTCCATTCCACCCGGGACCAGACTGTGGCTGTTTATTTTATACAATTGCTGTGGTAAGAAAACACTCTTCAGCAATTATATAAAATAAAACATGGGGCTGTGTGTTTAATGAGTTTTTACTCACACCACTCGGTGTTGGATGCTTAAATAAACCCCTAGAGCTTTGCTCTCGGGGTGTATGTAGCATCCAACACCTCAAGGTGTGTATAAAAACTCATTAAACACACAACCCCATGCATTATTCTATATGTGTTTAAGAGCACTGAGTTGCAAACCTAGAAAACTGGGTTTGAATCCCAGAGCCACCACTTGTGTACTGTGTGACCCTGAGCAAGTCACTTAACTTCCCGGTGCTCCCAGGATGCACCTGGAAACAAGCCTCAGCTTAATGTGTTTTTTCTGGCCAAAACTTGTAATATAACAAAATAAATAAAAATATCAAGGTGGGGGATAAAAAAAAAAGATTTGCTTCTTCATGGATGATACTAACATTTGTGGCCCTGTGGATCGTGACTGAGTGAGGGATCAAATTTATAAAGGATGGACATAAGATTAAAAAAAGGTCAAAGCTATGTCAGGTAAAATTTAACACTAAGAAGTGTACTGTGATATATACAGGGGTAAAAAGTCTGAAAACTGAATAAAGAATAGGAAATGTAGTACTGGAAAATATAACAGAGGAGAGGGACCTGTGGGTAAAAATTTCAGACAGTCTACATGTAACCCCCTTGTTACCCCGGGGTTACTAGAATCCCAGTAAGACCTAGTGGTAGGTAGGGAAGGCAGCTTGTGAAACTCCAGTTAAATGGGTTTCACACTGTCTCACTCTGTTCTCAGTCTCAACTGAGACTGAGGGATGACATCACCAATAGAACTTTCGCAGCTGCATGAGCCACATTGGAATCTGCAGCAAAGGAAGTTAGATAGAACCTTGGGAGTTTTGAAGTAAGTGTGTTTAGTTTGTCTTCAGTGAGTGTGTGTGAAGTAGGGAGCTTGCTGTTAAAGCAGCTCAGTGAAGGCTCTAGGAGCCTCAGCCCTGACAGAGGGCTACTTTTAAGTAAATAGGGTGTGTGTCTCCACCTTAAAGAGAGACACAGAAGATTACTGAAGTGGTGGAGACCGCTGTTTTCGGGTCTCGGTGCCCCCTCCCTCCGGGGGGGGGATGGAAAGATTTCCCTGCAGATTCCTGGGGCAACCCCCTAGTTCTGCTTGTAGAGGAAAACCTGCCTGTTTGTTCCAGTATTTATTTGGGAGAAAAGAAGATTTGTGAGTCGCCTGTGGGGCACCTGCCACGTGAGTGAGTGTCTGCTCTGGCTAAAAGGGCCTATGTTTTTCACCCTGAGACTTGTGTGACAATGTGGGAATTGAACTACTAAATATTGGGAAGCCTAGAGTAATGGGCTAAGCAAGTTAAAAGTAGTTTCAAGTTCCAGAGTTTGTTGGGATGCAAATAATATGTAGAGGTGATGTGACAGATGTCTACCCTTAATCTACATTTGACAGTTCAGTAAAGGAATTGTTCAGTTTCCAGAGAAATGGCCGGGTATGGGATGTGGGAGCCGGAGGTGGGTGACCCCCCATCTTTAGTGACCAGGTCCACCTCTACGGATTTCTTCTGTGAATTTCTACTTTGCCTCAGGCACTTGGCCAGTGATGAGGGAAGTACCCAGACGTGGGATTGTAAGGAAAATTCTCTCTAGGAGTCGAAGACTCTAGTGGGGTTTGGGGAGCCACAACAAGCTAATTGATTCATTCCTCCAATGGACCGTGAATGGGATAATTGGTTCATTCTTCCAATGGACCGCGGATCAATTGGCCGGCGGGGGAGCCGGGCCAGTGGGGAAAACCCAAGTGTGTACAAGTCGGGCTGTGTACCCAAAGCTGCGTGCAAGTCTGGGCTGTGTGCCTGGTGGGTTTGGAGCCTGAGGGCTGGAAATAGTGATAAAGTGTTCTGTTGTCTCTAATCTGCATTACCAGGAAATGTAGCCCCATGGGGGTCCGTCTATGCTTTGTTTGTTCAGCTAGGATGTGAATAAAAGCCACACTGAAGAATCCCATTCCTGGTTCTGGACATTACAGTTATTGCTTCCTGTGTTCGGATTTACTTGGGTGCCCCTGTGCAGAGTAGCCAAACCTAGGTCCCCCTGTGCTGAGTAACCTCATCCTCCCTGAACCCAGGTCCCCACCAGGTACTGCTGTCAGCTTCAATAGCATGCCACCTGTCGTTTTGCTAGAAAGGCAGGGGTGAGGGGTTACATACAGATAACAGCCCACTGTAACAGGACTGTTGGGAGGGCAAATATGATGCTGGGGTGTATAGGAAGTGGGATCAGCACCCGGAGAAGAGAGGGGATTCTGCCACCGTATAGGCCATTGGTTTCTCTTCACCTGGAGTGCTGTGTGCAGTTTTGGAGACTGCATTTGAAGAAAGACAGGGAGAGAATGGAGGCAGTGCAGAGGCAGCCGGTTACCAAGATAATCCATGGACAGCAGGAAATGACTTAGGAGAAGAGGCCAAAGGATCTAAACATGTACATGCTGGAGGCACGTGGGGAGAGGGGACATGACTGAGAAATAGAAAAAACACTATGGGGTAAACAAGGTGGATAAGGGGGGAACTGCTTAAGCTGAGCGGGAATACAAGCACCAGAGGTAACTGCATGAAGTTGACATAGGGAAAATGTAGGGGGATGCCAGAAAGTATATTTTTTCACGGAAAGGGTGTTGGAGGGTTGGAATAAACTACCGAAAGAGATATTCTCTAATAAATCAGTGGGGGGATTCAAACTTGGGTGGGATAGATACATGGACCTGATAAAGACATTGTCATAAGGGAGAACAATAGGAGGACTGAAGACCCACTAGGGCTGTTACATTCCATATTAGATAGGTTGGTAGGACAGGGCTGCCACAATGGACCTTTTCCTGCCAACAAGGAATTTGAAGAAGCATCTGCCTGGACGCTCTTCTTCTGGAGGTAGCCAGTCAACATGACGCAGGTATTACAGTGGAGTACAAAACCACAAGGACAATATAGTGTTAGTGAAAGCAGTGACAAGGAAAGTATAGCGCGGGCATAACAGTGCTCTCCCCATGGCTGTTTTCACCTTCAACATTGGGTGTTGCCAGCATCCCGCTGCTGTGAGTCAGTGGATAGGGCCACAAGCTGTGGATGTCAGTAGTGGCTGCGGCCATCCCGGGTTTGGGTCTCACCTCCCTACATTTCTTTTTTTTTTTTTCTTCACTTGCCTTGCAGTCGCCCCCCCCCTTGCCTTCCCTTCTGCAGGTACTTCACAAATTCCCCACTTCCCCAAGCTGTTCAGCCCCCCCCCAATTTATGCCCTTGTCCTCTTTCTCTCCCTCACCCAAGTTGCTTCTGTAACCCCTAGGTGGCACTATCCCAAGGGCTACTACCCCTACCTGTTTGACTTTGGACAGGTTGAGGGGCCTAGGTCCTATGTCGGGTGCCTCCACCCAGAGGTCAGGGTTTGTAGTGGTTAGACTAGCTTGGTCGCAGCCCTCTGGGACACTGAGACCCCTTTTATCCCCTCTAGTGGCTCACACAGTACCCCAGAGTTACAGCCCCAATACCCCACGTATACACACTGTTCACTCATATAGATACCACTTACCCTCGAGACTGATTCTGCAGCACGTCTCTGAGAACCCCCTGTAAAATAAGATTAAACAACATACACAGCAAAACACAATACTGTTTCCTTAAGTACCAACACCACAGACAGTATATAGTATAACAACAACAAATCTGATTTATTTAGGGGGCAGTAACATGGGAGGGGGAAATCAGGTTAATTGGTGGCATTAAATTAAATCACAGCACTGTGCACACATACAGGGTCTGAAAAGTCACACTCTGGGTTCCCAGGTTGGGGGCGGCTAGCCACGTACATTGCCTGGGGTTGGCCGGCAGGTGCAGATAGATGGGGCCCTGTAGAAGAAAATATATGCACAACACCCAATTGTAATCCGGAGCTGGATGGCTCAATCCATGAAGCAGGGAAACAACAAGAATTAGATGACACACTTGTGATTGAAAACAGACTGCAGGGGAATATCCTGATTTGTACTAACAATACCCAAGCTGAGGACTGGATGGTAGATGTTCTTCTGGATTTCCAGAACAACAGGGCATGGAGACAAGGTCCTTGTGACTGGACCCCACTGTAGTTGATAGCAACGTATTTAGTCCAAGCTAAGCTGGGGTTTGCTTCCAGCTTCAGCACACAGCATGGGGGATTGGAAATAGCGATTCCACACAAGCACTATGCACATTTATATGTAAAAGGAAAGTACTATACCAGGCAGGCTGCTCCTCGATCCTGATCGCAATTACTGCAAAATACCCGGGAGCACACACAGCAGCTTCAGTTCCTGACAGATCGTGCACGATTCAGCAATTTCTCCAGTCTTCTACAGGGTGAGCCTGGTTTCCACACTTCTAGTGCTTCTTTTTCCTCACAACTCGGATTCAGTCCAAACTGGCACTCGCAAAGGCTGCAGACCGAAACTCAGGGCCTCACACGCACTTCCCGCGCGAAACTATACACCGCAGAAGCACACAACTCCTTCTCTCTTCACTGCCACAAATGATCTGATCTTTTCAGTCACAGAGCTGGGCATTTCCTTTAGCTCCACACTATTCTGTTGGCTGATTCAGCTGTCACTCACAATAAGACTCCCTCTGTTGGTAGAAAAAGGTGCCAAGGTCAAAACTACATTTCCCAGAGTCACTGCCCATACAATCCCCTTGTGGCTGGCTCAAATTAAGAGTCCAAGTTCTGATTCGTCCACAGGCTCCATTTTTGGGCTCCCTTAACCCAATTGGCCCAGCACAGCAGTTTAGGTCCAAAATGGAAAGGTAACACACACAGAGTCCCAGCTGCAATAAAGACAGGTTAGACAAACTACAATTTTGCTAATGCTTTAAATGATTACAGGCAAACAGTTACAGCTTTCAGATGGGCTCCCTTTGCACCTTCATCGACCGCAAAATGGAGCAATTACTCCGCAGCTCAGGCGGGATTCGAGCATTAAATACACAGTCCCCCTGTACAAACTAACTAAGTCTGCAAGCAGACAGCTCTTAAAGAGACAGTACGTGGAGGCTCAAATAGCACTCACTTGCAACCACAGTTAAGCAGCTCAGATGCCAAACACCACCCAGGCTTGAAGCATTCAGGCAAGCTCCTGGAAGACTTTTGGGAACTCCCATTTGCACGGGGGTTACACTTCCACCATACAGTTCATCCTCTGACTGCCCACTCACCCAAATTATCCCCATTCCCCAACACGTGTCCCCCCTTGGAGGTGAGTATAATACCAGTTATAAACATTATTTTACTGACATGTTGTCCCCGGTGCTATTTGGGTGGTGTGGTTTTGTCCCACATGGTTATGCTATTCAGTATTAACCTAGATCCACTTCTGGAAGGAGGGCAGGTCTGGCTGTGCACCATTCATGGAGGGGCTACTGTAGGGTGGTGTGTTACAGGTGAGCTAAGTAATGGCGGTGACCACATTCCTCTGCCCCTTCTCCCCCAGATGCCATACTGTGTGCACTCATTATGAAATTGGTAGCCTGGGTGTCTCTCTTTTGTGCATACATTTTCAGCTGTCTGTACAGAGGGATAACAACTTCCTGTTTTCTACTATTGATGCCTCTTCCTATGCATCCCAGTATCCCCCCAGCCTTCCTTACTGCCTTCTCACATTGCTTGCCCATCTTTAGGTCATCTGATATAATTACCCCCAGGTCCCTTTCTGTTTTTGCTGTTGTCAGTATCTCATCCCCCATTGTGTACGCTTCCCTGGGTTTTTGTTTCCCATGTGCATTACCTTGCACTTCTTTGCATTGAATCTGAGCTGCCATACATTTGACCATTCCTCCAACCTTGCCAAGTCCCTTCTCATCCTTTCCACTCCATCTAGTGTATCAACCCTGTTGCAGATCTTTGTGTCATCTGCAAAGAGACATACTTTTCCTTCCAGTTCCTCTGCAATGTCACTTATAAAGACATTAAAAAGGACCAGTCCCAGTACTGAACCCTGCGGTACCCCGCTAGTAACCCTCCTTTCTTCACTGTGGACTCCATTTACTACTACCCTTTGCGTCCTGTTGTCTAGCCAAATTTTTATCCAGGCTACCACCTTGGGACCCACTCCAAGGCTGGCTAACTTGTGTATTAATCTTTTGTGTGGGACTGTATCAAATGCCTTGCTAAAATCTAGGTAAGCCATGTCCACAGCCCCTCCCTGGTCTACTACTTTGGTCACCCAGTCAAAGAAATCGATTAGATTCGTCTGACACGACCTTCCCATCGTGAATCCATGCTGCCTTGGGTCCTGTGCCCCACTGGCCTCTAGGTACTCAACAATTCTTTCCTTCAGAAGTGATTCCATCATTTTACCTACCACTGAGGTCAAACTAACTGGTCTGTAGTTTCCTGCCTCTGTCTTGCTCCACTTTTGTGAAGAGGAATCACATCCGCCCTCCTCCAGTCCTCAGGTACCACCCCATCCTCCCATGATTTGTTAAAGAGGTAGTCAGCGGTGTCAGTGGTTCTACCCTTAGTTCTTTTAGAATTCTTGGGTGAATCCATCAGGCCCCATTGCTTTGTCCACCTTCAATTTTATTAGTTCTTTCAGAACCCTTTCTTCTGTAAATGGACTGGTATCGACCTCGTCTTCAGAGTGTTTCTCTTGTTTGGTTTAGGTACCTCCCCCTCCTCTTCCTTTGTGAATACTGAGCAGAAATATTCGTTCAGTATCCCTGCTTTTTCATTGTCACCCTCTACCCACATTCCCTCCCCTTTATTAAGCCTCAGTATCCCTCCTTTGGTCTTTCTTCTCTCCCTAATGTACCTATAAAAGGTATTATCCCCCTTCTTAACAGAGTTGGCTATCCTTTCCTCGGTTTGGGCCTTTGCTATTCTGACTGCCTTCCCAGCCTCTTTCTGCTTTAACTGATAAAGTTCTCTGTCCTTCTCCTTCTGTGTTACCTTATATTTCCTGAATGCTCTCCTTTTCTCCTTAACCTTCCCTGCCACCTCTTTTGAGAACGATAGCGTTTTTTTCCTTCATTGTGTTTTGTTGATTTGCTTTACACAAAGGCTTGTTGCCTCTGTGATGGCTGTTTTGATTACTCTCCATTGTTCCTCCACCCCTCCTTCTTGTCTGTTTGCTAGTGCTTTTCTGAGGCACTCTCTCTCATTCCTATCGCCTGGATCTGAGCCCTGATCCCACCTGAGGACCTGACCAGGCTGGTGTATGTTTTCATTACATCCAGGTTGAACTACTGTAATGCCCTGTACCTAGGGATATCTAGAGGCAACCTCCACTAGCTGCAGCTGGTGCAGAATGTGGTGGCAAGATTGTTGATGAGTGCAAAAAGGAGTGACCATATCACCCTGGTCCTCCGCGAACTGCACTGGCTGACCATCAGGTGGAGGACTGTCTTCAAAGTTAGGCTCCTGACCTTCAAGACCGTGCACAAAAGGGTGCTGGCTTATCTGCAAGATCTCCTTGATCCCTACTGACCACCCAGGTGCTCCGTTCTGTCGAAGGATGCCTCCTTGGAGTTCCCAGGGTTAGGTTGCGGCATTCAAGAGATCATGCCTTCTCGGCAGCTGCAACTACCCTGTGGAACTCACTGCCTGGTTATCTTAAGTACGCTCCCTTAATAGAAGCCTTTAAAAAGGGTCTTAAGACCTACTTGCTATAGCAGGCTTTTAATTGTTAATATTTATTGGATGGTTTTAAAGGGGTTAGATAGATTATTTTAAGTGTTGCTTCCCAGTTAAATGTTGTTATTTTATTATTGTATTTATATGTACAGCGCTCCAAGTCCCTGGAAAGGGGCGCTTTATAAATAAAGTAAGTGTCTGTCTGTCTGTCTGTCTGTCTATCTCCAAGGGCATTGTTCCTAGGAAACAGACTAATTAGGGTTTTGGGTAGCAAAAGCTTATCACCTTTCTCCACTCTATGGGACAGGAGTAAGTAGCTGCTGCACAACCACAGGTATCACCCGGCATCCAGAATGTGACCGGGACAGGATCAATGGAAACAACAAAAGCTGCAGCAGAGCTCAGACCACAAGTAGGAGACTTGGCATTCCAGCCCATCCTAGCCAATCTGACAGCCACCAGAATACAAATATAATGTAATTCAGTTAGCAAATAAAAAAAGTATGCAGATACAGGGAGAGTGTATTCATGGGGGGGGAGGCACTAGACACCAGGGAAATGGCATCTCACTCCTGTTACTGCAGCCCACAGCACAAGGTCAAGCTGCAGCTTCTGAAGTCAAGAAAGTCCTGCTGTTCTCATACAAAGAACGTGGGTGAGCAGCTCCTCTCACTAAGTTGGGCAGCCTGGGTTTGGGGCTGCCCAGCAAATGTATTTCAGGCATTCTTTTTTAAAAAAACAAGCTCCAGAATGTAGCTAAATGGATCTGGGTTAGCTAGATTCAGGTGTTTGGTTTTTTTAAATGAAATAATTTTTTACGTATTTTGCATGTTTTTTACTTTGAAGGGGGGAAACCAAGTTGGCAGTCTCACAGCACAAAAACTGCTTTATGCAGTGAGAAGCAAGTGGTTAGAGACCAAAAAATGGGTCCCACAACAATATTTTTCATTTTGTTCCAGAACGTTAACACAAAAACCCTACTGCGCATGCTCAGAATGGGAAAAACAAAATTTTAATTTTAAGAAAAATCTCTTTGTTCCTGTTCCATCACAGAGATCTAAGGGTGAGATAATTAGGTTTTAAACCACTCTGGAAACTAACTCACTTGCCACCACCCATTACTGTCCCTGCACCAGCTCATCACATCTCCCTCTGCCCCCCACCTTGCATCCCTCAGTTTTCTCCCCTTACCTGGCTTCTAATCCCAGATAGCCGCCTCCTCCAACCATATCCACTGAGAGTGCAAATAATTTTTATTTATTTATTTAGATCTTGGATTAAACACCTTTGAGCTATGAGTTTTTTTACATAGGTTCCACGTCAGAGGATTAACACATAGTTACAATCAAGATACAGATAACCTTTGAGATATAAGCTCTTTTACATATGTTCCAACATCAGAAGGTACCACAAAGTTACAGTCAAATCACAGGAAACATTAAATAGTGAAGAGACAAGAGTAACAAAATTGAGTGGCATTGTACAATGTATGCTAGTACATAGGCTATATACAATTAGGCAGACAAACAAAGACAGTACAGAATAACAGTAAGATCAGCCTATGAGGACTAGTCAAGGAGAGGATCAAGGTAAGGGGGGGGAGCCAGAGTGGGGCTCCATGGGCAAATTATCTTTTTCCTAGGGTGAGGGGTGCATGAGTGTGGTATGTGGTAGGGTAGTGGGGGTAGGGATGAGAGTGGTGTTAGGGGGAACATATACACAAAAGGGAGACTATCTATTTGGGCCAGTTCTAAAGTGCTGACAGGAGACGGTAAGTTGGCAGTCAGTGAGGAGACATCATCATGTAGGGAATTAGGCCAGAGTGGGCTCCATGGGCAAATGATCTTTGTCCTAGGGTGGGGGGCGGGTGGAGGAGTGTGATATGGTAGGGTAGTGAGGGGGTAGGGACGAGAGTGGTGTTAAGGGGAACATATGCACAAAAGGGAGGCTATCTATTTGGGCCAGTTCTAAAGTGCTGACAGGAGAAGGTAAGTTGGCAGTCAGTGAGGAGACATCGTTATGTAGGGAGTTAAGCCAGAGCGAGGCTCTATGAGCAAATGCTCTTTGTCCTAGGGAGAGAGGGAGGAGAGAAAGGAGTGTGGTGTGGAATGTTATTGGGGAGGTAGGGACAAGATTGGCATTGGGGGACATATACACAAAAGGGAGGCTATCTAACTGGGCCAGTTCTTAAGTGCTGAGTAGGAGACGGTAAGTTGGAAGTCAGCAGATTTAGTGGAAGCAGTCACAGCTGGCATTAGCTACTAGGTGTTGTCAGAGCTTGTGTTTGAATGAGCTCAGTGTGGCTGCTGAGGAGATGTCATTACGTAGGGAGTTACGCCAGAGCAAGGCTCTATGGGCAAATGATCTTTGTCCTAGGGAAGTGTGGCATTGGGGGATCTGGTTGTCCGAGCTTCTGGTATGACGTGGGTTGCAGTAGGGGCTAAGAAGCATCTGAATCTCAGAGGGCACGAGTCCTAAGCTTACTTTTTTTTGCAAGCAGGCAGGTTTGGTATGTGATTCTGCCTTTTAACTGCAGCCAGTTTGTCTGAGCATACAGGTCACAAGTGTGTATGAGACATGCAGCTCCAGAGAGGAGCCGGCATGCTTTGTTTAGTGCCATTTGATGCACTGAAGGGACGTGTCAGTATCAGACCCATAGATAACCAGCCCATAATCTATGAGGAAGATAGCAGAGCTGTGGGTAGCTAGGTTTAAGGCTTCCGGAAGTCAGACTATGCTTATTCCTGTAGAGTAACCCAATACGCATGTTGACTGCTTTGGCAGTAGTGTCTATATAGTGAACATAAGACAGTGCTCTCAGTAGTGACCCCCAGGTATTTAAAATGCTATACTAGCTCCAAAGGTGAGCAAGCATCATTACAGATAGACAGTGGGCAGGATTTATGTCTGTTTTAGAAGCTACTGAATAGCATAGTTTTTGTCTTTTTATAGTTTAATATGCGCTTGTGGCCACTGAACATTTCTGTACATTAGCAAAGCTATGTTGTAGCTGGTGTTCGAGAAGCTTGGGGTCAGGATTACTGGTATAGATAACAGTGTCATCTGCATATAGCAGGATATGATCCTGGCAGGAGTCTGGAAGCTTGTTTAGAAAGATGCTAAACAAGAGTGGATCCAGGATGGACCCTTGTGGGACACCCGAGCGGACAGGTCTTCTATCTGAGAGGACACCTCCGATCTTAACTTCTTGTGATCAGGTGCCAAGGTAGCTTTTAAACCACTCTGTGGTTTCCTTGGATAGCCCTGTGCTGGACAGCTGGTCAATCAGCAAGGTGCAATGTATTGTGTCGAAGGCTTTGGTAAGATCTATGTATGCCGCTCCAACCAGGAGTCCTCATATTAAACACTTGCTGTGACTGTAAACTATAACCGGCCACAAAATGCAGAGCATTTCTTTTGCCTTATTCTCCTGCCTAACTCACACATGGAGAATATACCTACTGTTCAGTTCTATTGTGTTAGGCACAATTGTACTACTCCTGAGGATTACTGCACTAATGCAAACTTGTTAAAAAACAGATTTATGCCAGCCTGTCAGCACAGCGGTTAGATTTCCATCTACGACGCTGGCGACCCGGGTTCGGGAACAGACTCAGGTTGCTGGAGGGTCAGCCTGGGGCAGAAGGAGAGAGCATCCACCAACAACTCTGGGGGGAGGGAGGAGGTGTGGCTCAGTGTCTGCTGACCCCTGGCGGAGGCCGGGGGGTTCAGTACAACGTCCGACCCATGATGTAGGAAAGAGACAGATGTTGGTGTCAGCCTTGACGTCATGGCACAGCTCTCTCCTCGGAGGAGGAAAAACATAGAAAATGGCGCCCTGGCCGATCAGATGATGGCCTTCCTGGATCCTCACTCCTGGGCTCCCGGACCTCCATCACCCACCTCACCAGCACCCAGAGTCATTGGACGCTGGTAAGGCTCATCCCCTATGAAGATAAGGGACCATCCCAATGAAGGGATACACTGGGGATACCTGGGCTGGCTGCAATGTAGGGCAGTGGGATTGGGGGTACTGGAGGGTGTAATCCATGTGTGGGCCTAAAGGGAAGACCAGCCAGGTGCGCGGGGGGCATTAAATACAATAATACAAAAAAAATATATATATTTCTTGTTAGGGGGTACTCAGTGAACCCCATTCAAAGAGCCAGGAGTAAGGCAACATAGAGGACCAGGCAAATGAGAGATAGGCAAGAGAATCAGGATGGAAATTTTCTGCACTTTGTGACCATTATAGCAGATGTCTGATATCATTTGTAACAACTGGCATATCTTGAGAGCAGAGACACTGTCAGTGTTTATCAGCCCCTGGATTGCAAGATCTTAACTACCATAACCACTCACCCCAGGTTGCCACAGATGTGACAAATACAAATTCTGTGGGGTGGTAAGAAAGACAGAAAAGCTTTACAATTTCAGCACCAATAAGGAATTTACTATCAGAAAGTTTAATGCGCCTACCAACTTGGTATAGTGTTATGCTTGTGTACCATAGATAATCTTTCACTGTTCACCTCTTTATCCATGGGATGTACTACCCTGTAGGGGTACGAAGGAAAGGAATCCTAGAAGAGGGTTCCACCCCAGAGGTGCCATGGGAATGGTTCCCTTGGCTAAAGGTACCTTAGGAAGGAGCCCAAAAAGTGTCAAGCAGCACATATGAGGTGCTGAATGCTTATCTGAATCACAGACCAGTAAGTAGGTCAGTAGGTGGTATGGACAGGAGTTTGAGTAGAGTAGGCAGGAGGCAATGGATGAATAGTGACCCACTCATAGGTCTGAATATAAGGCATGGAGGCACGACTTCCTAAGGAGAGAAGGAACAGCCACGGGGGAGTGAAGAATTGCTATGGGGCCACCATCCATCTCCTTCCAACAGCAGAAACCTGACTACATAACCTAGGGACTATTACTATACTGATCTAAGTACAGTAATATGACCATTGGAAATATTACTACACCTATCAAAGCATTATGACCATTGGCACAGAGGAGAGGAAAACCCCCCTTTGAAGAGGAAACCTCTTGGGATCCAGGGCCTAGGTCGCCTTCCCTCCAGGCTTCAAGACATTTAGATTTAGTGATGGCTCTGCTACTGCAATTTAGTAGGCCAATCCTGGGTAAATTTTCCAATTTAGGGGAACACTCTCACTCTATCCCTCTAATGGGAGTGCCGTGAAGGGTTGTGAGTGATCTCTGTAACACTGGGCACTCAGTGCCAACCTCCACGGTGGGAGGAGGAGAGTAACAACTGCTGAGGCACTCAGATGGCTGACCGATGTAAGAATAAACGAGGTGAACCAGAGGCAGTCGTGGGGAGAATAGCTTAAATGGTGCCTCCAAACCCACTTGGGCAATTAAAGGGGCCCTTCCCATGAGAGCCCCACCCCTCACTGCTGAAATTGTAAATTCTACATCAAGAGGTGCCAACAGTATGGTTGACAACTGAAGGTCCACATGGGATGAGGACATTCACACTATGGGCCAAATGAGAAGGACCCTGCTCCGAGTTTTGTATGCTCAAGATGCAGACTTCATGGGTGCAGAGTGAGACCATCAGCTGCAGGCTAGCCCTGAACCATGGAAGTAATGCATGCAGTTGGCATGTCTCTGAATGGAGAGAAAATGTGTTGAAATGTAGTGTGGACCCATACATGGTTCATACATGGAATTTGATCATGACGAGTCGACCTTCACGTAGGTCAGACAGAGCAATGGGGACTCTGACATGGGTCTCAATAAGGCAGATAGCAAAGTATAACCACAGGAATGCATGCCAACCAGGTCCATTAAGCCAAATTGGAAGTGAATTGAACTTGTACAAGTGGGAGAGATAGTAACGGTCAGGCGAAGCTAGCAGCTGACAGTGATATAGGAGGAGTGAGGCTCGAGAATGAATAGACTTGATAGGCTGACTTAGGTAATGCCATGAAGGCCGGTGAGCATTGGTGAAAACCAGTTGTATTGGTATGAGTGTGAGAGACGTTGCCTGCAGCCATCTGAAGGGGGAGATACTTGACATGCTGAGAGTGCTAATGTCACTAAGACCCTGTGGAGCAGCAGTAGAAGGCCAAGTGGGCCAGCGACTGACTACATATATGATAATTTTGCAGCTGATTGCGAAAGTGTGATAAAGGCTTTATTTATTTTATTTATTTATTGAAGTCTTGGATGACACCTGTGAGCGGATGCTAGTTGAGAGATTCCATGTCAGATACATTAACATAAGAAGACACAATATAGTTACAGTAACGTATACATACAGAGTGCAAAAAATTCAACAGTACATAGGTTGCAATGACAGGCAGTTCACAAATTGTGCTAAGGCATTCTTTTTAAAACTTATTTATTTAGTTTAGCTTATCCTAGCTATGGTTGATTTATTTATGTCTGTTTTTAAATTTATATGTATGTATGATCTCTCTGTACAGCGCCTTGGTTTTGAAAGGCGCTTTAGAAATAAAGATGATTTGATTTTATTTTACATGGTATACCAGCATCCTGAGGAAGAAAGAGACAGAGGCAGAGGCAGACTGGTAGGGTGAGGTAGGGAGGGGCAGGGAGGGGCAGTGGGAGCTGGGATAGGTAGAGCAGAGGGAAAGAAAAGAGCCAAGGAGTAGGGGGTGGGAGGCAAGTGCTTGGGCAAAGACTTAACCTGGCGGGCCAGGAGTTGGAAGTGCTGAGGCAGACTAAAGCTGCGGGTGCAGACTAGAGGAGGCACCTACAGGTACTATTGTCGGTGAGGTGCTGATGGAGTTTGTATGTGGATGGTTACTGGCAGTTGTGCTAAGTGCGCCCCCGTGACACCACAGTCCCCCGCTGTGGAAAAAACAGGGAGCCCCAAATGGGGCACCATGACACCAAACAGTCAACTGAACCAGTAAGAAAAATGAAATTAATTAATTACCAGCAGCAGAAGCTGGGCCAACAGCTGAAGCTAGGTTGCGAGAGTCCTATAATTCCTAGTTAAATCCCCAATGCCAGTTTAAATGAAGTTTCAGGGACTGAGTAGGTGATCAGCATGGAAATCATATGCATTGCGTGGCTTGTGGTGGCAATAGGCAAATTTGGTACTGCTGGAGCAATGAGTCCCCGTTTGAATGAGAACTAGAGAGCACGGCCAGTCATGCTACCAGGGACTATGATGCTGCAAACCCGGAGTGACGTAATGCTGCATGAACCCAGATGAGAGATGGGACAACAGGGAGCTGTGAGTAATGCCCAGATGGCAAGAAGCAGCATGCATGAGAACCAGAGGAGCTGAGGTGGGCATGAAAGTGGAAGACAGCCAGGGAACGAGCCGCCCGCCACAAAGAAAACCCCAAAAAGGTACAGAGGTGAACAGGGGGGCACAAACATGAGCAGAGACACAATGGGCAGCTGCAGAGCGAGTGGCAGGAAGAGAAGAGCAAGGCAGGGAGGGGAGAAATGCAACAGAGTGGAAGAGAATGGGGTGGGGTGGGGGGACGGACAAAAATCAGCTGAATGTGGGGGGAAACAGGAGAAGAGGACTAGACCAACAGCCATGGGACAGGTGGCACAAGGGAAGGGAGGGTGGGGAGACAACAAAGCCCCACAAAGGGAGAAGTGGACAGGGAATGGCAAGAGAGAGACAGAAACAGGTAGGCAGATGTAGTCAAGCAGACGAGAGACGGGAGGAGAGAACAAACACGAGGAACAACAAAGCAAAAGGAGAAGTGTGGAGAGAAAAGCCTCCATCTGCAACAGAAAATGATCGAGGGAACAGTGAGGAGAAGTGGCCTTTATAAGGCCTGAGTAGAGGTGTGAGTACTTGCTCTGTCCCATTGAACTACAGGCATAGCCTTCCATTTCAATTGTAATACTACTTTGGATGTGTATATGGCCCAGAAGGGAAACAGAAAATGTATTGGCAATATATGTTGGGGGGAGGCACAACATAAATTCATGTCTTTGGGTTTGGAGAGAGTGCAAACAGGTCCTGGGGTGGCGATCTGAATAGACTACTACTGCAGATAGACTCCTCCTGCATGTATACCCTGGGGTTTAGAACTCCCAGGACTAAACGAAAGATTGCAAATGAAACCCTTTCTGAACTAACGAATATTTTTGCTGCTTCTTGTTACAGGGAAAGTCATATCATAGTGAATGTTAGATGTACTTTTTGATATCAGTTTGCTGTAGGAAATTATCTGAATCCAGTATCCTTTCTAAAGCAACTGTAGAAAAAAGTACCTTTTTAGGAAGTTGTCCTCATTTTAAACACATTTTTCACTTACTATGTAATTTATAAGTATGATTCACATGTTCTCTGTGTTTTTGCATCATACTCAATGTAGTCACTTTAAATCTGTACTATATAAGTGAGACTTCACTAGTAGCCAGTATACTGTTGTCAAAGTCCAGGGCTACTGAGTGGAACATTGGAGCTGGTCTTGGAGGCATGTGTATATGCCTTACACTGGTGTGCATTCACTGTATGCAGGGCTGTCCCACAGAAAATTTATAAAAATCACTTTTAGTGTGTTGTTAACATTTTTATTTTAGTACAATCAGCTGTCAGACTGTCAGTGACTCACTAGTTTTGTCACATGTGGACCAGAAGGACCAGCAGTGCTCCAACATCGGCTGTCTGCTGACCATGGCATGAAACACTAAAGTTGCATCTGGTTGCCTAGGCAGCAGTAATGTCGGGCAGCTCACCCTCCAACTGGCATTGCTTTGGAAGAAGTGTCCAGGGCATGCAACTCAAGCATTGAATCAGATGGAAAAAACTTTAGGAGAGACAACGAGACAATGTCATGTCTGCCATACACCACGAGAAGCGTATGGAGCAGGCACAGCTTAGAGAAACAGTGGTGAGCCAAAAGGCAGCAGGGGCAGTATATTAATTAAATGTTCACAAGTTTTGGTCCCAGTGGGGCAGTGGCAGTGGCGGTGGAAAGAAATGCCGATCTGACGTAATCTGTGTGGAGAGAGACGATGGAGAGAGTGAGACTGGGAATTCCGATTGAGGCATGGGAGCTGTACCGCTCACAGATGTGTAGCAAGGTGAGAGGGGTCAACAGTCAGTGGGGATGTGAGGCAGTAGTTTGTGGATATAGGAAATCTGAATTAGGCTGCAGTGCATTTATTTAAAAAATATAAAAAAATAATTTGACTGTGGAGTCAACTGGGAGCGTAGGAGGACTGCAGGTGTTACTATGACTATGTGAGGAAGGTGACTGAGCACACAGCTCAGCAGCAGGGAGAAAAACATTACAAAAAATAAAAGTTTAGAAAGAGAAAATAAATTGCACTGAATGCAATAATTTACTGAGCAAGGGCTGCTAGTGGCAGAGGATAGCACCTTCTCTCTCTCTCTCTGCATTTCATAGCTCTTCACAAACTTCAAGATGAAAGAAACCCACTTGAAGGCTTTATCTGGGTAAGGGACCTTCAGCATTCTGTAACCGCTGATCTCTGTGAACTGGCATTAGGAATGCATGGGATTTGTCAATGTCTGCTGGTGAGATTCTGGTACTGTTACAAACATACTGGTCTAATGGCTTTGCCTTGAACATCCAACTAGATAAAACTACAGTTTGTGAATTGGCCGTTGTTCATAACTTGAATTATCTTCCTTTTTGAGAATTTGGGGTTTGTTTGTGAGCGGTTTGTTCTGCTCTGGAACCACTCACCTGTATACTGACTGATGTGAACAGCTGAAGCAATAAACATAGAAACATAGAATTTGACGGCAGATAAGGACCGCTTGGCCCACCCAGTCTGCCCATTTCCCTACCTGATGGATAAGCTGCAGATCCTAGTTAACCAGCAGCCTACTTCTTCCTACCCCAACCCCCTAGAATTGCCTTATGACTGTCCCATGCATGCTTGAATTCCACCACTGTTTTGACTCCACAACCTCCTCTGGAGAGCCGTTCCATACATCCACAACCCTCTCTGTGAAAAATACTTCCTTAAATTACCTCTGAGCCCCCCTTCTATCTTCAAATTGTGCCCTTGTTCTTGCACACCTCTTTTTGAAAGATGCTACCCTCTTGACTTTGTTGATTCCCTTGAGGTACTTGAAAGTTTCTATCATGTCCCCCTCTCCCTCCTTTCCTCGAGGCTATACATATTCAGCTCCTAAGTCTCTCTTCATATGTCTTCCAGTGCAGACCCTGCACCATTTAGTGCCCTCCTCTGGACAGCTTCCATCCTGTCTATGTCTTTCTGATTGGGTCTCCAGAACTGCACACAATACTCCAGATGGGGTCTGACCAGCTGTCTGTACAGAGGGATAATAACTTCCTGTTTTCTACTGGTGATGCCTCTCCCTATGCATCCCAGTATCCCCCAGTCATCCTTGCTGCCCTCTCACATTGCTTGCCCACCTTTAGGTCATCTGATATGATTACCCCCAGGTCCCTTTCTATTTTTGTTGTTGTTAGTATCTCACCCCCCATTGTGTACTCTTCCTCTGGGTTTTTGTTTCCCAGGTGCATTACCTTGCACTTCTTAGCATTGAATCTAAGCTGCCATACATTTGACCATTCCTCTAACCTTGCCAAGTCCCTTCTCATCCTTTCCACCCCACCTTGTGCATCAACTCTGTTGCAGATCTTTGTGTCATCTGCAAAGACATACTTTTCCTTCCAGTCCTCTGCAATGTCGCTTATAAAGACATTGAAGAGGACCGGTCCTAATACTGAACCCTGCGGTACCCCACTACTAACCCCCCTTTTTTCAGAGTGGACTCCATTTACTATTACTCTCTGTGTCCTATTCTCCAGCCAATTCTTTACCCAGGCTGTCATCTTGGGGCCCACTCCCAGGCTGGCTAACTTGTATATTAATCTTTGTGTGGGACTGTGTCAAATGCCTTGCTATAGTCTAGGTAGGCCATGTCCACAGCCCCTCCATGATCAACTACTTTAGTCACCCAGTCAAAGAAATCTATCAGATTTGTCTGGCATGATCTTCCTGCTGTGAATCCATGCTGCCTTGGGTCCTGTGCCCCTCTGGCCTCTAGATACTCAACAATTCTTTTCTTCAGAAATGATTCCATCATTTTCCCTACCACTGAGGTTAAACTAACAGGTCTGTAGTTTCCTGCTTCTGCCTTGCTCCCACTTTTGTGAAGGGGAATCACATCTGCCCTCCTCCAGTCCTCGGGTACCACCCCATCCTCCCATGATTTGTTAAAGAGGGTAGTCAGTGGTGTCACTAGTTCTACCCTTAGTTCTTTTAGAATTCTGGGATGAATCCCATCAGACCCCATTGCTTTGTCCACCTTCAGTTTTAAGAGCTCTTTCAGAACCCTTTCTTCTGTAAATGGGATGGTAGCAACTTCTGTATCCAGAGTGTTTCTACTGTTTGTTTTAGGTACCTCCCCCTCTTCCTTTGTAAATACTGAGCAAAAATATTTGTTTAGTATCTCTGCCTTTTCACAGTCACCCTCTGCCCACCTCCCTCTCCCTTTATTAAGCCTCACTATCCCTCCCTTGGTCTTCCTTTGCTCCTGATGTACCTATAAAAGGTTTTATCCCCTTCTTAACTGATTTGGCTATCTTTTCCTCGGTTTGGGCCTTTGCTGTTCTTGACTGCCTTTCCAGCTTCCTTTGCTTTAACTGATACAGTTCTCTGTCATGTTCCTTCTGTGATTCCTTGTACTTCCTGAATGCTTTCTTTTTCTCTTGAACCTTCACTGCTACCTCCTTTGAGAACCATAGTGGTTTCTTACCTCGTTTCATTTTGTTTATTTGCTTTACACAAAGACTTGTTACCTCTGTGATGGCAGTTTTATTATTCCCCATTGTTCTTCCACCCCTCCTTCCTGCCCATTTGCTAGTGCATTCCTTAGGCACTCCCATTTTGGCAAAGTCAGCCTCCTAAAATCCAGTACCTTTGTCTTTTGTATGGCTTGACTCTCATTGCTGTGTTTATTGTGAACCATACTGTTCGATGGTCGCTAGTTCCCAGATGGCTACCCACTTCTACATCTGTGATCCTCTCTTCATCTCCATTTGAGAGAACCAGATCTAAGATTGCTCCCTCTCGAGTGGGCTCCAATACTAGTTGTCTAAGGCATGCCCCCTGTAGGGCATCTAGAATAACCCCACTCTTAGAAGTGGCTGCTGCAACTGCACTCCAGTTAACATCTGGCATATTCAGATCACCCATCAGCAATATCTCCCCTTTATCTGCCATTCTAAGTATACTTTCTATCATTTCCTTGTCCATTTCCTCCCTGAGAGGGGGTCTGTATACAACCCCTGTACGGATTGTGGTGCCATTGCTTGCCTCCAAATTGACCCACAGTGCTCTCCTCCCCCCTGTTTACCCTTTGTTCTGTTGCTTGATTTCTTCTCTTATGTAGAGAGCTACTCCTCCTCCCCTTTTACCCTCCCTGTCCCTCCTGTAGATAGTGTATCCTGGTATGTTTATGTCCCAGTCATGGTTCTGTGTGTACCATGTTTCTGTAACTGCCACGATATCCAGATCTTCCTCCTCCATCAAGGCCACTAATTCAGGAAGCTTGTTACCCAGACTATGGGCATTGGTACTCATTGCTCTCCATTTTTTGATGGCTTTACCTTCTGTTGCGGCATCCCTCACTGACCTTTCTACCTTGGTCTTTTTCTCATTTAGTACCCTGTTTTGTAGGGGGAGGCTGGGATTTTCCTGCTGCTTATCAGTGCCTCCCCCCTTGACTAGTTTAAAGGCTTGCCAATGAAGCATTTAAACCGATTGCCCAAAAGACTTGTTCCCTTCCTGGACAGATGCAGACCATCCTGCCAGTATAGGCTGGTGTCCCTCCAAGTGGAGCCCCAGTCCCCAATGAAGCAAAACCCTGTGCTCCACACCATTTTTCAACCATTTGTTAAACTGCATGGTGCAAAGTACCTCGCCTCACCCATGCCACTGACAGGCAGTACCTCTGAGAAGGATACTGTTGTTGCTACTTGTCTTAAGCCCTCCCAACTCTACAAAGTCCTTCTGCACTGCTCTAATCTCATGATGAGCTAAGTCATTTGTCCTAGGTGGACAATGCGTCCAGCTCAGACTCCGTGCAACTGTTCTCGTGATCCTAAGGATGCGCTTCCTGTCCCTCCAACCATGGCACCAGGCAGGCACCTTACTTCAGTTTTCCCTGCTCCCCAGTTCTATCCCCAATAATTGAGTCCCCACCAGAGCTGCTTTTCCTTGTGGTGCCCTCTGCCTGCTTCCTGAGGGCCTCCCTGAGACAGCTGTCTGCACCCTCCTTAGTCTCCTCTGTGGGTGCATCCATAGGGGAACTATGCTCCCCCAGAATGGAGTATGGATTGTGGAGTGGAACAACTGACTGGGTGTGCCTCTGTTCCACCACCCTTACCCTCCCTGAGCCCACTGTGGTCCAACTGCTGTGCTTTCTTCGCAACCTCTGAGGTAGTGGTGGTGGCTCTGGTGCTCCCTGGATGGGGGAGGTTCCCTTGCCACTGTCCAGTGCGGCCTGAAGATGGGCAACTTCCTCCCTCAGGGCAGATAGTTGTCTGCAAACAGGGCAGCATCTCAGCCTCCAGAAAGACTCCCGAAAGACTGCTGCCCCACAGCCATTACATTGTACTACTCCCCACATAACTGTCTACCTTGTTTAGTTTTTTTTTTTTTTTAGTGTGTGTGTGATTGGTGCGTTATATAGAAATATATGTATTTATATAATGTGTATGCTTATATTGTCAGTGCAGTGTGCTAGACAGGATATGACAGTGATATGTACCTTGCCCTCTTGAGGAAATGATGTCAGAACCCCAGGTATAAATGAACTATTTCAGGGGTGGTGGGTGAGGGTGGGAAGGGTTGGGCCTAAACTGTGCCCTCACGAAACAATCAGCTAAACGCCTTACCCACCGATGCGATGAGTGCCTTCTGTCAGCAAGATGCCATACACGACAATTTGTAATACTGCTTCAAACCAATTTGACAGAGAAAATACCCTGCTAATCAAACAGAGAAAAATCCAAACATCCAAGTCAGACAGAGGTAAACCTCCCCAGCCCCAAAAGAGCCTGGTGACTTGTGCTCTGAAAACAGTCAGCCCCACAACACGTCAGCTGTGCAGAAGGGCAGACACAGAAAACAGTATTCGGCCTATGTGGGTTTAAACTCTTCCTGCACTGAAAACCTTAACACTTGTAACAAAAGTAAAGGAAACTCCACCTCCCTCTGTTGATTGAAAGACTTCCTTTTCTGATAATTCTAAGTTCCTCATTTCACCCTTCAGTTAGAAGTATCCTCCACCTGAAGAATATTAACTTTCCTAAGGAATCTGCTTCAAGCCAAAGACAATTGTAAATTATAAGGTTCACCTCCCTCTGTTGTGAGCACTACTGGCTTTCTTGCAAATCTTAAGTCCAGTGTTGCAGCTTGCAGCCAGAGGTAGCTTCACCTGAAGACTATGAGGTTATCTGATGAGCCTGCTAAAATGAATACTTTTATCAAGGTCTGTAAGATTCTTCCAGAGCTATTGGCTGTTAAGTAGCTGTGATGTAAGCACTTCCTGACACAGTCTGGCTTGGCCTTATAAGGCACACTGAGGTAAACAAAAGAAAAACCAGTTTCCACCCCCTAGGCACTGTCTGGGTCCAATACACAGCCTGTAACCTGCTCTCAATTCAGGGCTTATGACAATTTCTTAGCCCAGTGAATACTCACAGTACTACAAATATTGCAATGCAAACAGTCAATCACTAACTCCAATCAAGTCAGAAGGGCAGAAACACAGAAAACAGTAAAATCTTGACAATTGTAACAAGTAAAGCAAACTCCACCTCCCTCTGTTGATTGAAAGACTGCCTTTTCTGATAATTCTAAGTTCCTTATTTCACCCTTCAGTTAGAAGTATCCTCCACCTGAAGAATATTAACTTTCCTAAGGAATCTGCTTCAAACCAAAGACAATTGTAAATTATAAGGTTCACCTCCCTCTGTTGTGAGCACTACTCACTTTCTTGCAAATCTTAAGTCCAGTGTTGCAGCTTGCAGCCAGAGGTAGCTTCACCTGAAGACTATGAGGTTATCAGGGCTGTTTTTTATGTTTTCCTCTTCCTCCACTTTTTATTAATTTTATTAATAAAAAGCAGAGGAAGAGGTTTATTTAATTTCTATGACTGCAACAGTACAGGACCAGAACATTGCAGCTCACTGCCTGCATCTGCTGCTCAGAGCACACTGACTGCTGTGGTGATGTCCTGCACCCAGAGGCATGCTATAGAGCATACCTGATTATTCTCAAACGTGCTGAGTCAGTAGCTGTCAAGGTACAATTTTCCGGTTGTTGGGGGCCGAGGTAGTCAAAAGTAAGAAATAACTTCATAGCTAAGTATCTCAGTTGAGTTTATGGGCTTGACAGTAAAAAAGAAAACTAAATGCTTTATGGTTGGCAGACATATAGGTGTTTTTTTAAAGCCTGTAGAACTATGTCCTGCTGGATATATTCATGTAATGCTCTATAGCATGCCTCTGGGTGCAGGACATCACCACAGCAGTCAGTGTGCTCTGAGCAGCAGATGCAGGCAGTGAGCTGCAGTGTTCTGGTCCTGTACTGTTGCAATCATAGAAATTAAATAAACCTCTTCCTCTGCTTTTTATTAATAAAATTAATAAAAAGTGGAGGAAGAGGAAAACATAAAAAACAGCCCTGACCTCTGAACTGCTGGTGGCTGAGTGTGTGCTCCTTAAATCAGCAGGCAGCAAGCTGAATGATTGCAGGCCTGCAGCATGAGGAAATAAAGAAAAGGATGAGGGAAGACACTTAAATTAACTCACTGCACCAGTGCTGAGTTGCCTAAATGCGGGATGTGTGCTGTGTGCTGTGTGCTGTGTGCTGTGGATGTAGGCATTTGAACTGATTTAAACAAAAAAAATACTTAGAGTGTTTGAATTCAAGTTGGTGTGCATGGGGGGGGGGGCTCTAAATCCAGGTTGCAGAGGCAAAAAGAACTGGCAGTGTAACTTCCACACTGCCGGTGTGGCAGATGTAAGCAGTAGCGGAAGCACAGGGAGTATATGCAGCCTGTTGTGTGCAATAGCTGAATTTACAGCAGTGATGGCTGCATTTGCTGGGTAGCATGTCAACCACAGAATTATAACAACCACTGTTGCCAGGTTACAAAGAACTGTTTTTTCCCCCATCCAGATATGCCCCACACTACTAATCCTGTTCCTGGCTCTCAGCTTTATTAATGTATTACTTTGAGTGTATTACTTTTCCTTCTGGGGCCTACTTAAAATGCTTAGTGCCTCATACTCTGCAGTTACAGGATTTTGTGATGTGGCAGCACTACTGGAATGTAAAATAACTGCTACCCCCACTTCAGGGCCAGTGGTCTGGGTTGGCTGCCCCCTCTGCACCGTGGCCATGATGGGATATGCCTGTATCCCATGCAGGATGTCATCCACAGAGATGCACTAGAATGTGGTCAGTACCGGTAAGGTACTTGCTAAGAGAAAGATCCAGTGATGCCTCAGTCCTGCTTCCACCATCATCTGGTGACATCATGCGCTGCTCATTATCTTCAGTCAGTTTGTATTCGGGTATGCTTACAACACCTGGGTGCATCAAAGATCCCTCCAGGGCACTCTCGTATGGGTCTAGCACATGGCCAGGCACACTTGCATCCTCTGCAGTGAGTAGTGGTGGTTGTGGTGGCATACACATTCCAAAATGCATCAAAATACCCCCAAAATGCACCACAAAGCATAAAAAATCCTATAGCTTCTGGGGGTCTGGACAGCACCCATACCGCCAGCCTTTTATAATTTATAGTTGTATACCTTGCCAAAAAAGTCACCACACACCACTGATGCCTTGTACTCAATAAGTTGGATATTTTTCCTGGATTAACTTACAGTTAATTTTTCTGAGAAACTGCTGCTAATTGCTAAGAGAGCCACAACTACAAAGTGTCCCCTTCTGCTTTGCAGTGCAGAGCAACCAAAGTGACTCATGACTTGCAGGACAGTTCCTATAAAACAGAAACATAGAATTTGACGGTGGATAAGGACCGCTTGGCCCATCCAGTCTGCCCATACCTAATGGATAAGCTGCAGATCCTAGTTAACCAACAGCCTACTTCCTCCTACCCCAACCCCCTAGAATTGCCTTATGACTGTCCCATGCATTCTTGAATTCCACCACTGTTTTTGACTCCACAACCTCCTCAGGAGTGGTTTAAGGCATGGGATATGTACTGTCTAGAGGCCGGCAGGAAAAGGGGATAATATGATAGAGCTCTTGAAGTTCCTGAAATGAATTAACAAGGAAAATGGCAAGGAGGTAGTCACCAGGTGTACCAAATGTAGAACACGGAGGGCATGAGTGGAACCTTCTGGGAGGAGAGTCAGGTGGGAAGTGAGAAAATTCTATTAGAGTGAGAGAGTAACTTAAGCAGTGAAACAGCCTGCTAGGGGAGGTAGTGGATTCCAAAACTGTCAATGGCTTCAAACATGGTTAGAGTTTAGGGCTTAATCATGAACTGGGCCAGCAGTAGGGCAGGAAATGTTGGGGGTGGGGGGTAGTCCAACAAATAACCCCAGGCAGTCATCACGTCCTGGGGTAGGACAGACAAGCTGAACAGACCAATGGCCTTTTCTGTTTCTGTACTGAAACAGCTCTAATTTTGAATTCATGGACCTCCTTCAGTTGTTTCTATTTGCAGAAATGGAATTCTTTCCTGAAAATGATCTACACTGAACAGTACCTGTCTCAAGGGGTGATGTGAAAACAGTGTACTGCATTGTTTGGTTCTTAAGAACATGTTGTATCTTTCTCTTCATGCAAAGAGGGATTTGACATTTTGACTTTGTCAGGGCATGAACGCAGAACTCAAAACATGAGCAACTAATCTAACATACTGCAGCAGTTTTGAGAGTTTTGCACCCATGCACAGGCATAGTCAATATTCAAAGTTTCTAGTTACGTGAAGAGAACCGTATAGAAAAATGCCCATAAAAAGACAATAGTACAGCACACTGTTTTACATTAAATTGTATTCAGGTACAGTTAAATATTGATTGTTTTGAGGCAACTTTACAAACCACTGCAAATCGGCAGACATTTCCTTTCTCCATTAAAAGCCACAAAGCTACAGTACTGTAAGTGTGGATGTTCAGTTTAGTAGACACAGTGAGAGACAAAATGCAAGAAAGCAAACATTCAATTCAATCAAACTAAAATTCTAAATTTGGTTTCTTCAAGAAAAAGCTTACAGATGTACGCATTTCTTTTTAATTCCCTTGCATAGCTGTACAGAGATACTGGGACTCTTTACTGGAAATAATAACATAAACATTGCAAAGCCATAACTATTTGTTTTCAAGAGTGTTAATTATTTGCTATTTCCTTAAAAGATTCTTAATTTCACAAGGGGAAGTAAAATGATAGTAAAACAATTGTTGTTTTTCTTCATTATATTGTGTCTTACTTGAATGAAAACTGCTTTTCATTAATTGTGCAATTAATTTAATAATTTACAGCTAAAGTCTGAAAACTCTATAATACTTCTAAAATAAATGGAAACCAAATGGGCTAGCGGTAAAAAATATATATTTTGCACTTAAATAAAATTGGAAACAAAGGCTGTAATGCCAGAGTGCATGGAAAAGCAGAGCAAACACATGCCCTCACATTTCCAACATCTGTGAGAATTCTGTACATTTTCGACAGCAACATATTCTTAACTAAGGGCATAAGTTCTTTCATGCATGAAAGGGAAACACAGTCATTCGTGACAGGGTTAACAACTTCTGTAAAGAAAACAAAGAGTAAGAAAACCAGTTAACCCATCTGTAAGGGTGAGTGAATGTGGAAATTGATAACTTCAGTCCAGCTTTGATTCAGACCTTTGACACTCAAGCTAAAGACACTTCAGATCCTTGATACTGGAGCACAAAACATTGGTGACACCCTTTAAGAACCCCTTGCCTGCTCCATTAAATTGCAACCTCTTTCGCCCTTAGCAAAAACAACCACTGGGCACTAAGGAAAAGGCAATTTGTTGCAACCACAAACAACAGAACCAATCAAAACAAACGACAGTGCACAAATCTAATAAAGCACGCTGGTGCACTGTGATGAAGGTGCCCACCTGTAACAGGACAGCAGGCCATTGCTCAGTATGATCCCCTGTCACTGGTGATCTTTCAGGTAGTTGATCCATTTAAAGAGCCAGCCTTTATAGGTGTCTGGGCTTGAACACTGGTCTGGTGATGGTGAGGATAGGGGGCCTCTATTCCCAGGGTCACTCACCCTTCACTCAGCGGCACAGCAAAGCCGTGATTAGCATGGTAGGCAAGGGACAGCAGTGAGAAAGCAGATGAGTCTGCCAGAGCCGCTATAGGGAGCAGTCACTTCCTCACAGACTCAAACTGAGGGGTGACGGGGACAACATGCCAGGTTTGCAGAACAGGAAGGGGAAGGATCTGGACTGGAAAAAAATTGTAACTTCACTTAAGACTCCACAAAGCCTGTACTGTGTCTGTGATACCCCTGTGGTGACAAGCAGGTAACCAGATTTGGTGCCCGCAGGACTTTAAAATTCCATAGGCCAGTCAGATTTCTGTTTTTCCTCGTTGCATTGAACGCAGACAACCAGTATCCTGCTTGTGCCCTGGCTATGCTGTCGCCCCAAGCATTCACATGTTTCATGTGTGTCAAATGTTGGTACTGGTCTCAATCATGTCCTCTCTTGCTCTGCTCTCTTCCAGGGAGTACATGGTGAGCTCCTGCTGTTTCTCCTCATATGGCTTATTTTGCAACCCTGCAACATTTTAGAGGTTCTCTTCTGGACCCCCACCACTCTGTCAATGTCTTTGCAGATGTGTGGCCTCCAGAACCAAATGCAATACTCCAGGTGGGGTCTGACCAGTTAGCAATACAGAGGCAACACTACCTCCCTTAGAACTCCTACCAGGGGGCAAAGCTAAGCTAAGGAGAAGAATGGATACATAAACTCTGAGCTCCAGGCCCATCCACAAAATATCAGCTCCATCGTAGCTCTAAAATCAGCGAAAACTAATGGAAAACTTGTAAGAACCAACACACTCTGGAAACATTTAAAAAATCAAAGAAAAACAAGCACACTTGAACTTCCAGCCTGCAAATTCCAACAAAGCTACGGGCCTAGAATCCCTACAAAGTCGAGCAGCCTCTCCAGAAATACAATGCCAGCTGCAGCAAGCTGCTACACCCATGCAAGCTCAACAATCACCACCTGGTACAATAGAAAGTCTGATCCAGGCTCTAAAATTTGAATTAATGAACCAAATTGGGCTGGTTTTGAGAATATAGGAGCTCAACTTACCCATTTGCAGCAAACAGTTAATACTCTGGGAAACACTGTGGACAGTCACTCAGGCAGGCTAGATGAATTGGAGCATCAGGTCAGTGCTCAAGAGGACTCCCATTCCTGACTGGATTCATCTTTGCAAGCAGTCTTGAGAGAGATGGACACCCTCAATGCAATGCTGGATGACCATGAAAACTGCAAGCGATGATCCATGTGGTAGGACTGCCTGAGGGAACGGAGCTGGAAAACTGTACAGCCTTCATGGACACATGGCTCATAAAAACATTAAAGATGAACACCAACTCGACCCTGGAAATCCAGAGAGTCCACGGATCGCCGGGCCACAGGCTGGGGCCTGAAGAGTGTCCTAGGCACTTAATTAAAAATTCTTGCACTATCAGGACCCGGCAGGCAGTGCTGGATGCAGCATGGAAAATGGACCCTATCATGGTGAAGAGGAAAAGGGTGAGCATTTTTCTGGATTATTCCAGGAAATTGCAGTTGCAGCAGCAGGTCTTTACAGTGGTCAAAGGAAAATTACATGAGCTACAATGTCCATTCACCATGGTCTATCCCACTAGGCTGCTGATCCGTCCACAGAATCTTCAAACTAAGGCCTTTACAGACCCAGAGGCAGTGATGACTTACATTACCCAAGATCTGAAACAATGCCTGCAAGAACAGGGCTCCCACAACAGCTGAAGTGCTTCCTAAGGTACTGTAAATCTTTAAGGAAAGGGTTCTTGGGAATTGAGGGTTTGCGTCTCTCTCAGCCCATAATGGAATAATTCCAGCCTATCATGGCTGGGCCAGGTAGACCCTCCCAATATCAGGAACAACCAAGAAAGAATACACAGGGAGGAGTACTACAGGTGGAGGTAATTCAGGGAGAGGCTCAGGAAATAGTACAACCTCATCTCCTCCAAACCAGCAAAGTATTGTGGTAACATCTATACAAACATACCCAATATACCCCAAACTGCCAATAATGCCAGAAATACACTAAGGCAAAGCTTGCAGAAGCACAAGACTGGCCAGGTTAGCTGATGAGCTACCAGGAGGGGAACTAAAGGAAAGGGTAGAAGTAAGACAGGTGGCTTGCAACAAGAGGGGCTGGAATGGAGATCTTCAATACAGGGGCAAACACAGAATACCATACGGAACACGGAGGGGGAGAGGCTCCGGTACAACAACAGGGGGACACAGTACAATTAGGTGATAATATAGCTCCTAGTACCGACCCCCAAAAATGTGACCTGATAATTAACATCTCCAGTTACAAACTAACCGAAGCTGAAAGTGCACTTTTAAATAAGGGCCTCTCTTTTATTCCCGCTACTAGTAGTGATGAATTTAGTGCAGTATTGGATGTTAATTTGTTTGGTAGAAAATTGAATTTAAAAGCACTATACATGACAGATGAAAAAATGTATGCAAATTCTGAACTAGACCTTAATTATGACCATGACAATTTGGAGGACCAGAAATGGAAGAAGAAGTCTACATTTATTCCTACTATGAATCCAACAGTGCAAGTCTCTATAAGGAGATGTGAACAAGATTTGGCAAAACTACATGAGGAATCTCCTCTTCCAAAATATTATAACTGCATGAGGGAAGGTAAAATGGCCATTAAGGCACTGCAACCAAACCAGACCATCACCATCCTGCCAGCTGACAAGGAGGGGCCATGGTGGTCTCTGGTGGTCCAGTGGACCGTTCACAGCCTGATCGTGGGCAGAAGTCTAAATAAAGATTAGATCCCATCCCTGGTGGTCCAGCAGTACCTCCATCCCCACCCTCCCACTGAGCCCCGCCACCCCGCTCCCCTCAGTCAGCGGCGGCAGCTCCCCACCCACAAGTCGCCTGGCTGCCCCCCGACTGACTGCGTACAGTACAGCTGTCGTCCATTGAGTCCACAGTGTGGGCCAATGGGCATACGGCTAGTGCCGTACTACACAGTCAGATATGTGAATGAATCCATTCACATATCTGGACTAGTATGTGTATCCTGATCTGCATGCCCGTATCCATGCTGTGGACCAATCAACAGCTATACTAATCTCTCAGTCGATCGTCTGGCGGGTGGCTGCAGGTGAGCGCCACCACCCGCTGATTGGGGAGAGTGGAGTGGGTGGCAGGGCTCAGAGGGAGGGTGGGAGAAGAGGGTACACTGGACCACCAGGATGGATCTAATCTTTATTTAGACTTCTGCCCAATCAGGCTGTGAACGGTCCACTGGACCACCAGGGATATAGGAGTTTATTATTTTTATACTTATGCCCGCAATCGGCTGCGAGTGGTCCACTGGATCACCAGGGATATAGGAGTTTATTATTTTTATACTTATGCCCGCGATTGGGCTGTGAGTGATCCACTGGACCACCAGGGATATAGGAGTTTATTATTTTTATACTTATGCCCGCGATCGGGTTGCAAGTGGTCCACTGGACCACCAGGGATATACTGTAGGAGTTTATTATTTTTATACTTATGCCCGCGATCGGACTGCGAGCGGTCCACTGGACCACCAGGAATATAGGAGTTTATTATTTTTATACTTATGCTCGCGATCAGGCTGCAAGCGGTCCACTGGACCACCAGGGATATAGGACTGCTTCATTTCCTACTTCTGCCCATGATCAGGCATGGGGGCGCGCTGCGCTACCCGACGGAGGTTGCCGCCGGAGCACAGGTGGCCACCCATAACTGGCAGGTGCCGTGTTGCGACCTGCAATATGACAGCTCACCTGTGGGTGGCCGGCTGTTGCTCCTTAATTTTTTGGAACAACTGTATGTGGTGCATGTAGGGGTTGTGCCTGCATGGGCTCCGCACATCCCGGGCTGAATATCGGGATGTGCAGGGGCATGCATGGGCACGCCCCCCCCCACTTGCGCTGCATACATTATTGATGTGCTCCTCTGCATTGGTATTTGTGCTACACACTTTCCCCTTTTGAATATTGCGCCGGGGTGCATCAGTGGGTTGCACATGGTGCAACTGTGTTAAGCCATGTGCAACCCTTCTGAATATCCCCACCAATAGTATTTTAGGTTATAAATAATATTTATTTAGGGTTATTAAGTCATATCCCTCATATTGTGTGTGTTAAGAAAATTGTCTTTGTTGTCAAATATGCTACTTTTATGTAGCCTTATATATCAGATATTATGCTGCTCATGCATGGATGTATTTTGAAAGTTCAGATTTTGTTTTATTGTGTGTATGTACATGACACTATAAATAAGAGTGACTATACATGCTACTTGTGAAGGTACACTGTTATTTGTAGATTATTGAGCTCTTGAACCTGTTTGTTCATTTTCTGGCCTCTCCAAGAACCCCAGTTTAGTGGGATTCTCATTTTCATTGCTTCAAGGGGTGGCAGTTGCAATGAATCATACAGACTGAGAAGCCGTCATACTTCTTGCCCACCTGGAGGTTGGGGAGCCCTAACAATTGTTGTTACCTGAACCAGGCAGGGGTCCAGGGTCTCTTACAATTAAAGACCTTGAGGACTTTCTTTCTAGTGGACAATTAAGTCGGGACTGCTTCTCTTTACCCTTGATAGGATCCAGCATATGTACAAGGACTGTAACAGTTTAAAAAGATTGCACTTAAGAAAAGAGGAACAGTTAACTATCTTGTGTATATATTTTCTATGCCTAACAGGTGAACGAAGGAAACCCACTAAGGATATAGTCAGACTTGAGATTGAATTTGTATATTTTGGGAAGTTCATCTTTAAAGCTATTCTTATTTCTGAACATTGTACTAATTTTAGACCAGTTGGATTATGAATGAAACACTGGACAGAGAGACTTGTGTTATGTAAATGGAGTGCCTTAACTTCCAGGCATCAGTTTTATTTTCCTCTTTTTTGGTTAGGGGCTATAGGGACTTACCACAGTTCAAAACATGAGAAAGCTGGCTGAATCAGTGCATGTGGTTAAATGAAGCTGCAACATTAGTACTATGTAGACAATTCTTTCTGTTAAAGGTTCTGTTTTACACTTATGAATAAACTCCTTGGATCGCTAAGAAACTCATTTTGGGGTGGGCAGGGGGGTGGACCAGCTGCACCTGGACATGAACACTAAAGACATAATACAAGGCAGTCCTGGGTGGGTGCCTTTTACACCAAGTGGAAGGATGAGCAATTGGAAAGCTAAACTGAACCTAGCATATTGGGTTGGGTTATGGGCAACCTGTGAAACTCATTCTGGAGTTCTGCAGGGGGGTTGTTGCAGTCCCAGCTGGGAGGCCGATACCTAGGGACACTAATTGGAAGCATATTAAGCTATGTGCCTAGTAGGACAAGGTGCCTTTGTGGTGAGGATTCAAGGGGAAAGTCTACCCCCCTCCAACCTCAAATAAATGGCACCATTGCAACACAAAAATGATCAATGATATAAGAAATGTGGATGGGGCCCATCAATTCATCCATGAAAAATAGTGGGAGTTGAGGGAGTACGTGAGGAAGATTATGTACAAAGGGGGTAGAGGAAAAAAATTTGTGTGGATAGGGTTTGTTCTAATATTTCTAGTTTCTAAAGTGGGGCAGATTTGGAGGAGGGGTGAAGGGAAGGGAAGTCAGGGAGATCAAAAAATGTTAAAAGAGGGGGGGATTGGTAATTTAACTTAGGTTGGGGGACTTTTTCCCAAAACAGAGTGTTTTTTGTTAAAGTTAAAGCACAGGACAGGTACAACCGGGTATCATCTGCATAGCAGGAAAACCCTATATTGTAGCGCCTTATGATCTTCCCTAGCGGCAGCATGTACACAAAGAATAAAATGGGGGCAAGGATCAACCCCTGAAGAACACTGCAAGGCAAAACAGATGGCCCCAAGGTAAAATTACCCAGGACCGCACGCTGCTTCCTCCCAGTCAAATATGAGGTAAACCAGCACAAAACTGTGTCAGTAGTCGATCAGTCAGACTAAATTGTTTCATAGACACATGTTCGCTGAGCTAGAAACAAGTCTGTTTTTTTTTGTAATATTCAGAATGGTAAGTTTCATTCATCTTAAAGATTAACATACCTATAAAGATGTAGCACTCAGTGGTTGTGAATGCCATGTCTAAGTTGGATCAGCGGTGAGCCATCTTTGGAACAGCGGGAACGCTTATATCCTAGCTGTCAACCCAAAGTTCTACTCCTTCCCCTCCTTTCTCCCATGCTTTCCCTCACACCCCTTCCCCCTCTCTCCCTCCCTCATCCTTTCCTCCCTCTCTTTTCTCCTCCCTCTACCTCGCCCACCCCCCATCTCCACACCCCTCCTTAGCCAAACTTCCACCTAGCCATTTGGCAGTTGCTTCCTTTGGTGGACATGTGCACTCAATGTTATTTCCACTCCTCCTCCTCTCTCTGACCCTTTAGCACTGTCCCCATCTGCACTGTATGCCTCTGCTGCCACCACCCTCTTAAAAGTATACTTTTACAAACCACTACTGCCTGTGACATTAGTAATATGTAAACAATTATTTCTGTGTTAAAGGTTCTGTTTTACACTTATGAATAAACTCCCTGGATCGCTAAGAAACTCATTTGGGGGGGCAGGGGGTGGACCAGCCGCACCTGGACATGGGCACTAAAGATATAATACAAGGCAGTCCTGGGTGGGTGCCCCTTACACCAAGTGGAAGGATGGTCAGCTGCAATAAGTTTAACATGTGGTAGTAATGCTCTAATCATCAATTACCTATCTCAGTGTACACGAGTGAGTACATCCCCTGTATACCTGTAAGTATTGATTCTTAGCTTAGCTGATAAGGAATATGCTGCTCCTATGTATAGTATTACATTATATATCTTTCCCCAGTACCTGTATTCCAGTATGTACTGATCTCCTGCCAAAAATGATATAAAATGTCTTATTCCTATGTACTGTAATTCATTATATGATGTTATATTATATCTGTTTGTACCTGAATGACGTGGAACCTCTGTAAATGAGCTTCTAGCACAAAGGTATTTTTAATCCAAGTTATAAATAAATAAATAAATAAAATCCAGATCTCACCAGCACACTTTAATTAGGGGAATAAGTGCCAAAATCTCTAAGTGTGAAATCTGCACAAAAGCCTGTTGTGTTTCACGTAGGATCCACTATGACAGAGGGACTGAGCGAAACATATAATTCTGCAGCTGGTGGGAGAAACCATCCCACCATGCCAGACAACCGCTGATAATTATTTATTCAAGTGTATTATCTTCATTCACCAAAGTTCAGTCATGTCCAATATTGTATCACTTACAACGGAGTGATATGAAGAGAGAATTTCAGTATGCATCTATATTTCAGCCCTCGAATTGTAAAACTGCATCAACAGCATAACACTTACTATTGAAGACCAAACTTGTCAAGTCAACCCCACCCCCACAAGCACTCTAGTCCAGCTCCTGGCATCTCAGAAACTATTATTTACACAAAGTGTTGAAAGAGTGTTACCCTGCAATACCCAATGTTACATTATCTGGGTAAAACTACATTTATTTAATTCAGTTTGAATGGACAGCTGAAGTGAAGATGAGGAGTCAAAAAATCCCATCATGCCAATTTCTGAGAACTGCACTTGACGAGAGGGTACAGAGAGTGAGAGAGTGAGAAAGAGATGAAGTATATAGATGCAGACAGGCAATCTTCTTAAAGAGAGCATACATTACCTCTCACCTTTCCCTATCTGTGTTGTTTCTGATGAGAGTCATTATTAATTGAAAGGGTTGGTAGGAGTTGGGAATGAGATGGGATAAACACCCTTGGGGTGATATAAGTTATCTGCCAACTCCCTCCTGCTAAATGACAATCACACTCCATGATGTTTTTGATTAAGGTCATTGTTTCCTGGTTAGTGGAAATGGCTTCAGGTAGGTTAGAGCTCTGTTACAGATGTGATAAAGACTCCTCATCTGCCAAGATGTGATTTGCTAGCTGTCAGTATCCTCCCCCAGTTGTCAGGCATGTCCATAACATGGGCCACTGATTTGTTGGGATGTGTCCAACAGAAAACTAAACTAGGATAAAAAAGTAAACAGATATGATGGAGAATTCTCCACAAGATTATCGGTTACCTTCTACATCAGTTTGGGCCCCATAAAGACACAAAATAGACATGGGGGGCATACATTCTGAGCCCCACTCCCTTAAAGTGTTAAGTTTCATCCTAACCCTTATGTATGTCAGTCTTTCTGTCATCTCAGGGACAAAACTCCCTCCCTCATAAAGCTATCAGCAGCAAATGCAGTTTGAAATGGAGAAGCACACTTTCCTGACACTACCTTATTATGCCATTTCATCCTTTTTAGTGGCAGACGTGCCTAATTTATGTTGGGTGCAGGATTAATGTGAAAAATTATGGGCAGTATAAGGTACACTTGAAAAGCCTGCCCTGACTCGGACATCCCAGTCACAATATTACCCAAGCCTCAGATAAGTGTATTTCACACACAAGGGTATGCATAGGGCTCAGCTCCTTCACTATTAGTTTCTCTCTCTCCCCTCTCCTCCCTCCCTCACCTCCTCTCTCCCTCCCTTCCTCTCCCACTCTCTCTCTCTCTCTCTCTCTCCCTCTCCCTCTCTGTTAGTTCCTCTTGATCTCTCAGAAAATACCTTCGTCAGCCAGCGACCCCAGGAGCTAGCCCTTCTGCTGTTATTTTCATTCTTTCCTGGATACCTTCACCTTCCTCCATTACCTTTTGGATGTAATGGTAGGTGACTTGCATGACCCCCATCATCGGCAATATGATATACAGAAGGGAGATCAGCAAACTGCTAGACAGTGACTTGACAACAGTAAGTGCAAGTCCCAACACCCATCCCCCAACCTCAACATATCAAAAAATAAAATTATCAAAAAACTGTATGTTGATATCAGTCTTCACCATAGGTAATTCAATGATGCTCATTTCCCTGGTCTAAATATATATCAAACATATGTTGCTTCCCGTCCTGCGATTCCAATGAAAATACATTGCCAAAATGCATCAAAAGGATGACTCCACTGAAGTTGCATCTCAGCTTGACTATATTTGGTGAATACACTGGTAAATTGGGCAAAATCAGTACTCCAATGAAAACCAGTATTTTCCATCTCGGATGAGCTATCCTTGAGAAATGCTTTTTAAAAACTTGTAAAGTAAGAACACAATTGAAAATGAGATACATCATATCTGTAGTGCTATCCTGAGTAACCATAATACACACTATAAATCAGTAAGAGCTGGACTAGACTTAGAATGGCATGTCACACCACTTCTGTGTTATTCCGTATAGTGTATAGTATAGGTGAATTGCCACATCTCATTATTAGCGTGGTCCTGTTTACATTTTCATGGGACTTGCTTTCGCTAATTCCAATATTGGATATTAATGTTCACATGAGCAGCCTGCAGTGCTGCATTCCTTAACAATAATTTCACTAACAAACATATGACATTAAAAAATGAACACTATCACTTATAAACCATCATTCAGTTATGGCCCTCTTTACCAACCCTTCCCCCCAACCAAGATTAGCCATAGTGTTTCTGTACAGTATATAAACGAATAGCTTTCACCACTCTTGTTAAATGCTGGGAACTGAACTGTGTCTATCTTCGCTGAACTGATGATTACTAAATGTAAAATTGTGCTCCTTTTGTTTCTTCAATCCTAATTTTGTGATTCATCACTTTTTTTTTTTTTTGTTATATAGGTTGTATCCTCCGGGCGTACCGGCAGCAGCTTTTTTCATCCCTGTCCCTGTTCCCAAGTCCATCTACCAGCTCTCCAGGTCTGCGAGCCATATTCCCCCATGGATCCCCCCCCATGGTGGGGATGGGAAGGGGAGGGCCATCCTCCCCCCACCGGGTGAATCCTGCATCCAGATTGGGGAATCAGTGAGCTGGTGATGGAGTGGGACAAGGGCAGGCAGGGCTTCAAGTAGCCCGTGATCACCATTTTTCTCCAGTTTTTTATTCCCATGCCATGGCATCTGTGAGCATGTGCATGAGGAGGCATTCATGTGCTACGTAACAGCGGTGGAGTGTGTGGCCATGAGATACACCATATCTGTAGTGCTATCCTGAGTAACCATAATGCACTCTACAAATCAGTAAGCTCGAGCTCTGGCACTGCCACCCTGCCACCCAGCCTTCACCAGGTGGAAGCCAAAGAGCGAGACAACGGATCCCCCCACACCGGAAGATGAGAGCAGTCTGTTGGATGCATGGCTGGATTAACCTGTATGCTAATTATGCCAGGGCATAGGGCCCCAAGGTTCAGGAGGGCCCCCACTGTTAACTTATTTACAGCTACTTTAATTCTGGCTGTACTGGACAACTGCTGACAGGTTGAATTGCCCAAAAAGCAGCCCTCTCCTTGGAGTTAGTCAGCCCCCCCACCTCAATGAGTCAGCCTGGTGAATGATGACCCTCCCCCGCAACTGTTCTGAGCAAGTGAGCCTCAGTTTCTCTGACGGCTGCTCCAGCTTCACCTCTGATCCACCCTAACCCCACCACACACAACCAATCATGTACATCAGAGGTCCTCTGGAGGTGTGGCAACTGGGGAGCAGGAATCAGTGTGTGCATGTGCATGGCGTCAGGACATGTGGCTGGGCAGTAATGAGGGGTTGAGGAGGAGAGCGAGACAGAGCTGTGGCAGTCAGTCGTCGGAACATGTGGTTGGTCTCTTCTATCAAAGAAGAAGAGTCTCTGTTTAAAGACACAAAAGTAGGCCAAGGGGGGTCACCCGGAGTCAGATTTGGCTTCAGTGCAGCGTCACATGCTGTTGGTGTTTTCAGTGTAGCCACTAGCCAGGGTCAGTCAGTGCTGCTGCTAGTTTGGCCTTTGGTCCTGCTGTGACTATGAGGAGTCCTCCCATGCCGGGCCACGCTGCAAGGTTGAGTTGTGCCACCACTGCCTATGTGATCTTGAGAAAACAATCAAGAGGACAGACTGGACTCATCAAAGTCACATTCACATCAGTCAGGCCACACTAGGTATGTTGTGTTGACAAGTTTTCCGTGTGCTGCAGTGTCCAAATCATATGTGCTACAGAAATAACTAGTTTTACTGCATTGGAGAAACAAACTAAGATGTGGTTGCTTCTGGTCAAGGTCCATTTGTGAGTGTTCAGTAACCTGAGTAGTGTACTGAGTCTTTAATAAGATTTGAGTTTGGCACTGAGTGGACCATGGGATACTAATAAGTCACCTGAGGGGAACTAACTTGTGTGACTTGCTCTTGCTGGCACAGTTTTGTCTTGGTTTGATTTGAGTCATATACATTACTGGGAAGTTGCAGCAGGTTGCTCTAGGAAACTTAATTTCTGAAGTGACTGCTGTCAACAGCTGCAGGTCCTGCAGGGTTCTTAAGGCTCAGTCTTTTTGGCACAACTCTGTTTAGCTGCTTTGGCATCAATGACTTGGAGTAGGGGCAAGCATGTGGCAATTCAACATTTTGCAGCAAAGCAACTTTTAGGCTGACAACAAAACTATAAATGACAATGGAGATGGAGGAGCGGAGACAGTGGGAGAACAGACAGACTTGAGGACAAAGATAGCTGCACAGAGGGTGATTGTGGCAGACATTGCGGAGGCAAGGAGCTTGAGCATGTCTCAGGTTTGGAGCTCGAAGGAGTCTTGAGCGAGGAAATAATGGGAGGGAGCTGTGAGCCCCACTAACTTCTTCAATACATGCTTCAGTTTTTTGGTTTTGGCAGAGAGAATAGTTATTCAAGGAGGCATGTGCAGGGAGATCATGGCAGCTACAATTCCCATTTTTATTAATTTATTTATGTGGAATTTGAAATTGATATCTGGGCAGGCAGGGCACACTAATTGAAGTCTAATGTCCAGGTGTGTCTCAGGGGAGGGAAAAAAAGAGGAAGAAAAGAGGATCTATACAGGGGCGCCAACAGCTTGGGTGCTCAGGTGCTTGAGCACCCACAAAGTTAAACTGGGCACCCGAAAGAACGGACTGTTCATCATATTAACTGAGAATATGAGCGGTCCGATTTTAATTTATTCCATTCCACCATAAAACAGCTGAAAGCAGCAGTGCAGTGGCAGATTTCTGTATTTTACATTACTCTTGCACTGCTGCTCCTTTAACTATGAACACATCGGCTGTCCGTTCCCTTCAGTCTGGCAGTGAGCCGTCTTTATGTTCGGGCATGTATACTCCTTTAAAATCTCACTGTTCTGCATCACAGTGATCCTGTCCCTGGGAGTCTCAGAGACGGACGGGCCGTGGGTTGGCTGATTTACGATCTCACAATCTCAGCTACACTACTTGAATGAGTGAGCCTTCCTTCCATGTGTGCAGAAGGTCAGTGAGAATTTGAAAGTGAAACTGTTTATGTCTCTCTCACTCTCGTCTGGAATGGACAATTTAGCGACTAAACTAAAAGGGAAAAAAGATCTGCACAGAGCAAGTCACAGGGAGAGAGTAGTTGAGTGTTTCTGTTCGGAATAGGGATGGTGAATGTGTTGTGTTTTGAAAACAGGAGAGCAAAGTAGATGTGTTGTTGCACAGCAGAAGAAGGATTCAGCTAGGAATCACTAATTTCTTATTTTTGTTCAACTTCCTGCCTGAATCAGCTAATCAAAATTAAAAAAAAGGGTCTCTTTTGGAGACAGTAAATTAAGCCAGCAGAGATGCACAGCTGAGTAAATAGTTCCCCAGTTTTTGATTTCTGCTTGGCTTGATTGAATGTGAATGGATATGGACTAACATAAAAATACAGAAATAAGTTTTGTAATCTGGTTACTGTAACAGGATACAAGAAGAAGAGACACTGCAATTAGATTTTACACTGTGTGTCTGAGCGTATGAGTCCTCTCCTGTTTATCCACTGTTGGTGCCCCCCCCAGCCCCAATGTTGTGTGTCCCCTTGTCCCCAGTCTTGTGTCCCTTCTCCTCTGCCCTCAGATTTGTGCTCTCTGTCCCAAGTTCTGTGTACCCTGCCCTCAGATTTCTGTTCTTTGTCCCAGGTTCTGCATATCCAGTTCCTAGCCCTGTGTCCTCGACCTCCATGCCCCCAGACTAGGTGTCTCCCTATCCATAGCCCCATGTCCCTCCCCATCCCTACTCTACTTACTGGCACTGGGTCCCACTGTTCCCAAACCCTATCTCCAGGGCCCAGTCCCAAGCTGTGTTGGAATTAAACTTTGAGTTTTGGGAGCTGGGAGAGGGACACAGAGGTCCATATCTGTAAATTGAGCCCCATTCCTATTATTATAAGTCAGTGGCAGTGAATCATGAGCTACCAGGGCTGTCTTCAGAGCTGGGGGATGAGCCCTGACAAGCCCCCTGTAATTTCAACACTGGTCCCAGGACCCAAGCCCTGTACCCCCAGTTCTGTGTTCACTGTTTCAGTCCCTGTCACCTGGCCCTGCTGTCAAGAGTTCATTAGTGGTCAAAGACACATCATGGTTTGCCACAGTATTGACTCAGATGCAGCAGCACCACAGGCAATCTAATTAAAGAAGCGCAGGTTCTTTAAAGTGTGATACATGCATTTTTGTGCCACTGATGTGTTGGTACTAACAGTAGGATTAATATTCAAGGCTGTTTTTTGGTGGCTTAATTTAATCTGATTTGTTGCAGCTTCTGCTGTTGGTTAGCCCTATTTAGCCCAAGGGAGCAGGGCCACTACACCCTCCCCCTCTGTGAGAAGACAGTATTAGTATATAAGCTCCTAATCTGATCAGCGCTGAAAGATCAGGGATGATAAATATTCTTGTAATTGGAAATGACTCCATTCAGCTTCCCTTCTCTTTGATCCATTGAAAATATAACCTCTCAACTGTCTCTTATTTTCAGGGATGTTCCTGATTTTTGCCTCAAAATGTTCCCATCCCTTATAAAATTTTTGTTTTTGTGACTGAACTGTAGGGATAGTAAGCACAAAATAAAGTTAAACATTAAAATTACAAACTTGTTCTTCAGAAAATGCATCTTACACAAATCCCCTTATTCTACCAGCTTTCTGAGTAAATATTACTAAATTTAAAGATGTGCCCCTGATTCTGGCACTTTGTCCCTAATTTTTGAGGCAAGAGCTTGAGTGTCATAGCAGGACAAAAAAGAGACATTGCACCATGAAGTGTGTATGTCTGTGTGTGTGTGTGTGTGTGTGTGTGTGTGTGTTTTTACACTTTGGAATACTTAGAGAAACATGTCCATGCAGCATACCTCTCAGTGTTTCATCACTGAAATGCATGGTACTGACCTTCCAAATCCAGAGGAAATGGCCAGAATGTGAATAGCTTTCTAATTTTAAAGAATAATATCTCTAAGAATTGTGGGCCTCAAATGTTTAGTGTTAGGAATGTTTTATCAATTTAATTCAAAATGTGACTGAAATAACAATAGTTATATGTGACTTTCATAACAGTTGAGAGGTATGTAGTGCAGGTGTGTGTTAGGAGGATTTCACACACCTCCCTGAGGTGTGTGATAAGCACAAAAACCTCGCTTGAGGGGTCTATTAATTATCACACACCTAGGGTGTGTGAAAAATCTTCATACCCAAATCTTGCACAGGCGCATCATTTTCTTTCATAATAACTGGCACAATTTCTTGAGACAGTGTATGGAGTGCTCCAGGGAATGCTTACATCTCATGGGGTGGTGGCATTGTTACCTGAAATCTAAATTGGCATGCTTGCAACACCTGGAGGCATCAACGATCTCCAGAGCACCCTGCTATGGGTCTTAGCACCTTGCCAGGCATCAAAGAGCCCACAAAGGCACTCTTACATCCTCTGCAGTAGAGTAGAGGTGGTGGTGCATATACATTCTAAAATGTATTAAAATAACCCCCAAAATGCACCACAAAGCATGAAAAATCCTATAGCTTCTGGGGCCCTAGGCGGCCTCCAAACCCCTGGCTTTTTATAATTACCCTGAGCACCCACAACATTTTTCAAAACTTGGCACCCCTGGATCCATATTAATAATAACAAAAATAGTTAGAAGGTACAGTAGTGGCAAGGGAAAAACATGACGAGTTAAAGGTAACTAAAAAGTGAAAATTTACAAACTGTTAATATTGTACTGATAAAATGTTTCCTTGTGCAGTAATTGGTCATTCTGAATTGTGTTTTTTATAATCAAGGGCATGTGACCTGTCAAGTCATGTGGCATAACACATAGCATTGTAAACCACATCCTGCTTGAGTACCCTGGTCGTTACTGCAAAAGAGTGGAATGTTGGCATTTAGGGGCCCCATGGGCCACAAAATATGACTTGGAGTAGGGCCCCCACATCCATTAATCTGGCCATGGTTGGATGCTCAGTCCTCTCCCTCCCTCCCTGGCCAACCCCCACCAACCTGAGCTCATTCCTGAACATGGGTCATCAGCATGGGAGAGATAGGGCACACAGCCCTTCAACCCTCTACACCACTGGGCTGGATGATTCATCACTCCTTGAATAAAGTAAAAATAGATGAAGTTACCTATGAGTGGTATCTTGTTACATGTGCCCAGTTATCTGTCATAGTTGTGTTGTTATATTTTATTTATTTATGTATGTATGTATGCATTTTTACTCTCTGTGAAGGTACTGTTCATATTATCCAGCAGCTTGCATTGCCTCAGTAGGGTCGCCACCTTTGAACTGAGCCAAAATCGGATCTGATAGTCACGCCCTTTTCCCGTCCCTTGTCCCACTACTTTCACCATGGCCACACACTCCACCAGAACATGACCTGTCAACAGTTTATACAAGAATTCTGAGCAGTGATGGCTTACTACTTACTGTTAATACTGCCTCATCTCTTGGTGTGCAGACTAGTACAGATCCAATATTATAATAAGATGCCAGTCGCAAATTCTGTAAAATGTGAAACATTTTATTTAACAATCATTGTAATAATTTAAAAATCAAATAATTATCAGTGTAAAACAACATTCTAAATGTTTGTAAATACAGAGGAGTCACTGTATATCTTTGGAAGTATAACAGAAACAAACATTCTGACACAATCAGTCCATCCATTCTCAGATCACCTCTACAGCACAGCACTGTTCTCAATGCATTGTCCAAAACTCCAATCTGAACAAGTCTATGACTTTTTTGAAAGCATACACTATTTGTAGTTGAAGCTGTATGTTTGAGTGGCCTTTGCAGCTTCAAGGAGCTTACTATTTGATTCAATAAAGGAGTAAAACTGTGCACAGGTAACACTGTAGTTCAATTTCACTTGCTAACAGGGATGGACAAGGCATATTGTATGACCTTGTAAAGCATCCTGTAATCAGATGTTTTGTCAGAAAATGTCACCCATTTCTCACCAACGGATTGTCCTTCATTTCTAGCAAGAATAGTGACGCTGCACATACTGCTGAGAATTCTGCATACAGTCTGTGTGTCCCGTCCACGCCCATCCTGTATCTGCAGCACCTCCACAGAGTTACATGGTTCATCCCATGATACTGGCTGCTGTAGGGAGTAGGTTTGCACAACCTTGAGGCTCCTATTAATGAAATCAAACCATTTCTTTTGGCAATCCAGGGCCCGAACATAAAAGTTAGATAAATCTTTGGAAACTCTGTCTCTGACACTTGATGGATTTTTTTTTGAGCTGCAGTGACTTTGAAGCCAAATAACCTGTCCTCAAGTCTCTTTTCTAGCTCAGTAAGCAGATTATGCCTCACACTGTACACTTCTGGAGCAGTTAATGAATTGCCTTCCAGCTGAGCAATATTCTTGTGAAACTCTTGCAAAATATAGTGCATGAAATTCAAGTAGCATTCTGCCTCTGATATTTCGCTGGGGTCACTGTAGCCATCTTCATTGGCCTCAACACATTTCCAGATAGAAGGGTGACAGTCATCTGATCCATGCATTATAAAGAAACTTTTGATGGCTGGCCAACAATTTACGAGCCTGGCTACAGAAGGAATAAATGAGAGCCACCTGGTCACCACATGCTGCAGGATCTCTTTCCAGTCCTGATTCAAAAAGGCAAACATTTCTTTTGGCTGTTGAACCTTCTTTGCAGAGGAAGAAAATTCACTATAAATTTTTGAGACAAGGGTCTCCACATTGTACTGTGCCAGAGCCTTGCTAGTATTCCGAGCACAGTTGTGGATAATGTGGCATAAACAGTTTGCAGAAATTATGTGTGGCACTTCAGATTTCAGGTGTTTGAAAATGGATCTGTGCTTGCTGTAGTTCACAGAGGCATTGTCTACAACATAGCTGGAGAGATGTTGCAACTGTAATTCTATTTTCTGAAGGCATTCAGTTATTTTTCTAAAGATGGCTTCAGTTGTTTTGTTGTGGTCCTCATAAAAATCAAGACGTTTTTGCTGAATGCCACTTTTTGCAGTGAAAAATTGAACTGGCACAGGGAACTTTTTTTTCCCTTTGTTGAATACATCGGAGGCTACTGAAAAATATGATATTCCCAGGTCTTTCAAAAACAGTTCCTCTGAATATGGTGCCAGAACATTTATAACTAGTGGTAGTGGCCTCAATTCCACTCCATGGAGTGATTCATTAGAGCAAAGACGAATCCCATGAGTACTCCGCAATGCGAAGCAGAGTACTTTGTGTTATAATGGGTGATGCAAAATCCATTGCTGACAATGACTTTGCGTTACTCTGCCTTCCCAGACCACTACTCCAGTAGCGTAGCAAATTCCCAGAGGGCCTGGGCGCAAGGCAATCTTATAGGGCACCTCCCCAGTTCTGAATAAACATCAAAATTATGATTTGGGACCCTGAAACCTTGTGGGCCCAGGTGCCACTGCGCCCCCCCCTCACCCTTGTAGCTACGCCCCTGCCACTCCACCAAATCTTAAGGCGAAGTGCATTAGAAGCAATGTACTTTGCCTCACTTCGCCTTGTTGTTAAGCTCCGAAGGTGAATTCTGCAGTGATTCATGGGATTTCAGATTACATGGGCTCTATATTGATCTTCACAGCCTCAATTCGGAGTAGTGTGTAGAAGGCTGTAGGAGACAGTGTGCTCTGAGAGCTGTCTGTGATTCAAACCTTCTAAAAACTGTTGAAAAAGCCTTTTTGAAGAATTTATTTTGCTCAAACTTTAGTTCATCGATTGTAGGAAACCCTCCTGTGTATCTCTGATCGTTTTTGTTTGTGTGTGGATTTTGAGTGTAATGTACAACATTGAGTCTGTGTAGTAAAAGACAGTGAAAGTGTGCTTGGGGGGAGAGGCATATCTGTGGTGTAGGTAGATTTAAGTTGGAGAAATAGGAAGTTCTTTGTTTTTCAGTTATAGTTTTGTTATATAACTGAGTGTGTTAATGTACACACAGTAATATTGTCAGTAATTGTTGAAAATTTCCTGCTGATTGTGTGTTGTGTGGATCTGGTGTAGCAGTTCATAATTTCAGGTTGTTTACAATACGTGCCATATTATTACTGAACTTTTCAATTTGCTGCGCATTACTCATTGTAGAGAAATTGTGTGTGTGTGTGTGAGCGTGTGTGCAGTGCTGCGTGACATCAAATAATACACCTTGTATTGTGCCACAGTGTAATTTCAGGTGCAGCAGTGTGAACCTGCTATCCAGTGCAGCTGCATGATTTTGTATTACCATTGTGATATCTTTTCTTTGTTTTGCTGCTTGCACTGCACTGCCATAAAAATCTGCAGTCAGTGCCCCCCACCGGCAAAAGGAATTGTTTCCCAGATTGGATTTATTTGTGACCTCAGCAACACTGGCTAGTTAAGGTGTTATTTTCACTTGTGAATTTGCGTCTGTATCTGTTGCTGAAGCCACAGTTGTTTTTTTGGCTTCACATCCAGTGTCCCCCCATGCCACTCAGAGTGAACATTCCAAAATCTAAATTTTTTTAGAATATTGTTGTTGATCCCCCAAAATGTCTGCAAAGAGACGTGCAAGAAAAGCTGGTTCTCACCATGGCACTGCTGCCAGTGGTGAATTATTAAATTAGGCGTGGTAATGCATGATTGAAGTGCATTGCTGATGTGAGAAAGTATTTCTCCTGCAATGTTTTTACCACCCAATCAGTAGCTTCACTCATAGTTGGAAGAGATGATGTTGTCCCAGCCAGTGATGTTAGTGCAGTTGCAGGTGGTAGTATGAGTATTGCTGCCTTAAGTTCCACTTCTGACCAGTGTAACGTGTCCAAAAATATAGTGGCGTGTGAAGCAGTGCAAGTGAGTGGCGGTGTAGATTATGTCATACTTCCTAGTAACATTCCAGTAACTGAACCTGAGGATTCTGATAATCATGTCAATGATAGCATGCAACATGACATTTCTTCCACCGCAGTTCAGGTCGTGCATTTTCTATGCAGTGATTCACAGTGTGGTGTAAAAATATCAGGTGATGGTGGTGTTGATGATGATGATGAATCTGATGATGATGATGTTGCTGTGGTTGCAACATGCAGTCCACAGGCCAGCATCCAAGCAGAAGATGTGGATGTGGGTGTGGGTGATGCTGATGAATATAATTATGACGTAATTGACCATAGTTGGAAACTGGAGAAAAAGAAATTCAAGGTGGCTGTGTCTGGATCTGTTTGCATTAATCCTACCCCTTGTAAAAACTTACAATTTACCAGTTTCAATTGATGATGATGATGATGATGATAATGTTGATGACCCAGTAATAATGATAGGTAGTCATGGTAGTCAGTTGCAGTCCAAGTGTGTCCTGCCGGAAAAATCTCATAGCACTCCCCTCCACTTCAGTGCTTAAAAGAACGGAGTTCAATAAGCAGCATCAGGGACATGTTAAAAGTAAAGCATCACAATCCCTAGTTTGGGATTTCTTTGTGCAAGATGCAAATGATGAGTCAGTTGCAATCTGCCAGGTCTTCCATGTGCATGTGATTCGAGGTAAAAAGGGGAGCCATCTGGGCACATGAGGACAGCATACACATCTTAAGAACAGGCACATGGCACTGTGGACCCAGCACAAGATGGCAGCTAATACCACAGTCGGGTGTTCACCCTCGTCATCAACCATAATGAGCATGTTATCCCCTTCCATGAGTGTTAAGTCCAGTAGGAAATTAAATGTGTGCAGTAGTGAGGAAATAAGAGCAGAGGATTACTACAGGCATGATGAGATGGCGGAGCAGAATGATTTTGAAATGTTGTCCAGTGCTGGTGAGAGTAGCAGTTTTTGTGGTGGTGGTGGTGGTGAATGCAGTATGTCTAGTGCAAGTGGTATGTAACCCCCCTGCAAATGGGGGTTCCCAAAAGACTTCCAGGAGCTTGCTTGAATGCTCCAAGCCTGAATGGTGTTTGGCATTTAAGCCATTTATCAGTGAGTGTTTTAGAGCCTCTGGTACTGTCTCTTTAAGAGCTGTCTGCTTGCAGACATAATTAGTTTGTATGGGGGACTGTGTGCTTCTCTGAGTACCACTCGAGCTGCTGCCAATTCACTTCATTTTGCAGTCACTAGTGCAAAGGAACCTATCTGAAAGATGTAACTGTTTGCCAGAAATTATTTAGAGTAATAATGAAATTACAGTTTGTCTAACCTGCTTTCTTTGCAGTCAGAACTGTGTCTGCTAGTTCCCATTCTAGTTTTGAACTGCTGAACTGGACCAATCAGTGTGGGGAGCTAGCTCTAAAATGGTGCCTTGGACGAATCAGAACTTGACTCATAATCTGAGCCAGCCACAAGAGGATTGTATAGGCAGTGACTCTGGGAGATGTAGTTTAGACTTCAGTGCCTTTTGGACCAACAGCAGCAGTCTATTGTGAGTGACAGCCAATCCAGTCAAGAACTGGGAGGAACTCAAAGGAAGTGCCGGTTTTTGTCGGTTGGAGTTCAGTTGAGCTTTGGCAGTGAAGAAGGAAGGAGCCCTGTACTTTTTCAGTGTGCAGTTTTAGTCAAAAACGTGTGTAAGGCCCAGAGTTCGGTCTGCAGCTTGTTAGGACTGAATCCGTCCTGTGAAAAGAATCAAAGGATCTCTGAAGAGTAGAAACCAGGCTCACCCTGTAGAAGACTGGAGGAATTGCTGAAAATTACACTCGGTCTGTCAGGAACTGAATCTGCTGTGTGTTCTCCCGGTATTGTGCAGTATTACGATGGGATACAGATGCAGCCTGCCTGGTATAGTGCTTTCTTTTATATGGATGTGTGAAGAGGTTTGTGTACCTCAGTGAGCCCGCTGACATTGAAGGACCCTATCTTATTTGGAGGTCGTGAGTACTAATTCAGGGTCGCCTCCCTGTTGAATTGCCACATTAAATCCAAATGGAATTACTGTACTGCTGACTGTTTAATTCTCCTTTCTCTGTGTGAAAGGGCCCCTACCAGCTGCCACGGTTTGGACTAGCCACTAGGGCTTGGGTACCCAGGGACAGTAACTGATAGGGATAGGCCTGTGCACAGAGCCATAGGTAGATTATTAGAGTGATAAGCTAATTAACCTGATTTCCCCTGTCCTTGTTATATCCCCTAAATAAATCAGAGCTGCTTGTTTCAGCAAAGTTATACTGCCTGAGGTATTTGTCTATGTTAAAGTACTGTTCTGTGATTGTTGCACTGTATCTCATTTCACAGGAGGTCCCAGTGCCGAACCAGACCTGGGGGTAAGTGTATACTGTGAAGGTAATTCTGATATATTGTGTGGGCCACTAGTGGGAAGAAAGGGGGTTGCAGTGTCCCAGAGGGCTGTGACCAAGTTAGTTTAACTATTGCAAACCCTGACCTCTGGGTGGAGGCACCGCCATTGGATCCAGGCCCTCAACCTGTTAGTGGCAAATCAGGCAGGGTAGTAGCCCCTGGGATAGCGCCATCTAGGGGTTACATCTTGAGGCTCACCACGCTGGGATTGTGTGTCCTCTAGTGGCCATATTTACGAACCACTGTTAAGAAAAATATGGGTACCCGACAGAAGTGGCTGCACCGGCTGGTGAGTGGTGTACTGGGGAGGAGATCGCCCCAAATGCTATGCTTATCCTGGACATCCCCCTGGGTATCAATACGGACACTGTGCAGGGAGTACTTTCCAAGGTGGAAGGTTTACAAAACCCTGTTGGTGGTGGGTCGGCATGCTAATCTGCTCACCCACACTTTCCTGGCCCTAGTAGAGTTTAAGGATCCCATAGATAGCTCCAAAGTGCCACAGACCATTACCCCAGAGGAGCCCTCACTGCTTGGAGAGTGATAACTAATGACAGTAAAGACCGGGGGAATCAGCCCCCACCACTATCTGAAACTTTGAGGAGAAATTTGCTGAATGGTTGCTGGGAGAGGGAAACTGTGGAGGACTTGAAGAAACTATTCTTGCCACCTGGGGTGTTCCTCCCCAACACCCTCTCCTGCTCCAGTGCCCGTAATGGTGGCTGAACCAATGCAGACTCCTATTTCTGCACCTGCCATTAGTCACGACTCTTACGAAGGTTGAGGATCTTCTCTGGCACCTCCCACCCCCAAGGGAGATGACTGGAAGCCTGGATAGACATGTTGCCCCCCAAGTGCTAGAATGGCAATGCTCGGGCGGAAAAGCTTAGAGGGTTAGTGAGAGCCTCCGAGGTCCCGCCCTGGCTACCATCCGTGCTAAACGGGCCAGTAACCTGAAGCGACTGCACAGCTCATCTTGAGGCCTTGGAGAATGTGTATGGAGCCCAGATTCAGTGAGGACCTATGGTGGAGAGTAAGAAATGCACAACAGTACCAAGGGGAGTTGTTGTCTGTGTATGTCTCTCGGCTGGAAAATTGTTGCAAGAATGCCTCAGAAAGGGTAGTTTGCCAGCGATTGAACTAGACCGAACCAGACTGGACAGAATCCTTAAGTCTGCCCCTTCTCAGAACTGCTGTTGCTTCAGTTACGCGGCAAATCGACTGAATCCCACCCTCCTATGATGAGTTAACGAGAGAAATTCGAGGAGTTGAGAAAAAGGCGACCCTCGGGAGGTACCTGCACCAACAGCTGTGGCTACGACCTCGAGTGACTGAGGGTGACCCATCAAGTGAAGTTCAGGGGCAGAGGTTGACAGTCAATGAGTGCTCTGACAAGGAAAAAGATATGCCACAATGGGGCGAACTGTTGAGAGAGATCCGGGAATTCAAAACAGTCCCTTTATGAAGGCCACGCCTGCAAGTGCAGGCTAGTACCTATCAAACTGCATCTGCTATAGGGTGGGGGTACCCACCCATGTATCTCCTGCTGATAACAGCTCCAAACTCAATTCCTTAACCATGAAGTGCAGAAACTGACGAGATGTCTCCAAATGCTTATCACGCCAGCAGACAGAGATGGCACCCAGGTTTCCAGTTAATACCCCGCCCTGGCTCCCAGTGTGGCGCCTCGCCAGCTCAAACTCCAGAAAGTATGTTTTGCTATAATTGTGGGAAAGATGGGCACATGAAAGGAATGCCAGTCCCAAAAGACACTGACAAAGTTGCAAATAGGCTACAAGGAGAGCTTGGAGAAGAAATCAGTGGTTAAAAGGTGCACGACATGATCCCAGTGAGGGCACCAAAAATGCTAATTCACGTCCTTTTGTGGCAAGGTCAGTTGCCCAGGCCCCTCACTACCTCCTCCAGACTGGTCCAGAATAGTGGGTCCCTCCATGGAGACCACTGTAAAGGTGAATGGGTGTCTACAAGAGCTGTATTAGACAGTGGCTCCCAAGTGACAATTATGTTCCAGGATTGGTATCAGAAGCATTTGTCAGAAGTACCCTTACAACCATTAGAAGGACTGCATGTATGGGGTTAAGTGAGAAGGCCTACCCTATTCGGGTATATCCGAATTTGGCTGTCTTTCCCCACCTCCGTGGAGGGTGGCCGAACAAGTAGAGACCCTAGCCTTAGTGTGTGTCCCCACTGGACTGTATGAGTGGTGTCCCTTTGTTGATTGGAACAAATGCTCATATATTCGGAAGGCTGCACAGTTGTGTTATGAAAACAGGGTCAAAGACTAGTAGAGCTTTAAGAGTTCCGGCTTTAATTAAGAAGGCCTATGAGGCACAGAGAGATGCTGAAAAACAGAACCAGAGGAACCGGTCGGAATTGTATGGAAGAAGGATCCTGAGTCTCTGATCCTGGGCCAAATGCCCAGTGTACCTTACAGGAGAGGTCCGTATCATGAAAGGATGTTAAGAATAAAATATTAATGTTGGATGCACCAAGCGATGAGAAATTGCCAGAGGGACTGCTGGTCAAGCTCAGTATTTTGCCCCGCTAGAGCCCATATGCTTATGCCAGAAGGGTACTTGTATTCAAGTTCATAATGTGTCTGAAGAGACATTCGAGTAAACAGAGGTTGCATCCTGGCTAATGTGCATTGTGCAGACACTGCAGTGCTACCCAGCAGCAAGAGTTCAAGGAAGAATGACAAAGTAACGCCTGACTTGTTTGATTTCGCCAACTCCCGCTGCCAGCTGAATGGAAAGTGAGGATCAGTGAGAAGCTTGCCCAGAGAGACCAGGTGTTTTTAAAGGAATAGGATGGATGCGGCAAGGAGCTGAACACAATATCCTGCTGCATGACGAAGACCATTTCGGAGAGGTCTCGACGCCTGGCACCTGCTTGACATAGATGATGTGGAGACGGCATCTGCAGAGATGTTAGCTGCTGGTGTAATACAAGAATCCAAAGCCCTTATGCTTCCCCCATTGTGGTAGTGAGGAAAAGAATGGAACAGTAAGGATATGTGTGGATTATCGCACCTTAAACCGGCGGACTATCCTGATCAGTACACAATGCCCGCATTCCAGGATGCTTTGGACTGCCTAAGCGGGAGCAGAGTGGTTCTCTGTGCTGGATCTCCGCAGTGGGTACTACCAGATCCCGATGGCCCCAGGACCGTGAGGAAAACCGGCCTTTATCTGTCCGGCTTGGCTTCTATGAATTCAGGGATGCCTCAAGGGTTTCAATTTCCCAGCCACTTTCATGATTGATGGGCGTGCAGTAGGGGACACTTGGAACTTACCAGTCAGCCTGGTATACCTAGATGATGTTATTGTGTTTGGCAGCTCACTGGAGGAACATGAGAGCAGATTATTTAGGTATTGGACCGAAGCAGGACTCGGCGCAAACTGTCCATTGATAGTGTAATTCTTTCAAACATCAATGAAATGTGGGACATAGTATCCACCGAGGAATAGAGACCGACTGATAGAGTTGAGGCCTTAAGCCACCTGGCACGGCCAAAAATCTAAAAAGAACTGCAAGATTCCTGGGACTGTGGTTATCGGCGCTCATCAAAGGACTATTCAGAGTGATCACACCTTCCACTTAGACTCACTCAATTGTCCCCAACCCCAAAAATACCAAAATCAGCGTCCCTCAAGACTGAAAAGAGTGTATTTTCATCAGATGAAGTATTTGGGGCCCGCTGGACTCCTGAGATGTGAGACTGCTTTCATGAGATCATATATCAACTTACCAAGCCTCCAGTGCTGGCCTATGCCGATCCAAGAAACCTTACGTCCTGCACACAGTGCTAGCTTGCAAGGGTTGGGGGCTGTAGTTGTACCAAGAGCACCGAGAATGGCCTGAGACAGTGGCCTTTGCCAGTAAGCCTGACCCCATCCGAAAAGAACTATATCTACATAAGTTAAGTTCCTAGCTTTGAAGTGGGCTATTGTTGACCAATTCCATGAGTACCCTGTGGGCTAAAATACTAGTAAAACAACAATCTTTGACCTATGCAGACCTCAGCAAGTTGGATACCATCAATAGGTGGCCTCTGCATTACTACGACCATGCTCCTGATCACAGGCAGGTCTGAACACATAGATGCTGATGCTCCCGAAGGCCTATTCCCCAGAATGACTGGGTCCGACTGGAGAACCTGACACGGGCACTCTGCGGAAAGTTTGACAGGAGGAACGTCCAAGACGAAGTGGACTGCATAGTGATTGCTTGGGGCCTCTGAGAATTGCACACCTGCTGCTGCCACTTTTCTGCAATAAACTTGGTGCACACCTCAGCTGGACAAGCACAGTATTAGGAAGGCTCAATCCGCGATCCCATGATCAAGCAACTGAGAAACCCTCTACACAGGAAAGATGTCCAAACAGCTCACTGATTTGAGACTGCACTGTTACACAAAGAAGGTCCTGAAACCGATCAACAAACCGTTACAGAAGAAACAGTAGACAGAGGGACAAGTAGACAACAACCAGTGCTGCCCACTGCCTTAGAGACTCAATATTAAGTCCTTGCACAACCCACATGGGGCACCTTGGTATAGACAGAACACTTGACTTGGTGGATCAGATTCTATTGGCCTAAGATGGGGCTGATGTGAGCAACACATCCAACTTCTGTCGCTGCTACAGAGAAAGCCGCACAGAGGCTGCCATATTAACATAACCACAAGTGCACCCATGGAGTTGGTCTGTATTTTTCTAAGTTTGGAATCAGATCAAAAGAAAACTAACGTACAGGTGGTCACCGACCATTTCAAGGATATCCCAGCTTTCCCAAGACCAGAGCATCCACTGTAGACAAAGTACTTGCAAACTTTGTTCACTATGGGCTCCAAGATCATTCAGTCAAAGGGAGACTTTGAAGTCGCCTGATCAAATGCTCACATAAAGTCCGATCCAGCCACCCACCACCCCCAGGAGACACAGCCTGAACGTTTCAACCGCACTTTGCTAGATATACTAGGCACCCTGCACCCAAAGACAAGCCTAGATCGAGACAAAAACCAGCACCTGGTACATGCTTATAACTGCAAAAAGTAATGCCACTGGATTCTCCCCTAGCCTGATGTTTGGAAGAGAAGCCCCACTAATAGATGTGTGTTTTGGGGTCTCTCCTGGACAAGTTCAAGCGGACAACTACTTACAGTATGCAAAGTGCCAACTAACATAACGCGCACCAGCCGAAGCAAACCATGGCTGCCAAAACAATTAAAAAGAAGGTAAGTAAAAGGTGAAAGCACAGGAACTCCAGGAGGGAGATCGGGTAATGCTAAGAAATCTGGGACTGCATGGCAAGCCACAAGATTGCTGACAGATGAGACCATCTCCTCACATTGTAGTGGGCAAACTAGATGATCTGCCAGTGTACAAAGTGAAGGCCTGAGAATAATTCAAAGATGTAAAAACAATGCATAGAAATCATTTACCCATTGGACAAATCTTAATTGAGTCTGAGCCCTAGAATGCCCCCTCTGGACCAGTGACTAGAGCTGCTGCTAAGAAAAGATCAGAAAGTCTGCCTACAGAAGCAAAGTTAAGTGTTCCCTCCACAAGTCCCAGTTGAGCATGACTGTCAGTCCATATCGGAAGAAGTAGAGTGACTTTGAATACTATCCTGTACGAACTGAGTCAGATGTTCAGAGGCAATCCCTAGTCAATACTGGAGACAAAGCTGGGCCTTCTGGACTGTCTAAGCCCAAAACCTTCATCCTGGAACCAATGCTCCCAGAAAGTGAAGTGCAAGCATCAGATCTGAATGAAATGGAATCATTGTGCATGGTTGAACTGTTTGAGCTTTAAGGGAGGAAAATGATAGATTGGGGCAGACTGGTAATACACCCGAACAAGAGAATATTTTGAGTGCCTGACAGTCCACTGCCACAGTGTCACAACTCTCCACGAGCCAAATGTTTGTGGACTCCAGAAACTGTAACTCCTGGAGCTGAAAGTGCCCCAAGTTCTAGCCTCTCTACCCCATGGAGACTCCCCTGACAAGTGAGGACAATGCTAAAATGAGGCTCAGGTGCAGAGACTATAACAGTTCCCCTAGAAAGACTGGTCGAGCTGTAAGCCTGTGGTGCACCCTCAGTTATGATTCACTTGGGAGGCCTGGACTTGCCTCTCAATGTTGTCCATAAAGGTATATGTGTCCCCGAGCTCATTGCCCAAACTGAGCATCAGTGCTGCTCAAGTTACTTGTGTTGCCCTCTAGTATGGTGCCTTGCCCCATCAGCCCCAAGGTAACTGATAGGGAAGGGCCCCTATCTTCAGGTTTCATGTACAAGAAATGGCAGATTATGGTACAATGTGTATGTAATACTGTGTAAAGTGACGAATACTGCAATGTTTCAGAAATGTGTTCTTGGTAAAATGATATATTGACTGATGATTACATGTGCGGGCTAATGCAAATGTGTGGTTTATAGATTGAAACTTATGAGGTACTTGTAGCGGACGTCAAGCTTTCCCAAACCAGGAAGGTATATTACAAATGGGGGTTCCCAAAGACTTCAGGAGCTGCAGATGCTCAAGCCTGAATGGTGTTTGGCAGCTAAGCCATTTATCAGTGAGTGTTTTAGAGCCCTCTAGTACTGTCTCTTTACAAGAGCTGTCTGCTTGCAGACATAATTAGTTGTATGGGGGACTGTGTGCTTCTCTGGTACCACTCAAGACTGCTCACAATTCACTTCATTTTGCAGTCACTAAGATGCAAAGGAACCTATCTGAAAGATGTACTGTTTGCCAGAAATTGGCTGATAATAATGAAATTACCAGTTTGTCTAACCTGCTTTCTTTGCAGTCAGAACTGTGTCTGATTCCCATTCTAGTTTTGAACTGCTGAACTGGACCAGTCGGTGTAGGAGTAAGCTAGCTCTAAAATGGTGCCTTGGACAAATCAGAACTTGGACTCATAATCTGAGCCAGCCACAAGAGGGATTGTATAGTGACTCTGGGAGATGGTTTAGACTTCAGTGCCTTTTGGTCCAACAGCATCTAGCCTTGTGAGTGACAGCCAATCCAGTCAGGAACTGGGAGGAACACAAAGGAAGTGCACGGTTTTGTAGGTTGGAGTTCAGTTGAGCTTTGGCAGTGAAGAAGGAAGGAGCCCTGTACTTTTTTCAGTGTGCAGTTTTAGTCAAAAACAATGTACAAGGCCCAGAGTTCGATTCTGCGGCTTGTTGGGACTAGATCCGTCCTGTGAAAAAAATCAAGGATCTCTAAAGGTGAAACCAAGCTCACCCTACTAGAAGACTGGAGGAATTGCTAGAAAATTACACTCAGTCTGTCAGGAACTGAATCTGCTGTGTTCTCCGGGTGTTGTGCAGTAATTACGTCGGGATACAGATGCAGCCTGCCTGGTATAGTGCTCTTTTATATGGATGTGTGAAGGTTTGTGTACCTCAAGTGAGCCCAGCTGACATTGAAGGACCCTATCTTACTTTGGAGGTCGTGAGTACTAATTCAGGGTCGCCTCCCTGTTGATTGCCATAAATCCAAATGGAATTACTGTACTGCTGACTGTTTAATTCTCCTTTCTCTGTGTGAAAAGGGCCCCCTACCAGCTACCCACGGTTTGGACTAGCCACTAGGGCTTGGGGACCAGGGACAGTAACTGATAGGGATAGGGCCTGCACAGAGCCATCAAATGAATTATTAGAAGTGATAAGCTAATTAACCTGAGTTCCCTGTCCTTGTTACTAACCCCCTAAATAAATCAGGCGCTGCTTGTTTCAGCAAGTTATACTGCCTGAGGTATTTGTCTATGTTAAAGTACTGTTCTGTGATTGTTGCACTGTATCTCATTTCACAGGAGGTCCCAGTGCCGGAACCCAGACTCCTGGGGGTAAGTGTTATACTGTAGAAGAGTGAATTCTGATATATTGTGGGCCACCAGGTGGAAGAAAGGGGTTGCAGTGTCCCTGAGGGCTGTGACCAAGATTAGTTTAACTCCATTGCAAACCCTGACCTCTGGGTGGAGCAACCGCCTACTGGATCCAGGCCTCAACCTGTTAGTGGCAAATCAGGCAGGGTAGTAGCCTTCCCTGAGATAGCGCCATCTAGGGGTTACATGGTACATCAGCCCCAGTTGGCAAATCAACTTAATACTGCATTTCTGGGTTTTGTCATCATCACCTGTGTAATCATCTTCATCAAGCGTCCACTCCACCCCTGCCATTGAGCAAATTCATTGTCATCACACCCCATGTAAAACATTTCAGTCAGCCTCGTTTCAGAGTGTTTTTGCACATAAGCTGAAGTACCCACCCAATCATACAGTGTCACGTGAACTTAATGCTGCTGTAGCTAAAATGCTGGCAATTGACCTTTTGCCCTTCTCCTTTGTGGAGAATTCTGGGTTCCGGTGCTTTGCTGCACGTGCCTGTCCAAAATGGAAAGTCCCATCCAGGACATACTTTTCGACCCATGTTGTCCCCTAGTTGTTCCGTTCTGTGTGCGACTCAGTAAGACATGCCCTTCAACATTCCTCCTCTCCATTCATCCATTTAAGTATGGCTATGTGGACAAGCGGCAAAACAGCAGGGAGTTCATATTTATGTATAACTGCACACTGGGCGTAGGTGCTGGGGTTTGTCTGTGCTGTTGGTAGTGTGAATAATCAGTGCAGTAAGGTGGAGTGTCATGGTAGCAATCTTCCAGGAATTTGACAGCATACAACGATTGCTATGTGTAATGTGACCTGTTCATGCACTGATGAAAACATGTTGAACGTGATACTGACTGAAACTGACAAGTGGCTGAACCCCCTGTCGCTGAGAGCTGGGTTCATAGCAAGTAATAATGGGTCAAATGTGGTGAAATGCATCATGAATGGTGGCTTTTTTCATGTTCCATGCATGACCCATTGTTTAAATCTTGTGGTGCAGCAGTTTCTGCTGCACCCTGATGTTGCATGCCCTATCTGTTCTCACTTTTCATGATCTGCAAAGGCCCGTGACCAACTTTGGCAGTTGCAGATGTGAAGCAGCCTCCCTCAGCACCGCTTGAAGCTGGAAAGTTGTCACCCGGTGGAACTCCACTTTACACATGGCAGAAAGGTTGTATGAACAACACAAAGCCATCTCAGAATACCTTGTGATGCACACTAGCCGTGACAGTTCCAGGGCCTCCATGTCTATGACGACTGAACAGTGGCGCCTCATGGACTCTGTAATAACAATTTTGTGGCCTTTTGAACATGCCGCACAGGCAGTGAGTGGTGAGTCTGCCTCTATTAGCCAATCAATTTCACCACTGCGGGTGCTGAGGCAGACATTGGTGAATGTAGATTATGGCCTTGATGTTGCCGGAGACAGTGTTAGCAGTACGTTGCTGAAACACATGCTGATAGTATTCAGCCAGAATCATCACATTTTGAGCATTCAGCGTAGTGACAACTTTGCCATAGCAACAATTACCTCAGTACTGGAGGGAGGGCCTGAACAGGTTAAAAACGTCAGTGGGCAACTGGTGCACTTGGTTCATGGGGCACAGAAGTCGCCCACCAAGGTCAGCAAACCTCAGCAGCATAATCCAGCTGAAGGTGCACCTGGAGGAGCATTAAGCTTATCCTGCAAGGGGAAGGGGACTGCAGTTCCAGGTGGTCTGTCATCCAAAGCGACTGGCGTCAATCCACTTTGGGGGCTTTGTCCCAAGTGGGGATCTGTGAAATAATGATTCCGGAGAACAGGATTATGCATCGACCACTGGACTTATGTGGCACAGAGAATGGCTGAGTCATATTTGTCTGAAAACAGGCATCTGTCAATAACTGATGATCCTCTTTTGTACTGGAGTGGAAAGGTCAGTGAATGGGCAGAGCTGACTGCAGTGACACTGAAGTACCTCACATGCCCACCATCCAATCTAAGTGTCGAGAGGATAATCAGCTTAGCAGGTGCAACAGTCAGGGGTCGTCAGACAAACCTCTCTCTTACAAATGACAATATAAGCATACATTGTATAATATACATATACATATATATATATATATATATATATATATTTCTTTATTACAAACCAATCACACACACACACACACACAAAGAAAAAAAAAAATGTGGGAGTAGTGCAATGTAATAGCTGTTAGGCAGCAGTCTTCCAGGAGTCTTTCTGGAGGCTGAGATGCTGCCTATTTGCAGACAACTCTGCCCTGGGGAGAAGTTGCCCATCTTCCAGGCCACACTGGACAGTAATGAGGGGACCTTCCCTAGGCCACACTGGACGGTAGAAAGGAACCTCCCCATCCAGGGGAGCACCAGAGCCACCACCTACCTCAGAGGGTTGAGAAAAAGCACAGCAGTTGGACCACAGTGGGCCAGGAGGGTGAGGATGGTGGAACAGAGGCACACCCAGTCAGTTGTTCACACCACAATCCATACACCATTCTGGGAAGCATAGCTCCCTATGGATGTACCCACAGAGGAGACTAAGGAGGCTGAGGACAACTGTCTAGGGAGGCCCACACAGGAAGGAGGCAGAGGACACCACAAGGAAAGGAAGCAGCTCCTGGTGGGGACTCAATTATTAGGGGATAGAACTGGGGGAGCAGGGAAAAACTGGAAGTAAGGTGCCTGCCTGGTGCCATGGCTTGAGAGACAGGAAGCGCATCCTCAGGCTCACGAACAGCTGCATGAGGTCTGAGCTGGATGCCATTGTCCACCTAGGGACAAAAGACTTGGCTAATCATGAGATTAGAGCAGTGCAGAAGGACTTTGTGAGAATTGGGAGGGTCTAGACAAGTAGCACACACAATATCCTTCTGTGAGGTGCTGCCTGTCAATGGCATGAGTGAGGCGAGGTGCTTTCACCATGCAGTTTAATGAATGGTTGAAAAAATGGTGTGGAGCACAGGGTTTAGCTTCATTAGGGACTGGGGTTCCACCTGGAGGACACCAGCCTATACTAGCAGGATGGTCTGCATCTGTCCAGGAAGGAACAAGTCTTTGAACAATCTGTTTAAATGCTTCATTGGCAAGCTTAAAAGCGGAGGTCAAGGGGAGGCACTGATAGGCAGCAGGAAAATCCCAGCCTCCCTACAAAACAGGGTACTAAATGAGAAAAAGACTGGGTAGACAGATCAGTCGGGGATGCTGCAAAGAAAGTAAAACCATCAAAAATGGAGAGCAATGAGTACCAATACTAAATGTCTGAAATAACAAGCCCTGAATTAGTGGCCTTGATGGAGGAGGAACATCTGGATATCGTGGCAGTCACAGAAACATGGTACACACAAAACCATGACTGGGACATAAACATACCAGGATACACTATCTACAGGAGGGACATGGAGGGTAAAAGAGAGGAGGAGGAGGAGGTAGCTCTCTTTACATAAGGAAGGAATCAAAGCAACAGAACAAAGAGGAAAACAGGGAGGAGAAGAAGCACTGTGGGTAAATTTAGAGACTGGCAATGGCACCTACAATCACGCACAGGGTTGTATACAGACCCCCTTCTCAGGGAGGAAATGGACAAGAAATGATAGAAAGAATACTTAGAATGGCAGAAAAGGGAGATATTGCTGATGGGTGATCTGAATATGCCAGATGTTAACTGGAGTGCAGTTGCAGCAGCCACTTCAAAAGTGAGGTTATTCTAGATGCCCTACAGGGGCATGCCTTAGACAACTAGTATTGGAGCCCACTCGAGAGGAGCAATCTTAGACCTGGTTCTCTCAAATTGAGATGAAGAGAGGATCACAGATGTAGAAGTGGGTAGCCATCTGGGAACTAGCGACCATCGAACAGTATGGTTCACAATAGACACAGCAATAGAGTCGAGCCATACAAAGGGAAAAGTACTGGACTTTAGGATGGCTGACTTTGCCAAAATGGGTGAGTGCCTAAGGAATGCACTAGCAAATGGGCAGGAAGTAGGGGTAAAAGAACAATGGGGAATAGTAAAAACTGCCATCACAGAGGCAACAAGCTTTTGTGTGAGGCAAATAAACAAAACAAAACGTTGTAAGAAACCACTATGGTTCTCAAAGGAAGTGGCAGTGAAGGTTCAAGGGAAAAAGAAAGCATTCAGGAAGTACAAGGAATCACAGAAGGAGCAGGACAGAGAACTGTATCAGTTAAAGCAAACGGAAGTTGGGAAGACAGTCAGAACAGCAAAGGACCAAACCGAGGAAAAGATAGCCAACTCAGTTAAGAAGGGGGATAAAACCTTTTATAGGTACATCAGGGAGTGAAGGAAGAGCAAGGGAGGGTTAGTGAGGCTTAATAAAGAGGAGGGAGGGTGGGCAGAGGGTGACTGTGAAAAGGCAGAGATACTAAACACATATTTTTGCTCAGTATTTACAAAGGAAGTGGGGGAGGTACCTAAAACAAACATTAGAAACACTCTGGATACAGAAGTTGATACCAACCCATTTACAGAAGAAAGGGTTCTGAAAGAACTCTTAAAACTGAAGGTGGACAAAGCAATGGGGCCTGATGGGATTCATCCCAGAATTCTAAAAGAACTAAGGGTAGAACTAGTGACACCACTGACTACCCTCTTTAACAAATCATGGGAGGATGGGGTGGTACCCGAGGACTGGAGAAGGACAGATGTGATTCCCCTTCACAAAAGTGGGAGCAAGGCAGAAGCAGAAAACTACAGACCTGTTAGTTTAACCTCAGTGGTAGGGAAAATGATGGAATCACTTCTGAAGGAAAGAATTGTTGAGAATCTAGAGGCCAGAGGGGCTCAGGACCCAAGGCAGCATGGATTCACAGCGGGAAGGTCATGCCAGACAAATCTGATAGATTTCTTTGACTGGGTGACCAAAGTAGTAGATCAGGGAGGGGCTGTGGACATGGCCTACCTAGACTTTAGCAAGGCATTTGACACAGTCCCACACAAAAGATTAATATACAAGTTAGCCAGCCTGGGAGTGGGTCCCAAGATGATAGCCTGGGTAAAGAATTGGCTGGAGAATAGGTCACAGAAAGTAATAGTAAATGGAGTCCACTCTGAAGAAAGGGGGGTTACTAGTGGGGTACCACAGGGTTCAGTATTAGAACCAGTCCTCTTCAATGTCTTTATAAGCGACATTGCAGAGGGACTGGAAGGAAAAGTATGTCTCTTTGCAGATGACACAAAGATCTGCAACAGAGTTGATGCACAAGGTGGGGTGGAAAGGATGAGAAGGGACTTGGCAAGGTTAGAGGAATGGTCAAATGTATGGCAGCTTAGATTCAATGCTAAGAAGTGCAAGGTAATGCACCTGGGAAACAAAAACCCAGGGAAGGGTACACAATGGGGGTGAGATACTAACAACAACAAAATGGAAAGGGACCTGGGAGTAGTCATATCAGATGACTAAAGGCAGCAAGCAATGCGAGAGGGCAGTAAGGAGGGCTGGGGGATACTGGGATGCATAGGAGAGGCACCACCAGTAGAAAACAAGAAGTTATTATCCCTCTGTACAGACAGTTGGTGAGACACCATCTGGAGTACTGCGTGCAGTTCTGGAGACCCAATCTCTGCAAAGACATAGACAGGATGGAGGCTGTCCAGAGGAGGGCAACTAAAATGGTGCCGGGTCTGCACCGGAAGACATATGAAGAGAAACTTAAGGAGCTGAATATGTATAGCCTCGAGGAAAGGAGGGAGAGGGGGAACATGTTAGAAACTTTCAAGTACCTCAAGGGAATCAACAAAGTCCAAGAGGTAGCATCTTTCAAAAAGAGGTGTGCAAGAACAAGGGCACAATTTGAAGATAGAAGAGGCGCTCCAGAGGTAATTTAAGAGTATTTTTCACAGAGAGGTTGTGGATGCATGGAATGGCCTTCCGGAGAAGGTTGTGGAGTCAAAAACAGTGGTAGAATTCAAGCATGCATGGGACAGTCATAAGTCAATTCTTGGGGGTGGGGGTAGGAAGAAGTAGGCTGCTGGTTAACTAGGATCTGCAGCTTATCCATTAGGTAGGGAAATGGGCAGACTGGGTGGGCCAAGCGGTCCTTATCTGCCGTCAAAATCTATGTATCTATGTTTCTATTCATAAAAATTAATGCGAGGCACATACCAGCACAGACTTCAACCTTGGTATTCGTACCCCAGTCTAGTCATGGTGGTTTTGGTGATGTAGAAATGGACCATTCTGGTGGCACTGGCAGTGGCAGCATGAAATGACCCACCACTAGATGATGACACAATGGGGAAAGAATTTCCCAGTGATCAGACTTCAGACATAGATAACTGTGAGGGAAGCTTTCTTTATGAGGATGATGATGTGGTTAATGTTGGCAGGTTTTAACTGAAGTTGTTAAAAGGCAGTGTGCTCCCCGGAGTCAGACCACCACCACCAAGACTGATGTTAGCCACTGCCACCACAGAGAATGAGTTTGTCTGCCCCCCTGGACCACCATCACCACTGGGACTGATGTTAGCCACTGCCACCACAGAGAATGAGTTTGTCTGCCCCACTGGACCACCACCACCACCACTGGGACTAATGTTAGCCACTGCCACTACAGAGAATGAGTTTGTCTGCCCCCCTGAACCACCACCACCACCGGGACTGATGTTAGCCACTGCCACCACAGAGAATGAGTTTGTCTCCCCCGTGGACCACCACCGGGTCTGATGTTAGCCACTGCCACCACAGAGAATGAGTTTGTCTGCCCCCCTGGACCACCACCACCACTGGGACTGATGTTAGCCACTGCCACCACAGAGAATGAGTTTGTCTGCCCCCCTGGACCACCACCACCACCGGGACTGATGTTAGCCACTGCCACCACACAGAATGAGTTTGTCTGCCCCCCTGGACCACCACCACCACCGGGACTGATGTTAGCCACTGCCACCACACAGAATGAGTTTGTCTGCCCCCCTGGACCATCACCATCATCGCTCTTATCCACTGCCACCACCTACCACCAGATGCAGGAAGATGTCACAAGGAATGTTATCATGTGCTGCAGCTGTCACCACCAGCACCCACCACCAGCGTCGTTCAGCCAATGTTTCCCCATTACATTGACCATGCCAAGGCAGAGGGAGTTGAACAGGAGACCACATCCATCAGCCACAGGCACAAGGCTTCTTAATATTAAAACTATAAAGTAGACCCCAGAGTCAGTTGAAAAAACAATTATGACTGACTTACCACACATTATGATTGATTTTTTCAACTAGTTTGAAATTTCTGACTTCAATTAACTGAAGAAAATTCAACCAATCTTTTCAACTTTCACCGCGATTGAATTTTATTATGTAGTAGTTTGTCATACTTTTTAAACTTTGTATCTTTTTTTAATTACAATTTTGACTATAAAAGTTAATATAATGTATGGAAAAGCCCCCCTCCCGAAATCAATGGGGTGCCCCCACACACAGCCTTCGACTTCTGACATCACAAAACGGGGCTGCATGTGCCTATGTGGGGGTGTGTTGGGGGTTACGGTCAGGAAGCAGCTCCGTTTTTAGCATTTGGGATTTAGCGGCATAATAACTTCATAAATGGGCAGAAGCAAAAGGAATTATTTATGCCCCTCACCTCTGGGGCAGGTGAGGTATTGCATATGTTGGAAGGAGCAGCAACTAGGCAGCAGTAGCTAAGAAGCCGGCTGCTCTTTAAAATGCAAATACAAAGTGCAGTGAAACAAATCCACACACAGTAGGGACCCACTAAAGCACAATAACCAGTCAAAACAGCAACAAACTATAGTAAGCCCTGAAAGTAACAAGTTGAAGCAGGGCAGTAAAACAGTATACAGTATAGAAAAATAAGCAGCAGTAATACTATTTACTTAGAAAGAGAACTGTGAGTCTAAAATATAGTATAGATAAGGCCTCTTAGAAACCCTACAGAAGCTAGAAGGTACCCTTTTGCAAACAGAGCTAACCATCAATATATGACAGTTTACTGGTAGTCATAGAATCTGTGAGACTAAAAATAGTTTAAGGGAGGACCCCTAGAAATACTATAGTGTATACCAGAACTGAAATGTATCCATAGTTTAAATTGAAAGCTAAAAAAAACTCATGCATATTAAAATAAAAAAACATTTTCTTACACAGTTTCTGAACTTGTTTTGGCTTTCAGCACGTTCACTAATGTGTTTTGTATAGTTTTATTCATCTTGCTGTGAGGACTTTAATATTTAGTCTATCCGATTCCTACAGTGGCAAACATTTTGTCCATTGGACCTGACCGACCATGCTCCATGCTCTGGCCTCCTATGGGTCCGAGAACTCACCAACTGACCACCTGCACCTGGCCTACTCCTCCACCTTGTCGGGTGTCTGACTTACTCACAATGCCACCACAGTCAGAGAGAGCCCAGCCGGGCCACCAGCAGTAGATCGATGATGATTGATCACCTTGGCTTTTCAAGTTCAGCCCCACAGCCCCCAAGCTCTCAACCAGCCAGACAAGCCAGCCCAGCATGCAGCAGACACACAGACAGACTGAGTGGTCTGTAAGAGACCATTCTCCTCCTTCCTACTGCCCACTGCCCAGCCCTGGCGGGCCTTACATACAGATCTCATACAGTACCTTGCTTACTGTAGTAGCCTGTTACCAGTTCAGTCAGGTGTCGGGTGATGATTCAGTCATCGGCAGTGGTTGGCTTCATGGCTCAGGCTGCCACTGCTGCTCTATTGGGTGGTGGTGCTGGTGTTTTTTTGGAGCTGTGTGCTCCCTCCTCCCAACCTACACAGTCAGTCCCCAACCCAGACCCACACCCCCACTCTGTTACTCCTTGCAGTGGAACTAGTGCACCTACCACTCCTCCTCCTCCTTACTGACTCTGAAGACCTGGCCAAGACTGAATGAGAGTCACCCGATGGGCCTGGCCAATGGGGTCATGGGCTGATCCCGACCACGACCAGACCACTGACTTACTGCCTTCACATGATTGCTGTCTGGCTTTGCTGGAGGACTGACCTGGACCTGTACAGCCACACAGTAGTCTCTCTCCAGGCACCGGACACACCAGGACAGTGGACACAGTTAACTTATTTTTAAATTAAAGGCTGAACCACCAAACATCATCCCAGCAGTAAAACACTGCTCGCTCCGTTGCCCACACACCAACACAGATGTCTTCTGTCCTGACAGTCTTCTCTCCTACCTAGGCATGCTCTCCCCGCCACCTTGTGCAGTCAATCACAGACACTCTCAAGCTTCTAGCTCCTCCTCCTTCTATCTCTCCTAATTGGTGGATGCTTCAAATCCAGGAGCCGGGGGTGCATTTTATTGGCTGTAAGGCTTGGTACCAGCGGTTGAGGACCATTAGATATTCATGGCTCCCACTGGCCCCCCTCCTCCTCCCCAAGGAAAGAAAAAAAGAGAAAACACTGCAGTGCACCACAAAAACAAACCTGGATGGGTCACGGAATTGTCAACTGCAGTGGATTTCGACTCCACTATTGTATGACTGCAATCCAATGCAATTGCAACTGATTGTAACTGCATTGAATTGCAACTGACTATTTCAACTGCCGACAACTGCTCCAGGGTCTACTATAAAGTAAGTATGTGTACTAATGTTTTTTTATGCTGTTTAACTTCCTTTTGCTGTATGTTTTGTTTAATGTTGCTTTTCTGAACTGCAGTGATCAAACAATATGGTAAACTTCTTTTGGTTTTTTTACAGGTTAACAAAAAGCTCTCTTTCGCTGAAAGTCGGTACAGTACACAGGAACCTATGGAATATCCATTTCAAGTCCATACTGGTAAGTATCAAGATTTCATTTCATCTGTTCAATTTTTTTAAAAGAGTACAGCAAATGCGACTGAGTAAGATTCATAAACTAGGTGACATGTGTATGTCACCAAAACTATTTCTGCAAGATATCATGCACTGTATTCCATTCAAAAACTTGTACACAGGTTGTGTTACTTGACAAGATGTGGTTTTGAAATGTAACCTGAGTTGAGATTGAGAACCAGGGACACTGGCACAGTATATTGGTTATACACCCTAGTACTAAATTAAGTTGTGATTGATCTGCTGATTGCAGCGTGACAGCTTACTATATGTGTTAATAATCCAGATACCCGTGGAACAGCCATGCCCTAAACATAATGTGTTACTGCTGCAATCAAGCTGTAATAAGTCCTTCATTTCTTTTTTTAGGAAACTTCAGGATGCTTTGTTGTGTCATAGTTGCCTTATCCAAAGAACTTCTTCGACATCAGGCACCCCCCGCCAGGCTGCAGCACACATGCAACACGCTGCACACAGAAGTCATTTTAATCGATGACCATGACCATCATTAGCACCAACTAGACTCGAGAAGGATGAAGATGAAATCTGTGAAGAATAACCAAATAAGAAACCATTAACAAGACCTGCCTGCAAATATGCTTCACCGCCCCCCCAAAAAAATACTAACCTTCATTGGCTTGAAAGTTATCCATTTCCAATTTTCAATTCAAAAAGTTATCATCGAGCACTGGAATGTGCACACCAACAGTATCTGTGACCTGTGATACAAACTAATACAATGAGTACATGTCTATATATGTCACCCACCACCTACAAAGTACAAATATATATACTGTATATATATATATATATATATATATATACTGTATATATATATATATATATAGTGGCATGGTAGTGCCACTATAGTTAGGGTTGAGGAGCCATTTACATGTTAAACCCCAAATTTCGCACCTTAACAACTTTGCAACCGTTTAATGGATTTGCCTGAAATTTGTAATACACGATCAAGACCCATACGCCTTGGGATCTGCCAAGGTTCGTACCAGTCGCTTATATGGCTGCAGAGTTATTAAGCGTGATCTGTGCGGGCATTTACGCTTTTCTGGAATTTTACTGTCATGCCTACAGGTCAGATGGTTTGTGTGACCGGTCTGAAATCTTCAGGGAACATGTGGCCAGGGTCCCCGATGTGCCTTTTGAAGATTTCGTGAAAAAATATTAAACGGTTCAAAAGTTATTCAAAAAACAAGTTCCCATTATAAGTCAATAGAAAAAGTTAACAAAAAGTTCGACAGTGTCGCAAATGCAGTTTTTACTTTCACAAATCCACCATTTTGTTTTCAGTTAGCAATCAGAAAAATGCTTGGCATTTAAAATTGGGACCCTCTAGCAACCTAATTATTTTTTTATTCACCTAGTCGGACACTGAGGATGCTAGCCATGTCTTTATTTTTGGGGTGAAACACCCCAGAAATATGTTTTTCAAATTTCTGGAAAAAGTGCTTTTGCAAAGTACTGTCACACTTGCGACAGTGTCGAATGAATACGTGAAAGCTTTCGCAAACCTCGACAGTACTTTTCTAGGCTGCGGGAAAAAGACAGCAATTCTTTGGCACCTTGCTGCAAAAGAACGGTTTGGTGTTTTGGCCTGAACTTTGGAAGGAACGCAGTCAACATCTCACAGATGTGCCTTTCAGTGTTTTGTTGAAAAAAAATATTACATGACGGCAAAGTTATGGCACTCCAAAGTTGGTGCTTTTTCCCATAGGATAACATTACGGCGTCCGACGCATTACAGGAATACTTTGGCGCCCTGCTGCAAAATAACGGTTTGGTCTTTTGGGATGGAATTTGGAGGAAACATAGACAACATCCCACAGATGTGCCTTTTTGTGGTTTGGTTAAAAAATATTACAGGTAGCCAAAGTTATGGCACTCCGAACTTCTTTTTTTTTCCCATAGGATAACATTACGGCCTGTGCCGCACCTTTCAGGGCTGGTATCTCAGAAACAGTGCAAGATATGGACTTTTCATCAGAAAAATGCTTACGGCTAAGTACAAAACTAACTAGGAAAGTCATAAATCATATGACTTTTAATTTTTTTTTCCACGTCGTACGGTTCCTGAGATATAAGAAATTTAGTATTCTAACTCCTCATTTTCTGCTCCGAGAACCATTATTATGCATACATTCTTTGTACTCACTGTCTTTCTTTATTCAGCTTTTGAGGAAAACCAGCCTGTGCGCTTACATTACTGTTACCGTTACCGTTTTCGCTTGCGGTTCTGTTCCTGTTTCACTTACCGTTCACGTCTACGCCACCATGTGCGTTACCCTTTGCAGTTTCATTTGCGCTTGCTTTTGCATTGTTTTTAACATTTACTGTATGTCTACACTACTGTTTCTCTTTCTGTTTCGCTTTGCGTCACCAAGTGCATTACTATTTGCATTTGCGGGCACAATGTTACTATGTGACAAGGCATCATGTGGTGGTAGCTCCTGCCTCCGCATTACATTCACTATTTCTCGTTATCATTCTCAAAAAGAAGGAAAATTAGAGGCAAAAAACTCAGTTTAAATCATTAGTTAGGGTTGTTCCACACCGACAAAAGCGAGGATATGTGGTGTTAGGGTTGAAAGCCTCCGCATGGCCCCCCCACCACCCCAACCCGGCATCGGGATGCGCATTAGGGTTGTGGGTCTAACTCTCATCCCATTCTCCTACACCTCTGCTTCTTTACACATGTGATGGGGTGAGAGTTATGGCGACAACGTAGCCCCATGCCGATGCCGATTGAAACTATGGGCGAAGCGACCAAGGGAACTTTCAACACCTTCAGACAGCAAGCGCTCAACTTCTTATCTCTTGTGCGCTCAAGTTTTGCCTCTTATATATATATATATATATATATATATATGTGTGTATATATATGTATCAACTCACTTTGGCTACTATTCGATGTACAGACAAAGGTCACCCTTCCATCTGGTCGAGATGATAGCATTTGCATTTGTGGGAATCGCAGCACACATTGGACCAGCAACAGTTCACTCACAGTCATCACTTCTGATGGGACTTTGTATGTGGTGTAATGCTCCTATTTCACTTTGTTACCACTTGTCAATTTTCTGGACACAGGACAGATGCATTTCGGGAATGCAGAAAAAATCTGGGGACTCTGTGTGACCCCTGCACACATGACTGAATGTGCCATTAATTCTGGGGGGCTTTGTATATAGTGTGACACTCCCATTTCACTTTGTTACCACTTGTCAATTTTCTGGACACAAGACAGATGCATTTTGGGATTGAGAATTCTGGTGAGTCTGGTAAATATTTTTGGAGCCTCAGTAATGTTTACTTTTTGTGATGATATTGTGAAGTATTTGTCAAAAAGCAGGACTGAGCAGTGCAATTATACTGTGCTAACTACATGTGTGCAGTCCGTCTTCTTTCCTGTTTGTGCAGACATTGTCCAGCGTCAAGTTGAAACATATATATATGCTGAATGACGCTTTACTTGGTGCACTGTTCATGGTGATGGTATAAAGAATAAAGATAAAAATATATATTGTATATTTTATTTGTACCATCAATGGCAGCAGACAAAGTTATATGTTTTCAGATGTCTTGGGCCAGTGTGCACCTCAATCGCTTGCTACACAGACACAGTGCACACATGACTTTGTGGAGACAATAGCACAAAAAATCATGCTGTTAAAAAAAAAAACATACCCAACAGACATAAAATATTGCTGAGGCATCCAAAATATTTTATGGTGTACAGACATGTTCAAGTCAGAATATATACCAGGTTCTGCAGTACACTGCCACCACACTGTGCTACCACTGGCTCTGTGTCGTGTTATGGTGTACATCAACTTGCTGCAAAACTGACACTGCCAGTGTAACTAGAAAGACATATTCCAGAACAAATAATGAAAAGAAGGAATGTGGTAGTACAGTGTGGTGGCAGTGAACTGGACCGCATATATTTTCTGACTTTATAATGTCTGTACACCATGAAATATTTTGGGTGCATCAGCAATACTTCATGTCTGTTAGATACGGTTTGTTGAAAAGCAGGATTTTTGGTTGCTATAATCTCCTAACAAAATATACGTTACATGTTCTTATCTTTATTCTTTATACCATAAACACAGCAACAAATCAGACAGCAATCAGCATATATATGTTTGCAAGAAGCTGGACAGTGTCTGCAGTACATACACACGCAGGAAAGAAGACTGACTGCACTCATGCAGTTTAGCACAGGATAACTTCACTGCTTAGTCTGCTTTTCCGCAAAAACTCCACGACAGAAAGTAAACATTAATGAGACACCAAAACTGTGCACACACACACACACACACACACACACACACACACTTCACTCACACATATACACACACACACACACACACACACACACACACACACACAGACACTCAACAGAAGGAAGGGGGGCCAGAATACAAAGTGTCACGCATACAGAAGACAACAAAAAAAAGGGCATAATTACATACAAGGGTCGGGGATGGTGGAGGAATACATTTTATGACACAGCAAGGAACGTGTGGTGGGGCACATGGTGTGAGGAAACAAAACTAATGTGGGATCCCATGGTGATCCAGCAGCAGTTCAAGCATGGACATAATTTGCAACTGATGTCCCTCTATGCGATCCAGCTGCTGCTCCACAGCACTCACCCTCTCGTTGTTCTCCTCGACAGAACTCCAGAGAACTGCCAAGTCTGCCTGTGTTACATGTAGTTCTCTGGGGTCCACACATTCTACAGGCTGACCTGCTGGTGGTGGTGGTGGTGGTGCTGGTGGAGCAGCAGGTGCTTCTCTTGCCCTCCTCTTCTTAGGGCTGCTGCTATGCACTGCTGCACCCTCTGCCACAGAATGGCCAGCAGGTGCAGGCATGGCCTGTTCTGTGGCAGCCTGCCACTCCAGATGGTGGTGATTAAGCATATGGGTGCGCTGGCTCCCAGTCCCAAGGTGAGTCCCCTAGGGGCCACAGTGCACCTCCACCTCACATAGGTGACACCTGACCACATTGCTGTCCCCCCTCACACAGTCAAAAAACTGCCAAACAATGGAGGTGCAGGGAGGACTAGGCACAGGCAGGGGAGGGCCAGATGAACTGGCAGCTGACTGGTCATGGTGCTGAACAGGGATGGGACCCACACCTGGGCCTAGGGGCACAGGCACATCCTGCTCCAGAGGACCTGGTGCTGGACCTGGTGGTGGTGGTTCAACTGCCTCAGAGTCAGGAGGTGGTGCTGGTCCTGCTTCCGGGGGGGACACTCAGAAGTTTTGAGCAGTCCAACAGGAATGGACACCCATGCCCCCATGCATGCGCACGGTACGATGCTTACCAGTTCCATGCTGTCCCAGAGCTGCCCCCACCCCAGACATTTCCTCACCCTGGTTTGTCTCTCCTACTGCACTCCCTCAATCCAAGCAATCACTACTCACACTGTCACACACACAGTCACACAGACAAACAAACCCACTACTTATAAAGGTAAGAAAAATAAAATTTACAGTAAGAACAAATTAAGTAAAAAAGAGTACAGAAAAGGCAAAAAAATGTAGCTTTTAAAAAAGCTGTTAGGTCTAAATCAAAGTTTAAATCTCCTCCTCGCTCTGATCTCAAAGTATCAGCAGTCACAAAACACACTCCTCTCTCTCCGTCTGCACAGGAGAAAGTAAAAGTGTCTGCTTGTATGGCTCACTTTCTTTCTGCCTAGCTAAAGAGCATGTGACTTACAGTACTGCAAGCCATGTGATGTGTGGGGGGGCTGCCAAATCTGAAACACAAAGTGGATCACTTAGAATCATAATGAGGAACACAAGAATCCATTAAAAACAATGGCTCCGCCGCCGCATTGTCATTCTGCCTTAGCATAAAGTAGTAATGACAAAGGCGGAGTGAACACTGCATTGCCCACTCCACATGGCGGTGTAGCGTGAAGTACCCACTTCACGTTCACTTCGCCGGCGGAATTTAAATTCACTGCATCTCTATTTATAACTATGCACTCTGACTTAGTCTTCCCACAGCTTAATTGTGATGCAATTGCTGAGTCCAAATAGAGGCTCTGTGCCAGTTTACTTTCACAATCTAAAGGCAGGTATGAATGGTGATGCTGTAGTCCGTGATAAATTGATGCGACCTCAGCGGCTGTGACTTTCATGGTCTCTGCTATCTGGATCTGTGGCTGGGCAAATTTCATCATAAACATATTCTCTTTTTGTGACTGGACAGTTTGCTGGTGTTTCTCGGATTTTTGGTGAGTTTTCAATGCCTTTTCTCCATCCCACTTAACAGTGAAAGTAGTGCCACAGGATACACATTTGGAAAAACTGTCCATGCCTGGCACTGACCGCACCCAAGTAAATTTCTGCCTTCACTCTTTATTGAAACCACAGAACCCCTTGGCCTTCTTTGCTGGTGGTGGCATCATTTCCTGTCTCCTCTGAAGCCAGTACCCTTTTCCTGGCAAAAGCATTCATTCTGACTGACATCCAAAAAACACACAATTTCTACTCCCTGAATGATGTGACCAACCACAACAATTAACTGAACACCAAAAGAAAAACTCACAAACAAAGAAAAAGGAAAAAACCAATATGACCATCATGTGCAAAAAAAAAAAAGGGACCCCCCTAAAAAAACACCAAAAAAAAGGAAATGCTTGGTTTAGAAGAACAACATCACAGAAACAATGGCAAAGTGAGCACTACCACCAAGTGTGAACTTGTTAGACCAGCGTGCCATCTCACAAAGTCACTGATGTAGACTTTATTACAAGGAGGCAGCAAGGCCGCTTGAAAAAAGGAAAACACTATCAAAGTCCGTGTATAAATATCATAAACAGAAACACTATTGCCTCTTTCATTAGCATGAATGCTATCGCAAAACTTGCGACCAGTGACCATGGGGAGGACCTTGTCGTGATGGCACTACTTTTCACTAATGTTCCCCTACCTAGCTGGTACCATGACAAACTCGGAGTCACCACACATGCAGGGTGCCACCTCACAAAGTCACCAATGCAGACTATATTATGAGGTGGCAGCAAGACTGCTTGAAAAAAGGGCAAACCCTATAAGAATCCATGTATAAATATCATAAACAAAAATACTATTTAATGTGGCATGTGCATCAAGGAGATCACATCATGGCAATATCGCACACAGACATGGCTTTTAAATGCAGCGAGAACAAACAATTTTGTTCCCTTTGAATGGCACAGCTTAACTGGGGAGCTGCCATTAGTGCTTGAAATCCTCAGGTGCCCAATATTCTAAATCTTAGGCTGTGCCATTCCCCTGGTAGGGGTGCACTATACCAAGTTGTAATGATTACCCACTGACAATGTGGGGCACTACAGAAAAAAATTATTGTAGCCATGATCGTGATTATCATAAACAAATAACAGCTCCCAGGTTGAACTGGGAAGTGCTGAAAGGCTCTCATTGGCTGCTGCCTGTTGCTTCCATCTCATGTTGGACTGTTGTGCTCCGCGCAGCCACTGATTGGCCCTGCGGTCTTGACTGATTCAAACTGTTTTGCTGGGCTCCGCAGCCATAGACTTCAGTGGGTTTTGGAAGAAAATTTTCGCCCCCCCACCTTAATTAAATAGGCCTTAGCTCCGCCCACTTCTGCCTAGGGAACCGCCCTTTCGTTTCCTATTGGATACTTTCTCTCTCCTGTACCTCATCTCTTTACTGTCCACTCTCCCTCCTCCCTGATCTGCCTCTCCCTCTGCTAATCAGCTCAGTCCCCTCACTGCCCCTGCCTCATTTCTGCGCCTGACACCCTCCTTATATCTCCTAGTGCCAGTCACTCCGTCACTCCATCACTCCATGACTGGCCAACCCCCCCTTTAGCATTCTGTAGCTACCATGCACCCTTTCACTCCTGAACTCTATTCTAGAGCTGCTATCTCCTGTCTCCCTGTCTTGTTACACTCTTTAATGCCCCCCACTACCTCTCTGCTACATCCTCCTCTTTCGCTACTGCCCTTGTCTCCTCACTGCCCCACCCTCTGCCCATTCTCCCTCAGCCACCTGCTTACCTAGTTCCCCCTGCCCCCAAGCCTCTATCTCATTGCCTACCTCCTGCCACTTTCACTAGCTGCCTCCCACCTACCCACACCGCCCGCTCTCCCCCCCATTCACATTGAATCATGTATGACACTGGTACTCTGTACCCCTTTCTCCTCACCTTATTTGCCCTCTTCCCGCTCCTACATCCCCCCTGCTCATGTTTCCCCACTGTCCCGAACATCTACCAACTCATGATCTCTCACCCCATCCATGGTACCCTTCCTCTCGATCTCATGTACCCGGCTTGGGCATCTCCAATCACTATGAAATGGCCCTCTCCCCCAAATGGCCATTGGGTACTTCCCCTGTCCACCGCTACTACTGCGACGCTTTACCCATGGCTCCACCTGTTTACTTGCCCTGGCGAATCTCAGAGTTCTCTGGCCCAAAAATATAGTTGCCAGTCATGGGTGTCTCACACCAGTACTCTAAAACGTATACTTCTTCTCCTGCTATTGTTGGGAAACATTCATCCCAATCCCGGACCAGCCCCTACAATAAGAACAACTCAGACCAATCAACCAGGATCCCTCTCAATAATCTCACTTAACATATGTAGTCTTCTTCACAAAATTGATGCCCTTCAGACTTTTGCCTGCCAGCATAACCCAGACATACTAGCAGTAGTAGAAACCTGGCTCTCACTTTCGGTTCCCGACCATGCTATTACCCTCCCTGGGTATAATGTCTACCGGCTTGATCGAACATCAAAAAGAGGTGGTGGTTGTGCCCTGTACCTTAAGGACATGATCTGGGGGCACCTCATCAACTTAAGCCCCCAAACCATCACTGCACAGATTCTTCCTGTCAAGATCCTTCTCGGTGCACACAATAAAGCCATCACAGTTGTCACAGTCTACATTCCACCGAGAGAGGAAGGTAATGGGCTTAACGCAGTCCTGGAGTTTACCAAATCTCTCTCACCTGATTCAGAAACCATCTTCCTCGGTGCGGTGACTTTAATATTAACTGGCCTGCTGCAGAGGCAGGGGCATACAGGGACTTGACAGCCACAGAAAACTTTTCTCAGATGGTTAGCTCCCCAACCAGGACAAATTATGAAATGAGTACCAGCACCCTTCTGGATTGGATCATAACAAGCCATCCCACCAGGATCACAAATACCACTGTCCTCCCTGACACACTTAGTGACCACTCTCCCGTCATCTGATACTGGTCCAATAAATTCATCAAGCCCCCCCCCCCCCAAAACCATTAATAGCCGGGTTCTGCCTAGAGGCAAGCTACCACATCTCAATACCTTCCTTCATCAACAAGATCGGTCCGCAATTCTCACTGCAACCAATGTGAACACCGCACTGGAACACTTCATCAGGATCTTCAACCAAGCATGCAACATATTTGCACCCTTCAAGAAGCGCAAGGCCAAAGCCCTATGTAACCCTTGGCTCAACGGAGACATACTTAGACAACTAAAAGCTCAACACCACCTTTGGGAGATTGCCAGAAACACTGGGAGACAAGTTAATATTGCTAACTATAAACATGCACGAAATGACTGCACCAAATATATCCGGGATACGAAGGCCACCTATTTCCATAATGCTCTCACTAACACATGGGACAATGGTAGGGACTTCTGGAATAACATTAAAGAAGTCACCGGGAAGCAATCTAAATCACCCGTCAGTACTCAGCATAAACTACACTTGACCAGAAACTCATTGCTGATACATTCAATGACACCTTCACGGACCTCAGTGCTGTACTCCCACAGGGTTTTTTCGATGAGGTGGTTCCCCTTGCCCCCTCCAGCCACCTCCAGCCACCCTCCCTTCTACTTTAAAGCAGTAAAAATGCATCAAATCTGCAGCTACGTTACTAAAGCCATTTGCAACTCCAAAGACAGCAGTCACTCCCTCGACCTCAGACTACTGTCACTCACACTTTAAGAAGTACTCCGACTACTGATCAGGATTTTCAACCTCTCCCTCAGCCTCAGCCAGTTCCCTGACTTATGGAAATCTGCCATGGTAACCCCAATTCATAAACAGTTACTAAGAATTACCGTCCAATTTCCATCCTATCTCCACTCTCCAAGGCAGTAGAATGGATTGTGGCAGACCAGCTCACTGACTTCCTAGACAATCACAACATCCTGTACAGGGAGCAACATGGCTTTAGAAAAGGTCATAGCACCTCCACGGCACTACTTGAATTCACTGGTGCAATCCATCACTCACTCAATAACAGTCATCTTACTGGGTCCACCTTCATCGACTTAACTAAAGCCTTTGATACTGTCAACCACAATCTCCTACTTGCCCAGCTTCGACTAGCAGGACTCTCACCTAACTCGGTGAACTGGTTTAAAAGCTACTTAGACAACCGTTCCCAAAGAGTGAGAATTGCTGGCACACTCTCAGACCAAAGACCAGTCTGGTCCGGTGTCCCACATGGCTTAATCTTGAGCCCCCTCCTTTTCAGTGTTTTTCTGAACTCACTGCCAGAATCCTGCCCTACAGATCCTACTCTGCACGGATGATGCTGTCATCCTGGCATCCCACCATGATCCAGTCCATCTACAAGGTAACCTCCAACAGGCCTTCTCTGCAGTCAAAAAATGGTTCACAAAACACAGACTTATACTCAACCAGAAAAAAACAAAGACCATGATCTTCTGCAGCTCCCAAAACAAACACAAACAATATCATCTCTCCATTAAAACCAAGCAAGGAATCACCCTCGAACAAGTTCATACCTTAAAGTACCTCGGCCTCACCCTCGACTGTAATCTCTGCTATGTCCCATGCATCAATAACGTGGCAAAAGTAGCCAACACCAGGATGGGCCTACTATTCTGACATAGGAAACATCTAACCTCAGAAGCTCTATCCATAGCTGTCCAGATCTCCATCATCAGCATTATTGACTACGGTCTCATTATCTATGGATCTGCCACAACCTCATCTCTCAGGCATGTTTCGACTTCCCTCAATCAAGCCTGCTGACTCGTTACTGGTTTCCACCGTCTCACCCACACCTGCGACCTCTACTCCAAAACAGGCTGGCTGCAACTGAACAACCGAATCAAATACCAAACCTGCTTCACTGCTAAGAAAACCATGATGGGAAAGGCACCACCAGGAGTCAGCACCTTCCTCAAACCCAAAATCACCAACCACAACACCAGGAGCTCTAAGCCCCAAATCCTGCAAATCCCCCACTGCTGCACGTCCCAAGGCCAAAGGTCATTGGCATACAGGGCTCCGAGGTGGCTGAATGAGCTCTCTAGTGACACCTCATCCACAGCAATGCTTGGAGTGTTCAAAAAAAAGCTCCGCCACTCCATAACTGACACCTCCACCTGTGCTTGCACCCCATAACATCTTCATTCCCTAAGCTGCTTCTGACCTTATAGGTGTCAGTTTCTGCCCTCTCTTCTTGCACTTACCTGTCCAATGCAACTTCTAATGCACTTGCCCTGTGTCTGTCCTGACAAGGCCCCTTGGCTACCTCACCCTGACCCTCTATACCAATGCCTTACCCTACCCTCAGCCCTCTCCCCTTCTTGCCCTCTTCCTCCTATTGTTTCTTGAGTTACTCATCACTCAGTCTGATTTTGTCAAGCAAAGTTACTGTCTAAAACCATGTACCTGTAACTGTTTTATGTTTTAGTGTTTGTTACCCTGTAACCAGCATGACGTGGAACCTTTGTGAAAGAGCCTTGGCTCAAAGGTACTTTGTAACCCTAGACACAAATAAATAAATAAAGTAAAACATAATACATCAGACTGTCAGCCTTGCATAATACCTGACAACTCTGTTGCTATGGCTAAGGCTGTGTTAACTTGCTGTCTACTTAATCAGACACACATAATAAAAAACTTTCAAAAAATAAAATCAGACTGTCAGCCCACTGAGCCTAACATAATACCTTTTTACAGCTCTGTTGCTGCTCAACAAGGCTGTGTTAAGTGGTTCTCTACTAAATCAGTCCGACACACATAATAAAAACGACAAGTTATAAAAGCAGACTGCCGCCATATACAGTAGCAGAATACCTTTATATAAGTTAGAACTCTTTGGCTGACTTGCTGCTAAGCAAGACTGCCTGTTTTGCTGCATTTACCTAATCTGAATGATCATTAGTCTCTGACTTCAGACATCATAAAAAATAATTTTAATGATAAATCAGACTGTCAGCTTTAGCCTTAGCTTACCTTATACTTGCTGGTCTCAGGCTGTGACAGACAGTTGCTGTGCTGAGTCCTGGTGAATCAACTCAGTGACAGTAGGACAAGTAGTCTCAGGAGTCAGATTCCCCTTGCCTTTGTGCTGACTGAAGCTATCAGATTGCTGCTGGTGATTTCCTCCAAATCAGACCTACCTCCTGGTTTCCTCCTTAGGTGGGGTCTCCCTCTCCACTCCATCTCCGCTGGAGGTCCTCTGATCCCCAATGTCAATTCCTGTTGTGCTGCTGTGTCTTCTCTTCAAGTTCTCTTTGTTGCCTCTCCATTTCAATCTGCCCACGACTCCAGTGCTGTACACTACCTAGCTGGTTTTGGGTTAATATAGGGCAATGCCCTCTTTGATGCCATTGTTTAATTTTCCACAACAACACAACACAAAATAAACAGAATGATTGGTCCTCACTAAAGGACCAATCACTAGTCTGTAGTGCACCAATCAGTAATTGCTGGCTATACCTACTGCTGAATGGTCACTAAACAGTAGGCCAGCAAATGCAGCTCTGATAGGCTACCTTCCTCAAGCCTTCTTGTTGCTAAATGCTCAGCCTCCAAGCTCAGTTCACATTTGTTCGCTCCCCGCAAATGATGCTGGAGACTTGGAGAGAGAGAGAGAGAGATGAGATGAGAGTCCACTGTCGTCCATGTGGTGCTGTTGTATTTGTTAGATGAAGGCAGTCTACCGGTAACTTGGTGGCGTGGGGGTGTGTGCAGGACTGCAAGCCAGGGTGAACTTGAAAAGAGGAACTGAAGTACTGAACACAAGCTGCACAACTATACAACCAGAAGTGAATGAGTCCCTCCCATGATCTCCCATGCTTTGTGATTTTTTTTTTTTTTGCTAGTTTGGGAACAAGAAAGCAGCAGGCTGCAGCAATATTTGTCAGAGAGGAAGACTGACTGAGTGATAAAGTGATTGAATGGAAGCAGGCATGAGAGGAAACAAAAGTAAATAAACTTAAATTATAAACTGAGCTGGTCAGGCCATGGCCCCTGCAGCACCACATGGTAGACTTATTAATTTAATGTAATGTTTGTAGGATCGGTTAGCGGTGGTGCGGCTCCGGTGAATAAAAAATACAAAATGCCAGCTCCGGCCATGTGGTCCACCCACCATGCATTACTGGACTTGTGAGGGAGAAAACCAAGTAACTGGAGAAGACCCCTGAATTCTGGCTGATCCAGGGGAAAAAATGGGTAGGTGACAACCCTAATTGCCTGTACAATGAAGCTGCACTTACCACCACTTTGGCTTGTAGTGAGCCACTGTAAGCTCTCACCAATATTTCTCTGTTGCCTTATGGCATGAATGTTTGAAATACCAGTCTGTCTGTCTGTCTGTCTATCTATCTATATTTATTCATGGCAAAAAAACATTATTAATACATCAGTTGGGGTTCATATTAAAGTAACAAAAGTATGGAAATGTTGTGTAAGGGTTTCCAACCCTTACTCTGTATTCCTTCCCCACCTTCCCACAAGCAGTGGAAGGGGCACAGCAACACAACCAAGCAGAGACATCCATCATCAGGTAAGACAAACAACATACAACTCTCTGAACATAACACAAGAGACATCCATCATCAGGTAAGTCAAACAACATACAACTCTGAACATAGCACAAGAGACATCCATCATCAGGTAAGTCAAACAACATACAACTCTGAACATAGCACAAGAGACATCCATCATCAGGTAAGACAAACAACATACAACTCTCTGAACATAACACAAGAGACATCCATCATCAGGTAAGTCAAACAACATACAACTCTGAACACAGCACAAGAGACATCCATCATCAGGTAAGACAAACAACATACAACTCTCTGAACATAACACAAGAGACATCCATCATCAGGTAAGACAAACAACATTCAACTCTGAACATAACACAAGAGACATCCATCATCAGGCAAGACAAACAACATTCAACTCTCTGAACATAACACAAGAGACATCCATCATCAGGTAAGACAAACAACATTCAACTCTCCGAACATAACATGAGACATCCATCAGCAGGTAAGACAAACAACATACAACTCTCTGAATATAACACAAGAGACATTTATCATCATGGACCACCAGCTGCATGAGGTCCACTGCCATGCCAGTGTTTTGGGGGTATGCCTGCATGCTGGTGACCATGGGGAGGGGCCACTGCATGCACTGCACCACAAAGTGCTCCCTAGAGTCCGACTAGAAGGGTGATGGGGTTGTTGACCTCCCAGATAAGTGTATGGTTACAATTCCTCCACATCTGCATAGTAGAAATTTTTGGGAGTGGGGCTAGCTGTATTGCCTCCTATTCATTATTTGTAAAGAGTGTAATAAGTTTCTTACTTGCTGGTTGGAAGCACACGGCCATTTGCACCCTGCACTCAGGTTCCTCTATAACTGATTAGTACAAATTGTTTTCTCTGAGGAAGGGGAGCTGTTGTAATCAGATGGATACTTTATTTCTAAATATTGTAATTAATTCCTTAGTTTCAAATCTCCATTCCTTCTATGACATTATTCATTGCAGACTAGTACATGTTTTTTTTTTTGGGAGGGGGGCAGCCTGGCTATACTACTATCTATTCCTAAATTGCAAACACTGTAACCAATTCCTTACTATCAACTGGGAGCACAGGGTCCTGAACTCCCATTCTTCCTGTCCCATTGCTCCATAGCTGCCGAGTACAATTTCTTTGTTGTGTGGATTGGGGGCGCTTGACTGCACTCACATGCACTGCTAATTTTTAAATATTGAAATGAATTCCTCAGTTTCAAACGTGAGTACAGCACACTCAAGCCCTGTGTTTGCATGCATGCAGAACTGACTAGTACAAGGTTGTTTGGGGCAGGAGAGTGAGTGCGCTCAACTCCATTCCTAATTAATAAATAGTGTAATCAATTAATTCCTTTCAGCTAGAAGCACAGGGCCCTTTTGGTCCTGCAGTCCCATTACTCCACAGCTGAGTAGTACAGTTTTATTCTAGGGGGCTGCCTCAGTGCACTCCCATGCATTCCTAATTTATAAGTAATAAAAAATTAATTACTTAGTTGGCAGTGGGAGCAAAGTGCCCTTCGGACCCGGTGCTCCCATTTCTGCAGAACTGACCACTACCATTTTTTGTTTGGGAGGGTGTCTTGCTGCAGTACCATCCATTCCACTACCCTCCCAGTAGGTCTGTAGGGAGTACTTTGGGGTGCAGTGCTGCACTCCTATCAATTCCCAATTTGTGAGTATTATCCCTTATCCACAGTCTCTGGTCCATCCTCCCTCCTGTATATCCATCCCTCCATTCTCCTTACCTACTTGTTTTACCCCCTGTAGTTACCCTCTCTATCCTCCCTTCCCTTATACATTATCCTTCATTCCACTATCCCTGACTCATCCTTCTTCCAGCACACCTCACCCCACATCACCTGTATCCAGTATTCACACCACTTCTTACCCCTCCTGCTTCTTATACCCCATCTATAGTTTTGTCAAACTTCTGATGTACCCCCTACCCTCTCCACTATCCCGCCTCTCTAATCTCTTCCCTCTCCACTCTAGATTACCTTATTCAGTAGCCCTCTACCATACTTCCCCTCCTGTTCGCCCCCTTCTTATTCTGCCCTCCTTCTCCCCTCCTTCCCCCTCCCTCTTCACTCCTATTTCTGCTGGGTCCTGTCCCCCTTGTTGTGTTCTCAGCATCCTGAAGAGGTATAGCATCCCAGCCTGTCTCTTCTCTCTCCTCTTCTCTCCCCCTCCCTCTCACCTCTATTTCTGCTGGGTTCTGTCCCACCTGCAGGGTTCTCAGCATCTTGAGGGGGTGTAGCTTCCCAGCTTGCCTCTTTCACTCCCCCCCTCGCCTGTCTCCCCTCTCTCTCTCACTTCTATTCCTTTATTTCTGCTGGGTCTTATCCCCACTGCAGGGTTCTTCAGCATCCTGAAGGGGGTATAGCTTCCCAGCTTGTCTTTATCTTCTCCCTCCCTCCGCCTCCCCCATCTCTGTCCTTCTCCTCCCTTCCACACTTGCATTCTCAACTGCCTTTCCCTAGGTCTACTCTTAGCACTTATTTACCCTGTGCTCCACCTGCTACGTCTAGTACTTAAAAGCTATTCTCGTTTTTCTGCCTTAGTCTTCTTCTCGACTACAGCAATGTCTATCACATACATATGGTTGTTGCTTTCTAATGCTCCGAATTGTTTTGCTCTGTATTTGAACTACACTGTATGTCTTAGCTTTTAGGCTACAACAATTGACTGTTACACATGTTTGCTACCTTTGACTTGATGCTCTGGATTGTTATGCGCTGTACTTGTACTACACTATTTGTTTTGGCTATATGTGATTGCACTGGTGCGTTTATGGTTTTTACTTGCTACTCCTACTCTTGTAACCCCTTCCCCCAAGGACACTTCTGGAAACGAGCTGGTTACAATTCATGTTGTCTCTACTGGTAAAATAATTTTAAATAAATAAATAAATGAATATAATTAATTCCTTACTTGACAGTGGAAGCACAGGGCCTGGGGAATGTGGAGTTAGGGTTGGAAACTTTTGTTACTTTAATATGAGCCCTAACTGATGTATTAAGAAAGTTTTTTGCCATGAATTTCCTTCCTTTTTGAGACAGCATCATAATAGCATTATTCACTTTTATCTGGGCCCTGTGCATTTAACCATCCATACTTTTTTAAGAGACTGTAATTGTATCCTTAATACTGTGTGGGAGAACAGGGCCTTCTGGGCCCTGCACTCCCATCAGTGCAAAATAGCATACATATGGCCACCCAAGAGGGAAATACATTAGACCTACTAATAACAAATAGGGAGGATGTAATACACAAAATACAAGTACGGGAACACCTTAGTAACAGTGATCATAATACCATTGAATGTAATATAAAAAAATCAGATGAATATAAAGGGGAAAACGGTTATTAAAAACTATAACAAAGCACATTTTGTGCAAATCAAATGGGAATTAAGAAAGTGGAATTGGAGGAAAGGTTTAGAGGCCTAAAGTGTAGAGCAAATGTGGAAAGCATTGAAGGAAAAACTCCTAGAGTTGGAGGCATAGCCGGTTTTAGGCACCATCGAACCCTGTGGTTGCTGGGAGCTCCTGCTCATGGGGGCCCCCAACCAGAGGAGTTTACCTTATTCATTTTTAAATATTTTTTTATCTTAATATATTTTTAAAACATCAGTAAAGGACTGTGCAGATCCTTCTGGTTATGTCATGAAATACCTCAGCAAGCTATGATCCAGTCAATATGAGGTGGATAGGCAGCAATGGATGGGATGGGAAGAACAGCCAAAAGAACTGACTGCTGTGTCCTCCTATTTTTTTAAAAAATACTACTAGTTATACTAAAGCTATACATAGAAACAAAGAAATATAAAATTTGCAGGCAGATAACTATTGCTTGGCCCGCTTAGTCTGCCCATTTTTCCCTGCCTATAATATCACCATAAATAAAATCTTGTACTTAGGGGCTTCAGTAAAACACATGAGCTAAAGGTGGGCCAAGTAGATAGGCCCTGTGACTTCGCTAATTCTGCTGGGGGCCCCCAAAACCCTAAAGCCAGCCCTGGTTGGAGGATAAGTACATACTGGATTAAAAAAATGTATAACAAAAGGGGTAACAAACTGCCATTGTGCACAAAGTGCTTAAACTAAGCACACAAAAGCAAAAGGCGTTTAATAAAATGAATGAAACAGGAACAGAGGAAGCACAAACTAATTACAAAAAAGACCTAAAAAAATCTTAAAAAACAATAAGAAAAGAAAGGCGGAAGGTAGAAGTAAATATGGCCTAGAGAAAAGATAACAGTAAAAGTTTCTACACATACATAAACCAACAAAGAAAAGGTAGTAATCAGGTGTGTCCATTGATAGACAAGGACATGGAAGTTAGGGGATCCAAAGACATGGCAAATGCCTTTAACAAGTACTTCATGACTGTATTTGAAAAAAAAGGGTGATACACCAAATATTGATGTAAATATCTGTCAGAATCTTATTCTAGCTACAACCCCACAGAAAATGGAAGGTTTCTTAAAACAACTGAAATCCCACAAATCTGCGGGCCCTGATAAACCCCAGATAACTGAAGTAGTTTGGATCACTGATCTCAGAACCCTTGGCTGTAATTTATAATTCCTCTTTTGAAATGGAGGAAGTCCCTGGGGACTAGAGGTGGGCAATAGTGGTGCCACTGTTCAAAAAGGGCAAGAGAACAGAAACATCTAATTATAGACCCATAAGCCGGACTATGATTCTGGGAAAAAGTGCTGAAAGCATTCTCAAGAATAAAATGGAAAATAATTTGGAGGTTTGGGGTTTGTGGACAGCAAAAGCAAACAGCACGGGTTTAGGAAAAACAGGGCCTGTGTTACAAACCACTTGTGTTTCTCTAAATACATACTGTAAATAAAAACTTAAATGACAATATTCCCATGGATGTTTTATTCCTCGATTTCCAGAAAGCATTTGACAAAGTTCCACATAACAACTTACTATCAAAAATGTCACAAATAGATTTAGACAGCTGCATTATTTCTTGGACAAAAAACTGGCTCCAAAATAGAACATAAACAATTAGAATCATGGTGGAATTTTCAGATACAATTGAAGTGGTTAGTGGGGTCCCACAGGGATGTGTACTAGGGCCGGCTCCTTTTTCTATATACATTAGTGATTTACATCACAACATATCCAATCAGGTGACTATGTTTGCTGATGGTATCAAAATGGGGATACCAGTTGGAACACAAGAGCAGCAAGACATTATGTTCAATCAATCAATCAATCAATCAATCAATCAATCAATCAATCAATATCTTTGTTTAGCCAGGTGGAACACCATTGAGCAGGGCTCATGTACAAGATGGACCTGGTAGTTTAAACAACAACAACAAGTCATAATACAACAATTTGGCATAGGTGTAGCAACATTAGCAGCCTATGTACAGTCATTACTGTGATGTGGACAGCCAGTTCTGAGTGCTGTATCATGTTGTTTTGAATATAAAAATATATAACTGGTTGTCTCTGCTGAAAATCTGGTGCCCTTAGAATGATCTCACTCATCTCCCCCCCCCCCCCAGGTTTCAGCTGAAAGATGAAAGCCATGAGAAAAATGCTGAAAACAGCATGTGAGCTTACACACACAGTTGTAGATACTAGGGCCCAGATATTCAAACTGCGTCGGGCTGTGGTGCAAGCTTGGGCACAGCTCAACTTGCCTGCGCAGGGGTGTGGACTGAGCAATATTCAATGGAGCTGCGCCATGGCTCAGCAGCGTTGAATATCGCACCCTGGCCGCCCGCAGAAGTGTGCATGGCACAGTGGCACTGCACCAGCACAAGTGGCCAGAGTGGAGCATGGGGATGCACTAGCGCAAGTTCCATTGCGCCATGCACAGCAACCGTGATATTCAAAAGTTAACATGCAAATGGGGCATAATGAATGCAAGTCGCACATGCGGCCATTTGCATGTCATTATGGCCCCATTTGCATGCAGGTGTGCCAATCCCTGACGACTTGCACCTTACACCCTGCCAGGCAGCAGCCATCAGGGACCGATGTCCCCTGCAGCCGGCAATGTGCTGCTCAGCCCAATCGAGGGCATTTGTAAAAATATGTGAATAAGGCCAATATCCCTGGTGGGCCAGTGGACCGCTATCTGCCCGATCACTGGCATCTATAAAAATATGAGAATAAGTCCAAGATCCTTGGTGGTCCAGTGGACCACTATCTGCCCAATCACGGGCATCTGTAAAAATATGTGTATAAGTCCAATATCCCTGGTGGTCCAGTGGACCACTATCTGTCCAATCGTGGGCATTTGTAAAAATAAAAGAATAAGTCCTATATCCCTGGTAGTCTAGGTTTCCCCTCCCCACCCGCCCACTGATCCCCACTACCTCCACTCCCCCGGTCAGTCGGCGGGCAGCAGGACTCTACCACTGCCACCCGCCACCAGCCAACTGACACCGTCGGTGGGGCTGTGGCCTTGCATTATTCTGGCGTGAGCCAGTGGGCATGCAGCCATACCGTCTACACATTCAGATATGTGAATGATTCATTCACATATCTGGAATGTCAATCGACGCTTGAGGTGCATGCCCATTGGCTCACACTGTGAACCAACGGGCGTGACAGCCCTATTGACAGTGCTGGGCCAGCGGGTGGTGGTGGCAGGCAGGTGGGGTGCTGCTGCCTGAGGGCTGACTGGGGGGAGGAGGCAGTGGGGCTCAGTGGATGGTTGGGAAGGGGGTACCCTAGACTACCAGGGATATAGGACTTATTATTTTATTTTTACAAATGCCCGCAATCGGGCAGATAGCGGTCCACTGGACCACCAGGGATATTGGAATTATTCTTTTATTTTTACAGATGCCCGTGATCGGGCACACAGCGGGCCACTGGACCACCAGGGATATTGGAATTATTCGTTTATTTTTATAGATGCCCACGGTCGGGCAGATAGCAGTCCACTGAACCACCGGGGATATTGGAATTATTCTTTTATTTTGACAGATGCCCACGATCAGGCAGATAGCGGTCCACTGGACCACCAGGGATATTGGACGGAATTATTTTATTTGATTACAAATGCCCACAATTGGGCATGGGGGGCACTGCCAGGTGCAGCCAGAGTTTGGGTGGCCACCCACAGGTGGCAGCTGCTGTGTTGCGCCCTGCAATGCGGCAGATCACCTGTGGGTGGCCATCAGTTGTTCCTTTTTTTTTGGATCAACTTTGTGCTGGCGCAGGTAGGGGTTGCTCATGCATGGCTCTGCACATCCCAGGCTGAATATCGGGCTGTGCAGGGTATACATGGGCATGCCCCCCCACCTGCACCTGCATACATTACTGATGCACTCCGGCGCATCGGGATTTGTGCCGTGCACTTTTCACTTTTGAATATCATGCCGGGACGCATCAGTGGGTTGCACATGGTGCAACACTGTTGCACCATGTGCAACCCTTTTGAATATCTGGGCCTAGGTGTTACATGGAAGGCCTTAATCAAGGACCTCCTGTCAAGTTCCTACCCATTTTATTTTTCCCCAAAGTGCAGTCAGAGTAGCAGTAGTTAGGAAAGATAACTTCCAACTACATCAGGCACACTGTAGATTACTTAAGGCTGTTGTGCGGGGACAGAGGAGTCCCGTTCGAGGTGAAAGCAAGTAAGCAGAGCTTCATAGATGCCCTGATGGTAGCAGATACCCAGAGCAGTGAGTCACCAACCAAGACTGGAAAGGACCAAACCTCAAGGGTGGAAGGGCTAGCAGCCAGTGAAGGTCCAGAGCCAATGAGGAGGACAGCAGGGACACTGTAAGTGAAGGGCCACAGCAGCAGGGGAGGGTCACCAGTATCCTGAATCCAGAGGTACTCAGGCTACAAACTGAGTTGTGCAGGGTGGAGCTGGAGTTCCAGGAGAAGAGAGAGCGAGAGAAGCGAGAGGTGGACCATGAGGCAGAGAGAGAACACCAAGAGGCAGAGAGGGAACAGTGAGAGGCAGAGAGAGACAACAGAGGGAAGCAGACCATGAGGAGCATGAGCGCCTGTGAGCTGCAGAGGAGTAGAGAGAATGAGAACGCTGAAATGCAGACTGTGAGGAGAAGGAGCACCAGAGGCAACATGAACTAGAGAAAATATGACTCTGACCAGTGGCACCAGAGCAGGTAAGTGACTTGGGTTTAACTGGGAATGCAAGACTGGGTTACAAATTGAACTCCAAATTAATAGCCGAATTTAAGGAGGGGGAGGACATGGATTGAAAAAGTTTGTATTCAGCTAAAATTCCTAGAGAGTGCTAGATCTTCCAGCTATCCCTGCTACTTACCAGGAAAGCTCGGGATGCATTGGGTCAAATGGACAATAAGGACACTAATATTTACAGCAAACTAAAAGCTGAACTGTTAAAAAAGTTTGAATTAACTGCTGAATCATACAGAGCTAAATTCTGTATGCTCAGGAGAAGCCCTGATATGAGCTACGAGGAGCTAGCCATGAAACAACGTCAGTTTTTAAAACGTTGGTGGGAAGGAATTGAAGCAAACTCTGTTAATAAAATTGAAAATGTGATTTTATTAGAACTGTTTTATTGGGCTTGCCCAGCAGAGCTAAAAACCTGGCTAAAGGACCAAGATCCCAAAACAGTGCAAGAGGCTGCTGAACTCTCGGACAGCTATGCCAAGAGCAGACCTGCTCTGAGAGTGAATGGGGCAGGCGTTGCAGTGCAGAAAGGGAAATGCACGCCTTCAGGGCAGCTAAAACCCTCACTGACTCCACCGAAACCAGTTAGCCCCAGGTTTCAGAGAAAAGATTTCTCTGAGAGAAGATCTGAATGTTGGTTGTGTAAGGAAACTGGGCATATTGCCAGACAGTGTCCCAAAAAGGCAAACCCTAATACACAGCCAGGTGCTAGAAAAGAAGTGGGTTGTTTGTGTGTCTCTGGAAGCATGCCAGTGAACGTGAGGGAACACATGCACCCAGTCATGGTGAATGGTGTGCAGACACAAGGGTTAAGGGACACAGGGGGATCTGATACAACCTGGTCAGCTTATACCCAATAAATACGTCACTGTCCAAGGGTTTACTGGTGAAGAGAAAACATTGCCACTGGCTAGTGTTCTCCTAGACTGGGGTGAAACAGGGGGAACTGTGCAACAGGTGGCTGTAGCCAAAACATTAGCAGTGGATGCGATCCAGGGTAACAATCTCCAACAGGGGATGGTATGTGCAGTTACCCATAGCCAAGTGGCAAGGGAAAATTGTGGTTCCCTGAATCCCACCAGAAAACAGTGTGGAAACCACTGACAGGCTAGTTCCCCAGCCTATGTCTCCAGATGGGGAGACTGATAAAAATGGGGTAGAAATTTCCCCGGTAGCAAGTGACCACACAGCTATGAAAGGTTACACCAAAGAGGGAGGGGTGATCCATTGTCAGAGGGTTGGGATTGACAGTAATCCTGAGGGTCCTGACGCTAGTGCTAGTTACTCTAGTTTAGCAACTGAAGGGGACCTGTCCCAATACTTGGGAATGTGCGAGGGGTTTGCAGCTGCTCAGAGAAGTGACACTAGTTTAGAGAAGCTGTGGGCTTGTGCAGACTCTGATGGAGCACAGGGAAGTGACGGCTGACATAAGGTTTATTGGGAAAATGGACTTATGTATACTCAGGCAGTACAGACAGAGGGAGGGATGCTAGGCAGACAGCTTGTCATTCCCCAGGGGTATCGTGAGCAGTTGCTCAACATTGCACATAATATTCCCTTGTCTGGTCATCTGGGAATCACACGCACAATGCAGCGGTTGGCCCAGAATTTCTACTGGCCTAACTTCACCCAGCAGGTGAAAGAGTATTGCAGGTTTTGTCACCGGTGCCAAGAAATAGGGAAGGCAGGCAAGAAAACCCAAGCAGCCCTGATCCCCTTGTCCATAGTGCAGGAGCCATTCCAGAGGGTGGGAATGGATATTGTGGGGCCTTTAAATTCCTCAGCTCCTCAGGGAAGAGATTCATCCTGACTGTAGTGGATTATGCCACCAAGTACCCAGAGGCAGTCGCCCTATCCTCACTGAGGACAAACAAAGTGACAGATGCCTTACTTGAGATTTTCTCCTGTGTTGGGTTTCTGCAGCAGGTAATCACCGATTGAGGGGGTTCCTTCATGTCGGACCTGATGAAATGTTTATGGGAGAAGTGTGGGGTGGTGCAGAGATGCACAACATCATATCACCCACAAGCCAATGGACTTGTGGAATGATTCAATGGTACACTAAAGTCAATGCTCCGGGTGTTTGCTGAACAGCATGGGAGGGACTGGGAGAAATACCTTCCCCACCTGTTGCTTGCATACAGGGAGGTGCTGCAACAGTCGACAGGATTTTCCCCCTTTGAACTATTATATGGACGGAGGTTACATGGGCCCCTGGACTTGATCTGGGAGGACTGGGAAGGCAAGCACGCCACCCAGGGAACTCACATTGTGGATTATGTCCTTAGGTTTAAGGAAAGGCTGAAGGAGCTTGTGGGAACGGCCCAGAGCAACCTAGCAGCTGCCCAACAGAAACAAAAAGTGTGGTACGACCGCAGACCCAGAGTTCGCTCGTACATGGTGGGTCAGGAAGTCATGGTCCTTATTCTGGTCCAGAGGAAGCTGCAAGCTGAGTGGGCAGGGACCATACAAAGTAGTTAGAAGGTAATGACGGAACTATATTGTGGAGTTACCTGACCAAAGACAGAAAGGATGTACCATGTCAACATGATGAAGCCATATGCAAATAGGGCTGACATGGTGTTTGCAGTGTGTAGTCATGCAGAGGGGATGGACGGAGGAGACCCCCTTCTGGACTTGCTGGAGGAAAGCAAGCGGGAGTTCTCTGTGGAGGCAATAAAATTGTCTCCCCAGCTGGTCCTGGACCAGATCCAGGAAGTAAGGGAGGTTTTAGCAGACTTTGCTCCATTGTTTTGCACCAAGCCTGGACTATCCCCCTTAGTGACGCATGATGTGGAGACAGGGACACAGACGCCCATACGGTGGACATCAAATCAGGTGTCAGAGGCTGTCCAAAAGGACATTAGGAGGGAAGTGGAGGAGATGCTGGATTAAGGGGTAGTCCAGAGATCCCACAGCTCCTGGGCCTCACCCGTAGTCCTTGTACTTAAGCCAGATGGCTCTACTCATTTCTGTGTGGACTATCATGGACTGAATGCAGTCACGAAGTCCGATGTCCACCCGATGCCCCAGATGGATGAACTCCTGGACAAGTTGGGAGGGTGCCCTACCTTACGACTATTGACCTGACAAAGGGGTATTGGCAGGTAGAATTGACAGACAGAGCTAGGGAGAGGTCAGCCTTCATCACTCTGATAGGCTTATTTTAGTTAAAAGTAATGCCTTTTAGAATGAAGAATGCCTCGGCCACTTTCCAAAGGTTGGTGAACCAGGTGTTAAATGGTGCTGAGGAGTATGCCATGGTGTACCTGGATGACAGTGCCATCTTTAGTACCAGCTGGGAGGAACACCTATCCCACCTTAGGGAAGTGCTGGACAGGATACTGAGGACCAGGCTAGGCTCACTGTTAAAGCTGAGAAGTGCCAGGTGGCATGGGGAAGTGGCATACCTCGGGCATGTGGTAGGCCGAGGACAGCTCCATCCTAACCAAATAAAGATAGAGGTGATCCAGGCTTGGCCCAGAACAGAAATCCAGAAGCAGGTCAGGTTCTTTCTAGGGACAGCAGGGTACTATAGGAAATATGTACCCAATTACAGTGCCCTGGCTGCTCCCCTATCTGACCTGACAAAGAAAAAGATGCCAAAGAAAATTACATGGGGCTCAACCTGTGAGGAAGCCTTTACCAGACTGAAGGAGGCACTGTGCAGTTCTCCTGTTTTGACAAGTCCTGACTATAGCAAATCCTTTATAGTTCAGACAGACGCCTCAGATGTGGGTATTGGGGCAGTACTGAGTCAGACGTCCAGCCCAGGGACAGATCATCCAGTAATGTACCTGAGCAGGAAGCTACTTCCCAGGAAGCAAGCATACTCCACAGTGGAAAAGGAGTGTCTTGCCATAGTGTGGGCCCTAAAGAAATAAGAGCCATACCTGTATGGGCAGAATTTTGTGGTGCAGACTGACCACCACCCACTGGTTTGGCTGATGCAGATGGGGAAAAACAATGGGAGTCTGCTAAGATGGAGTCTTGCTTTACAAGGGTATGATCTAAAAATTGTACATAGTGCTGGAGCGAAGAACCAGAACTCAGATGGGCTGTCTAGGGTCTATGAGGAGTGAACTGATTTGGGAAGCTTATCCCATGTAGGGGATAGAACCCCCAAATTCAGTCTAGGTGGGGAGGAATTGTGACGTGGACAGCCAGTTCTGAGTGCTGTATCATTTTCTTTTAAATATAAAAATGTATTACTGGTTGTCTCTACTGAAAAATCTGGTGCACTAAGAATGATCTACTCATCCCCCCTCCCCGGTTTCAGCTGAAAGATGAAAGCCATGAGAAAAATGCTAAAAACAACCTGTGAGATCACACACACAGTTTTAGATACTAGGGGCCAGATATTCAAAACTTTGCGCCGGGCAAAAACCGTTTGCGCTGGTTTAGCGTGGGATTAGCGCAGGTCTGCTATATTCAAAAGGCCAAATAGCTCGGGCAAACTGCATCAGCGCCGGGCAAGATTATAATGTATGCAAGGGGCAAACTGACATGAATACAGACGCAATGCTATATTCATCGACTAGCGCCGCGCTAAGTGGTTTTGCACGACTTAGCGACACTTAGCACGGTGCAAATTACCGCCCAGGAAAAGCTTGTCTTAACCCTGGGCAATCAGCTTTGCGTGACACTTTGGCTTTGCGTGGTGTTTGCGTGGGTTTAGCCCGGGTTTTGCGTGACCCTAACAAATAAATATGACACATAGATAAAGCCAAACATAGAGGAAGCATGCTGCTATCCGATGGCATCCCAATGATACCATCATCTGCCACCAGTCCCAGCCATGCCAGGCAGGAAGTGGTGACCCTGCCGCCAGTGGACAGCATGGCAGTGTGGCCATACAGCACACACCTGCGGACCACACATCTGTGGACACAAACAGATGCCAGCACACACATGCAGCACTGTGGGCATGGAGGATGTTGAGGGGAGTGTGTATGGGTGGCGAGGCTGTGCCACAGACCAGGTGTGGCCACAAGACTGGGACACATCATGCAGTGCAAATGGGCCAGTATTGGGAATACCCCAACACTAATGTGCCTTTCAGATAATATATGCCCCCCAGCCACATACCGCACAGCTGTACAACTGCCACAGCACACAAAGCCAGAAATGTACATGTCACTGTGATCATCCCATGCCACGGGTACAGCATCTGTGGGTCACACAACAGTGTAACAGTAAGGTCCACTGTCAGTAAACACCTGCAAGTTGGGCCTGTCATTGTGTAAAGTGCAGTGGTCATCACTGCCCTGCACACCATAGGCACTGCTGTGTCCTTCACACTACTGGCCCCCTTGCTACTGTAGTGTCTGCTGTGCACTGTAGCATGCCCTACAGTGTGACAGTTGCATGCAGCACCACCACCACCTGTGCTTATGCTGTCTTGTCCCCTGGGGTACAATATGCTATGCGATGCTGTACTGTTTACATGTAGCCTGCAGCTATCATCGTGCACTGCCAGACTGACCTACAGGTGGAGCTGCGATTGGACCTGGTCAGCCCCTGTACTTCCAGACTGACCTACAGGTGGAGCTGCAGTTGGACCTGGTCAGCCCCTGTACTTCCAGACTGACCTAAAGGTGGCTCTGTCGGACCCTGCAGTAATGCTGGGCAAACTGCATGCAAATCAGGGTATAATGAGATACTAATCTGGTTGTTCGCCCAGAGACTAAGTAGTAGGCTCATTTGCATGGCACTTTGAATATGGCATATTTTAGCTCTGGGCAATGTGTTTGCCCGGCACAACTGCTTAGCTCCACGGTAATGTCATTAATGTGTTACGCCGCTAACGGGTACAGGAATAATACTAGTTTTGATCACTGTTCTTTCACATCTGTTGCTTCCTGCAGCTGTATTGGAGTCCATGCATTTGCTGGCACACACATTGGCCATGTAGTTCGCCTGTACTCCTGCCCTCATGTTGCTGTGCACTGTGTTGTTGTTGTGGGTTGCACTTCCTGGTTGCTTTACTCAGTGCTGTCTTATTCCTGGGCTATTTTTGCCCTGCACTCCCAGACCAGTTTTCCCAGCTTCCTTAGCCTGCAATATTCAGCAGGATTAGCACCGGGCTATTTCCATTTCAAGATAGCTTGCTCTGTGCTCCGGGCTAAGTTTGCCCGCCTGGCAGTGCTAATTTAGCCCCTGGGCAAAGTTTTGAATATCTGGCCCTAGGTGTTACATGGAAGGCCTTAATCAAGGATTTCCTGTTTGTCTGAGTTAATTATAGCCGTAGTTGCTAAGTCACATCCATTTTATGAAGTTGGAGGGAAAAACCCAGGTTATTACATAGAAGTGCGAAAATCATAAAGATACTTTCATGTCCCGGAAGGAGGAAGCTTATTATGAGCTCAACAAAGTGTCATTTGAAGAACATGAATTATGCTGTGGTTGCAAAATGTAATATTTTGAAAAGATACCCTGTTTTTTTATTAGATATATATTTTTTATATATAATCTGACAGAGGAGGAGCTAGATGACCTCACACAAAAGGAGTTGGCAAACACAGTTTACTTTAAGGAATAATTGTGTTTTACTTAGACACTTTTAACTGGACTCTGACAATGAAACACCTTGAGCACTTGTAAGCAGGTATTTAGAGACTAAGAGCCAGATATTCAAAGCTTTGCGCGGGGCAAAAAACTTTTGCGCGGGTTTAGTGCGGGATTAGCGCAGGTCCGCTATATTCAAAAGACTGAATAGTGCAGGCAAACAGCATCAGCACCAGGCAAACAATAATTATATGCAAGGGGCAAAGTGAACATGAATACAGGTGCAATGAGATGTTCAGCGACTAGCGCCGCACTAAGGTGTTTAGCGCGACATAGTGCGACCCATAGCGCGGTACAATTTACCACCCAGAAAAAGCTGGTCTTAACCTCTGGGCAAACAGTTTATGCACTTTGGCGCGGTGCTATCTCAGCATTAGCGCGGCTTGCGCGGCCCTAAAATATGAGTATGACACTTAGAAACTGCCAGACATGGAAGACACATGCTGCACATTGATGGCACCACAGTGATGCCATCAGCTGCCGCCAGTCCGAGCCAAGCACAAACAGTGAAGGGTGATCTGACCCACAGGGGACAGCATGGTAGTGTGGCCATATAGCACACACCCGCAGACCATACGTCTGTCGTGTGCAACAGATGCCAGCACACATGCAGCACTGGTGGGTATGGTGGCAGGAGGGAGGGGTATGGTGGCCAGACTCACCACAGCCCAGGTGTGGCCGCAGTGGCTGGGACATATCACTCCGTGCACATGGGCCAGTAGTGGATTACGCCACCACCTGTGTGCCTGTCAGATCCTACATGCCCCCCCAACCACCTACCACACAACTGTACAGATGTCACAGCACACACTGCCGGCCATGTACATGACACTGTGTGCATCCCATGCTACAGGTGCAGCATCTGTATGATAGTACTGTCCACTGTCAGTAATTACCTGCACGTTGGGCCTGTCGCTGTGTATGGTGCAGTCAGCATCACTGCCCTACACATCATAGGCAGTACTGTGTCCCTCACACTACTGGCCCCCTTGCTACTGTAGTGTCTGCTGTGCACTGTAGCATGCCCTACAGTGTGACAGTTGCATGCAGCACCACCACCACCTGTGCCTATGCTGTCTTGTCCCCTGGGGTACAATATACTATGCTATGCTGTACTGATTACATGTAGCCTGCAGCTATCATCGCGCACTGCCAGACGACCTACAGGTGGAGCTGGCGGTTGGACCTGGTCAGCCCCTGTACTTCCAGACTGACCTACAGGTGGCTCTGTGGGACCCTGCAGTAACGCTGGGCAAACTGCATGCAAATCAGGGTATAATGAGATACTAATCCGGTTTGCCCAGAGACTACCTAGTAGGCTCCTTATGCATGGCACTTTGAATATGGCACATTTTAGCTCGGGCAAATGTAATTTGCACCGAGCTAACTGCTTAGATCTCGCCACACCGCTGGCCATCAGCGTTAGCGCGTTTAATGGTACCGGGAATATCTACAGTATTGATCACTGTTCTTTCACATCTGCTGCTTCCTGCAGCTGTACTGAGTCCATGCATTTGCTGGCACACATTGGTCACGTAGTTGCTCTGTACTCTGCCCTCACGCTGTTGCTGCGCTGTGTTGTTGTTGTGGGTTGCACTTCCTGGTTGCTTTATTCAGTGCTGTCTTATTCCAGGGCTACGTTTGCCCTGCACTCCCAGCCCAGTTTGCATAGCCTCATTACCATGCTATATTCGGAAGCTGTTTGCCCAGGGCTATTCCTTTTGAATATAGCTTGCTTTGTGCTCTGGGCTATGTTTGCCTGCCAGGCAGTGCTAATTTAGCCCCGGGGCAAAGTTTTGAATATCTGGCCCTAAGTACTGTAGTAGGGATTTGCACTGTTTAAACCTTGTTCTTTTAAAATATTTGTATGTCTTGTGATATAAGAGTTCTGTATTTTGGTGTTTTACATATTTTTATCTAATTTTAGTAAAACTCTCTTTAGAACATATTTGGTCTGTCTTTGAATTTCTTTTAGTTGTAAGAAAAGTATATATGGTTAAAGCAGACAATAGACATAGGGCCAGATATTCAAAACTTTGCCCCGGGGCAAAATTAGCACTGCCCAGCGGGCAAACTTAGCCCGGAGCACAGAGCACGCTATATTCAAAAGGAATAGCCCAGGGCAAACAGCTTCCGAATATGGCATGGTAATGAGGCCATGCAAACTGGGCTGGGAGTGCAGGGCAAAAATAGCCCTGGAATAAGACAGCACTGAATAAAGCAACCAGGAAGTGCAACCTACAACAACAACACAGTACACAGCAACATGAGGGCAGGTACAGACGAACCACGTGGCCAATGTGTGTGCCAGCAAATGCATGGACTCAGTACAGCTGCAGGAAGCAGCAGATGTGAAAGAACAGTGATCAAAACTGTATAATATTCCCGCTGAGTTAGCGCGCGCTAACACATTAGCGCGCATTAGCGCGAGCTGGCAGTTAGCCCGGAGCAAACCACGCTTGCCTGGCTAAAATGTGCATATTCAAAGTGCTATGCAAATGAGCCTACTTACTTAGTCTCTGGGCAAACAACCGGATTAGTATCTCATTATACCCTGCTTTGCATGCAGTTTGCCCAGCGTTACTGCAGAGTCCCACAGAGCCACCTGTAGGTCAGTCTGAAGTACAGGGCTGACCAGGTCCAACCGCAGCTCCACCTGTAGGTCAGTCTGGCAGTGCATGATGATAGCTGCAGGCTACATGTAAACAGTACAGCATAGCATAGCATATTATACCCAGGGGACAGGACACCATAGGCACAGGTGGTGATGGTGCTGCATGCCACTGTCACATTGTAGGGCATGCTACAGTGCACAGCAGAAACTACAGTAGCAAGGGGGCCAGTGGTGCGTGGACACAGCAATGCCTATGGTGTGTAGGGCAGTGATGATGACTGCACTATACACAGTGAGCGGCCCAACCTGCGGATGTTTTCTGACACTGGACATTACTGTTACGCTGTTGTGTGACCCACAGATGCTGCACCTGTGGCATGGATGCTCACAGTGACATGTACATTTCTGGCTTTGTGTGCTATGGCAGTTGTACAGCTGTGAGGTATGTGGCCGGGGGTATATATTATCCGAAGGACACACTGGTGTTGGGGTATTCCCAATATCAACCATGTACACACTGCATGATGTGTCCCAGCCTTGTGGCCACACCTAATCTGTAGCACAGCCTCGCCACCCGTATATGCTCCCCTCAACATCCTCCATGCCCACAGTGCTGCATGTGTGTGCTGGCATCTGTTGGTGTCCACAGAAGTGTGGCCCACAGGTGTGTGCTGTATGGCCACACTGCCGTGCTGTCCACTGGTGGCAGGGTCACCACTTACTGCCTGGCATGGCTGGGACTGGTGGCAGATGATGGCATCATTGTGATGCCATCAGTTAGCAGCATGCATCCTCTATGTTTGGCTTTATCTATGTGTCATATTTATTTGTTAGGGTCACGCAAAACCCGCGCTAAACCCGCGCAAACACCGCGCAAAGCCATAATGTCGCGCAAAGCTGATTGCCCAGGATTAAGACCAGCTTTTCCTGGGCGGTAATGTGCACCGCGCTAAGTGTCGCGCTAAGTCGCGCAAAACCACTTAGCGCGGCGCTAGTAGCTGAATATAGCATTGCGCCTGTATTCATGTCAGTTTGCCCCTTGCATACATTATAATTTTGCCTGGCTCTAATGCAGTTTGCCTGCACTATTTGGCCTTTTGAATATGGCAGACCCGCGCTAATCCCGCGCTAAACCTGCGCAAACGGTTTTTGCCCAGCGCAAAGTTTTAAATATCTGGCCCATAAGCTTGAATGATACCAAACTGGAAAGAGAAGCATTTAAAATCTGAGGTCTTTATTAAAGTTTTTAACGGTTCATCTCTGTATACCTGGTTAGATTCCCGTAGGCAAAGATATCTGGCCCCCCGAAGACAGAAATATCTGAGCCTTTACATTGGGTACACTAGCAAGAGGTTAACTGTTTGAATCCCTCCTAGACTTGAGATGAAAGGTTGATCCAAACTCACAAAACAGACAAGAGAGTTACCTTGTTCTGTTAAACTGTTTACAAGACTACACTCGGAGGTTGGCACTTTGGGAGTAGAGGGCTTGACCTGCTGAGTGGATCTGTGACAATTACAAGTAAGAATGTTGTGGCTTGGCACAGTGGTGTACAATAATTTACAAATAGCAATGTAAGCACTGAGGACAGAACAAGGCAACATAATTTACAGGCATGGTACCAAAGGCAGTCAGCATACCGCTATGTGCGAGTTCTGTACAAGACAGGTCTCTGATAGACAATAGGGCACAATATTATATTTTATGAGGTCTAGACCAGCAAAGCACTACATGGCCTAGGAGAAGACTATAAAGCAAGGGCACTGAGGGCACAGGATGTGCCAAGGATAGAGGAGGGAGGAGAGGTTAGGAGGGGTGGGAGGGGGCAATTGTAATACCTTCAGGATTGTCATAGCTACATTAGTCGGTGTGGTAGGTCTAAGGGTAAGGGGAGGGCATGGGGGTGAAAAGGTGCCTTTAGTAGGGGGAGGTGACAGATAGGTAGGAGGGAGCATCAGAGACTTGAAAAAATCAAAACATGGGCACAAAAAAAAATCAGGTGCTGTTTAGTGTATAATAGAAGAAAAAAATGATTGTCTGCTGATATGATTCCTTTTGTATTAAATAGTAACCAATAGTGTATACTGGAGCACTGTAGTGTATAAAATTATAGCCCTTTCAAAATGCTATTGTTCCACATGTCAAACGTCATGCAATGTGATTGTACCCTTGTATGGTACAACAACATTCTAAAAAGTGTACAGCCTGTACAAATGACTTGTCTTCTCAAAGTGAAAGAAATACAGTGCACGCATTTGACATAATGTTATACAATATGTAAAAATACAGGCAAACCAACTTTTTGTATAAAGACTGTGTTCTACCACACTGTACTTCTAATTTGTAATGATGTGTCGATCTTTGCTCTCAAGGTCAGACAGAATCACATTTCATCTCTGACAGCACACAGTGTTCATACACAGTTGGCCTTCCAGTACTGTCTAGTGCCTGTACTGTTCGTATTTCCATATTCTAACACACTAATCCTAATTTTGTACTGGATCACATCGTTGTTTTGCATATGCATTAAGAAATTATGACCTGTGTTAAATCATGGATGAAAAATGTAAATAGATTGTTTTGCCATACACGTTAATAATAACATTCAGAAATGCTACAGAAGTACAACATTTGAAATGTACTTAAAATTGTAACATGATATAAAGACAGACACAAAACACAAGTAATGAAGGTTAAAAAATATATTAATTTGAAAAAAGTCAATTCAGATTGGACCAAATTAGAACATGTTCCTGGAGTGGCCAAAAAAATAAGTGCCTGAAATAAGAACCAGACTAAATAGGAGGCACATTGCACCTGTCCTGTGGAAAGTATGAATAACAATTTACAGGATTGCACCTGGAAAATACCACACCTGGGCCCAGATATTCAAAGCTTTGCGCTGAGCGCAAACCATTATTAGTACGTGTCTGCTATATTCAAAAGGCCAACTAGCAAGTGTAAACCGCATTATCACCGGGCAAACCATAATGATATGCAAGGGGCAAACTGAACATGAATACAGGTGCTATGAGATATTCAGTGACTAGCACTGCACTAAGGTGTTTAGTGCGATTTTGCGTGACCCGTTGGGCGGGACAAATTACCACCCAGGAAAAGCTGGTCTTAACTCTAGGCAAACAGCTTTGTGTGACATTGTGGCCTTGCGCGGCATTAGTGCGGCTTTAGCATGGTCTTGTGTGACCCTAACATATGACTATGACACAGAGAAAATGCCAGACATGGAGGAAACATGCTGCTCACTGATGGCACCACAATGATGCCAACTGCTGCCACCAGTCCCAGCCATGCCAGGCAGTATGTGGTGTGTGGCCATACAGCACACACCTGCAGACCATACGTCTGTGGTGACCAACAGATTCCAGCACACACATGCAGCACTGTGGGCATGGTGAGTGCTGAGGGAAGGGTGTACGGGTGGCCAGGCCTCACCACAGAGCGGGTGCAGTCACAAGGCTAGGACACAGCACGCAGTGCACATGGGTCAGTATTGGGAATACTCCATTCCCAGTGTGCCTGTCTGATCATACATGCCCCCTCAGTCACATACCGCACAGCTGTACATACACCACAGGACAGACAGCCGGCCATGTCTATGTCACTATGAGCATTCCATGCCAGAGGTGCAGCATCTGTGGGTCACACAACAGTGTGACAGTAATGTCCACTGGCAGTACACACCTGCAAGGTGGGCCTGTCACTGTGTACAATGCAGTGGTCATCACTACCCTACACACCATAGGCATTGCTGTGTCCCTCACACTACTGGCCCCCTTGCCACTGTGGCATCTGCTGTGCACTATAGCATGCCCTACAGTGTGCCAATTGCATGCATCACCTCCACTGCCTGTGCCTATGCTGTGTTGTCCCCTGGGGCACAGAATGCTATGCTGTATTGCATGCATGTAGCCTGCAGCAACCATCATGCACTGTCAGACTGACCTACAGGTGGAGCTGCGGCCAGACCTGGCTAGCCCCTGCACTTCCAGACTGAACTACAGGTGGAGCTGTGGGACCCTGCAGTAACGCTGGGCAAACTGCATGCAAATCAGGGCATAATGAGATGCTAATCTGACTGCCCTGAGACTACCTAAGTAGGCTAATTTGCATGTCACTTTTGAATATGGCAAATCTTAGTGCCGGGCAAATGGCTTAGCTCTGCACTAAAGCCGTGCTAACATGTTAGCACGGCGCTAATGGTTCAGGGAATATTGCACAGTTTTGATCGCTGTTCTTTCACATCCGCTGCTGCCTACAGCTGTACTGGGGCCACGCATTTGCTGGCACACACATTGGCCACATACAGTAGCTCACGTGTACCTACCCTCATGTCGCTATGCACTGTGTTGTTGTTGTTGTGGTTTGTACTTCCTAGTTGCTATATTCAGTGCTGTCTTATTCCAGGGCTACATTTGCTCTGCGCTCACAGCCCAGTTTGCATGGAATCATTCTCATGCCATATTCAGAAGCTGTTTGCCCAAAGCTATTCCTTTTGAATATAGCTAGCTTTGTGCTATGGGCTAAGTCCGCCTGCCGGGCAGTGTTAATTTAGCCCAGGGGCAAAGTTTTGAATATTTGGCGCTTGACCCCTTAACAAAGGTGATTCTATGAAAAAGCAGGAGCAAACCTTGAGCTGCATATTAGGTAAGCATCTGATTTTACAAAGGGGTAAATTAAGATATTAAGAACAGCAACATTTAACAATCACTTCAAATATATAACAAAACTTTCAGGCCCAGATATTCAAAACTTTGCACTGGGAGCAAACTATTTGTGCGGGTTTAGCACCGGAATAGCGTGGGTCTGCTATATTCAAAAGGCCAAATAGTGTGTGCAAACTGCATTAGCACTGGGCACAATCATAATGTATGCAAGGGGCAAACTGAGGAGGTGTGCACATGAATACTGGTGCAATGCTATAGTCAGTGACTAGCACCACGCAAAGTGGTTTTGCATGACTTAGCATGACACTTCGTGCAGCGCAAATTACCACCCAGAAAAAGGTAGTCATAACCCTGGGCAATCAGCTTTGCATGACAGTTTGGCTTTGCACAGCATATGTGTCGCTTTTGCGTGGCTTTGCGCGACCCTAACAAATAAATATGACACATAGACAAAGACAGATATAGAGGAAACATGCTGCTCACTGATGGCATGACAATGATGCCATCATCTACTACCAGTCCCAGCCATGCAAGGCAGTAAGTGGTGACCCGGCCACCAGTGGACACCATGACAATGTGGCCATACAGCACACACCTGCAGACCACTCTTCTGTGGACACCAACAGATGCCAGCACACACATGCAGCACTGTGGGCATGGAGGATGTTGAGGGGAGGTTGTACGGTTGGCCAGGCTGCACCACAGACCAGGTGTGGCCACAAGGCTGGGACACATCATGCTGTGCACATGGGCCAGTATTGGGAAGACCGCAACACCAGTGTGCTTGTCTGATCATACATGCCCCCCAGCCACATACCGCACAGCTGTACAAACACCACAGCACACACACAATCAGCCATGTATATGTCACTGTGAGCATCCCATTCCAGAGGTGCAGCATCTGTGGGTCACACAACATCGTAACAGTAATGTCCACTGTCAGTAAACACCTGCATGTTGGGCCTGTCACTGTGTACAGTGCAGTAGTCATCACTGCCCTACACACTAGAGGCATTGCTGTGTCCCTCACACTACTGGCTCCCTTGCTACTGTAGTGTCTGCTGTGCACTATAGCATGACCTACAGTGTTACAGTTGCATGCAACACCACCACCACCACCTGTGCCTGCTGTGTTGTCCCCTGGGGTACAGTATGCTATGGTATACTATATACATGTAGCCTGCAGCTATCATCATGCACTGCCAGACTGACCTACAGGTGGAGCTGCGGACAGCCCCTGTACTTCCAGATTGACCTACAGGTGGAGCTGTGGGACCCTGCAGTAACACTGGGCAAACTGCATGCAAATCAGGGCATAATGAGATGCTAATCTGGATGTTTGCCCAGAGGCTACCTAAGTAGGCTCATTTGCATGTCACTTTAGAATATGGCAAAGTTTAGCACTCGGCAAATGTGTTTGCACCGGGCAAATGGCTTAGCTCCGTGCTAAACCCATGCAAACGTGTTAGCACTGCGCTAACAGTTTGGGAATATTATACAGTTTTGCACACTGTACTTTCACATGCGCTGCTGCCTGCAGCTGTACTGGGTCCATGCATTTGCTGGCACACACATTGGCCACACAGTTCACCTCTACCTACCTTCATGTTGCAGTGCACTGTGTTGCTGTTGTGGTTTGCTCTTCCTGGTTCCTATGTTCAGAACTGTCTTATTCTAGGGCTAAGTTTGCATGGCTTCATATGCATGCTATATTCAGAAGCTGTTTGCCCTGGGTAATTCTTTTTGAATATAGCAGGCTTTTGTGTCCATGCTAAGTTTGTCCACCGGGCAGTGCTAATTTAGCCCCGGGGCAAAGTTTGAAATATCTGGCCCTCAGTCTACTAAGAACACAACGGGCCAGATATTCAAAATCTTGCCCCTGGGCAAAATTAGCACTGCCCAGCAGGCAAACTTAGCCCGAGCACAGAGCACGCTATATTCAAAAGGAATAGCCCAGGGCAAACAGCTTCTGAATATGGCATGGTAATGAGGCCATGCAAACTGGCTGGGAGTGCAGGCAAAAATAGCCCTGGAATAAGACAGCACTGAATAAAGCAACCAGGAAGTGCAACCCACAACAACAACACAGTACACAGCAACATGAGGGCAAGTACAGACGAACTACGGGCCAATGTGTGTGCCAACAAATGCATGGACGCAGTACAGCTGCAGGAAGCAGCAGATGTGAAAGAACAGTGATCAAAACTGTATAATATTCCCGAGACCGTTAGCGCCTTAACACATTAGCGCCGCATTAGCGCCGAGCTATCAGTTAGCCCAGAGCAAACACGTCGCTGTCTGGCCTAAAATGTGCCATATTCAAAAGATGCAAAATGAGCCTACTTACGTAGTCTCTGGGCAAACAACTGGATTAGTTTCTCATTATACCCCTGATTTGCATGCAGTTTGCCCAGCGCTACTGCAGAGTCCCACAGAGCCACCTGTAGGTCAGTCTGAAGTACAGAGGCTGACCAGGTCCAATCGCAGCTCCACCTGTAGGTCAGTCTGGCAGTGCACGATGATAGCTGCAGGCTACATGTAAACAGTACAGCATAGCATAGCATATTATACCCCAGGGACAGGACACCATAGGCACAGGTGGTGGTGGTGCTGCATGCAACTGTCACATTGTAGGGCATGCTACAGTGCACAGCAGAAACTACAGTAGCAAGGGGCCAGTAGTGCATGGACACAGCAATGCCTATGGTGTGTAGGGCAGTGATGATGACTGCACTATACACAGTGAGGCCCAACCTCATGGATGTTTTCTGACACTGGACATTACTGTTACGCTGTTGTGTGACCCACAGATGCTCACAGTGACATGTACATTTCTGGCTTTGTGTGCTATGGCAGTTGTACAGCTGTGAGGTATGTGGCCGGGGGCATATATTATCCGAAAGGCACACTGGTGTTGGGGTATTCCCAATACTGACCCATGTACACTGCATGATGTGTCCCAGCCTTGTGGCCACACCTGGTCTGTAGCACAGCCTCGCCACCCATACATGCTCCCCTCAACATCCTCCATGCCCGCAGTGCTGCATGTGTGTGCTGGCATCTGTTGGTGTCCATGGAAGTGTGGTCCACAGGTGTGTGCTGTATGGCCACACTGCCGTGCTGTCCACTGGTGGCAGGGTCACCACTTACTGCCTGGCATGGCTGGGACTGGTGACAGATTATGGCATCATTGTGATGCCATCAGTTAACAGCATGCTTCCTCTATGTTTGGCTTTATCTATGTGTCATATTTATTTGTTGGGTCGGCGCCAAAACCTGCGCCAAACACGTCCGCAAAGCCATAATGTCACACAAAGCCTGATGCCAGGATTAAGACCAGTTTTTCCTGGGTGGTAATGTACACTGCGCTAAGTGTCCGGCGCTAAATCCCAGCAAAAACATAGCTTAGCGGCGCTAATCGCTGAATATAGCATTGCGCCTGTATTCATATCAGCAGTTTGCCCCTTGCATACATTATAATTTTGCTCAGCGCTAATGCAGTTTGCCCGCTCTATTTGGCCTTTTGAATATGGCAGACCCGCGCTAATCCCGCGCTAAACCTGCGCAAATGGTTTTTGCCCAGCGCAAAGTTTTGAATATCTGGCCCAACATGCACACTAAACAATACTAATTTTAAACATATTGTAAATCTAGCACATAAGCAACAACACATGCAGTTCAGAAAAACTATTTACAATGTACTGTAAGTATAATATTACTAATTACATGGAACTGTAAATGGAAACTTTTAAGAACAATATCAGTAACAGTCAAAGATGCATTACGAAATACATAATGAAAGTTTCAGTACACTATGAACAGGACATGCTTACTGTATGATACTAATTTCAAAGAGAGGCTATAAACAGTACATAAGAAAGAACACATGCAGTAGTAAAAAACTTATAATAATGGATTTTCAGTATAATATAATGAAGAGAGAAAATAGTAGAACATTTATATATAAATGTAGCATTTATAACGTTTAATATGTAAATGCTGTACATTCTATTTTCCTGTACTCGTGTAAGTACAGTAATACACACAGTAGTAGTACTAGTTAAAGAACATGTAGTAGGGTAGTGTTCACATCACAAAGAAATGTGCTCACTTAATTTGATATATTTTATACACAACACTGAGTTATATTTTACAACAGTAGTTGTGCTGAGTAATTACACATACAGGATGAGATATTCAAAACTTTGCAATGGGCACAAACTGTTTGCACAGGGTTAGCGCTGGGTTTTGCAAGGGTCTCCTATATTCAAAAGGTCAAATAGGATGGGTAAACTGCATTAACGCCAGACAGAAGTATAATGTATGCAAGGGGCAAACTGAGAGGGCATGTACATGAATATAGGAGCAATGCTATATTCAGCGAATAGCACTGTGCAAAGTGTTTTTGCATGATTCAGTGCAACACTTTGTGTGGTGCAAATTACCACCCAGGAAAAGGTAGTCTTTGTGACACTTGGGTAGCTGGTTATGATTGTTCTATAATATCTGTAAAATAGAATTTGGTATGTGATTGTCTCACATGAGACATCCTGTGCTCTTGGGTGACCCCCCCACCCCACCAGGTTTCAGTGAAATGACAGGATATATATTAAACCAGGAGAGCTATGTAATGTAATTAACTTCCTTGAGACATTGCATTTTATGACCTTTTTATGACTTGCTGCTTCTTTGAAGTGCAAACAAAATGGGACTTTATGAGTCTTCCAGAGCATGAAAATCATAAACTTTTATGACATCTTAAGAGGAAGAACATTTAATATCAACTGGTGTTAAAAAGCTATAAAACCCTTTGAAATGTCGTGGGAGAAGTAACTGGGAAATCAAAGACTTATAAATTGGGAAATTAGTTTTTGCTGATGTCACGTTATTTAAAATACCTCCAGATAGGACATCCTGTCTGTATGTTTTTCATATTCTAAAAGGAGGCGCTAGATGACTCTGAAGGGGTGTGAGAAAGACATAGTTTAAACCAAGACTTGAGTCTGATCTTTGTGTCATATAATTTTGGGGACTCTAAAAACACAGCTCTAGCACTTAGAAGTAATACATTACATAGAAAAAGTCTAATTGTATGTTGGTTGGAGTTTGTCTGTAGTTTGCGTTGCTTGTCTTTTAAGTGATTGTATGCTCTTTGATATATTGTTCTGTGTTTACATTTTTCATATTTTTATCTTTTAGTAAAATCTTTATTTTGAAAGACTGCCTGGGTCTTTTGCATGTGACGTGTAGAGGGTTAAGACGGACAAAAACTGTTCAAAAGCTTGATGGTGGTACTAAACTGGGAAAAGGTAAGAATACACCTAAGGTCTTTTATAGAGTTTTCAGGGTTCATTATGGATACCTGGTTAGGTGCCCTAAGGCAAAAGATATATTGTATCTCCTGAAGAGAATACTGTCCGAGCCTGTACATTTGGGTACGCTAGCATAAGGTTCACAGTTTGAATCCCTCAGAACTTGAGATTAAAGGTGATTCAGATCCACAAGCAGACAGGAGGGTTACCCTGTCTGTTATCTGTTCACATTACTGCACTCGGAGGTTGGCACTGTGGGAGCAGAGGGCCTGACGTACTGAGTACATTTGTGACAGATTTGGTTGGCAGCAGTGCAGATAAATTTGGTAATACAATCTTTATCTGTTCAGTGTGTCAGCTCAATACGATACAGCTCACTTGAAAAATAAGGCAGTGATTTATTTTAAAAAAAGAAAACAGCACTATATAATTTGCTTACAGTCAAATTCCTACCTGTTCTATTCTTTTTTCTAAAGTGCAAGTTAGAGTAGCTGTAGTTAGTGAAGAAGATGGCTTCCAACTACAGTGGGTACACTGCAGACTACATGATGTAGTTGTGATAGGACAGAGGAGTCCTGTATGAGGTGAGAGCCATCAAGCAGACCTTCATGGAAGCCCTGGTGGCAGCAGATGCCCAGAGCATCAAGTCACAGACTGTGACTGTAAAGGACCAAACCTTGGGTGTGGAGGGGTTAACGGTAAGTGCAGTGCCCAGATACAGTGAGGAGAGCAGCAGAACCAGTGCAAGCAAAGTGTCACAGCAGCAGGGGAAGGTCACCAGCATTCTGGAGCCAGAAGCAATTGAGCTGCAGATTGAGTTGCGCAGAATGGAGCTGGAGTTCCAGAGGGAGGCTGAGCAGGAATGGTGAGAAGCAGAGTGATTACAGTGAGCTGCAGAGGAGAAGAGGCAGCGTGAACAGTGAGAGGTGGACCATGACGAGCAGGAGCACCAGAGGCAACATGAAGTGGAGAAGCTATGACACCAACCAGAGGCACCAAAGCAGGTAAGTGGCTTGGGTTTAACTAGAACTACAGGACTGGGTTACAAATTGAATTCCAAATTGATTGCTGAATTTAAAGAGGGGGAGGATATGGATGCCTTTTTAAATTCCTTTGAAAAAGTTTGTATTCAGGCAAAAGTTAGTAGTGGGTTCTGGAGCTTTCAGCTATCCCCGATACTTACCAGGATAGCTCGGGATGCATTGGATCAAATGGACAATGAGGACAGTATTGATTACAGCAAACGTAAAGCTGCACTTTTAAAAAAGTTTGATTTAACTGCTGAAGCATACAGAGCTAAATTCCATAAGCTCAGGAGAAGCCCTGACATGAGCTACGAGGAGCTAGCTATGAAAAAACATCAGTGTTTAAAATGTTGGTGGGAGGGAATTGAAGCAAACTCTGTAGATAAAATTGAAAATGCTATTTTGTTAGAACAGTTTTTGGGGGCATGCCCAGCAGAGCCGAAAACCTGGCTGGAGGACCAAGATCCCAAAACAGTACAAGAGGCTGCTGAATTCTCAGACCACTATGCCAAGAACAGACCTGCTCTGAGAGCGAATGGGGTGGGCATGACAGCGCAGAAAGGGAAAAGCGTGCCTTCGGGGCAGCTAAAAACCTCACTGCCTCCACCGAAACCAGTTAGCCCCAGGTTTCAAAGAAAAAAGTTCTTTAAGAAACAAAATGAATGTTGGGTTTGTAAAGAAATTGGGCATATTGCCAGACTGTGTCCCAAAAGGACAAGCAATATGTAACATGGGGCTAGGAAAGAAGTGGGTTGTTTATGTGTCCCTGGAAGCATGCCTGTGAACATGAGGGAACACATGCACCCAGTCATGATGAATGGTGTACAGACACAAGAGTTAAGGGACACAGGGGCATACCTGACATTGGTAAAAGGGGATCTGTTAGAGCCTGATCAGCTTACACCCAATGCATCTGTAAGTGTACAAGGGTTCATTGGTCAGAAGACCACCTTGTCACTCGCTAGACTGAGGTGATACAGGGGGAACTGTGCAACAGGTGGCTGTAGCCAGCACTTTAGCAGTGGGCATCATCCTTGGCAACACTCTCAAACCGGGGATGGTGTGTGCAGCTACCAATACCCAAGGCTAAATTGTAGTTCCCTGGACCCCACAGAAGCCATTGTGGAAACCACTGGGAGGCTGGTTCCCCAGCCTGTGTCTCCTGATATGGAGACTAATGAAAAGGGGGTAGAAATTTCCCCAGTAGCAGTTAACCACACAGCTGTGGAGGGTTACTGCAAAGAGGGAAGGGTGACCCATTGTCAGAGGGTTAGGGAAGACAGTGATCCCGAGTGCCCTGACGCTTGCTACAGACCCTAGTTTAGAGACTGAAGGGGACCTGTCCCATGCCTTGGGAATGTGTCAGGAGTTTGCAGCTGCTCAGAAAGTGACCCTAGTCTATAGAAGCTGAGAGCTTGGGTGGACTCCGATGGAGCACAGGGAGGTGACATTAAGCATAAAGTTTATTGGGAAAATGGACTGATGTATACTCAGGCTGTGAAGACAGAGGGAGTGGTGATAGACAGGCAGCTTGTTGTTCCCCAGGGGTATCATGAGCAGTTGCTCAAAACTGAACACAATATTCCCTTGTCTGGTCATCTGGGAATCACGCATGCTGTGCAGCAGTTGGCCCAGAATTTCTATTGGCCCAACTTCACCCAGCAGGTGAAGGAGTATTGCAGGTCTTGTCACCGGTGCCAAGAAATAGGGAAGGCACATAAGAAAATCCAAGCTGCCCTAATTCCATTGCCCATGGTGAAGGAGCCATTCCAGAGGGTGGGAATTGATATAGTGGGGCCTCTGAATACCCCCAGCTCCTCTGAGAAGAGATTCATCCTTACTGTGGTGGATTATGCCACTCGGTATCCAAAGGCAGTCGTCCCTATCCTCACTGAGGACTGACAAAGTGGCAGATGCCTTACTTGAGAGTTTCTCCCATGTTGGATTTCCACAGGAGGTTATCACCGATTGAGGGGGTTCCTTCATGTTGTACCTGATGAAATGTTTGTGTGAGAAGTGTGAGGTGGTGCAGAGGTGCACAACACCTTATCACCGGCAAGCCAATGGGCTTGTGGAAAGATTTAATAGTACCCTGAAGTCAATGCTCCAAGCATTTGCTGAACAGCATGGGATGTACTGGGAGAAATACCTTCCCCACCTGTTGTTTGCATACAGGGAGGTGCCCCAAGAGTCAACAGGATTTTTCTCCTTCAAGCTCTTATATGGATGCCGGGTACATGGGCCCCTAGACTTGATCTGGGAGGACTAGGAAAGCAAACATGCCATCAAGGGAACTCCCATAGTGGATTACATCCTTAGGTTTAGGGAAAGGCTGAAGGAGTTTATGGGGACAGCCCAGAGCAATCTGGCAGCTGCCCAACAGAAACAGAAAGTGCAGTATGACCGCAGAGCCAGAGCTCACTCGTAAACAGTGGGTCAGGAAGTCATGGTCCTTATTCCAGTCCAGAAAGACAAGCTGCAAGCTGAATGGGCAGGACCGTACAAAGTTGTTAGAAAGGTAAAGGATGTGAACTATATCATAGAGTTACCTGACAAACAACATACAGAAAGAATGTACCATGTCAACATGATGAAGCCATATGCTAATAGGGCTGACATGGTGTTTGCAGTATGTAGTCCTGGGGAAGGGACGGATGAAGGAGACCCAGTTCTGGACTTGCTGGAGGAAAGCAAGTGGGAGTCTTCTGTGGAGGCAGTTAAATTGTCTCCCCAGCTGGCCCCAGACAAGGTCCAGGAAGTAAGAGAGGTTTTAGCAGACTTTACCCCACTGTTTAGCACCAAGCCTGGACTAACCCCCTCAGTGACGCACGATGTAGAGACTGGGACACAGACACCCATATGGCGGACAGCATATCGGGTGTCAGAGGCTGTACAAAAGGACATTAGGGGAAAATGGAGGAAATGCTGGATTTAGGGGTAATCCAGAGATCTCACAGCCCCTGGGCCTCACCCGTAGTCCTTGTGCCCAAATCAGATGGCTGTACTCGTTTTTGTGTGGACTATCATGGACTGAATGCAGTAACAAAGTCAGATACCCACCCGATGCCATGGACGGATGAACTCCTGGACAAGTTGGGAGGGGTGACATACCTTATAACTATTGACCTGACAAAGGGGTATTGGCAGATAGAGTTAACTCACAGATCTAGGGAGAGGTCAGCCTTCATCACTCCGATAGGCTAATCTGAATTTAAAGTAATGCCTTTCGAAATTAAGAATGCCCTGGCCACTTTCCAATGGTTGGTGAACAAGGTGTTAAATGGTGCTGAGAAGTATGTCGTAGAATACCTGGATGACACTGCCATCTTTAGTGCCAGTTGGCAGGATCACCTGTCCCACCTTAGGGAAGTGCTGGGCAGGATATAGTGGTCTGGCTCACTGTCAAAGCTGAGAAGTGCCAGGTGGCCATGGCTGAAGTGACATACCTCGGGCATGTTGTAGGCTGGGGACAGCTCTGTCCTAACCAAGTAAAAATAGAGGTGATCAAGGCATGTTCCAGACCAGATACTCAGAAGAAGAAGGTCAGGAGTTTTCTAGGGACAGCATGGTACTACAAGAAATTTGTACCCAATTACAGTGCCCTGGCTGCTCTAATATCTGACCTGGTAAAAAAAAAAAGATGCTGAAGAAAATTTCCTGGGAACCAGCCTGTGAAAAAGCCTTTACCAGACTGAAGGAGGCACTGTGCAATGCTCCTGTATTGACAAGTCCTGACTATAGCAGACCCTTTATAGTGAAGACTGATACCTTATATGTGGGTATTGGGGCAGTACTGAGTCAGACATCCAACCAAGGGAAAGATCACCCTGTAGTGTACCTGAGCAAAAAATTACTTCCCAGGGAGCAGGCTTACTCTACTGTCAAAAAAGAGTGTCTTGCCATTAGTGTGGGCCCTAAAGAAGTTGGAGCCATACTTCTAAGGTCAGCATTTTGTGGTACAAACTGATCACAGCTCCCGGTTTGGCTGACCCAAATGGGAAAAACTAATGGTAGACTGTTAAGATGGAGTCTTGCCTTGCAAGGGTATGACATGACGATCTTACATAGGGCTGGAGCAACCAGTCAGAACACAGATGGCTTGTCACGTCTATATGAGGAGTGAACTGACTTGGGAAGCTCATCACTTGTAGGGGATAGAGCACCCAAATTCAGCCTAGGTGGGGAGGATTGTGACACATGGCCAGCTGGTTATGATTGTTCTATGATATTTGTAATATAGAATGTGGTATGTGATTGTCTCATGTGAGACATCCTGTGCTCCTGGGTGACCTTCCCCCCAACCAGGTTTCAGTAAAATGACAGACTATATATTAAATCAGGAGATCTCTGTAATGTAATTAACGTCCTTGAGACATTGCATTTTATGGCTTTTTTATGACCTGTTGCTTCTTTGAAGTGGAAACGAAATGGGACTTTATGAGTCTGCAAGATGATGAAAATTGTAAACTTTTATGATGTCTTAAAAGGAAGAACATTTAATATCAACTGCTGTTAAAAAGCTATAAAACCCTTTGAAATGTCTTGGGAGAAGGAACTGGGAAATCGAAGACTTATAATTTGGGAAATGAGTTTTTGCTGATGTCACTTTATTTAAAATATTTCCTGATAGGACATCCTGTTTGTATATCTTTTATATTCTAAAAGGAGGACCTAGATGACACAGAAGGGGTGTGAAAGAGACACAGTTTAAACCAAGACTTGTGTCTGATTTTTGTGTCATATCATTTGGGGAACTCTAAAAACAAAGCTCTAGCACTTAGAGTTAATACGTTAGAAAAAGTCTAATTGTATGTTGGTAGGAGTTTGTCTATAGTTTTCATTGCTTTTCTTTTAAGTGATTGTATGTTCTTTGATATATTGTTCTGTGTTTACATTTTTCATATTTTTATCTTTAGTAAAATCTTTATTTTGAAAGACTACCTGGGTCTGCCAGTCCTCTTTTGCATGTGACATATAGAGGGTTAAGACTGACAAAATCTGTTCAAAAGCTTGATGGTGTTACTAAACTGGGAAAAGGTAAGAATATATCTAAGGTCTTTTACAGATTTTAAAGGGTTCATTTTGGATACCTGGTTAGGTGCCCTAAGGCGAAAGATATATTGCATCCCCCCAAGAGAATATTGTCTGAGCGTGTACATTTGAATATGCTAGCATAAGGTTCACAGTTTGAATCACCCCAGAACCTGAGACCAAAGGTGATTCAGATCCACAAGCAGACAGGAGGGTTACCCTGTCTGTTAACTGTTCACATTACTGCGCTCGGAGGTTGGCACTGTGGGAGCAGAGGGCCTGACCTGCTGAGTGTGTTTGTGGCAGTCTTAACCATGGGCAAACCAGCTTTGCATGACTTTGTGGCTTTGCATGATCTTTGCACGGCTTTGCGTGACCCTAACCAGTAAGTATTAAACATAGAAATAACATGCTGCACACGGATGGCACCTCCTATGATGCGATCTTCTGCCGCCAGTCCCAGCCATGCCAGGCAATAAGTTGAGACCCAGCTCCCAGTAGACACCATGGCAGTGTGGCATATAGCACACACCTGCAGACCACCCAGTGGACACCAACAGAACCCAGCACACACATGCAGCACAGTGTGCATGGAGGGTGTTGAGGGGAGGGTGTAAAGATGGCCAGGCTGCACCACAGACTGGGTGCAGCCACAAGGCTGGGACAGGCCACACAGTACAAATGGTCCAGTGTTGAGAATACCCCAACACCAGTGTGCCTGTCTGATGGTGTGTACACCCCCAGCCACATACCGCACATATGTACAGACACCACAGCACATACAGCCAGCTGTGTATATACATAGATACATAGATACATAGACAGTGTTGGCAGATAAGGGCCTATGGCCCACCCAGTCTGCCCATTTGAGCTTGTAAGTTCAGTTTATGTTTTCCTAGAAGTCTGTTGCCCCTTACCCCTGACCTCCAGAATTCCTTTGTCTATCCCATGCATTCTTAAATCCCATGATTGTTTCAGCCCCCACCACTTCCTCTGGCAGGGTGTTCCACTTGTCCACCACCCATTCTGTGAAGAAATTCTTCCTCATGTTTTCTCTGAATCGTCCTCCCTCCAACTTCATCCCATGCCCTCTAGTCCTGGAACATCTTTTTCGCTTAAAAATAGTGTATTCCTGCACCCTGTTCCTCCCTGTGAGACACTTGTATGTCTCTATCATATCCCCTCTCTCCCTCCTCTCCTCCAGGGAGTACATGTTCAGTTCCTTCGACCTGTCTTCATAGGACTTGTGATGCAATCCATGCACCATCTTTGTTGCCCTCCTCTGAACCTTCTCTACCCTGTCTATGTCCAAGGCCCCTAGAATTCTGCAGTCGCAGGATTTTGCACAGAACTTGCAATCTACCGCAGAACTTCTGCGGTGCCGCAGAATTCACTCTTCTTGTTGATTTTTTATTAATATTTCTGTTTTTCCATAGAATCTGGTTCCCTTCCCCTCTTTTTATATCTTAAACCCCCTATATGTTCAGAATATTATGTTATTATTGCTATAGCATCATACATTAGCTAATGAAATGGCTGCAATCTGCAACAGAAATGAACAGTCACTTATCTACCACAGCTCCCACTGCCAGAGACGGTGGCACAGCACATCAGGCATGGTGATATTTACTCAACCTGCACTACAGCCTAATACAATTTTCAGTCTTACGTTATTGCACTAGGGCCAACTTAAACAAAACCTTGTCAATAGCACAGACCTGTTAAGTCCATACCTCACTTTGTACAGACCTATATGTGCCTTTAAGGTATAGAGATGCCATCTGAAATGAATAACTGGTAAAATAAATGTAACTGTCATTTTTATGAAAAATAAAGTAATTATGCCCAGAAAAGTGGAATATAATAATGTGTAGACCTGTTGAAAGAATAGACCTGTTAAATAAATTTTATTTATTTATTTATTTTTTTTGTTGACCGGGTAAGTGCACTAGACAAATCCTGCCTATTTTCAGGCATAACCCAGGGGAGGGAGATACAGATGAATGCCAACTGGCCTTGAACCAGATTAAGCTGTACGCACTGTACGCATTTTTGCCAGGGTTATTGATTACATATTGTCATTGGTTGATAGAATCACCTAAAAGTTATGGAGAAATGTTGTGTGCAGGGACAGCTGTTGGGCCAGAGGGTAGCATGCTTTGTTTCCATGCCAGCAACTCAGGCTCAGGGATTAGCTCTGGGAGCTGGCTGGACAGCACAAGGATTGGTGGAACACATCATTGCTCAGAGCCTGGGAAGGTATGGTGCAGTGTTCTGTCACATGGTGGACACATTGTGCTGGTCTGGAGAGCTCTATCTCACAATCGGTTCACATGCATGTCATGGCCTGATGGTGTTACGCAGTGTGTCAAGGAAAGCAGGTTGACATCAAAAATGAGTTTTGCAATAACTCCTCTATTCCATTTCTAATGGGACCTGTATGAATGAGGATGCAAGTTCATGGAAATTAAAAAAAAATATATATATATATATATATATATGTATACACACATACACACACACAGTATCTCTGTCTCTCTCACCCCACACACACACACACTTGTATGTATGTTACAGATTGCATATAAATATATAAGTGATACACAGTGAGAACCTCATGAGTGGGGTAGAAAGCACATACAAATATATAAGTGATAGACAGTGGAAACCTCATTAGTGGGATAGATAGCATGCTTACAGAAATACCTTATTTATCACATAAGATCCCCTCTGCATATGTCATTTATTTAACAGGCTAGGACCTTAAGGGAGAGGCATTTGTTTTGCTTTTTTAGGCATAAAATTATTTTTATCATTCTGTTATTTTCTAAACTAGTGTTACTGTGCTTTCCACCATCCTGATTGCTATAACCACTGCCATGAAAGTGAAGTCAGGATGATAAGCTGTCACTGTGATGTGGTAGTTTGTTAGTGCCTCAGAACTTCCACAGAGATTGCAAACCACGGCCACAGAAGTTCTGCGGCAAATGGTAGTCTTGCCGCAGAATTTGGTCCTACTGTGCCACAGAAAAGTAGGGGCCCTGTCTATGTCCTTACGTAGGTATGGTCTCCAGAACTGTACACTGTACTCCAGGTTGGGCCTCACTAGTGTCTTGTATAGCGGAATTATGACCTCCCTTTTCCTGCTGGTGATGCCCCTGCCTATACATCCCAGCATCCTATTTGCTTTACCTGCTGCCTTGTCACACTGTTTCCCTACCTTGAGGTCATCAGAGATGATAACCCCAAGATCCCTTTCCTGCTTGGTGCATGCTATATCCTCACCCCCCAACTGATATATTGTGCCAGGGTTTTTGTGCCCCATATGCATTATCTTGCACTTCTTTGCATTGAATTTCAACTGCCAAACCCCTGACCATTCTTCAAGTTTCTGCAGGTCCCTTCTCATTCTTCTACACCCTCTGGTGTGTCTACTCTGTTACAGAGCTTTGTGTCATCAGCGAAGAGTGAAATTTTGCCTTCTAGGTCCTGTGCAATGTCACTGATGAAGATGTTAAATAGGACTGGTCCCAGCAGTGATCACTGTGGTACCCCACTGGTCACTCTTCCCTCTGTGGAGTGACAGCCATTTACCACCACCCTCTGTGTCCTGCCACCCAGCCAGTTACCTACTCACCACACTACTGTCCTGCCCACGCCCATATTCCCCAGTTTGTGTAATAGTCTTCTATGTGGCACAGTGTCAAAGGCCTTGCTGAAGTCCAGATAGGCCATGTCCACTGCCCTCCCTGATCCACCTCCTAGTCACCCAGTCAAAAATTCAGAGGTTGGTCTGACATGACCTCCCCTGGTGAAACCATGCTGCCTTGGGTCCTGTAGTCCATTGACAACCAGATGTTCCACCAATCTCTTCTTCAGTAGTGCTTCCATGATCTTCCCCACTACTGAGGTGAGGCTGACTGGTCTGTAGTTCCCTGCTTCCTCTTTGTTCCTGCTTTTGTATAAGGGGACTACATCTGCTGTCCTCCAGTCTTTGGGTACCTCCCCTGTCTGTATATGTCACTGTGAGTATCCCATGCCAATGGTGCAGTGTCTGTGGGTCACACAACAGTATAACAGTAATGACCACTGTCAGCACACACCTACAAGTTGGGCCTGTCAGTGTACAGTGCAGTGGTCATTGATTCCCTACACACCTTAGGCATTCCTCGCACCACTGGTCCCCCTGCTACTTTAGTATCTGTTGTACACTGTAACAGGAACTACAGTTTGACAATTGCATGCAGTACTATCACCTGTGCCTGTGCTGTGTATCCTCTGGGGCACAATATGCTATGTGGTTCTGTACAAATGTAGCCTGCAGCTACCACCATGCACTGCCAGACTAATCTACAGTTAGAGCTGTGGGCAGACCCAACAAGCCCCTGTACTTCCGGACTGACCTACAGGTGGAGCTGTAGGACCCTGCAATAGTGCTGGGCAAACTGCATACAAATCAGAACATAATGAGATGCTAATCTGGATGTATGCCCACTGACTGCCTAAGTAGGCTCATTTGCATGTCACTTTTGAATAAAGCAAAATTTTGCTCCGGGCAAACGTGATAGTGCCAGGCAAATGGCTTAGCTCCATGCAAAACCTATGCAAATGTGTTTGTCCCGTGCAGACATTTCAGAAACATTGTACATTTTTGCACAATGTAATATCACATGCACTGCTGCTTGCAGCTTTACTGACTCTAGTCCTTTGCTAGCACACACATTGGCCACATAGTTCACCTCTACCTTCCTTCACATTTCTGTGAACTGGGACGCTGTTGTGGTTTGCACTTTCTGGTTGCTATATTAAGAGCTGTCTTATTTCCCTGGCTATTTTTGCACTGCACTCCCAGCCCAGTTTGCCCAGCTTCCTTAGCATGCTGTATTCAGCAGGTTTAGCACCGGGGCTATCCCTGTTGAATATAGTGAGCTATTGGTTCCAGGCTAATTTAGCATGCCGGGTAGTGCTAATTCAGCCCCAGGGCAAAGTTGTGAATGTCTGGCCCACAGTGTTGTAATACTGAACAGAACAGTATTCTGATACTGTGAATTCACTACCCCATTTGTACAACACTTTCAGATAAGAATAAAACTTATTCAAGGTATACAGCCTTACAAGGGTTGTAATATTGTCTTTATCTGATGTAGAAGCATGTCATAAAGACCTATATCAGACAAACTATACCATACCAGCTTATTTATTGGTACACCACAACAGCGTTCATAAATAATATATGAACACAGTATGTTGCAGTGAATCAGGGCAACACATCTTTGTACATACAACATACAAATCCAAAACAGAGACATTTGAAACATATCACAGCATATATCCATATCTGCATATGCTGACGCAAAAATTCTACAGTTGACTAATTGTGTTATAGGAAGTGATTACACACAGTCTGGGCTGATTTACATGCCTGCTTCGACCATGCATATTGCAATAAATCACTCACAAATTGTCATAACTTGTCAATTGATAAGAAACTGGTATTGTAATTCACATTTTGTTTGCGTACCTTAGGAAAGCAGGAAAAACATCACAGAGATCATTCACACAGGACATGTCTCCTTGCAACCCATGACAGTAGGGCAGATGTACGAGTCACATATAGTGCAACCACTGTTCTGCTGAATGATGAACATTGTAATTCCTCAAAACCAAGACATACTGTAAGCATCTTTCAGAGTCTGATGCAATCTCTATTAAGAAGTGCATATCAAGTCATTACATTCCACCTAACCAATATTCAGTGACATAATGCCCAGAATGGACAGAGGATCCATGGTGAAAAATGATAGCATGTGTATCAAAAGTGTTCTGACCAAACAGGACTCTACCCACGATAAAGTCAGTCATTGCTGTCACAACTGTTTTTACTCCATGAGAATTAAACCTCTGTAATACAAGGACAAGATACTGAGAAGAGGATCTAAGTCTTAGAGACTGAGTGCACTCTCCTCCACACCTCTGCACTGCCAGCCAGATTGTGTATGGCTAAACAGCTGTCCGAACTTTACAGACCGTGAGTGAGGAACATAGAGAGAAATCCACAGAGGGTTGTCTGTGACTTCTCTGTGTGAATGGCCTCATGACAGGCAAGTATTCTTACACACATAACTGACAGCAAAGTACTGTTGCGTGGGAGTGTGTTCTTGGTCTACTGTTTTTATGCTGGCCATCATAAACTCAGTAACATCTTGCTGGATGTTATCCACAAACCTTCTGTGGTCATTATAGCCACCCAGCACAAGACTTTAAGGTTTCAGAGACTGAATACTATTGTCTTGCTTTTCAGTAACAGTCACAACTTGATTCAATGTCTTTGGCAAAGCAACGTCATGTGAAGATGCTGTAGTCCAAACAAAGTGAGACATATGGAGATATGGCTGCATTGCAGAATTTGCATAGCAGTTAACTCCAGTACTCTTATCAAATTTTGGGACAAAAGTCAGGCCAACTGACATCTTAGGAGGAGGTGAGTTTCTGTGATTGGGTGAAGTACATACCTTCTCATGAGTTACAGAGGAAAATTCATCTCTGATTGGTCTTTTTCTCTTTTGTGTGTCACCTACCTCTATAGGTGCACCATGCTGTACTAAATCCATGGGTGGTGGAATTAGAAGCTAGGGCTGTACAAATACCTTTTTTTGAATATTCGACCGAATATTTGGTATTGATTCTGAAATATTAGATTATTAAATGTTTGTATTCAGGTCAGCTAGGAGGAGCATTTAAAAAATAAAAGCACCCCCTGCCGTAGCATTAAATAAATGTTTTTAGCCCCGGTGTCTAGTGGTCCCACCCCACCCTCCTGGCTGATCGCCGGTCTAAAATAAAGAATCTCCCTCCCACCCAGATTCTCAGCAATATCCCCAGTTCCCTGTTCCCAAAAGTATAAAAATAATTCCCTGATTTCTCTTGTGTCTAGTGGCCTCTCTATTTTTGTACATTTGGGGACTGGGGATATTGCTGAGAGTCTGGGTGAGAGGTCTTATTTTTGGACGGCGATCAGCGAAAGTCAGGAACCACTAGACACCGAAATAATTTATTTATTGCTGGCCAGGAGGGTGGGTGAAACTTTGTTGTCCTTGTGCATGGCCAAATACCGAATACCAGCCAAACAGTGAACTATTCGGTATGTGTTTCCAAATATTAGGATAGTCCATTATTTGTGGTATTCAGAAATTAATATTCAGTATTTGTACAGCCCTATTAGAAGCATATATGGCTGGTATAGAATTCACAAGTGATTGTACCCTACAGTATAATACATCGCTTGTCAGTGCAAAGATATTTGGATGCAATACAGATGATGTACAGCCCAGCCAGAGTCTGAACACCTGAGAGTGCAACATAGCTCATGCAGACTTTTAAGATGCCATTACCTATGTCAGCCATTTGTAAGCACTCCAAATTGGGCTTGCCTTAGACAGCTTCAGCACTGTGATCTCCCCATTGCTGATTCAATGGCTCTAGTGTGATTCAGATACATGAGTCCACAGCTGGTCCTCGTGGATCTGGCTGCCCTGTGTGGTGTCGCAGCTCTTGGAGGTTGAGCCAGGCACTGCTTCAGTGGTTCTGTACCTCTTAGCACATTTTGGGGAGTCCAGGGTTCATAAAAATAAAAATAAAAAATACTGTATCATAAACAGTTGGGCGGCCCATGCTCTGATCATGTGTGGCTGCCAACAGTCTCAAATTTAGCTTTGGGTCCTGGGTCTGGTGTGCTGCACTCCGGGCTCAGAACCATAACAGAAAACAAAAATAATAAATAAATAAAATACATGTAAATAGTTTTATGGCAGTTTGCACTTACTGGGCATGTGCGGCTGCTGAGGAGGCAAAATTTAAAGTGGCAGCGGCTCCTTTTGGATAAGAGTAGTTCGGTGCCGGCTGGCACTGCAGGTGCCAATGCTTGTATACAGCTATGGAGGGACTACAGATCCCAAAAGTTCTTTGGGGGGGCTCTGTGAGTTTTAGAGCCCTTTGATTGGTCCAGGATTGGACCTCAGCGTTTGGTGGGCAAGTTTTGGTACCTGGGAGGACTGTACAAAAGGGGCTGTTTGGCACCAGTAAGGAAGATGAGTTGGGAGAGTTAGAGGGGCTGAGTGGGGTGGATTGCCCACTCGGCCATTAAGGCCTTATGCGTGTATTTTTTTTTTTGCAATAATGTGCCTCAGGACTGCAGTCTGGATGTGGTGGTGGCCATTTGGTGTTGGACCTCTCATTCTGGGCTTTGGTGGAGAGCTGCTAAGGAAGCAGGGAACAGAGCAGAAGCCCCTGCCCAGAAGTTTGAGGTTTCCAGACTGGCAGAAGAAGAGAAGCCTGCAAAATAAATATGCCGTATGGAGTGGGCTGATTTATGTTGGACCCAGAACAAATGGTGATGGCAACCTAATGGCAAACAGCACCCCACACATGATCCCCATAGCAGGCCGTGAGGCCTAAAGGGCCACACCACAACACTGCTTCTTGAACTCGGCCCTGCAGACCACGCCTCTGGGTACAGGCTCCAAAACAGGGTTACCAGAGACAGGCTGCCAGTACTGTCCCCTACAATGCATTCTCTCATCTGGCATAGCGATTGACCCTTAGCAACCAGCAGACACATTTGAGGACTCCACCCAAGGTCTATCCCAGTACCAGAGATCATGAGGTAGGCTGCACACTTTACCATTGGCCCCAGCTCCCATCTGCTCCTCTCGAGGTGTCCTCCAATACAGCAGCATGAAGTGACCCTGCACCCATTCACTACCACATATCCTAACTAGGCCAAAAACATGAACAGGGAGTGGACTGGGATGGCAATTGCCACATCCTGGCCCCGAACCTTGGCCCTGCAGGTAAACTTTATCTGCCTTTGGCCCAGGAGCCCTACCTCTTGCTGCCCCAACCTCCCAAAAATGCACCAAACCACCCCTTTTAAGGGAAACTCAGAGCCCCAGCTCTATCCAAAGACAAGTGGTCCTGAACACTGAACAGCCTTAAATTAAAGGGCCCTTAACTAGTAAGCTCACTAAGGGGACTTACACACAGAGTTGTGTTTCCTAGATCAACCTTATTTCAGCCCAGTTTCTACTTCTCATTGTATCCCCTGCTATTGATTGCTTCCCTTCAACTCTGCCATACCATACTTCTGCCCCAGACCACTTCAGTCCTACTTCTGAGCCCACCCTCCTTGAGCTCCAGTGGATCCTAACCTGCAGTGGGGGTAATTCATTGAACCTTATCACAAATCCAGCACAGAGGGTGGGGACTTCCTGAGCTCAGTGGAGGGCATCAGGCTGCCCTGTCTCAATCACTTTTACCCTCGAAAAATGCCTTCTTCCACCCTCTGTCAGCAAGGATGCATTATTTTTGGCCCTGAGCCTCACTCTGGACATCCACACCTTTGTCCTACGCAATACCTTGAAATGGCTAAAGTTTAACTTATGGGAGCAATTCCCTATCATGTTCATGGGATCATTTTTCCCAGGTCACAGGTCATCTTCCAGTTCACTGATATCAAATACCAGGGACATAGCACATAACTCTCTGTTATTACCACACAGGAAATCCTCACTAGGTCAGAGGTCATTCTCCTTTGGATATGCCAAATCTTGCATTTTCTCAAAAAAGTACCGTTACCAATACTTGCAACAGATCTCCCTGCTCTGCACACTGGCCAAGCTACAAGAAAGGCTAGTCTACGACCAACTATGGGACTGCCTGGAAGCTCATCAGCTCCTTGCTCCCTCTCAACATGGATTCTGACCAAACCATGGGACTGACACTGCCCTTATTAACTTCTCGGATGAAGTCCTCAGGGCAATGGACAAAGGGATACCCATGAGTGCAGTCTTTATAGACCTGTCCAAGGCATTTGACCTTGTTGACCACAATCTTCTGCTACAGAAGCTGAACAATGTGGGATTAGACCCCCATGCCATCAAGTGGTTTGGGAGCTACTTATCAGGCCAGACACAGAGGGTCTCCTAGAAGGGGGCCATGTCAGGTACACTACCTCTAAAACAGGTGTATCTCAGGGCTCAATCCTAGGCCCCCTTCCTATTCTCCCTATTTACCAACGAACTAAGTACCTACTGTGAGGAAAGTTCAGTTGTACAGTACGCCAATGACACTGTCATCTACCCACCCTTGGGTGATGTGGCTGCTTTTGGTCTCCTCCTCCAAAAGGACCTCACATCCCTAGAGACATGGCTGTGTAAGAAAAGAGTGGTACTTAACGCAGACAAAACCAAGGCAATGCTATTCAGGCCAAGATCAATGGGCCTCGACAGGATCGCATCCCTGCAATTTACCACACTCTTTGGCAAAAGCATCAAAGTAGCCCCTTCCCTAAAATACTTAAACCTAACTCTTGACTAATCAATCACCTTCAAGGACCACATGGACCAGGTCACCAAGACCCTACACCACAAACTCGGAACCTTGTACTGACTCAAGGACCAGCTCATCCTTGAGGCCAGGCTGTCCATTCCTACAAGTGCCTTGCTCCCTACCCTGACCTATGCGGCCCTGATTATACAGGGCATGGCAAAACAAGAGGTATCCAGGATGCAAATCCTATACAATAAGATAGCTCGGTTTGCTACCCAAGACCACCCGTGATGCCACCAGTGTGATACACTGGCCCAGCTCCAGTGGCCCTCATTGGCCACTCGCCTTCAATATTCCCTATTTGTCCAGGCCTACAAGCTACTCAAACCCTCTGCTTCACCAAGCATAGCTGGAACCATAGCAATTAAACACAACCCTAGGAAACTACGGATGTCCAAAAGCACACTATTGATAGTCCCCAGAGTAAGGACCAATGCTGGCGGCAGATCTTTCTCTTGCCTAGCCCCCAGCCTGTGGAACAAGCTCCCTCCTCTGGTCCAGTACGCCTACTCACTTATGAACTTCCGCACCAGGCTTAAGTCCCATATGCAGGACATAAGCACATGCCACTGCCACGGCTCATAAGGTATCCCCTCTCCTGCATCAAACCCTCCCAAAAGTGAGCTGACCTGTGTACCTCCACCTAGATTCTGGACACCTTAGGGACCAATGCTACCTCATGTATAATACTATGCAATGTAGCACCAAGGCAAAACCGTGTCATGATGATAACCATGTCTGTAAACAACCATATGTTTGAATAACCTTTGTGATCAAAAGTTTTTCTCCACTGTATCATACCATGTATTGTTATCCCGGGTCACCCCTGAAAAAGGGAACTTCAGGGCTCAGTGGGCCTACTCGTCACCTAAATTTAATAAATAAATAAATAAAACTGCTCCTAATGTCTGGTAAATGATGACAATGTATTTGTTAGACTGCTTCGTAGTGCTTCCCTGGTCTATATGGACATGAAATGTACCAAAACTGTTAAAATATAACGTGTCTGTAACTTATTGTGTGGAGTCCTTGTTTCCTGTGTGAAGGGAACAATGAAGAGAGCCTGTAGTCTGTGGAGTTTGTCCTGTGGACTACAGACTGTGTTAACAGTGCTCTTTTTTTGATTATGGGCTCAGTAAAGTGTTTGCAGCACTTTATTTTATTCCTCTGAGGTGCTATCTTTTAAATATTTGTTGTTTTATAACAAAAGTGGTACGAGGTACTGTGTGACCCCTCCGTTGTACTTCCAGGTCAGTAGCTGCTACAAATCCAGGGCACCGGCAAGCAGGGCGCTTAGAAATTGATCAGTGTGCTGCCTAGTGCTCCCTAGTCTATATACACATGACATGTACCAAAACCGTTAAAATCTAATGTGTCTATAACTTTTATTGTGTGGAGCCCTTGTTTCCTGTGTGAAGGAAATCAGGAAGAGAGCCTGTAGTCTGTGGAGTTTGTCCTGTGGACTACAGACTGTGTTAACAGTGCTCTTTTTTGATCAGGGGTTCAGTAACGTGTTTGTAGCACTTTATTTTATTCCTCTGTGGTGCTATCTTTTAAGTATTTGTTGTTTTACAACAACAGTGGTACGAGGTACTGCATGACCCCTCTGTTGTATTCCCGGGTCAACAGCTGCCACAAATCCAGGGCGCTCGGTAAGTAGGGCATGCGCGGCACTGCGCGCAAAGACACACGCAGAGGCATGCACATCTGCGCATGTTCTGCATGTTCAGCGGGAGCACTGGGAGTAAGTTGGATTTGCCTATTATAATTAGTGTGTAATATAGTGAATAATAGTGTGAAAATTCAGTATACTGCCCATTGGTGGGTAAAACTGCATTAACTGCCTGGTGTAACTTGCTGCAATGTCTCAGTCCAACATTTTTGGTGGTGTCAAATGTATAGTACAACTGTGAGTGTAGAATTAGCAAATGGGTTTATTTGCTCAAAATGTGAGAAAAATTAATCACTAAAGCAAGCCTTATCCCTGTTTCATGCTAGGCTCTCAGAACTTGAAGCAAGCCAAAGTCAAATATGCAGGCCAGATTGATGGAGCTCAATCAATCCACTGCCTGTGTTACAACAGATCTTCCCTGTGCCAACATAAAACCCTTGTCTGAATCAGGCTCTACACAATCATGTAACAGCCACATAGTTGCTGAAGCACATTCTGTCAGTACTAGAAAGCGACCCAGGGAAACTGACAGTATTGACAGTCCTGATGATCTGTGGTACGAGGTGCAAAGCAGAAGGGTCTATAAAATAGGTTGTAAGGCCTCCCAATTTTCACTGATCACAAGTAATAGATTCACTTCATTAAATAAATTTGGGGACCCTAGTGTGGTTACTATTGCTTCAGAAGAGACAAACCCAAACATGCCAGCCATATCTCATCATTGTGATTTTTTTTTAACTCATTGACCGATCACCAAAATCCTTTGACCAGCTGTCCACTTCCTTCAGATGTCCCATTGGTTCCACTTGAAGTTTCTCCATCTGACTTTGTATTTGATGCTGTTCATGGTCCTGCCCTAATGGGGGTTCCCTAACCCCTTGAGGAGGTACAAATGCAAGTTTTTCTAATAGGTGACTCCATGGTGAAACACCTGGACAGGGCTATATGTGACCCGGATAAGGCAAATCACACATGCTTGAGTTTCCGGGGTGCAAGGATTGTAAATATCTTCAGTATGGTTCATAACATTTTGGCTCATGTGGCTACCAATCCATTAGTGGTTCTTCATATAGGCACAAATGATTTTTTACATGCTGGTTTGACAGATATTAAAAAAGATCTAGTCACCCTTTCTAATATTCTTGTAGACATTGGGTGTGAGATAGCCTTCTCTGAAGTCTTGCCTGTTCCCAGAGCTTCTGCTGAGTTTAATAACACAATATGCATTTTTAATAACTGGCTCCGTGTGAGATGCCTCCAACAAGATCAGGCATGCCTTACCCATTGGGAAGATTTTATCGGTAGATCTGACATGTATTGTAGAGATTGATTACACCTGAGCTGCAAGGGGAATCCTTGGGTAAAAAACACACATACAAAAAATTTTAAATGTTTATATTTTAATGCCAGGAGGCTTTACAGAAAATTGGATGAGCTAAAGGTCACCTTAACAACTGATGAAGTGGATATTGTGTTTATTATGGAAACTTGGGGGGATGACAAATCAAGTTGGGACTTTTCTCTGCCTGGGTACGTGCTGTATAATTATAATAGGCTGAACAAAAAGGGAGGTGGAGTTGCCATCTTCTTAAGAAATTCCTTACAGGCAGTCAGTATTACTAACGAAGTCAAACGTCCTATCAGTATTTCTGAATCAATATGGATCAAATTAATGGTAAACAAAACTCAACACATTATCCCAGGTGTTTGCTATCGCCCACCAAGTGCCCCCAAAAGAACATCTAGACATAATTATAAAGGAAATTGAAACAGCCTGTGCTCTAGGAGAAATCATTCTCACTGGTGATTTTAATCTAGACAATATTGACTGAACAAAGTTGGTGGCGGTTTCCAGTTCTGGAAAGAAGCTTGTTGATATGTGTCAGCATTGCAATCTAACACAGGGAGTGAATCAACCTACCCGGGGGAAAAACCTCCTTGATCTTGTCCTGTATAGCAGATCCCTGATGTTAAAAAATCTCTCTGTATCATCACCCATAGGGAATAGTGATCACTGTTCTATCAGTTTTGTCTTACTACAAGCAGTATCCTTGGTGTCTAGCAGTTCTAAGATTTATTTGTATGAGAAGGCCGACATACAAAGCATCAAACATGGTTTGGACAGTGTAGCTTGGTCTTCCATTTTTAACACTGAAGGTGTTGTGGAGTAGTTTAATGCTTACTCAATAAAACTGGTAATTTGAAAAATAGCCATGTACCAACTAGGCAAACAAATGCAACCAAACAACTGAAACCTAAATGGATGACTAAGGACTTGACAAAACTTATAAAGAAGAAAAATAAGCATGAGGCAGCCTATTTCCTTTGTAAAAGAAACTTGGCTCAAAGGTACTTATAATCCTAGGCCCAGATATTCAAAAGGGGTGCGCCATGCGCAATAAAGATGCACCAGCGCAGGTACGAAAATGTACCATTCTGCGATATTCAGCGGGAGGCAGCTGCGCCTCACAAGTCGCAATGCACAAGAGTGCAATGGTAATGAATGCATGCGCAACTGTAGCGGGAGGAACCTTGAATAAATGGTGCAGTGCGATATTCAACAGCAGGCGTCATGCGCAATAAGGGAGCAAGCGGAAGTTACGCGATAGCAGAAATGATCCAAAATAAAAAGGATCAAGAGAGAGGCGCAAGAACGCTACAGGGAAGCCAGAGGTGGAAGCAAGCTGACAGCAACTGGAAAGAGAGTAGCAGTGAGTGGGACTGGAAAGGAGCAGGACAGGGCACACCTGGGAACAAACAGGAACAGGACAGGAGTGAGGAGCCTATGCCACTGTGCAGGAGAGACAGGGAAGTGCCACAGTTTACTGAGGGCAGTGGCAGTAGGCAGGACAGCTAAAGGCTGGAGGTGTGCCTGGTGCAGGGGAGCATCACAAAGGACAGCAGAGGGAATGGGATAACATCTGCCGGGGGGAACACCAGCCAGGGACATGGCCAGTGCCACCTTCCAGATGGAGGCGGTAATGAGGGGTGTGAGAAGGCAGGCAGCAGGGGGGTATGGCCATGGAAGGGCCCGTCAGAGGTATGCCCCCAACAGGTGGTACTGAGCCAGCACCACCTTCGAGCACTACACTGACACAGAGATTGTGGGCTGGTACCGCCTGAACCAGGGGATCCTGAGGCGGCTCTGTGAGCTGTGCAGTGATGAGATGCAGGCACCCACATGACGGAGCCTGCTCTGTCAGTGGTGACAAAGGTGACAGCTGTCACATGCCTGCTCACCACGGGCACCTTGCAGAGACCAACAGGGGACACAACAGGCATAACCCAGTTGGCCACGTCACGCCTACTCACACAATTCCTCAGCACACTGCTGCCACATGCTGCGGAGTACATCCATTTCCCCAGCACACAGGTGGAGTGCACAGCATGCATACAAGAGTTCCACAGGGTAGCACATATGCCTGGTGTGCTAGGAGCCATTGACTGCACCCATGTGGCCATCCGCACGCCACCTGGCCTGGATGGTGTAGTATACATCAACCGGAAGGTTTATACCAGCATCGACTGCCAGGTGGTGTGAGATCTCAGGGGGCACATAACCAATGTCTGTGCCACACACCCTTGGGAGCACATGGTGCCTTCATCTGACACCAGTCTGCACTGTGCCACAGGTTCGAGAGTGGGGACATCCCCACTGGCCACCTAGTGGGTGAGTATGCACATCACGCAGGATGACATGGGCAGCTGGGAGGAGATGCAGTCAGAGGTGCCATGGGTACCGGCCTTGACGTCCCATGGCAGAGCAACACTGACCACCATACTAATGTCCACCCTCTACACACAGGTGACAGTGGCTACCCACTCCACCCCTGGCTGCTCACACCATACCAGCACCCCGTGACCCCATCACAGCACCGGTATAATGAGGCACATGCCACCACACATAATGTCATAGAGCGGGTGTTCAGGATGCTGAAGGCACGTTTCTGTTGCCTGGGCATGTCTGGCGGTGCCCTACAGTACAGCCCCTCGAAGGCCTGCAGGCTATTCCTGGCCTGTTGCATCCTGCACAATATGGCCAATGACTGTGGGATAGCTGTAGAGGTTGAAGAGGGTGGCAGCGATGGGGACGATGAGGACGCTGGTCTGGACGGTGATGAGCAGCCACCCCTTGGGTGAAGGAACCCCCGCCTGATCTGGATGTCACAGCTGCACTGGGACACCATCACAGAGGAGCATTTTGACCAACACAGTAGGAGATGGGGCCATGTGCAACCACCAGTGGCAAGGGCACAACCCACAGACACGCATGGACAAACCCTAGGGGTGGATGGCGGCAAGGGAATTGGCTGAGCATGGAACCACACACGCCGTCAGGGATGGGCAAGGCCTAACATGACACGCGGTCACATACACACACACACACACACACACACACACCCACCCCACAAGACATGCACAAGAGGTAGAAGGCACTGTGACCCCGACTGCAACCCCTAGCTACACACAGGTCCACAGATGACCACGCCCAGTGCCCATCACTGTGCGTGTCTCAGACGCTGGACACCATTGCACACTGGCGGACAGCACAACGCAGGCATCATCATGCACATGCCACAGTGGCCAGCAGCTGGGAGGGTTGTGCACATGGACCCGATATTATGTGTGCAGGGCGGGCCACCATAGTGCGATGTTGCACAACACACTGCACACAAGGCAGTGTCAGACAGTAGCCATGGTGGAAGACAGGTCAGTCACACGGCACGGTGCCACGGCCACCACAAATTCGTGGGCGGCCCGGCCGAGACCTGCTGCCCATGACAGGCTGACCATTGGCCTCATGGGGTGGCACCGATGGTCTCCCAAGGGTGATGCTGCAGGAACGTGACTGTGTTCGAGCAAGGGTCTGCAGCTCACCGAACATGCCTGTGCCAGGCATGCTTGGTATGCCCACAGCTGAACCCGGTGTCGACATGGAAGGTGTTGCACAATGCTGGGAACGGGGGGTGGATGTGACACTGCGCAGTGTCTGTGGTGCATGGGCAACAAACTGGGTGCTCAATGTGCCCATGACAGCTGTGAATGCACGTGTCTGCCTGTCAATGGCAGCAGTCACATCCTCCCGCTGCTGGGCCATCTTTGCCAAGAGCAGGGCATGGTCTCCGCTGTGCCGCTCCTCTGCCTGGCACAGAACCGCACTGAGTGCGTCCACCACCCTAACAAGCCACAACTGCTGATCCACGGAAGCCTAGAGTAGGCGGCTGTGCTCATCAAAGAGGTCATCCACTGGATCGGCATGCTGTCCCTCATGGTGTCCCTGGCCGTGCTGGGCATCACCCCTTGATGAATGGCGCAGCACATCAGAACCATGCCAGGGCACATCCACATGCAGTGCACTGATGCGGCCCCCCTGACACTGTCCCCCAGTCGCCACCAGCCAACTGCTGACACTGCCCCTCTGGCCACCGCTCGCCTGGGCTCACCGATGCCACTGCATCAGCTGCAACAGCCCCACAGGCCTGGACACACACCAGTGCTGCCCCACTGGTGCATATAGGCACAGGCTGGGACTGTGATGTCATGCAGGCCTCCACGGCGGCACCACCCATGGCTATGCCTATGCTGTTACCTGCTGTGGGGCCATCCTGCAGCCCACATGTATCACTGTCCATGATGTGTGATCCATCATCATCGGTGCCATATCTGGCACCAGTCCGTGTCACAGCACGCTGGCATCCATGGATGCTGTCATGATGGGACACAGGCAGGGCCTCCTCTGTACCAGCACCACCAACTTCAGTCCAGACAGACAGGTGGGTATACTGTGCTCTTGACCCTCGGACACCTGTGGAGGTGGATGGGCACTCCTTCATGTCCAGGGTATTGCCCTCAGTGGACACACCCACTAGCGCTGACCCATGTAGACACTCAGGTGCTGTAAGGGAACACAGTAGCATTAATGTCTCTGCCCTACCCTGTGGCATTCTCCCCACCCCCACACAGTGACAGCACAGGACCTACCATGCAGTGACGGGCTGCCACCCATCTGGAAGCCACCATCTGGAATGCTGTCTAGGGCACAACACCACATGCTGTCAGTCACCTGCACCTCCTGTGGCATCAGGCGTGGCACAGCTGGCTGTCCACCACCAGTTGCAGCACGTGCTGCTCTGATGGCAGCCACCTTATCTTTTATCCTCCTCTTGTCTGTGCGCATCTTCTTCTTGCACTCCTGCACGGACCGCTGGTGGCTACCATGCTGACTGACAGCATGCACTACCTCATCCCATGCTGCAGCACAGGCCTGTGGTGTTCCCTGCTGTCTACTGAGCAGTGGTTCCCTGTCAAGGTAGACCTCAAACAGGACATCTGATTCTGCCCAGGTGAAGTTTGGCCTCCTCCTCCTCATGTTCGGTCATTATTGATCCTGTGGGAATGACAGGTGTTACCTCTGAATGTGCAGTCCCATGCATCTCCCACACACCACAGTCCACACTTCCATACAGCATGCAACCCACCACAATAGACTGCAATACCAAACAATGACCTCTGAAGCTCCATGTCACATTTATATAGTGCAAGGCATGCAAATAAGGCAAGGTGCATCTTTAAGTAGATGCTAATGCAGTGGCTGTGCCATGGAATTGCTGATGAGCTGATTTGCATATGCTGGCTGAATATTGTGCTGTTGCTCCTTGTGCAATTTTGTTGAACGTGCTCAGGCAAAGGCGCTGCTCTGTGATGTGCGCAGTAGGCACCGCATGGTGCATGCCTGGGGTGCTGACGCCGATGCCTGCCATGCTGATGATGTGCTGAGCACAGAAGGCAGTGCATGGCATGGCCACCACTGTGCCAGTGGCACTAGTGCACTGTTCACACATATAGCACTCATGCCCTGGAGCGCCGTAGGAGCCATGGTGCCACAGTGCGGTAGGCCACTGCAGGGCATCACACACAGGCACCTGACCATGCTACACACAGGGAGTCCCTATCACGCTGTGGTGGCCTGTGTGCAACATACCCGTGACCCTGCGGTCGACCTTTGCCCCCTAGGCACCAAGCGTCTGCATGGGTGCACTCCTATCGTGCTTTTTCGGTGACAGCGCGATGGGGAATGGCAGCGCTGTACTGTGCAGCATCTGCATGTAGCAGACGTGCACTACAGAGCACCATTTTGTGATCCTAGCTGCAGTAGTTCATGGCATGCAGGAGAACAGCCATGTGGAGCCCTCTGGAGCCAGCCAATTTGGTGGCCATTGTAGAGCCCCATGCAGGGGCCCTATTTGGGGATGTGCCCTTAGATAGGGCAAGGAGTGCAGTGTGGGAGGAGGTGGCAGTGTCACTGGAGGAGGCCACCGGTATCTCCAGAAGTGCAGAGTAGTGTCTCCAACATTATGGGGACCTCCAGCGGAGGGACCCAGACAGACTAGCCATCTACGAGGCATCGCCGGGCGGCGCGTGCCCACGATCAATGAGGGTGTCAACCATACACTGGTAGTGTCTATCCGGGTTTCAAGGTGGGCATGTGTCCACCACAGGGGGTCCATCCAGTGTGGGCGGTGGTGGTCATGGTGGGGTTGCGGCATGGCTGGGCTGTGCAGGATCGCACACACCAGGGGGGCCTTTGCTGCTGTTCTGTACTGATGTTCCTCTCTCCATGTTTGCTCCCTAGGCCCTGAGGAGAGGCGACAAGCCCGAGAGGCACGGGCACGTCTTGACCAGGAGGCTACCCAGCAACAGCCACGTGATGGTGGGCCTATTCAACAGCAGCGCCCAGATGTAGTGGATATAGGTGAGTACTTTTCTTCCTGGATATTCTGTGCATGCTGTGTTGTGGGGTAGGCGGCGGTGCACACCGCACGGTACACTCAGCACTGTCCTGTGGCACTGCATGTGTGGGTGTGCATTGCTGGTGGCCCATGCATGCGCCGGGTACATAGCTATGCCACTGCCTTCGCACCGCATAGCCATGTCACTGTACAGCCACAGTGGTGCTGTGCGGGACTTGGACGGTGGGTGTGTGCAGCGGTACGCATGGCTGTGTGCACCTGGGTGGGCAGGTCTGGTGGACACGATCACTGTGGGTGGTCACACACCATCACAGGGGCTTGGCCCATGGCTGTATACCATGCACAATGGGTGGGCTGCAGGGGGATGGACATTCACACTTATTGACTCTGCTCCCTTGTCCTATAGGTAGTCGGCATTGGATGGCTGTTTAGAGGACCTTTCAGGAGTTACTGCAGCTGGTGAGGACATCATTGGAGGTCCTCCAGCAACTAGAGAGGCACGGTGTCAAGGGGATGGCGGTCGCATAGATGCCACAGACATGATGAGCAGGGTGGTCGTTAGGCCCTCCATGCTCCCGGAAGAACTTTACCTCCCTGGACCCACCCTCACACCCCTTCTTCCCTCTCCCAGTTGTTCACCCCTGCCCCTTACCCACCCCCACCTGGTTTGTGGCTCTTTCCCCCCATTGTATATATTTGTATATAGTAATGTTTATTGCCTATCTTTAATACATTTGTTTTGTTATGACAACTGTGGTGGTCTATGATTTGCAGTGGGCTACAGGTGCTCAGCTGCAGTGGTGTGCATAGTGTCAGGGTTGGTGCAGGCATGGGCATGTGTGTGTGTGTCCAGAAGGGAACCACCTATGGTGTGGGTGGGGGGGAATCAGTCATTGTCTGTGGGTTGTGTGTTGTTCTCTGTGCACTGGTTGCCTGTGTGCAGTGGTCCACAGTGCATGCTCTGTGTCCATGGCACCCCTGTCAGACCATCCATGGCCTGTGCAGCTGACACCCTTGCATGTCTGTGATATGCACCATTTACTGGCATGTCAGTGGTGGCTGTCCATGCTGGACAACCACTGAACCCGCCACAATGCCAGGTTGCCTTCTGTCACCGGTGTGGTGCACATCTGCCTCGGGTGGCACTGTGGCCTCCGCTGTTTTGTCCCCCCCCATACTGTCGCTTGTGTCTGTTGCAGGGGATGTGTGCCACTGTCTGTTACTTGTGCTCCAGCCGCGTGCTGGTGGCCTTCAGCTTCATGGTGCATGCACAGGGTGGGTGGTACACCTGTGCCATGGAGGGGTGCTAGCCATGGGTACACGGCTGCTGAGGCCACATGCCAGGGGGTTTGTTGACCCACTACTGTGTCCCTGTGTTGGTGTGCACTTGGGTATGGGTTGGTGTTTGTCCATGCACTGTGTTGCATCCTGTGTGGCACATGCTTCCATGCACCACTGTGGGCTTCTTTGCTGGCTGTTGTGGCCAGTGCTGGGATGGGGTGTGTCCTTGGGAGGGTGTGCAGGGTGCTGTACTGCTGGTGGTGGTGTCCAGGGCAGGCCCTGTCGCATGTGTGGTACCTTGTGTGCAGACGCATGGTCAGTCTCTCAGCTGTACCTCGGGGGGGCCATGCAGGGCGGCACTGTGTCTGCAGTTTTTGCATCGGTGTTTGCTGCCACCCGCTGCAGGGTGCTCGTGGTGGAGCTCAATGGTGCACAGGGTTGCAATGTCACAGTGGGGGTCGTGGCATGCATGGGGTGTCCTGCAGTGTTTGTCACTGCTCCTGAGCAGGGTGTCTGGGGAACGCTGTGCAGGGTGTGCTCTGCATTGATGGGATGGTGTAGCATGGGGTGGCTGGACCTCCTTGTTTGCCGGTCACAGCTTGCCAGGGGTTGTGCTGGGGCACCATGCCCCAGCTGTGGGATTGGGGCCGGTTTCCATGAGCCAGTGGTTCTTCCAGCTCTCCTCTGGTTGTGCGGTTCATGGGGTGTGGGGGGCGATGTCTGTTTTGCTGTGTGCTCCTCAGCCCATATCTTCCATGTGTGGGGGACCCCTGTAACCTGTCCCTGAGCATCCCTGGTTGTGCTGATGCACTGCTACCATGCTCCACTGCGCATCCCTGGTTGTGCTATTGTGCATCAGGCCTGCACCACTGCGCATCCCTGGTTGCGCCATGGTGCAGTTGGCGTGATATTCAGTTGTGTGGTGCAAGCACATCTAGCCCTGTGCAGTGTTTGAATATTGCACGTTTTGCGCATAGACGCATTGTACTTGCGCCTACTCCTGCTATTGTGCTACTTTGTGGCGCAGTTTGAATATCTGGGCCCTAGACTCTAAATAAATAAATAAAAGTAAATAAAAATAAATACATGTTTAAAATCTCCAACACCCGCAAACTGGAGTTTCTATTTACATATCCAAAAAAATTTAAAAACAACATAAGGACAAAAAAGAATTGGGAGTTCAGGTTAGCTTCCAATGCACGTAAAGACAATAGTAAATCATTTTTTGCCTACATAAATTCCCTAAAAAATCTACTTGTCAGGTAGGCCCACTTTAGGTAAATGATGCCTTAATTCATGATCCACTTGACATGGCTAACTTATTAAATGCTAATTTTTGCAATATATTTCTAAAAAGCCAGAGAGACATTTCAACAAATAACTCAACAAGTAGTTATATTCACATCTCAGAAACAGATGTCCATGCTAAATTAGTTGGGCTCAAAGGGAAAATTAGTGCATCTCCTGATGATGTGCTGGGTCATTGTTTGCATTTATTGGCCAACAGTTTGTCCTTGCCTCTTAAACTATTATATGAATATTGCATAAACCATAATTATGTTCCTGAACTATGGAAAACAGTGTATTTAATTCCCATCCATAAAAAGGTCCAAGAAATCTTTGGGAAATTATAGACCTATAAGCCTTGCTTTACCCATGTGTAAAATACTGGAAAGTCCAATTAAGGACCTGATCACTTCTACTTTAGCCAACACTGACTTTCAACAACATGGTTTTAAAAAGCGCAGATATTGTCTGACCAACTTGTTATGTTTTTATGAAGATGTTAGTGAACAACTGGATAACAGACTTCCCTATGATGTGATTTATATCAATTTCAGTAAGGCCTTTGACCTTCTCCCACATTGAGCATTGCTACAAAACCTTTTACTGGTTCAATATCAAGCCTAACTTGGGTAAAATGGATAGCAAACTGGTTAAGTAAACATACACAGTGAGTTCTAATCAATGGACAGCTCTCTAGTATGGGATCAGTTGCAAGTGGAGTGCCCCAGGGTTTGGTTCTGGGCCCCTGCCTTTTTCAACCCTTCATAGCCGACATAACCAAAAACTGTAACTCAAATACTATTAAATATGCCGATGATATTAAGATCGGTGGATCATGTGCTAATTCCCATCAAATAACATCAATTCAGAATGATCTATATAAAATATCTCTATGGATCACCACCTGGGGATGAAATTAAATCACACAAAATATAGGATTATGCATTTCTGGATAAACCACCCTTTGCACGTTTATACTTCAGATAATGAAGTGTTGATTAGTACAGACACAGAAAAGGATCTGGGGTCCTTGTATCTGACAATTTCCTCCCAAATTCTCAGATTAATGAGGTCATCCATAAGGCTAATAGGATCATTTGGGCCATAAAGAGAAATATCAAATCAAGGGACAGCAAAGTATTAATGCCGCTCTATAGAGCTTATGTCTGACCTCATTTGGATTTTTCATCACAACTTTGGTGTCCTTTTAAGAAGCAGGACATTATGAAATTGGAAAGGGTGCAAAGGGGGTTCACCAAAATGGTGAGAGGCCTGAAGGATGTCCCATACAAATCTAGACTCAGTTCCTTAAATTTGATGTCCCTATTTATCAGACAACTAAGAGGGAAACTTCTTTTAATGTATGATATTATCAGTGACCCATATTTATTAGCTAATTTAGGATTTCTATTCAAAGAGGACACTTACAACTTCAGAGGTCACCTATTACAGCTACAGTTTAAGAGATTTAATCTTATGCCTCAAAAATATTTCTACTCATTACGTATTTTATTTTGTATTTGGTAACTGGGTAAAGCCCACTAGGCACAACAAGTGCCTGTTTTCAGGGGTGACCTGGGAGCACTGGGCAGTTAAGTGACTTGCTCAGTGTCACACAGTATACAAGCGGAGGTTGTGAGAATCAAACTCAGGTCTGGTCTGCTGGCTGTATCAAGCTCGTTCACACCTCGTTCCTCTAACCTCTAAGCTATACTGCCAGCCATATTGTTAAGCGTTGGAATGCATTACCAATTGAAGTAATTGTTAGCAGTACTAAAACAACTTTCAAAACCTGGTTAGACACGCTTATCTTTTCAGGCTTTCTTTTAAGTTATTATTATTAGTACACAGGAGCAATTTATGGGCCTCATGGTTCTCTAGCTCCTGACACATCTTAGTATAAATCTTAGTATGAATCTTTCTCCTTGTAATTAAATTCTTTGCACTGTATATTCACATATAACTTTTGTATGCAAGTATTGTATGCACGATGTATGGCTCTGGATTGTTTGAAAATAGGTCCCTGCCTGAATATTATTTGTGCAACAGAAACTAAACTTTAGTATTGACATTGACTGAAGCTTCCACTTCTCTCAGTGTAACTGCATATGGGAATTCAGTCTTACAGACAGTGAAAAGTGACAGACAGAAGAAAGCCAGAACATTCCATTCAGTCTGTCCCAATAATCCCTACTTGCAGATGTTCAAATCTCTGTCTTGTTTTCCAGTTACCACTTCCACTCCCTCCACCACCTGTCTGATGACTCCTTTATATGCATCCCTGACTTTCTCTGGGATCCTGTTATTGTCTTTGCCTCAACAACCTTGTTAGGAAGTTGTTTCTACACATCCGCCACCCTTTCCATGAAGCAATACTTTTCAATTTTTTTAACCGTTCCCCTTCCAGCTTGAGCACAGAATGGACACTGAATGTGCAGTTTTTTTAGTTTGAACTGGCTTCCAGTGTCCACTGCATTTCCAAGATCCCTGCATGAAGTCCGAAACCATCCATTGCTTCCCCTTGCTACAAGTAGCTGCCCAGGTGAAAATGAGTTAAACTCTTTCATGAACTTGAAAGTATCTATTGTGTCCCTCCTCTCCCTTCTGTCCTCCGGTTCACATATGTTGAGACTTTTCAGTCTCTCCTCATTTCCCATGCCCTGCAGATCATGGATCACCTTTATAGCCCCATGTCATACTGTCTCTAACCTACCCCTGTACTTCCTTAAGTGCAACCCCTGAACTGAACACAGTATTCTAGATGTGGTCTCACCAGTGATCTGTACAGAGGTGATATTACCTTCTTTCATTTGCTAGTAATCCCTTTCCCTTTGCATGCCAGCATGTTGTTAAGCCCTCCCTTATATCCTGTAGCACTGAGTAGCCAGCTTTAGGCTACTATCTGTCATCACCTCAGGTCTCTCACCTTCTTCATGCTCTCTACCAGCATTCCTTCAATACAGCACATTGTTCCACGATTTTCCCTCCTATGCACATCATCTTGCATTTTTTTGGTATTGAATTCCAGCTACCAAATGCTGGACCACTTCTCCATTTCCTCACATTCAGTCTCATAATGTTAATCCCATTTGCTTTCCCTCCCACCAAGCTTGTTATTAGCTGTAAGCAGGCTCACCTTGTCCTGGATACCCTCTCCTCTGTCCCAAATATAAGTACTAAACAGGAGCGGTACCTGGACCAACCCCTGTGGTACCCCACCAGTCACTGCCTTGTCCATCAATCAACTTATGGCTCTTATTGAAATTCCTTCTCCTATCCCAAGATTGCACATCTACCTTAACCAGTCTCTTATGTGGCACCGAGTTAAAGGTTTTACTAAAATCTATGTATAGTATGTCCACTGCTGTGCTCTGGTCTGCTATTTGTGTCGCTACATTTAAAAAGTCAATAAAATTAGTCTGACATGACTCTAGCTAGCTCTCCTTACATAAACAGACCTGAGATCACAGTGGTTGGTGTGCTACTAAATATCAAACTGCAATGAAGATGCCTAACTACAGCCGTGGTAAGTAAAACTACCAAAACTATTCCTATCTTTTTGTAGATCACATTTTAAACAATTGACACATTTCTTACATGTAGTCTCACATCTTTGTTCCATATAGTGGCCCCATATTTAAAATGGGGCATACAGGAAATGAGCGAGTATAAAATAATTGCCATATTGAGCTCTCATTTCTCAGAATGCCATGCTGTCACTCCTAGGGATTTATGTAATACATATATTTGTATATAAGTAATGTCACTTTAAATTCTAGAAAAGATCAGTGACAGAGACCACTGACATTCTTTCATTAAGGGGCTAGCAATAAAATTCAGGTACCAGTTGCTACCCTACATATGACTTTAGTATGGTAGTATTTGAAAACCATAAAATATAACTTATTTAATTTTGATTTACTGTATGTATTTATTTATTTATTCAGTCTCGGATTACAAATACCTCTGAGCACAGAGGCTCTTTTACAATGGTCCCACGTCAGAAAGAGGGGTAACAAACAAACAGGGGGAGATATAGAGGAGCTCACATGATGCTTCAGTGTGACTTGTAGCTCCATGATCCAGCTCCTTCTCCAACTCTTGATTTATACTTAAATATAGCAGATTAGCCTCATTTTCCTGCTTCATTTAGCACAGCCTGTGCTTCTAATAGACTCCTGACAGGTTCAAAATGCAGTTCGAGTGGTTGGAGATTGAGATCGGCTTTAAAATATTTGTTGTTCAATTTGGGGCCTAACATTACCATGGGCGAAATCATGCACAAATCCTGAAGCTCCATCCACAGACTCCTGAGAAGGGGCAGAAATGACCTAAAAGCCAACCCGGTGCCTCCTCAAAATCTGCTATGTCTACAGTGATCCAACAAACGCTGACTCCGCTATCGGAACAAAAATTTATGGATGAACTTCAACCTTTTAAAGCTGCCCTACAAGATATCACTGCAGAAATTAAATTGCTTAGAGAAGAGCTCTCAGACACAAACCGTGCTATCTCTGATATTGCAGCTCATACTACGTCCCTGGAGAACTGGAAGGGCAAAATAGAGCCTGACTTAGTGAACCTGAGGCAACAACTGCATAAAATGGAGTCCAAGTTAGATCTGGAAAGCCGAAGTCGCAGAAACAACATCATAATCTTCGGCCTTCCAGAAGATGCTGAGGGATCTACGCCTATACTCTTTCTACAGAAGATGCTCACGAAAATCACTGGGCCCTCTCCTAACAATACTACTTACATCATAGAGAGGGCCCATCACTCGCTTCATCCTAAACCGGCAGCTGGAAAGTCCTCACGACCACTCATTCTAAAATTTCTCAATTACCTAGACAAATCCCATATTCTTGAGCAAGTCAGAGGTCTGCAACAAGTTTTATGGGAGGGCCAAAAATTGAGATTTGCACAAGACTTACTGGCCTCAGTAAGACAGAGAAGATCAGAGTACCATCCCCTAGTTTCCAAACTAATAGCAGCAGGGATCAAGTGTAGGGTACAATATCCATCTTGAGTGGCTGTCCTACATGCTGGCACTTGGCACTCTTTTGACACAGCACAACAAGCTACTCCTGCTCTACATTCTCTGCTCCCAGATCTATTCACCGCTTGCTGATGCTCTTCAATGAGGATCTCCCTGGGGTTTTCCCACTTATCTAAATAGGAGCGTGTGCAAGTTTGCCTAGGTGGGTTCTGGTAATTCCATTGATTGACCACAAGAGGGCTGCAGAGACCATGGCATTGAAGAGGGGACTTTGTGTTCCTTCTGTGTCACAAGCAGAGTTAATATTCTTCAGGTGGAGAATACTTCTAACTGAAGGGTGAACTAAGGAACTTAGAATTATCAGAAAAGGCAGTCTTTCAATCAACAGAGGGAGGTGGAGCCCCCACTAGAACTACCTTATGTCTGTCCCATGCATTCTTGAATTCCCCCACTGTTTTTGACTCTGTGACCTCCTCAGGAAGGCTGTTCCATCCCTCTGCAACCCTCTCTGTGAAGAAATACTTCCTCACATTATCTCTGAGTCGTCCCAACTCTTTCTTCAAATTGTGCCCCCTTATTCTTGCAAATCTCTTTTTCTGAAAGATGCTACCTTCTTGGACTTTGTTGATTCTCTTGAGGTATTTGAAAGTTTCTATCATGTCCCCCTTCTCCCTCTTTTCCTCAAGGCTATGCATCTTAAGCTCCTTTAGTCTTTCTTCATATGTCTTCTGGTGCAGACCCTGCATCATTTTGGTTGCCCTCCTCTGGACAGCCTCCACCCTGTCTATGTCTTTGCGGAGATGGGGTCTCCAGAACAGTACCCACCTCACATATCCTTTGCTTAAGATGAACATGGGTGAGAGAAGTACTGGGGGCTGGTCTGGAAACCCGAAAATGCGGAGTCACAGTGTTGGTAGCACGACACATACACTTTAGGCTGCTTCAATCTGAAACCGATCCCCAGGGCAGATATATATTGTTAAGAGCTATTTTGGATCTCACGGAACTAATACTGGGATCTGTTTATGGTTCTGTAGGTGGTGACCCACAATTCTTTACCAATCTTATGACCAGTTTGGCTCCTTGGTCCACTCTCCCTATACTACTCGGCAGGGATTGGAACTTAGTCCTTCGTAACACTTTGGATAGGTCCAAGCCCTGACGTTCTCCTCCTACTCCTGCTCAAATGGTCTTGAGAGACTTGATGGACACTATGGGCCTTGTTGATCCCTGGAGGGTCCTCTTCCCCTCAATAAGAGATTACTCATTTCATTCCCTGCCCCATAATATGCTCTCAATGATTATTTCTTGTTGGGGATTGAGCATCTTTCAAGGGTTCAAATTTGTACTTACTTATCTAAAGTGATATCCGATCATCACCCATCCCTTTTACATTGGTCCCTACCTGCATCAGTGGACTATGATAAAGTTTGGAGGTTTAACTCTCAATTATTGAAATCACCATCTTTAGTAGATCATCTTCAAAGGTTTATAGAGAATTTTTATGCGTTCAATGCTCCCTCCATGCCAAAACTTGATGTACTATGGGGTGCGTTGAGGTGTTCATTGAGAGGAGAGATTATTTGCCTGGTTTCTATTAGCAAAAAGAAACTCTCCCAAGAAACTTCTCTATTGTTACAGCAAATTAGATCCTTAGAACAATCTCTCTACTCCTATTCCACTACAACAGAATTTGAAAAATTAGAAAGCCTTCATTTCTGATACAACATTCTTCTTAGTGATAAAGCTGAACACCTCCTTTTTAGATCAGAAGTCACTTATTTTGATCAAGGAGTCAAGGCTGGGAAGCTATTAGCTCTGAGGCTCAGGGCACAAGTAGCAGATAGAATTGTGTCATCTAGATGAGACGATACTGGCAATCTACATACTTCCCCCGAGACACTGTTTCCTGTTTCAAAACATATTATCAATCTCTGTACTCACACTCCCCCTCACCTTTTAGTAGTACTGACTTACATCACTTTCTTCAGGACATAGACCTTCCATACCTGTCACAGCATCAGATAGCCCTTCTTCAAGCTCCCTTGTCTTTAACAGAGGTGCACAAAGCCATTGATGCACTTCCACTAGATAAAGCTCTGGGCCCTGATGGTTACACATCAAACTTTTATAAAACTTTCAAACCTCAATTAGGTATAACTCTCCTCAATACCTACAACTACATTTATAAACAAGGCCTCTCAGACCACAGTTTCAATGCTGCTACTATTGTGGTGCTCTCAAAGTCAGGCAAGGACCCCACATTGTTGTCAATTTACTGTCCAATATAGCTCATAAATGTTGACCTGAAGATTCTAGCAAAAATCCTTGCCAGTAGGCTGGCTCAGGTCTGGCAGACTCTACTAAACCCTGAACAAGTGGGCTTTGTGGCTGGGTGCCTATCAGCGGATCACCTGTGTAACCTCTCTCACCTCATTTCTGTGTCCAGGGACTCCCATATTCCATCGGTTTTGGTGTCCCTGGATGCAGAAAAAGCCTTCGACCAGGTATCCTGGGATTACCTGTTTAATCTACTTCCAAGATATCATATCCCTGCACAATTTATACAGTGGATAAAAATTCTCTATTCTCAACCTTCAGCCCGCATACTATGTAACCTCTTATCAGAAAAATTAAGATCTCTACACTAATTTCTGGTATCCCGATCAACCATCTCCAATACAAATTGTCGGTGTACGCCGATGATATTATGCTTCATATTCCCACCTATCTAAATCTATACCTGCTACCTCAAGTATTATTCAGGATTTGGGGCGATTATCCAATTACAAACTGAACTGGTCTAAGACAGAGGTAATGCCCTTAAATAATCAGACTCTAAAAGCAGACATTCAACATCTTGGGCTCTCTTGGGTAAGAGATAAGATAAGATATCTTGGTATATAATTATCTCAATCTAACTCCAAAATGAAGCAATATAATTTAGATTGGTTAATAACACATATTAGGACAGATTTGAACCACTAGGCATTGCTCCCTATTTCCCTTTGGGGACGTATTAATGTAGTTAAAATGAATGTACTCTCCCGTTTGTTATACCCCCTTCAAATGCTTACTCAATTCCTCCCTAAATCCTAGTTTAGACAAGTCCACGGCATTATTTCTAAATTTATCTGGAAAAATAAACTCCCTCGAAGGGCACTTTCCAAACTACAGCGATCAAAAGAAATAGGAGGGCTACAGGTTCCCAATATCTACCTTTATTATCTATCGATTAACTGCTTGGTTGTTTTGCAATGGATGAGACCTGCCCCTGACCCTTGCTCAAACCACTATTCCCCACTATGGTTACAAACAGAAAAGTCACTCTGTACTCTATCGGGTGTAGATATTATGGTGTTACCTTATCTATCCCTTAACAAAATTCCTCATCAGTTTAAATCTACACCCATCATGGTATCCCTTCAAACTCATACACAACTCAATAAGACCTTAGGTTATTCCTTGGAGAAGGATTCCTCCCAAACCATTCTGGGTAATCCCAATTTTAAAATTGGAGGTCAAGTTATTACTTCTTCCTTCTGGCTGGGTGGAGTGGGGAAAAAGGTTACAGATCTAACAGAGAACTGTAAGTTGCTAGTATTCTCTGACATAAGAGCAAAATACAGTTTACCTATCTCTTTTTGTTTCAAATACCTCCAAATCTCTCAAACCCTAATGCAACACTTTGGTAATGGCCTTTGGGACCAATATATGGTCGGTCCTGTCCTCAGTACACTGTCAATGAGGCCCACTTCTTATTATGTCTCCTTTTATTATAAAGAGTTTCACATTTGGATAAGGAAACTAGATGGTACCCCTTGCTATGTACGGACAGAACCTTCCCCAATTCTGTGGCCCCCATCATTGGCCACAAATTTGGAGAAGATTGTACAAGGATGGCAGGTGGGACTGCTATAGGTTACTCCAGTTCCAGATCTTACAATATTTATATTATACCTCTGCAAAACTTTGTAAAATGGGAAAACTACAGTCTGATATGTGTACTAGATGCGGTCTTCAATGGGTACACTATTTCACATTCTCTGGGAATATGCTAAGGTGTCCCCTTTCTAGAAAAATATCTGTTCAAGACTTGACCCCCTACTAGGGTTACAAAATGCCTTTTGGCCGGAAATTTGTATCCTTGGGAATTCGGGGGATATTCTAATAGGGAACCGATGGAAACACATGACCCTGATCTCCCTTTGTGCTAAGAAAGTCGTAATATGCCATTGGCTAGACCAGGAAATCTCTACGTATACAGAATGGCACCAAGAAATTCTTTTTGCCTTATAAGCTGAGCACCTCTTGGCGAGCATTTCTAAATGTAGTAATAAATACCAGAAGACCTGGACTCCTCTGCATACTTTACTGTCCATTTAATGTTATTTAATCCCACGTTAATGATTGTTCTGCTGAATCAAATTGAGGTCTGTAGACTTTAATGATAATCATTTATCTCCTTGTTTTCATTATGTATTATCCCCAGTCCTATGTAATGCAAGATGCATTTTTGTTTTATTAATTACCTAGTGGTGGAAGAGTGGGGGGGGGGTGGGAGTAGGAGGGCCTGTTATTCTTTCCTTGGATATTACTGTTAATAGTTCTCAACTAACTCCTGATATTTACTGTAGGGTATTAAATACAAACAAAAACAACTTATAGGGTTATGTTTGAAGTTAACTCCAACTATAGTTCCTATAGGAGCTTAAAAAGTATAGGATTTGTTCTATTGTCTTATTGCTCCTTAGCTCTCTGTATAATGTTGTTTGCTTATTAACATGTATCAATGAAAATGCAATAAAGTTTATTAAATAAAAAAAACAGGGGAGACAAAATACGTAGTTTCAAATGGAACAGACAATCATAGTAATATACTATAAAAAAATACAATAAAATAATAGGGTTAGGTTTGCGAGGACAGAGAAAAATAATAGGGTTAGGTTTGTGAGGACAGAGAGAGTAGAATAGAGAGGTGGGAAAGGATTAATGGAGGGAGCAGCCAGGATCCTTGTCACCAGTAAAAAGGGGGTGGGGTGAAAGGATAGGGGGAGGAAGGGGCAGCCAAAGGCCCTTTTAAATAGGGTAAGATGGGAAAAGGGGGTGGAAAAAAATGAATGTGGTGATGTGAGGGAGCACAGGTCAGGCTATTGCTTGTGGATGGAGGAGACTTAGATGAAGCAGCTGCAAGAACTGTTGTCGGTGAGAAGTTGATGCAGCAGAAGCTTCAATTGACCAAGTCTAGATATGGTTGATATATCTCGGTAAAGTGTGTTGAACCAGTAGGGAGCTCTGTAGGCAAATGATTGCTGCTCCTGCATTGTCCAGCATCTAGGCACATGGAGAATTTGGTTCAGTGAGCGCCGTGTGTGTTGGGAGATGCTGTGATGAGGGCTGAGCAGACCTGCGTCACCAGGTGGCAAAAGGCCAATAAGTGCTTTTTTGACTAGCAGGCAGGTTTGGCATTGGATCCAGCTACTAAACTGAAGCCAGCCCGATTGAGCATACAGCTCACAAGTGTGAGTGAGATGTGCCGACCCAGTGAGTAGTCTGCACGCTTTGTTCAGAGCTATGGAGATACTGTCAGAAAGGCTGCTCTGCAGATTACCAGACCACAGTCTTCAATGGATATGACAGAGCTATTTATAGCAAGTTTGAGGGCATCCTGCATTAGGCAGTGTTTGCGCCAGTAGAGTAATCCAGTCTTGATGTTGGCTGCTCTAGCGAGGTAATCAATATGTTGGTTGTAGGAAAGACAGCTGTCTAAGGTAACCCCCAGATATTTAAAGTGTTGTGACTGGTCAAGTGGGACTCCAAGACAGTTTCTGATGGTGAAAGTGTGTGATTTATGCTTATTACGAGTGTTGCTGAACATCATGACTTTGGTTTTCTTGTAGTTTAGAATAATGAAAATATCCCACTTACAGGCTACTTCTTAAACAAATAATTCACAAACGGAGCTTTGATTGGGACTGTTTTTGCACTTTACACTTTACTTAATACACGTATAAGAACATTTTTACTGTACTTCTCGGGGACTAAGAATTTTATCTTTGGCAATTTATTTTAAACAAATCATTGGGAAAGGTGTTGTCCAGATCACAACTCAGATTTTACCTTCACAGTTTGTGGGTGTTTGTGTGGGTGTTTTATAAATAGGTGTTTTACAAATGCAGAGGACAATATGGTAAACTGTAAAGTGGTTTTCCTTGACAACAGTTCATTAAGAATGTATTTTATGTGAGGATTTGCTTGAATAATTTCAGCCGCTGTTCTTCAAAGGAATCGCAGGTCTGAACTTGATGTAATACATTTTTCTGAGAATCAGGAGACACCTACTAGTACCTGTCTTGTTTCCTTTAGCACCCTAGGGTGAATCACATGTAACCCTCATGATTTATTGGTTTTTAGATTTGCAAGTCCCTGTTGTATTAAATGTTTTGTAAACCTCACCGCCTCAAATTGCTACCCCCCATTTGCTTTTGAATGTCCTCCTGCTGTAAGAGAGTGGCCTGCCCCATTACTGTAAACATCGAGCAAAAGTGTTCTTTCAGTATACCTGCTTTCTCCCCATGATCCCCTATAATCCCCCATCCCTCCTTATCCTTTCAGTGTTATACCTCGTCTTTTCCTTTCACTAATTTACCTTCAGGATTTGTCACTCCTGACCCTTTCCTCTTACCTTAGTTCTGCCTTTGCATTTGCCTCCCCGATGAACTGTTTATTTATCCCGTTTCTCCTTACACTTCACCCTGTTTGTCTCACTCTTTCTTCTTGTAAGTCCTACAGTAAACATCCACCTTGTCTCCTTAACAGCTTGCTTTGCCAGCCTGTCCAACCATATAGGTTTCCTATATTTTCTGATATGTTTTGACTCCTTATGGTGCTGATACAGACTTGGGTAGCCTCTGTGATAGTTTATTTTAAAGAGCAACTGTCAATTTTTTTTTCAGAGTTAGACTGTCTTCTGATGAACCATACAACTGTCAGCTTTTAGAAGTAAAAGGCTGCAATCAGCACTAACAGCCCTACTTCCAAGTGTGGATCTGGTCTAAATTTGCAGTTTGTGTGCACATTTATTTTCACTTACCGTTCACTGCAGTGTATTAGACTGTATCTGGCTGGTCCTATTGACTCCCGCCCTGACATTTGCTGTAACCAGGACTCCCAGAATACCCTGCAGCTGACATCAGAGCTTGGCTGCAGCTGTGGAACATTAAACAGCCTGAAGTACAGGTTAGGAGTTATTACAAGCTCTGATCTTTTGTTGGCTGGTCCCACTGTCCTCCCAGCAGGATGGGCAAATAGCTGACTGCAGCTTATAAAAGCTCTAACATGCACTGCAGGCTATTGAATCTCATGATACTCCAGTCCAGCCCCGATGTCAGCTTCAGAGGATTTGAGGATCACTGGTTACAGCAAATGTCAGGGTGGGAGTTAGCAAGATCAGTACAAAAGGTTTGCAGGCTCAACCCCTGTATTTACAATGCGATTTAATAAATTTATTGGGGTGGCTCCTGGTGTGTGACCAAACAGAAATATATGGTTAAAGTTCCAGGGTCATATCCCCCACCCATTTTGCTGCATCAAAGCCTGCACTTTTTACCAAATTAACTCTAATATTCTTACTTTTCATACTTTTCGGAGGGGCTCTTGGTTCTCATCATCCAGCTGAACCATGATTAAGCCTGACCACTTCGGCAACGTGACCACCTCCATCAGTCAGCAAGATCAGCCAGATACAATCTAATTTATTGCAGTAAACACTTAGTAAAAAAAAATATCTGCTCACAGAATGCAGATTTGGATCAGCCACAGTACTGACAGTTCCCCTTTTTGACTATTTTTTGAGTTTTTAGCTTTTATCACATAGCAACATAGTAATTGACAGAAGGTAAGGACTGCTAGGCCCACCTAGTCTTTCCATTTTTCCCTGCCTGCATTGGCATCCACTGACCCTTCTTGGTCATTGGCTTTTGCCTGTCTTTCCCACCTCTACGGTTCCCTTATGCCTGTCCCATGCGTGTTTGATTCCCCCACTGTGCTGGCTCCCATCACTTCCTGAGGTAGTTTATTCCATGCATCCACCACCCTTTCTATAAAGAAATCTTCCTCACATTCCCCTTTATCCTGCCGCCCTCTAATTTCATACCATGCCCTCTTTGTACATCTCCTATATTGAAAGATGTCACCCACCTGGACTTTGTTCAAGCCATTAAGATATTTGAAGGTTTCAATCATATCTCCCCCACTCTCATCTCTCCTCCAGTGTATATATATTGAGGCCTTTCAGTCTCTCCTCATATGTCTTCGGGTGCAAGCCCCTTACCATCTTAGTCACACTTAGCCACACTTCTCTGGACCGTCTCCACTCAGTCCATGTCTTTGCAAAGATGCAGTCTCCAGAACTACACTCTGTACTCCAGATGAGGCCTCACCAGCATTTTGTACAGTGGCATCGCCACCTCCCTACTTCTGCTAGTAATACCTTTTCCTGTGCACCCTAACATCCCACTGCCCCTCCCCACCAGCTTGTGACATTGTTTGGCCCACTTTAGATCATCTGAGATGATTATCCCTAGATCCCTTTATTCCTTGGTGATTGTTAGCACACCCCCGCCCCCCCATCCTGTAACTGTCCACAGGGTTTCTGCATCTCAGGAGCATCATTTTGCACTTCTTTGCATTAAATTTGAATTAGCCACATTTTGGACCATCTTTCCAGCTTACCTAGGTCCCTCCTCAGTCTTTTGATTCCCTCGGGAGTGTCTACCCTGTTGCAGATCATGGTATCATCATTTTTATGCCTGCCCAACCCAACTCAGAAAAAATTCTCACATAGTTGCTAGTTTTTATTTGTTAGGTTTTAATACTTGAAAATGTTACAATGAAAAAAGCTTTCATTTTCAAACCATGGATAAGCCGTATTCTGGGATGAGCTTTACGAACCTATAAGTTTCATAGTTAAACTCAGTGTCATTTTTGAGTTCGCGGATGCGCGTTGAACTCCTTGAGAGAGTAGAAATTGAGGGGTGTGACACTGTCTGTCCAATGCAGAGTACTCTGCATGGGGCTTGACAGCCTCACACCAATCCTCAGTCAGGCTGGTCCTGACACTGTTTTGCCTTCAGTAGTCTGCATATGAAAAGAAAATGCCGCGCCAATCAGGAGCCGGCTTTTTCCTTTCATCTGCAGGTTACCGCAGAGCAAACAGCTGACTGCGTCCTGTTGTCCAACTCTCTGCGCTGGCTGGGAGAAGGCACTTTTCTGCCTGCCTCCTCCATGTTGCTGCTGTTTTTTTTCAGACACCAAGATGCCCACTCTTGGTGTTGGGTGCGTCCCCCACCACACACACATAAGCTCTGACCTCGGGCTGCCCAATCCCCAGGTCAGTATTTAATAATTTTTTCCGATACCGAGATGCCCACCTTCAGTGTCGGATGCATCTCCCCCCCACACACACACACGCACACATAACCTCAGACCTCGGGGTGCCCATTCCCGGGTCGGCATTAAAGCGCCCAATACTCTGGCACACTAGGAGCCCACCCCAGTGTGCTAAAATCCATTGTTTGCCCTGTAAAAAAACAGAAAACAGACCCATGATGTCTTGTCTTTAAACCTGAAAAGACAGAAAATGATCCCTCATTGTTGCCACTGGCCCAAACCCCTTCCCCCAACCTGCACCCTCTCTCTGTGCACCTGATTTCTCCGCACCCCACCCACCCATACTTACCTCCAGAGGTTGTGAGCAGTCATCTTCAATGGACCGGAAACACGTCTGCACTCTTCAAAAGCTGACTGCATACTGAAGAAATGCCGGTAAGTTCTATAATGGCAGTGAATGGGGGGGTTTCAGTTTAGGATGATATCTCAGTCATTTTTGGGAGTTTTGGTCCCAAATTTTCAACATGGAGTTCTTGGGACCCCACCTCTTGAACACAGTCACTGTCATTTCATTTCTCAGTCGTGAAAGGTGATTTCACAGTCACTGCACGGAATCGCCTTTTGGGACCAAGTAACGAAATGACAGTACCACTGTTCGTGAGGTGGGGTCCCAAAAAGCCCATGTTGCAAATTTAATGAAAAAACTCACTAAAATGACTGTGTTATGAGCATCTGTTGTGCGGTTTCTACACACACTTGTAACGTCATACATTTTTAAGATTTTCACTCCAAATTTCCAACATTGTCACTTTTTCAAACCCCCTTATGAACAGTACAGCTGTCATTTTTTTGTATCCTTCCCAAAATGTGTTTTTGTACCTGTGACGTAGAATGGCGCGGTCACTGTGTGAAATCAACTTTTCGGACAGATTAACAAAATTCCAGTGCTACCGTTAATGAGAGGAGGTCTCAAAAAGGCCCAATTGAAAATTTGGTGAACACATTCCAAAAAATGACTGCGTTACAAGTATGCATTGCGCAGTTTCTAGGTACACGTGTAACTTTTTCATATTTTCAACAATGCCATTTCTTCACACCTCCTCATGAACAGTACAGCTGTCATTTTTCACACCCGTTCAAATGTGTTTTCGCACCTGTGGCAACTAGAATGGCACACTCGCTGTGAGAAATCACCTTTTGGGATAGAGTAACAAAATGTTACTGGCACTGTTCATGAAGTGATGTCCCAAAAAGCCCATGTTGAAAATTTGGAGCAAAAATACCAACAAACACCTGGGGCGTTAGAGGTTCCAACTGTAACACCCACCCTTAGAATGCAAGACAGAGGAATATACAGAGAAAAATATGAGAGGCAAGTACAAGAGCAATACCAACAGTGAACTTTTGGCATTGACAAATGCTTGTTTTCACTATCTGATAGCAAAGAAACCAAAAAATGAACCTTGGGATTGTCTCATAATTTCTCTAACTAATAACTTTTTAACCCCCAAACAAATTTCAGTGAAACTTGCCTGCCAAATAATTAGCCCATAGAACTGAGACTGTGTAAACCAAATGTTGCAACCCTAGGCATTAAAATCATCAATATATATATAGGTGTGCAATGGCTACTTAAAGTATTTTTGAGTGTGGATAGGAATATACAAAGCAGTTGCTCAACATATCTAAACGTGTGCAACAAAGGAGGTAAGGGACATAAAGAATGTTTTGCACTGATAGAGGGGGGAGAGTGGGGACTTGGGGGAGTGTTTGGTATCCTGCATCTGGAAGGGTAGGGGGTCGCTGGTGGGCAACGACAGCAATGGGTAGGGTGGTAGGTTGCAACAATGCGGTGCACCAATCTTTCTAAACATTGCCTGGAGAGTAGGAGGATGTTTATGTGCAACCACATAGAAAAACTTAGAAAGGAGATTGAGGGTCTGCAGGAGGAACTAAGACAGGCAAGGCAGATTGGGGTGGGTTAGCCCAATACTGGAGGGAGGAGGAAGGGAGATGAGGGAGGCAATTTAAGCCAACAGTGGTGAGGAGAGGCTCAGAAGAAGGGAAGCAGAGACAAAGGCCCAGGACAGGAAGAACGATTGCCGGAAACCAGGTCAGGAGACAAAAGTCAAATGGAAGGAGGCAATAGGGACTTGTGAGGGGAGGCGAAGAAGTGGCAAAAGTCATGGAGTGGAAAGGAGAGACAGGTTACTATGCAGAGAGAGGAGCAGGCATTTGTGAAGGATCTTCAGAAAATAGTTTTGCACTGCTAGAGAGGAAGAAGGTGGAGGAGGAAGTGATGAAATTAGAGGAGTAATTGATAAATGCCTGGACCAAACTGGAGCGGGGAAGTTCTGCTGGGAGAACTGCAACAGGGTAAAGGGCATAATAATGTGCAGGAGGAAGAAGAGGAGCTGGAAATGAGGGAGGAGATGAATGGAAGCAAGCAGGGAGTAAGAGGGGTGGAATCTTAGTGCTGGGGACTCAATACTAAGAGGAGTTAGGGGGTAGCAAGGCAGAGAGGCATAGTCGCATTTGGGTGGAGGCCTTGCCAGGAATGACAGCGGGAAAGGGTGGGACAGTCTGTTCTGAAATATGCTAGAAGGGTAGGGACAAGCCTCATTTAATTATACATCTTGGGACAAACGACCTGGCTGACAAGACAGTGGATATAGTCCAGAGGAGGTTTGAGGAACTAGCACAATTATGTGAGGGGCAGGAAGATCAGTAACTTTTTCCCGAGATACTTCCCGATGCCAAAGGCAACACAACAAGAAAGCTGAGAATAGGAATTTAACAGATGGCTAAGAACCTGGTGTTGTGCTAAAGGGTATGGGCTGTTGGGGTGGGAGGGACCTGGGAGGACAGTAGTCTCTATGCCAGGACAGACTACACTTGAGTGAGGAAGGAAAGAAAGTGTTGAAGCAGAGGATGGAAGAATATATAGAGGAAGTTTGGAGTTTAAACTAGGAGTGGGGGTGGCAGTTGGGAAGAGATATGCAGGGACCACAGGTTGGGAAATCATATGAGCTTACCCCCATAACAGTGACAAAGGACAAATGGCAAGTACTATTGGTGATGCTAGGAAAGGAGGCAGGATGGGAGGAGGAAAGGGTGGAAGGTGGTTACCCTTAATGCTAGGAGCCTTGGGAGGAAAACTGCAGAGTTGCAGGTTCTCATGGCAGAGGGAGAGGTGGACATTGCAGCCATCACGAAACATGGGCCACCAATACAATGACTGGGACCTGTCTGTACCAGGATACAGGTTATTTCATAGGGACAGGGTGACTGGGAAAGGAGGGGGTGGCACATATGTGAAGGAAGGACTGAAGTGTGTAAGGGAGGAAGGAGGAGGAAGTACAGAGTCACTTTGGGTGCAAATCCAGGATTCCAGAATAGGAGTCTTAGAATGGGAGTGGTGACAGGCCACCATCTCAGATGGAGGAGTTAGACAGGAACTAGCGGGACAGATCAGGAGGACCTGCGAGAAGGGTAGTGTGGTGATTGTGGGGGACTTCAACATGCAGAAGTGGACTGGAGCACCCCAACAACCAGGAACAGAAGGGAGCAGGTACTGCTGGATGCCTTCAGGACAGCTTCCTGCTGCAATGGTCAGTGAACCAACCAGGTTAGGGAATACCCTTGACCTTGTGCTGGCAAATGGGGACTTTGTGAGAGAACTTACAGTGGAGGAACCGCTGTCAGGAGTGACCACCACCAGTATGGCCTACATTGGATATGGGCAAGGAAGGAGTGGAATCTGGCACAAGAGTGCTGGACTTCAGGAGGCTGACTTTGGGAGGATGGGGAAGTGGTAAAAGGGTACCTGGCCAGAATTCAATCTAGTATGGATACTAACCAGAGATGGGAGCTCATAAAGTTGGGGATAGTGGAGGCAACCAAACCTGCTGCAAAGCCCAGAGCAAGAAGGCTAGAGCTAAGAAACCGAGCTGGTTGAGCAAGGAGGTCATGGAAAAGGTAAGGAAGAAAAGAGCTGCCTTTAGGAAATACAAGAAAACAGGGAGGGGAGGACAGAGAGGAGTACTTGACAGAATCGAAGGAGGTGACAAGGGCAGTAAGGGAGCCAAAGCATCTCACGGAACTCAGGCTGGCACAAGGCATTAAGAAGGGAGAAGGACTTTTAAGTACATCAGGGAGAAAAGGCAGCTGTAAGGACCACATAGTAAGGATTAGGAAGGAGGAGGTTGGGTGGAAGCAGGGTATGATAAGGCGGAAGCACTAAATGAGTACTTCTGCTCAGTATTTACTAAAGAGAAGAGGGGGTGACACCCAAGATGGGTGAAATGGCAGACGAGGGGGGAGGGTGACAGATGGGAAATCATGGAGGACAGAGTTTGAGAGGGTTTGAAGGCACTGAGGGTGGACAAGGCACCAGGCCCAGATGGCATCCACCCAGGGTACTGAAGGAGCTGCAGAGGTCCTTGCAGGACCTTTGGCAGACCTATTTAATGCCTCACTACATTCGGGGTGTGTACCTCAGGACTGGAGGATGGCTCATGTGGTGACCCTCCACAAGAGTGGCCTAAGGATGAACCAGGAAACTACAGACCAGTGAGCCTCACATCCATCGTGGGTAAGCTAATGGAGACTATCCTGAAGGAGGCTGGTGGCCTCTTAGAGGCCAAAGACTGAGGACAGCAGACAGCATGGCTTCATACGTGGCCGATCCTGCCAAACCAACCTGGTCGGGTTCTATGACTGGGTAACTAGGCAACTGGACGGGGGACATGCAGTGGATGTCCTGTATCTGGACTTCAGTAAGGCATTCGACTCAGTGCCACATGGAAGGCTGGGAAGGAAGTTAGTAACATAGAAACATAGAAACATAGAAACATAGAAGTTGACGGCAGATAAGGACCGCAAGGCCCATCCAGTCTGCCCATTTCTTTTTCTACCTTATAAATGTACCATCGGCCTTTGCTCTGTCAGTGACCTATCTATTCATAGTCATTTGTATTGCTCCCTTATGCCTATCCCATGCCTGTTTGAAGCCCTGCACTGTATTCATAGCCACCACTTCTTGTGGTAAGCCATTCCATGCATCTACCACCCTTTCTGTGAAAAAGAATTTCTCACATTCCCTTAATCGGCCTCCCCTAATCTCATGCTGTCCTCTTGTCCTGCTATTTTCTTATATTTAAACATGTTAGACTCTTTCACCTTGTTTATGCCCTAAGGTGTTTAAATGTCTCGATCATATCACCTCTCTCCTCCTTTGCTCAAGGGTATACATATTGAGCTCCGTTAATCTGTCCTTATATGTCTTCTGATGCAGTCCCTGCACCATTTTGGTTGCCCTTCTCTGGACTGCCTCAATTTGGTTAATGTCCTTGTGAAGGTGTGGCCTCCAATACTGCACGCAGTACTCCAGATGGGGCCTAACCAATGTCTTGTACAGAGGGATTATTACCTCCCTCTTACGACTTGTGATACCCCTACTAATACACCCTAACACCCCCTAGCCTTACCTACTGCTTTAGAGGTCTGCTTGGATGATTTTAGGTCATCAGTGATGATGATGCCCAAGTCTCTTTCTTCCTTTGTGACTGCTAGCAACTCCTCCCAGCCTATAAGTGGCTTCAGGGTTTCTCTTCCCTATGTGCATGATTTTGCACTTCTTGCATTAAATCCCAGTTGCCACTCTTCTGACCATTCTGCTAGTTTATCCAGATCTCTTCTCATTCTGCCCACCCCATCTGGATCATCTACTCTGTTGCAGATCTTGGTGTCATCTGCAAACAGACAAGCCTTACCCTCTAGTCCATCTGCGAGGTCACTAATGAAGATGTTGAATAGGACTGGCCCCAGGACTGATCCCTGAGGTACCCCACTTGTGACTTGCATCTCTTCTGACTGTATACCATTTACCACCACTCTCTGTTTTCTGCCAGTCAACCAGTTTGCCACCCAGTTGACCAACTTCTGACCCACCCCGAGCCTACCTAGCTTATTTATCAATCTTCTATGTGGAACAGTGTCAAAAGCTTTGCTGAAGTCAAGGTAGGCGACATCAACTGCTCCCCCTTGGTCCACCACTCTGGTTACCCAGTCAAAGAAATCTATGAGATTAGTTTGACAGGACCTTCCTTTTGTAAACCCATGCTGTCTTGGATCCTGTGCCCCTATGGATTCCAGGTGTTGCACTATCCTTTCCTTAAGGAGTGCCTCCATAATCTTGCCCACTACTGAGGTAAGACTGACCGTCTGTAGTTCCCCGCCTCCTCCTGCTACCACTCTTGTGGTGGGATCACATGAGCCTTTCTCCAGTCTTCTGGGACCTCTCCTGTGCTCAGAGACTCACTAAACAATTCTGCTAATGGCTCTGCTAGTTCCTCCTTTAGCTCCTTAAGTACCCTGGGATGTATGCCATCAGGTCCCATTGCCTTATCCACCCTGAGCTTAGCAAGCTCTTGTAGGACCCTTTCTTTTGTGAAGGGAGTAGTGCTCACCTCCTCCCCTGTGTCCATGATGCTGGGCTGTGGGCCTGCCCTACCTTCTCTTCAGTAAATACTGAGCAAAGTATCTATTTAGGATAGATGCCTTTACAGGGTCCTCCTCCTCACATGCTCCCTTTTCTCCATTAAGCTTAGCAATACCCCTCTGGACTTTCTCCTTTCACTAATGTATCTATAGAAAGTCTTGTCACCTTCTTTTACTGTTACGTGCTAGTGTTTCCTCAGTTTGGGACTTTGCCTGCCTTACTGCCTACCTGCTTCCCTTAGGGCAGTTTGGTATGCCTCCTATCTTCATCCGCTGTGTTCCCTTATATTTTCTGAAGGCCAGCCTTTTGGCTCTGACCTTTTCTGCTACTATATTTGAGAACCAAAGTGGTTTCCTTCTTCTTTGCACTTCCTTTTCTGTCTAACACAATGGGATGTTGCTTCAAGTATTGTATCCTTAATGCTTGCCCACTTTGCCTGTACCTCCTCACCTGTGTTTCTTTTGCCAGGGCTAGCTTAACTCTGTTGGCCATCTTATCAAAGTCAGCTCCTCTGAAGTCCCATATTTTTGCCTTGGAATGGGATGATTTAGATGTAGTAGCCAAATTGAACCCATACCTGTGATGGTCACTGGCCCCAGGTGACCTTCTACCTGGAGATCTGTGATCCCTTCTTTGTTAGTCAGTACTAGATCTAGGATAGCCCTGTCTCTTGTGGGTTGCTGTACCAGTTGTTTGAGGCCCTCCCCTGCAGGAATCCACTATGAGTCTAGTTCTGGCAGATGTTCCTGCTGGTATTGACCAATCTGTATCTGGCATGTTGAAGTCTCCATTATCAGAACCTCCCTTTAGCTGTCATGTTTTGTATATCTTCTAACAGTAATGTGTCTATGTCCTCCTCTGGTCTGGGGCCTGAGACAACCCCAGTTCTTATGGCTGTCCCATTACCTGTTTCCAGGGTGACCCACAGTTCTTCTGGCTCCTTATGTGTATTCTGAATTTCTGTAGCTTTGATATTTTCATTAACATACAGGGCCACCCTCCCCCCTTTTGCACCTCGGTCTCTTCTGGAACAATACATATCCAGGTACGAAGTCTCCTAAGTGTGGTTACTGGTAAACCTAATGCTCCACTAATTGCTACTATGTCCAGTTTAGCCTCTGACATTATGCCTGCAGGTCTGGGATCTTATTTCCAGGCTGTGAGCATTGTGTACATGATTTTCCATTGGCCAGATTTTGGTGTGTTAGTTGTTGGGTGAAGTTTGGCATTACCCCTGTGCATCGTATGGGGAGACAAACCTTTTTTCTTACCTGGTGATGCAAATGAATGGCAAACACGCTGAATTCCTGTTTGACCACTAGCTGAGGGGGGAGGGGTGTTCTTCCCATTCGACGTATGGGGTGCTGCACCCCTCTCCCCATTTGCTAGTTTAAATATTCTGCAAAGACGTCAAACTTCTGCCCCAATGCACTGACTCCCTCTTTAGTCAGATGCAGTCCATCAAATTTAAAGAACTAGTAGGCACAGGGGCAGGTGCAATGCTGGTGAGATGGGTAGGAAACTGGCTGCAGGGAAGGCAACAGAGGGTGGTGGTGGGTGCGGAGCTCTCACACCCAAGGGCAGTGACGAGTGGTGTCCCACAGGGCTCGGTGTTGGGACCAGTGTTGTTTGGGATATTCATTGCAGACATATCATGGGACATCAAGAGCAAGATCAGTCTGTTTGCTGATGATACCAAGGTTGGGCGGTGGTGGATGACCTAGGGGATGGCAGGGGTTGCAGGATGATCTGGAAAAGCTTGAAACCTGGTCAGACACCTGGCAACTGGGCTTTAATGCCAAAAGTGCAAGGTGATGCATTTTGGGATGAAGAACCCAAGGAGGACTTACCAGCTAGGGGAGTGCAGCTAGCCCAGACAGAGGAGGAGAAGGATCTGGGTGTGCTCATCACAGGGTCAATGAACAACTCGGCACAGTGTAGGAAGGCAGCTGCAAAGGCCAACAAAATGCTGGGTTGTATTGCAAGGGTATATCCTCAAGGAGGGAGGAGGTGATTCTGCCACTGTATAGGTCATTAGTTAGACCACACCTGAGTACTGCGTGCAGTTCTGCGTCCTGATCTGAAAAGGGACATTAAGTTACTGGAGGGAGTGCAGCAGAGCGACAAAGATGATCAAGGGTCTGGGGACTTATCATATGAGGGAGGTTGAAGGAGTTGAACATGTACTCACTGGAGGAGAGGAGAGACAGGGGGACATGATTGAAACCTTTAAATACATGAAAGGAATAAACAAGACAGGTACAGAGGGCTGTTCAAAGTAAGGGAGGGAGGGCCACCAGGGGCCATGATATGAGACTGGAGCGAGGAAGGTTCAGGAGGAGATGAGGAGACACTTTTACAGAGAGGGTGGTGGCTGGGTGGAATGGGTTACCTGCAGAAGTGGTATGCAGTAGAACAGTGGACTGCTTCAAGCGAGGATGGGACAGGACAAGGGGAGGGTTAATGAAGGGAAGGGTGGAAGGGAGGGGCAGCTGCAGAATAAGGGGTGCTAGCTGCACATTCGAGCAGACTTGATAGACCTCTAGGCCTTTATCTGCTGGCAAATTTCGTATGTTCGTATGTTCGTATATATATATATATATATATACAGTATATATATATATATATATATATACACACTTACATAAAATATATTGCAAAAAACTTAATTTATGCCCTAGTTAGGGTTAAAGCAACAGAAGTAGGGAAATGTGGCATTAGGGTTTCCAACCCTAACATCCCACTCCCACCATGCACACACCAACAGGTGTCAGGGGTGTGTATTGGGGTCATCAGCCCTAGCACTCACCCCATTCCATAAGTAAATATGCTGAGATCAGTACAGTATAGAAGAATGGGGTGAGCGTTAGGGCTGATGACCCCAAGGCACCCACCCTGATGCCTGTTGGTGTTTGCAGGGTGATAGGGTTGGAAACCCTAATGCCACAGCCCCCTACTTTTGTTGCTTTAACCCTAACTAGAGTATTAAAAAAGTTTGCTGTGATTTATTTCCTTACATTTTGAGATAGTATGAGTGTATCCATATTTGCCTGTAAGAGTGCAGAACTTGTCATATCCTTATTTGAAGAGGGCCCTGCACTCCCATCTCTCCATAGATTTATTTATTTATTTATTGAATTTTGTTAACCCGGTAACCCACTGGGCCTAGAAGTCCCTTTTTCAGGGGCGACCGTGGGGAGGGGGGAATACAGATGGTAAGCAACTGAAATTGAACCAGATTAAGCTGTTGGTGGTATTTTTAGTGAATGGGAAAAATTTGGCCAGGACGCCGAGGAAATTCCCCTACTCATTTTTGATAAGTGCCATGGGATCTTTAGCATCCACCTGAACTACCACCAATCCAGGCAGATGGGACCTCGGTTTAACATCTCATCCAAAATACAACACCTCAGGAGTGCAGCATCCCCCTCATGCAGCACTACAGTGTCAGTATTGGGATAGTAACCCAAGTGTCAGATGTGGGAACTGAACCCACAGCCTTCTGATCTCCCGGTCTCAGAGGCAAGCGTGCTACCTACTGAGCCACTGACACTATATACGTATATGTATTTAGCTGTGGAAGCACAGGGCCCTCCATGTCCTGCATTTCCATTTATAGGACAACAGTGACCAAATTGTCAGCATAGCCATCTTATTATCCTGCCTCATGTATCTTGCACAGAGCATTTTCTAATCCCTGCCAAAATATAATTTTGCAAAACTGCAACGCCTTTCTGCACCACTGGTACAAAAACAGATTTTGGCTAGGATTTGAAAAAATGACAGCTGTGACCTGAGACAGGGTATTAAGAAAGCTATGTTGAAAATCTGGGGTCAAAATAATTAAATTTCCCAAAATTGCAAGTGTGCATAGTGAAATTGCAATGAATGGTCATAACTGTGCCATTTTTACATATTTTGACCCCAAATTTTCAACATAGCCTTCTTATGACCCCACCTCATGAGCAAGAACAAGAAAAAAGTTCAAGGCCTGACAGAAAGGTGAATTCACCAAGCAACTGCAAAATCACATTTCGGGCAGGAGTTGCATAATGACAGTCATATTGTTCATAAGGTGGGGTTCCTAAAAGGCCATGTCGAAAATTTGAGGTCAAAATTTCAAAACATGGAAAAGTTATGCATAAAAGTTGAACCCCCCATTGAAATACATTGAATTGCATTTACCTTAGTTATCATATTGCAGTCCCTGGTTCCAGCAGCAAGACATATCTTTGAACAGAGAGTGAATCTCAAACCTGGGACCTATTCAGGTGAGTGAGGTTGTGTGGGGGTGTACTGACGGATGGGCACTGAGTGAGAGATGGGGTTGTGGGGGCTGAGTGGCGAGGGACCGTTTTCTTTTTTTACAGGTTTAAAAAAAAACATTGAGAGACTGTTTTCTTTTTTTCAGGTTCTGCCTGAAATGGGAGGGTGGAGGTGCCACTAGACATCAGGGAATATATTCAAAAAAATGGGGGGAGGGTGATAGGTGGGTAGGGGCACCACTAGACACCAACAAATTTGTAATATGTTAATGTAAAGATAGGTTAAAGGATGGCAACTGTGATTCAGAGCAGCTCCTGTTGATAATATATGATGCGCTAAATAGTGCTTAGAGACAAACAACAAATAAAACAAAGGGGAGAGGGGGATAGGGAGAGGGATTGTGAAAGGGTACGTAAAACAGTAGGGCAGGGGGAAAGGGAATGGGTGATGGAAATACAGGGAACAACAAAACCAGGGGAGGAAACAAGGTAGCATCATGGATCAGCTGTGTGCCATGTCGAGAGAGAGAGAAGCAACCCCTGTAGGAGAGAAAAAATATATAAAACTATTGTAGCAACAGTAATACTATTCCTGCTTTTGTTCAGTCTAAATTTGCCCTGTTGTTCCAGCTTCGTTAGTACATGTGTTACTTTAAGGCCATTTCTGCCTTTCTATTCCACTGTCCATTTAGCACATATATGTATTTATAGTAGGAGCTGCCTTGTATCCCAGTTACCGTCATTGGTTTTATTTATGCATCAACATTTTTGGCTTGTTAAAGTGAGTGCAATGCGTAGCTCCTCCAGGACCAGACACTGGTGACAGCCTAGGTTTTTTATGTTTTTATATTGTTTTTTTCCCATCCCCCCCCCCATTGTTGTTCCTTACCACAGATCATTTTCTAAGCTCTGTCTAGTAAACAGTATTAGCGTTTGAATGAAGGAGCTTTTCAGGATTGCTGCTATAATCTTACCTTTGCATTCGCATATTACAATTTGTTGTAGTGAGCACGTTTGTAGCTCCTTTATTACTCAGGCACTTGCACTGCTTTAATGTTATTCCTGTTTTTGTTCAGTTTAAATTTTCACTGTTGTTTTCAAGCTCCGTTTAGCACATACATGTAATATGAATAGTAAGTGCAGCCTCGTATCACAGTAGCCGATCTTTAATTCTATTTGTGCACTTTAGCATTTTCAAATTGTTAAGCTGGGCACTATTTGTAACTTATTTAGAAGATGGCACTGGGGATACCTTATGTCTTCCCTATATCTCCTTTGTTTTGTTTCCACACACGGTTTTTAAAATTCTGTCTAGTAAATGGCATGTGAGTTCGAATGAAGGAGCTTTTCAGGATCACTGTTGTAATCTCCAGTCTATTCCTGTCTCCTCTATAGTGTTTTTGCATTTTGGAGTCACGATTTAGAGACTGTTACAGTGTTTTTTATCTGTTGTGAGCATGAGCTTTCAACATACTTAAGAATGCACTGCTTGAACTGTTAGAATTTAGTCAGGCTATGTGTCAAAATAGGACTCCACTGAAAATTAGACAGTCCATCTCATCTACTCTATGTTGGGTAAATATATAATATTATTGTGTACAAGCAAGACTGGGTACAACAGCAATACCAACTGTGAAAATCTGACATTGACAAATGCTTGCTCGCGATGTGTTCGCCCCAAGAGAGAGACAGAGAGTAACATAGCAAGTGAGAGAGACAGAGCTATCTTCTTTTTTCTTTGTAGATGCTTACCTAAACAATAATACCTGACTGGGTAGGCAGTACTGGGGAATATCAGAATACCCAGGGGCATAATGAGGCCCAACACCACAGGCAGTGGGCCTTATAGCCCCTGGAAGGTCCCATATTCCCCAATACCACCCACCCTGGAGGTATTATTGTGCATAGAAAATGGCTATATATTGCATTTGTTTGTAAAAAATAAAAAATGTAAAGAGAACAAAAAAAATTTACAAATGATGGTAAAGCTGTTGTTTACTGTAAAACAGTCCCTCCACTTGTACATATGCTAGTAGAGGTTAATGTTGTATTTTATGATTGCTTCTCTGGTGACATGCCCCCCTCCCCAACACACACACACTGTGTCTCATGTTTTTTGCCATGCTTGCATCCCCACCCCTTTACACAGCCTGTGGTCTTTTGTTGTATTTTTATGCTGAGATAGCTACTTTACAACTCCCCTTCCCCTTCAGTTTGTGTGGGATGCCAATGCCAAGCTTGAATTGGGAAGAGCAGTAGTGCAGCAGTCAGGCAACAGACCCACAGGGCTGTGAACAGGTATCTGATTAAAAAAAAATTCAGTGATTTTTTTTAACCATTCTCATTTCTGGTTTTGTCAGCAGGGGAGAGTGGGAGGCAAACTTGGCATTTTTGTGCACACACTGTCAACGAGAGGCGAGACAGTGGTGGTAGGCAGTGGAGTCGAGAAGGACCATGACCACACGGTGGATTTAAAATGAAAACTTTTTTTTTTTTTTACAGCAGTACAACTGTGGCTTTTGTTCATTAGACTGTGGAGTGAGTATTTAGTGGTGGAGTGGGGATGGTGCTGTGTCAGGCACAATTGAAATGAGAAGTCAGAATGTGTGCTACTAACTACAGAGAAACAAAAACAAAGATACTTTCATTTTGTTAAAAAGTGTGATAGCTTAGGTTGTTGGGGGTGGTTTGTTTGTGGTCAGTTAGTAGGGTGAAGATTTTCGTAGATGGCCAGGGGGGCCTTACCCAGCTACCAATTCTGTCACAAAGTGAGATATAAAAATGGCGGCTGGTGAGTTTGAAAATTCAGAGGCCCAATGATATTCCAAGTAATGGGATACCTGAATTGGTATTTGTTGTTTAGCGGGCTCTGTCAGAGAATATCAGCCTGCTAATGTAAGTCTCCTAGCCAATCAGAAAGCTAGGATTTACTTTGCCATTTTCTAAAGCAATTCAAGTAGAGTGAGATAATCAGATAGCGTGAGAGAGAAATGCAGGGGGTTGAGGTTGCAGCCTGTTGCAAAGTGAAATCATGCTAAGTTTGACAATTTTCTGATGAGTAAACATGATTTATGACATGCAGATATTGCTACATTCCAGTAGGATGCAAAATAATTGTGGTACGCTGATATTGTCTCTATTCCAAATTGTCACTGAAGTGCCATCTGATAGAAGTTGTGACACCCGCTCACTGTTCTTCAGTCATTCTCTTGCTCTCTCTCTCTCTCTCTCTCTCAGGTTCTCTATATTGCTGTTGCTAGACTTCTTCAACTATCTCACCAGTGCTGAGAACACCATTACCTAGTCAACGCTCACCACCCTCTCCCAATTCCGTCTCTGCCCCTTGTCCAATTTCCATCCCCTTGGACACCATTCTATCCCCCCTCCCATATACAGCACCTCTCTACTCCACCTCTTCTTTTACCCATTACCCTCTTTACCAAAGCGTTGTCCACTTCTCTATCTCAACTGTACAATCTGACAAAGCTCTACCGGGGCTGCAGTTTGAGCTCCTTGCAGTAGTTTTTCATGTTGTTACTAGAATTCTCTGCACGTTGAGCCTTGCATTCCCATAGTAATGACTCTGTTTACCTGTAAAAGCTACATGCTTGTAACATAATTTATTGTAAAGAAATTCATGTCCGCATTGCTTGTTCTGGGTACATGACATGGAACCTTTGTAAAAGAGTTCTTACTCAAAGGTTGTTTCTGAATATACAAATAAATACATAGCTAAACAACTAGACAGAATTAAAAAAATGGTCAAGAAATCTCTGTATTAATCACTCTGTTTATCTCACTTTCTTATGTACTTTCCATATATCAATGTGCAACGCTGACTACTGAACAACAACAATGACAAAAAAAAAAAAAAGGAAAAAAACAATAAAAAAGACATTGCTGTATGTGGCAGTGTAATAAATGTTACCCACCCCACTCTATCTGATCATTTTTGTATTCTTGCTTTTTTTAGCTCCAGGATTACTAAGCTGTTAAATGTGTGTGCATGACTCTTGTTTTTTGCCCCATTTCTACCCCCTCGACTCACATACACACATACTCATGCTGACTTGCAGAGCGCAGAGATAGAATAAGACAATGGGTGAGGGAGTTATTGCAATGCAATTAGATGAAGAGTTAGAGAGTGCAATATAGACGTACAGTGGGTAGCTGTCACACGAGAATCCATGCAAAATGTGTCTGATTGTAATCAGGGAGCTCAATTTATTATGTGCAGGGGTTTTTTTCTTCCAAGCTGGATGCAAAATAACTGTGACATCAATCATTTTGTATACAAAACTGTCACTAGAATTCAGTCTGATAGAAGTTGTGAAACCAGCTCACTGCGCATCACCGGTTCTCTCGCTATGTATCTCTTTCTCTCTGTCTCTCTCTCTCGCTCTCTCTCATGCTTACCACTTGTATTGTTGTCAGCAAGAGATAATACAAAAACATCAAAGAAGGCGCTGTCCTCTGTTACCATAACTTTCATTTTTTTTTTTGTATCTGAGTGCGCAACACTGAGTCTTGGAAATAAAAAAAAAATTTAAAAAGATGCCATTGCAGTACTATATAAATGCTACCCATCCTGTTGTTTTTGATAAGTTTTTTAGATAGGAACTTTACTTCTGTTATTGTGCTGCTAGTATATACATGACTCCTGTTTTTTCACATCATCACCACCACCACAATCACATACACATACACAGACTGACATAGTACAGTCTACTTTTCCACAATGCGTTCAAGCAGAGAAAGCAAGAGAGAGACAGACAGAGGGAAAGAGACAGAGAGAGAGGGAGAGAGAGAGACAGATAATGAGTGAGGGACAGCTATCCACCTTTTTATTACTTATTGCAATGAAAGTAGAGAGAGAGAGAGAGAAAGAAAGAGACAGAGAGAGTCATACAGATATTCAGTAGGTTGATGTCACAACAGATCAAATCCATGTAGAGTGCATTAGGGAGCACAGATTATTTTTCAGTTTTTCATCCAAATAAGATAACAGCTACATGTGGCATACAGATAAAGTAGGGGAAGGCTTCTCTCGCTAAGCTGGGCACACCAGATTTTGGATGCCCAGACAAAATATTGCTGGCTCAAATTCTGAAAAGCAAACATAAGAATCTAGCTAAATGAGCCTGTTAAGCTAAGCTCTGGTGTTTGATTTTTAAAATGACAACCTTTTTAAGTATTTTCCACGCTTTTTAGTTCCTGGAAAAAAAAAACAAGATGGCAGCTGGAAAAAAGGATTTTTCTCTCATGAAAAAAGAATGGATCTCATGAGAAAGAATTCTTTTTTGTGAGGTCAATCCTTTGTTGAACTTTATCCCTCTATTCTGGACAGTTCCCATTGAAAACAATGGGAACTTAAAAATTGAATAACTCTGTAACAGATTAATATTTTTTCACCAAACAAAGCATGGCAGTTCTCTTACCCAAACTGTATCTACCTAAGAAAAAATCACATCAAAATTCTACACCATCTACATGCAATGTGATGAGGAAAAAACTGCAAAAAATGGCAATTAAGGTTTTTATTTATTTATTTATTTTTTACCAGGAGAGACACACTAAGCTGAAAGCTTGTTTACAGGTGCAACCTGGGAGCACAAGGAAGTTAAGTGACTTGCTCAAGGTCACACAGTATGCAAGTGGGGACTGTGGGGTTCAAACCCAGGTCCCCAGCTCAGAGCTTTAAACCACTGCGCTATACTGCCTCCTAACACTACAGTACCTAGATCTCAGAATCTATACATCCGACCAGAAAGAAACTCACCACATCCGGATATCTACCCCGTGGGACAGTGCATACAAGCTTTTTTGCAAATCCATAGATCGGTTACAAAGTTATTAACATGCAAAATTTGAGGATTATTATTAAACAGGCTACTCAACCCTAACTATAGGGGCACAACCATGCCTATATATATATATATATATATATATGTATATAGCTGTATCTATATAGATATAGATATATATAAAATGCAAAATCACACATGCCCACACAATGCAAAGCATCATGGGCTGCATATGCAAATCACCACAGAATGTTATGCTGGTTCAACTTTAAGCAGAATTGCATGGTGCCGAAAGGCCTCTCACACAGTTTGCAAAGGGTGCTAACAGATGACACAGACACGTGTTTCATCCTACCAGGACTCATCAGTATGCCTCGTCTATTTGACACCCCAGTGGAATGAACCAGCTACCCTAAGACGGTCTGTCTGGGTTATGTTGTGGTGAACCCATTAAAATAAAAAACTATTTAAAAGACAAAGAACCTCTGTGCGCAAACACTGAGGCAAGGGTTACCCCAAAGGGCATTTGGCTGGGAAGCCAAGTTTCAAGAAAATACAAAATCACACATGCCCACACAATGCAAAGCATCATGGGCTGCATATGCAAATCACCACAGAATGTTATGCTGGTTCAACTTTAAGCAGAATTACATGGTGCCAAAAGGCCTCTCACACAGTTTGCAAAGGTATATATATATATATATATATATATATATATTTACTGCCAAAATCCCCATTCTTGACAAACACACTAACTCAACGTTAACATATAGTGGTTATCATACCTGTATAATATGTCTGTCTGTCTGTCTCCACTTTCTCCAATCCCTGCGGACTTAAACCACCCATGCCCTCTAGTGTCCCCAGAAATAGAGAGACTGCTTGGGATCACTCCAGACCCCAGTTTCACCTGAAACTGGTCAAACCCTCTGAGGTGCTTCCCCTTCCGCTAAAAATCAACCCTGACTCATCTCCAGAACATGACGTGTTTGAACCTAGACTTCTGTGGGCCGCTGCCCCAGCTATTTCCTGCCCTGCCATGTCACCACACTCATCAACAGATCCCTCCTGGAAGGAACGGTCCCCAATAACTGGAAAGTTGCAATCATTGTCCCCATTCACAAAAAAGGGCCCCAGGACAATATGGGTAACTACAGACCCATCTCTATTCTCTGTCCTCTTGCGAAGATGCAGGAAAGATTGGTCTACAACCAAGTACAACCAACTACAGGGCTACCTCAAGAGGCACCAACTCCTAGCTGACATTCAACATGGCTTTAGGAGAGGCCATGGCACTGACACTCCCTAATCTGGCTCACGTCAGACATCCTCGATGCAGTGGACCAGGGCTCCCCAACGGGGACATTATTCATAGACCTATCCAAGGCATTTTACCTGGTCAGCCATGATTTACTCTTCTCCGAACTTCACCTTTCAGGACTGGATGAACTCTCTACTTCTTGGTTCAAGAGAATTATGCTCAACCGAACTCAAAAAGTACTATGGAGGGGAACCCAGTCTAGTGCCAAACCTCTAATCTCTGGGGTACCACAGGTTCTATCCTGGGTCCCCTGTTATTTACCCTCTTTATCAATGACATAGAGGGGGTTTGTGGGCTGAATAACCTCATCCTCTATGCGGATGACACTGTCATCTACTGCAGTGATCCACTTCCCAGTGTAATCAATGCCAACCTCCAGACCAGTCTAGCTGCTCTTGAGGCCTGGTTCTCCTCTAACTCACTGGTACTGAATGAAGAAAAAATGAAGGCAGTCATGTTTGGGTCCAGACGCTTTGGAACACAGAGACACGACGTGCTTCAGCTTCACACAGCCCAAGGGAATAGAGTGGAGGTCACAGACAAGATCAAATACCTCAGGATCCTACTTGATCGTGAGATGTCCTACCAATCTCACATTGACTCTGTTATTAAGTCCATCCACCAGAAGTTAGGACTTCTCTCTACAGGCTGGGAAACTCTCTTTCTCCTGAGGCACGACTTGCCATAGCCAACTGCACCCTACTCCCCTCCCTTCTTTACGGAACTCCCCTGCTGCAGTTCCTTAGGGAGGGTGAACTAAGAAAACTTACTATACTCTATCATAGGGTTGCTCGATTCGCTACCTATTCTCCTCCGAGAAGGCATCACTGTAAGGTCCTAGCTGATCTCCACTGGCCTACTATACATCACAAACTGGCCTACTCCTCTCTGTGTTTGACCTTTAAACTTACCATTTCTGGCCCCCCCCCTCACCTGCGTGGACTGCTCAACCCCAAAGTTCAGGGCCGGGAACTGAAATCCTCCTCAGGCCATCCCCTTGACATCCATTGAGTCTGAACCAATTATGGCAAGCGCTCCTTTCGATATGCTGCCCCACACTTATGGAACACTCTCCCTGTGGACCTGGCAAACTGTCGTACTCTTCAGGGATTCAAGTCTGGCTTGAAAGTGTACCTTCTTGAGCTCTGACTCTGGTTGTAATCGTTAGCTACCACCTTCCTTATCTTTGGTGTGAATACATTATCCCATTTAAACCGCTTACTGCTTCTCCCACCTCTCCTTCTAAGCATCTTTGTGTTAATTTGCCACATGTATGCTGTAACTGTAATCCCCCTACAAATGGGGGTTTCCAAAAAGCCTCCTAGGAGCTTGCCTAAGTGCTCCCAGCCTGAATGGTGTTTGGCGTTTAAGTCGTTTATCTGTCAGCGCTTTTAGAGCCTCTGGTACTGTCTCTTTAAGAGCTGTCTGCCTGCAGACTTAATTAGTTTGTATGAGGGGGCTGTGTATTTAATGCTCAATTCCTGCCCGAGCTGTTGTCAAATCACTCTGTTTTTGCAGTCGCTAAGAGTGCAAAGGGAGCCCATCTGAAAGCTGTAACTGTTTGCCTGTAATCATTTAAAGCATTAGCAAAATTGTAGTTTGTCTAACCTGCCTTTATTGGAGCTGGGACTCTGTGTGTGTTACCCCTCCATTTTGGACCTAAACTGCTGTGCTGGGCTAATTGGGTTAAGGGTTCCCTAAAGTGGAGCCTGTGGATGAATCAGAACTTGGACTCTTAATTTTGAGCCAGTCACAAGGGGATTGTATGAGCAGTGACTCTGGAAAATGTAGTTTTGACCTTGGCACCTTTTTCTACCAACAGAGGGAGTCTTATTGTGAGTGACAGCTGAATCAACCAACAGAATAGTGTGGAGCTAAAGGAAATGCCCTGCTCTGTGACTGGAAAGATCAGATCAGTTGTGGCAGTGAAGAGAGAAGGAGTTGTCTGCTTCTGCGGTGTATAGTTTCGCGCGGGAAGCACGTGTGAGGCCCTGAGTTTCGATCTGCAGCCTTTGTGAGTGCCAGTTTGGACTGAATCTGAGTTGTGAGAAGAAAGAAGCACTAGAAGTATGGAAACCAGGCTCACCCTGTAGAAGACTGGAGAAATTGCTGAATCGCGCTCGGTCTGTCAGGAACTGAAGCTGCTGTGTGTGTTCCCGGGTATTTTGCAGTAATTGCGATCGGGATCGAGGAGCAGCCTGCCTGGTATAGTACTTTCCTTTTACATATAAATGTATGTAGTACTTGTGGGGAATCGCTATTTCAAATCCCCTGTACAGTGAATTGCGTGCTGAAGCTTGAAGTAAACCCCAACTTAATTCAGACTACATCCGTTTGCTATTAGCTGCAGTGGGTCCAGTCACAAGGACCTTTTCTCCACGCCCTGTTCTTCTGGCAATCCATAAGGATGTTCTCCATCCGATCCTCAGCTTGGATATTGTGAGTACAAATCGGGGTAGCTCCCTGCCATCTGTTTATCAAATTGCAAGTGTGTCATCTAATTATTGCTGTTTCATTTCTTCACGAACTGAGCCATCCGGCTCCAGATTACAATTGGGTATTGTGCATATATTTTCTTCTACAGGGCCCAATCCATCTGCACCTGCCGGCCAACCCGGGGCAACGGACCTGGCTAGCCCCCCCCAACCTGGGTACCCAGAGTGTGACTTTTCAGACCCTGTATGTGCACAGTACTGTGATTTAATGCCACTAATTAACCTGATTCCCTCCTCCCGTGTTACTGTCCCCAGAATAAATCAGATTTGTTGTTGTTATACTATATACTGTCTATGGTGTTGGTGCTTATGGAAACAGTATTGTATTTTGCGGTGCATGTTGTTTAACCTTATTTTACAGGGGGTCCTCAGAGACATGCTGCAGAATCTGTCTTGAGGGTAAGTGGTACCTTATGAGTGAACAGTGTGTATATGTGGGGTATTGGGACTGTAACTCCTGTGTACTGTGCGAGCCACTTGAGGGAATAAAAGGGAGTCTCAGTGTCCCAGAGGGCTGTGACCAAGCCAGTCTAACCACTACAAACCCTGACCTCTGGGTGGAGACATCCGCCATAGAACCTAGGCCCCTCAACCTGTCAGTAGTCAATCAGGTAGGGGTAATAACCCTTGGGATAGCACCACCTGGGGGTTACATAACTCTACTGTAAATTTGTGTATTTGTCACTTGTATGATATAATGCTACTGTAAATTTGTGTATTTGTCACTTGTATGATATAATGCTACTGTAAATTTGTGTATGTCACTAATACGCTCCATAACGTATTCTATTGCCTTATCTAATGAATGTTGGACCTAATGTATACTCCTACCAATGTATGTTTGTTATGGCTGTAACTAATCTGGCTCTCTCCTGAAAAAGGGACCTTTCGTCTCAGTGAGCTTACGAGGTTATCAAAATTTAAATAAATAAATAAATATCTCTCGCTCTCTCTCTCTCTCTCTCTCTCTCTTTATCTCTATCTGTATTTCTATCTATCTCTCTGTATATCTGTCTGGCTGTATGTGTTTCTATAAGTCTATCTCTATACATTTATCTCGGTCTATCTATCTATCTATCTGTCTATCTATCTATCCCTCTATCCATCTACCACTATCTATCTATCTATCTATCTATCTATCTATCTATCTATCTATCTATCTATCTGTCTATCTATCTACTATCTGTCTGTCTGTCTATCTACTATCTATCTGTCTGTCTGTCTATCTATCTATCTACTGTCTATCTGTCTGTCTGTCTGTCTATCTATCTACCGTCTGTCTATCTAGCTACCTATCTGTCTATTCATTGCAAAAGACGGTATCAATGCACAAGTGACTATTATTAAAGCAACAACAAAAAATGTAACATTAAGGTTTTTGAACTTTATACGCCCCAGTCACCACCCCATAAACCCCATCAAACTGAATCCAAAACTGCAGTCTGGATGTAAAACATATGTTTTAATATCATAACAAACTAACAATATGTTGTGAGACAGAAGGCCAAAGGATACAATAATGGGTCAAAGTGTGTGCGTGTTTGTGTGTGTGTATGTGTGTGTGCATGCGTGCAACTCATGAAGCACTTACATTACCAAATACATTACACTAGACCTATAGCAGACTTGGTGAGTGTCCTGTGGGCCTCTCACTAAGAAGGAGCACTGGGTGCAGTGTTTGTCACGGGATGAAACTGTATTCCTCATACTAGAGTATTTATTTAGAATGATAAAACATGGGCCTGATAGCTGGCCCAGTGGCTCAGTAGTAGTGCTACCACCCACCATGCCAATGATCTGGGTTTAGGAGTGGACTCAGGATGCTGTGGGTTTACTGGGGCAGACCTGATTGAGCACCAGGAAGACTGCCCTCCTCTCCTGGGGAGGGGCGCCTATCAACTCCACTGTAGACCACAACCAGATAGAGGCTTGGTGGTGGTGGTGCAAGTGGTGCAGCGTACATGGCAGCGGCTGCTGGTCTGATGTAGTGTGTGTGTGTGTGTGTGTGTGTGTGTGTGTGTGTGCTTCCTCATGGCATGTACTACTGTCTGTCTGTCTGTCTGCAGTGGTAGAAGAGAGACACAGAAAATAGAAAAAAAAAGTGTATGCTCTGTAAAGCCCTAATTGCTTACCTGTGACCCACACCACCACCTGAGTCATTGGCCTAGAATCTGGATGTGAGTCCCTGAGGGCAAGGGGAGAACTCTCCCCTCATAAGCCCCACCATGAGGGAGGGGGCTTGGCAATCTGTGGGGAAACCACTTGGCCTGGAAAATCTCAGGGGAAATGCTCACCCATCAGGTAAGGCAGAATGGGGCTGACACCTGCTTGCACTGCACCTGTGATGAAGAATCTTTATGAAAAAAAAAAGGTACTTGAACTTTGGATTGTGCTTTTGCATTCAGTTCAGTATGATACATGGTGTAGAGCATGGGGGCAGAGGTAGGATTTAAAAAAAAGCTAACATCACATGTCCTTACCTTTGTTGCTTTAATAGTAAACCCAAACTTGTGCATGAACAGTTTTTCAAATGGATGTTCTTTTTTTAGATAGTTAGCCATGGTACCTTAAGCTACACCTGGCCATATGCAAAGCAATTGCCCAACTGGGCATATCCCAGAATTGTGACGCTTGCTTTGCACACAACACTGAAGGCCACTCTCAAAAAAATGCATCATCATATGCAGTGCACCAGACCTGTAGCAGAGTTGGGGAGTGATCCTGCAGGCCACTCTCAAACAGATGCTTCATCACATGCAGTGGGCCACACCTATAGCAGAGTTTATGAATCATCCTGCAGACCACTCTCAAACAGACAACTCATCACATGCCATGCACCAGACCAGTAGCAGAGCCTGGGACTGGTCCTGCAGGCCACTCACAAATAGCTGCACTATCACATGCAGTGTACCAGACCTGTAGCAGAGTTTGGGAGTAATCCTGCATGCCACTTACAAGCAGATGTGTCATCACATGCAGTACATCAGACATGTAGCAGAGTTTGGGACTGGTGCTGCAGGCCACTCACAAATAGCTGCATCATCACAAGCAGTGCACCACACCCATAGCAGAGCCTGGGAGTGATGCTGCAGGCCACTTACAAACAGCTGCATGATCACATGCAGTGCACCAGACCTGTAGCAGAGTTTGGGAGTCATCATGCAGGCAACTTACAAAGCAGCTGCCTCATCACATACAGTGCACCTGACCTGTAGCAGAGCCTAGGAGAGATCTTGCTGGCCACTCACAAAAAGCTGCCTCTTCACATGAAGTGCACCAGACCAGTAGCAGAATTTGAGAGTAATCATGCAGGCTACTCTCAAACTGATGCCTCATCACATGCAGTGCACCAGATCTGAAGCAGGGTTTGGGAGTGATCCTGCAGGCAGCTTTTAAACAGGTGCCTCATCACATGCAGTGCCCCAGCCCTGTAGCAGAGTATGGAGTGATCCTGCAGGCCACTCTCAAACAGATGCATTATAACATGCAGTGCACCAGGCCTGTGGCAGAAATTGGGAGTGATCCTGCAGGCCATTCACAAATGGCTACATCATGACATTCAGGCACCAGACCTGTAGCAGAGTTTGGAAGTGATCTTGCAGGACACTCTCAAACAGATGCCACATGACATGCAGTGCACCAGGCGTGTAGCAGAGTTTGGGAGTGATCCTGCAGGCCACTCACAAATAGCTGCATCATCACATGCAGTGCATCAGACCTGTAGCAGAGCCTGGGAGTTGTCCTGTAAGGCACTTACAAATACCTGCATTATCACATGTAGTGCACCAGACTTGTAGCAAATTTCAGTGTGATCCTGCAGACCTGCCTCAAACTGATACCTCATCACATGCAGTGCACCAAACCTGTAGCAGAGTTTATGGGTGATCCTGCTGGCCACTTACAAACAGATGCATCATCATATGCAGTGCACCAGACTTGTAGCAGAGCCTGGGAGTGATTCTGCAAGCCACTCGCAAGTACTTGCATTATCACATGCAGTGCACCAGGCCTGTAGCAGAGTTTGGTAGTCATCATGCAAGCCATTAACAAAGCAGCTGCCTCATCAGATGCAGTGCAACAGACCTGCAGCAGAGCCTGTGAGTGATCCTGCAGGCCACTCATAAACAGCTGCTTCTTTACAAGAAGTGCTCTAGACCTGTAGCAGAGTTTGAGAATAATCATGCAGGCTACTCTCAAACTGATGCTTCATCACATGCAGTGCACCAGACCTGTAGCAAAGTTTGGGAGTGATCCTGAAGGCCACTCTCAAACAGATGCATCATCACATGCAGTGTACCATACCCATAGCAGAGCCTGGGAGTGGTCCTGTAGGGCAGTTACAGATACCTGCATTATCACATGTAGTGCACCAGACTTGTAGAAAATTTCAGAGTGATCCTGCAGGCCACCCTCAAACTGATACCTCATCATATGCAGTACACCAAACCTGTAGCAGAGTATCTTACTTCGAGAGGGCTTTTGCAGTAGGTAATTACATATAGGACTGACATCGGCAGGCGGCAGGACCCCACGGAAAAATTTCTAGCTAGCAGTCCCTGGCGAGGGACCGCCCCCAAGTCAGGTGACCAGCGTCAGGAGATGTCGGTATAAAGGGGCAGTCCCTGACGCCCGCCTTCCAGTTCTTTCCCACCGTTAGCTCGTGCAGCGCCTTGCGGAAAAGTTTGTGCTTCATCAGCCCAATCTTTGTCGGTTTTACCAAAATAATTTGTTTTTTCAACCAAAGTCAGGTACCATCGTCAGTGTATGTTGTCCCCTACACCCTCCGAGCACAAAAATAAGTGCGATTCATGCGGCGCCCAACTCCCGTACCAGGATGGCCATTCCCTGTGCCTGTTTTGCCTAGGCCTCGATCACCCGGTCGAGAAGTGCCAGCACTGCCTCAGCTTCAACGCGGCTACCCGGAAAAGGCGGCAGCAATCCCTGGAAGCCCATATTTTGAAGAAAAAGATGAGTTCAATGGAGAAGGAGCTCAAAAAACTGAGGCAGGTGTCCACTTCCCCCGAAGGCCATCGGAAGAAGAAGGATAAGGAGAGGCACCGGGACAAGGGCTCCTCTACCGTGTCTCCCTCGAGCCACCCGGGACACAGGTAACGCCCCTTTGGGGACCGCCTCTCAACAGCCACCTGAGGTTTCTGAGGGCGCGGCCCACCCATCTGGCTTGCGCTTGCCTTTCAGGCACCTCCTGGCAATTGGAGCCTCTGCCCGGGTTCGCCCGCAGGATCGCGCTCACTGGCATGGGCGATTCCAGTAAGTCTGGCATCGCTCATCCGACGCCGCCTGCGCCGGAGAAGGCCGGTGAGATGCATGACCTTTCGCGTGGCGGCCTCCATCCCATTGAACCAGGCCGGTCCTTCTCTCGCGGCCTGCCTCCGTGTAGGCTCCCATAAGTCAGGATGCCGCCCTCCGGCGCCCAGTCGGGCGAAGGAACTGGACGATGGACCCCCCACGCCCATCGCACTCCAGTTCTCCGCAGTCGAGCCATCTGGGGACCCAGAGTCCCCCAGCCCGACGCCGATTTTTCCCCTCCATCTCCGGGCGACGCTGGGGACCTTCCTCCATCAGACCATCCTCTGGTTGGTGCACCGGATCTGACATTGGCTCCCCGGACGCCGGCCCCGACGCCAGTTCCTCCAACGCCGGTACCTCTGACGCAGGTTCTACCAACTCTGGGAGACATCCCACTTCCGGATGTCCCCCCTATGCTGGGCCCTCCGCTCTCCGGGCCCTCCAATGTGGATCCGCCCGTGAGGCCACCGGCCGGGCCGTCTGCTCTGGCAGCTCCCCCAGCTCCCAGGTACCCTCCATCCTATCCGATGCCGATGTACCCGGGACCACAGTATCTGGCGCCGCAGTACCCGACGGCGGTCTTTCCGACGCCGCAGTACTCGACGACACAATACCTGACACCAGGCTATCCGCAGCTGGGTTTTGGATACTCTCCATATGGGTACAGCCCATAACCATATCCCCCACCTTCTCCTCCTCCTCCTCCACCACCACCCCCATAGCCGCCGTTGGACCTGCAGGAGACTCTGGCCTCCTGGTGGGCTGAGGCCAAGGCTCAGCTCACCAGGGAGGTCGAGAGCCGCCTTCTGATGATGGTGCCATCTCAGGTTCCCGTACGTCCAAGGCGGCACACTCCCTCACCACCTCCGGACTCCAGGGCTCTTCCATCTGGGTCCAGAGAGGGGCAGGACAAGCTTCCCCGGGGGCTTCCCAAGGGGTCCGTTCCTCCCTCTGGTCAGGAAATGGAATCTTTTTCCTCTTCCTCCTCCTCTGCTTCACCTTCGGACTTCTTGGATTCTTCCAACGGTTGCTCCGAGAGGGACGACGAGCCACGCTCCCCATCGAAGCCCAGGCCAAGGACTCCTTCGAAGTCTCTTCCGGAAGATCCTTCCTTTATGGAGTTGCTAAGGAAAATCCAGGAGGTTCATCAGTGGCACTCCTTGGAACCAGATCCTCAGCATCTGAAACTCACTGAACATCTGGCTTTGTCAGTGACAGCTCCTACCTTGGTGCCATCCTGGATAGAGCCTCATGCTGACCTCGTCACCACCATATGGATACAGCCGTCGGCTTTAGCCCTACTTCCAAGTCAAATAGGCTATATCAGGCTCCAGAGGGTGCTGATTTCCTGGATTCTCACCCTTGTGCCGACTTGGTTGTGATTAGCGCCGCTCATGGCCGGCCAGCCAACCCAAAACACCTCAGCTCGTCGCCACCTGACAAGGAATCCCACCTTCTGGACCAGTATGGGAAGAAGATCTTTGCTTCCTCCACGCTGGGGATCAGGGCCCTGAATTATGTAGGCCATATGGGGGACTACCAGAAGGCCATTCTGACTCAGGTGGAAGCCAAATTGGACTCCCTGCCAGACTCCCAAGTCAAGCAGGAGTTGGCTGATCTTGTCCGCTCTGCTCGTTCGGCCAGTCGACACATGCTTCATGTGACATATGATGCAGTGGACACTGCTGGACGGAGCTCAGATTTCGCTGTAGGCCTACGGTGTCATGCTTGGCTCCGCATGTCAGGGTTGGTCCCAGAGGTGCAATCCGCTATCCAGGAAGCACCCTTCCGGGGGTCGGTGCTTTTCGGTGGTGATGTCAAGGACATCATCACCGATTTGCAAGAGAAGGGGACGGCACTGAAGTCTGTCGATTCCATGTACCATCCCCATCAGCAGCAGCGCCGTCCCTTTCGCAGACGGAATCGGCCCAAGGCAAAACCCCAGAGAAGGCAGGCCACAAAACGCCAGGTCCCCACAGCTGCTAAGCCTCCCCCACCCAAAAAAGCAGCGGGTGCTTCAGCTGCGGTGCTGCCCCACACCACCTGACTCCTTCCCTCTCCCACAACCTCTGGACTGCCCGGAGGAACCGGTAGGAGAGAGGTTTTCCCTCCACCTTCCAGGCTGGGAGAGGATAACAACAGATTCTTGGGTACTCCAGCTCATCGCAGAAGGACACTCGATAGAATTTCTTCAGAAACCACCTCGCCACCCCCCTCTGAAGTCATCGTATTCAAGGGAACATCTTCTCTTGGTCCAGGAGGAAATTTCAGCTCTACTGCTGAAACATGCAATAAAACCCGTCCCCCTTCATCTGCAAGGAACGGGTTACTATTCCCATTTCTTCCTGGTCCCAAAGAAGACAGGAGATCTCAGACCAATTCTGGATCTCAGTTCCCTGAATCTTTTTGTGGAACACAAAAGGTTCAGGATGCTCTCTTTGCAGAGCCTTCTGCCCCTCTCCGGCCGGGTGAATGGTTGTGTGCTCTGGATAAGCAGAATGCTTACCTGCACATTTCCATTTGCCAGTCTCACTGCAAATACCTTCGTTTTGCATTCCAGGGGACCACTACCAATTCAAGGTGCTTCCGTTTGGTCTATCCTCGGCACCCCGAGTATTTACCAAATGCCTGGCAGTGGTGGCGGCCCACCTGTGTACCAGGGGGGTGCAGGGATTCCCGTACCTGGACGATTGGCTCCTGGTAGCCTCGTCAAGGGAGGAACTCCTGCGCTGCCTCTCCCTTACCCAGCAGGTTTTTGCCTGCCTGGGTATTACCATCAACCATTCCAAGTCTCACCTGATCCCATCCCAGAGACTACAGTTTATTGGGGTGATTCTCGATACAACCATGGGCAGGGCCTTCCTGCCACCAGACAGGGCGTCCACCCTCCAGATTTAAATAAGTCTGCTGTCCGGCTGCAAGCAGGTCTCTGCAAGGTCGGTCCTTCGCCTTCTCGGGCTCATGGCAGCTGCTATCCCGACAGTTCCTTGCGCTCAACTCCACATGAGAATCTCTCAGTGGACTCTACGCTCCCAATGGGATCAGTTAGTGGACGACCTAGATCACCCAGTTCTGGTCTCCTCACCGATGCTTCGAGACTTGCAATGGTGGATGCTTTGAGAGAACCTGTTTTGGGGAGTTCCTTTCTTTCATCCTCCCCCCTCCCTGACTCTAACCACAGATGCCTCGGGTGAAGGTTGGGGTGCCCATCTAGGGCCTCATCAGACCCAGGGCTCCTGGTCCAAGCTTGAGCAAGCTCTCCACATCAATGTGATCGAGCTCCGGGCAGTGTTGTACACTCTCCAAGCCCTTCACCAATACATCCTTCCCAGCCACCTAGCCGTTCAGACAGACAACATGTGTATGTGGTTTGGTACATCAACAAACAGGGAGGGACTCAGTCCTACCCTCTGTGCAGGGAGGCAATGAGGGTTTGGGATTGGGCAACACATCACGACCTTCACCTCTCAGCAATTCACGTTCCGGGAGTCGACAACACCCTAGCAGACAAGCTAAGTCGCTCTTCTGCTCTGACTCATGAGTGGGAACTGAACCAAGGGGTCCTAGACAATATCTTCTGACTTTGGGGAACACCACAGGTCGACCTGTTCGCATCCCCTCTAAACGCAAAACTTCCCATCTTTTGCTCGCTCGTTCCAGAGCGAGGCACTCTGTCTCTAGACTGGAAGAACAGATTCGTCTATGCCTGTCCCCCAATTCCACTTATCCCACGAGTCTTGCAGAAACTAGCCTCAGAAGGAGCACAAATGATTCTGATTGCTCCTTTCTGACCCAGTCTAGTTTGGTTCTCTCTTCTACAACAATATTCAGAGGATCATCCTCATCCTCTTCCTCTGTCTCGAGGTTTACTGACCCAGGATCAGGGGACCCTGGTCCATCCAGGCCTCAAATCCCTTCAGCTACATGCATGGCTCCTGCAGACTTAGCCCAATGTTGTTTTGGAGTGTCTCCCCAAGTGGCGGAGATTTTGGTGGAGGCCAGAAAACCCTCAACTAGATCCACTTACGCCATGAAGTGGAAAAGATTCACTATCTTGGCCGCTTCCAAGAACACAGAACCTTTCTCCTGTTCAGCGGGGCTTCTGCTGGAGTATCTACATCATCTGTTTGACCTGGGTCTCAGTCATTCTTCTCTGAAGGTACACATGGTGGCCATCTCGGCCTATCACGTCCCCTTTGCAGACAAAACCTTTGCTCAATTAGAAGTCTCTAAGACCTTTCTCAGAGGGGTCCTCCATCTGAGACCCCCCATCTGTACTCCTGCTCCCCCTTGGGACTTGAACTTTGTTCTTGAGAAACTTACTCTTCCTCCCTTTGAACCGGCAGCTTCTTCGGATTTGAAGTTCCTTTCATGGAAGACTCTCTTTCTGGTGGCCATTACTTCCGCCCGGTGAATTTCCGAGCTCCAGGCCCTGATGTGCAAAATCCCATACTTGATTTTTCACAAGAGCATTATTGCTCTTCGCACGAATCCTAAGTTTCTCCCTAAACTAGTAGCAGAGTCTACTCTAAATCAGTCCATAGAGTTACCCGCCTTTTTCACGCAGTACTCTAATCAAGGGGAGTATTTACTCCATACTATGGATGTTCACCAGATTCTGAGATACTACACCAACAGGACGAAGGATCTCAGAAAGACTGATCAATTGTTCGTCTCTTTTGCTCATAAAAGGGAAGGCAACGCTGTTTCTAAGCAATGCCTATCTAAGTGGTTGGTTCATTGCATCACTTTCTGTTATGAAAATACAACAAGACCCTCCCGGTCAGGTAAAAGCCACTCCACCAGAGGAGTAGCTGCCTCAGTGGCTTGTTTCAAAATAGCTCTGCGTAGACATTTGCGGCCTGCCACCTGGACTTCCATTCATACCTTCACTAAACACTACAGTTTGGATGTTGCCTTTCGCCGTAGAGCAGGCTTCGGGCTGGCTGTTCTGCAAGGCCTCTTATCTTGAGGCCTACACAGCTAGAACTGCTTCTTGGAGTAGTTTTCCTCCTCCCGGTGCCTCTCTTTGTTCCCGATTGCTTGGGATTCAGCCCTATATGTGATTACCTACTGCAAGAGCCCTCTCGAAGTAAGATAGTACAGTTACATAAGAACTTACCGTAACAGTAGATCTTCGAGAGAGGTTCTTGCAGTAGGTAATACCTTCCCACCCTCCATCTCCCTAGGCTTTTTCAGCTCCTTTTCCAATGAGGGAAATATCCGCTCCTCTCTTGTCCGGGCCTTTCTGGCCTGTGGCGGAAGAACTGGAAGAAGTGGTGTCAGGGACCATGCCCGGCGTCTCTGGCGCGGTCACCTGACATGGGGCGGTCCCTACTAGGGACTGCTAGCTTAGAAATTTTTCTGGTGGGGGTCCTGCCGCCTGCCGACATCAGTCCTATATGTAATTACCTATTACAAGAGCCTCTCTCGAAGATCTACTGTTACGGTAAGTTCTTACGTAACTGTACTTTATGGATGATCCTGCAGGCCACTTACAACAGATGCATCATCACATGCAGTGTACCACACCAGTAGCAGAGTTTGGTAGTCATCCTGCAAGCTATTAATAAAGCAGCTGCCTCATAAGGTGCAGTGCACCCGACCTGCAGCAGAGCCTGTGAGTGATCCTGCAGGCCACTCAGAAACAGCTGTTTCTTCACAAGAAGTGCTCCAGACCTGTAGCAGAGTTTGAGAGTAATCATGCAGGCTACTTTCAAACTGATGCCTGATCACACGCAGTGCACCAGACCTGAAGCAGAGTTTGGAAGTGATCCTGCAGGCAACTTACAAATAGCGGCATTATCACATGGAGGGCACTAAATCTGTAGCAGAATTTGGGAGTGAAAATGCAGGTCACTCTCAAACAGATGTTTCATCACATGCAATGCACCAGACCTGTAGCAGAGCCTGGGAGTGATCATGTAGGGTACTCATAAATAGCTGCACTATCACATGCAGTGCACCAGCCCTGTAGCAGAGTATGGGAGTGATCCTGCAGGCCACTCTCAAACAGATGCATCACCACATGGAGGGCACAAGACCTGTAGCAGAGTTTGGGAGTGATCTTGCAGGCCGCTCTCAAATAGATCCCACATCACATGCAGTGCACCAGGCCTGTGTCAGAATTTGGGAGTGATCCTGCAGGCCACTCACAAATAGCTGCATCATCACATGCAGTGCACCAGATCTGTAGCAGAGTTTGGGAGTGATCCTGCAGGATACTCTCAAACAAATGCACCATCACATGCAGTGACCAGACCTGTAGCAGATGACAGGGAGTGGTACTGTAGGGCACATACAAATAGCTGCATTATCACATGCACTGCATGAGACCTGTAGCAAAATTTGGGAGTGATCCTGAAGGACACTTTCAAAGAGCTGTATCATCACATGCAGTGTACCAGACCCATAGCAGAGCTTGAGAGTGGTCCTGTAGGACACTTACAAATACCTGCATTATCACATGCAGTGCACCAAACTTGTAGCAGAATTAATGGGTGATCCTGCAGGCCACTTACCAACAGATGCATCATCACATGCGGTGCACCAGACTTGTAGCAGAGCCTGGGAGTGATCCTGTAGGCCACTTGCAAGTAACTGCATCATCACATGCAGTGCACCAGACCTGTAGCAGAGTTTTGTAGTCATCGTGCAGGTCATTAAGAAAGCAGCTGCCTCATCAGATGCAGTACACCCAACCTGCAACACAGCCTGTGAGTGATCCTGAAGGCCACTTGCAAACAGCTACTTCTTCACATGAAGTGCACCAGACCTGTAACAGAGTTTGAAAGTAATCCTACAGGGCACTCTCAAACAGCTCTCTCACCATATGCACTAAAAACGTAGCGGTGTTTGGGAGAGATTCTGCAGGCAACTCTTAAACAGATGCCTCATCCCGTGCAGTACACCAGACCTGTAGCAGAGATTGGGAGTGAGCCTGCAGGCCACTTACAAGAAGCTGCATCATCACATGCAGTGCACCAAACCTATAGCAGTTTGGAGTCATCCTGCAGGCAACTCACAAATAGCTGAATTATCACATACAGTGTACCAGATCTGTAGCAGAGTTTGGGAGTGATCCTGCCGATCACTCTCAAATAGATCCTTCATCACAAGCAGTGTACCAGACCTGTAGCAGACTTTGGGAGTGATCCTGTAGGCCACTCACAAACAGCTGCTTCATCACAAGCAGTATACCAGACCTGTAGCAGAGTTTGGGAGTGATCCTGTAGGTCTGTCACAAACAGCTGCATTACCACTTGCAAGTCACCAGACCTGTATCAGAGTTTGAGAGTGATCCTGCAGGCCACTCACAAATAGCTGTATCATCACAAGCAATGTACCAGACCTGTAGCAGAGCATGGGAGTGATGCTGCAGGAAATCACAAACAGCTGCATGACCACAAGCAGTGCACCAGACCTGTAGCAGAGCCTGAGAGTGATCCTGCAGGCCACTCACAAACAGTTGCCTCTTCACATGTAGTGCAACAGACCAGTAGCAGAGTTTGGGAGTGATCCTGCATTCCACACTCAAATAACTGCATTATCACATGCAGAGCACCAGACCTGTAGCAGAGTCTGGAAGTGAAACTGCAGGTCACTGTCAAACAGATATTTCATCACATGCAGTGCAATAGACCAGTAGCAGAGTTTGGGAGTGATCCTGAAGGCCACTTACAAATAGCTGCACAATCACATGCAGTGCACCAGTCCTATAACAGAGTATGGGAGTGATCTTGCAGGACACTCTCAAACAGATGCCACATCACATGCAGTGCACCAGGCCTGTAGCAGAGTTTGGGAATGACACTGCAACTCACTCACAAATAGCTGAATCATCACATGCAGTGACCAGACCTGTAGCAGAGACCGGGAGTGGTCCTGTACAGCACATACAAATAGCTGCATTATCACATGCAGTTCACCAGACCTGTAGCAAAGCTTGGGAGTGATTGGGAAGGCCACTCTCAAACAGATGCATCATCACGTGCAGTGTACCATACCTGTAGCAGAGCCTGGGAGTGGTCCTGTAGGGCACTTACAAATACCTGCATTATCACATGCAGTGCACCAGACTTGTAGAAAATTTCAGAGTGATCCTGCTGGCCACCTTCAAACTTATACCTCATCATATGCAGTGCAACAAACCTGTAACAGAGTGATCCTGTAGGCCACTTACAAACAGATACATCATTACATGCAGTGCACCACACCGGTAGCACAGTTTGGTAGTCATCCTGCAAGCCATTAACAAAGCAGCTGCCTCATCAGATGCAGTGCACTCGACCTGCAGCAGAGCCTGTGAGTGATCCTGCAGGCCACTCAGAAACTGCTGCTTCTTCACAAGAAGTGCTCCAGACCTGTAGCAGAGTTTGAGAATAATCATGCAGGCTACTCTCAAACTGATGCCTCATTACATGCAGTGCACCAGATCTGAAGCAGAGTTTGGGAGTGATCCTGCAAGCACCTCACACATAGCGGCATTATCACATGGAGGGCACTAAATCTGTAGCAGAGTTTGGGAGTGAAAATGCAGGTCACTCTCAAACAGATATTTCATCACATGCAATGCACCAGACCTGTAGCAGAGCCTGGGAGTGATCATGTAGGGTACTCATAAATAGCTGCACAATCACAAGCAGTGCACCAGTCCTATAGCAGAGTATGGCAGTGATCCTGCAGACCACTATCAAAGAGATGCATTATAACATGCAGTGCACAAGACAAGCAGCAGAGTTTGGGAGTGATCTTGCAGGCCACTCTCAAACAGATGCCACATCACATGCAGTGCACCAGACCTGTGGCAGAGTTTGAGAGTGATCCTGCAGGATATTCACAAATGGCTGTATCATCACGTGCAGTGCACCAGACCCATAGCAGAGCCTGGGAGTGATCCTGTAGGGTACTCATAAATAGCTGCACTATCACATGCAATGCACCAGCCCTGCAGCAGAGTATGGGAGTGATCCTGCAGGCCACTCTCAAACAGATGCATCATCACATGGAGGGCACAAGACCTGTAGCAGAGCTTGGGAGTGATACTGCATGCCATTCTCAGACAGATACATTGTCACATGGAGGGCACTAGACCTGCAGCAGAGTTTGGGAAAGATCTTGCAGGCAACTCCCAAATAGATGAATTATCACATGCAGTGCACAAGACAATCTTGCAGGCCACTCTCAAAAAGATGCCACATCACATGCAGTGCACCATGCATGTAGCAGAGTTTGGGAGTGATCCTGCAGGCCACTAAAAAATAGCTGCATCATCTCATGCAGTGCATCAGACCAGTAGCAGAGTTTGAAAGTGATCCTGCAGGCAGCTCTCAAACAGATGTATCATCACATGCAGTGACCAGACCTGTAGCAGAGCCTGGGAGTGTTCCTGTAGGGCACTTACAAATGCCTGCATTATCACAAGCAGTGCACCAGACCTGTAGCAAATTTCGGAGTGATCCTGCAGACCTGCCTCATACTGATACCTCATCACATGCAGTGGATCAGACCAGTAGCAGAGTTTATGGCTGATCCTGCTGGCCACTTACAAACAGATGCATCATCATATGCAGTGCACCAGGCTGGTAGCAGAGCCTGGGAGTGATTCTGCAAGTCACTCATAAGTACTTGCATCATCACATGCAGTGCACCAGACCTGTAGCAGAGTTTGGTAGTCATCATGCAGGCCGTTAACAAAGCAGCTGTCTCATCAGATGCAGTGCAACAGACCTGCAGCAGAGCCTGTGAGTGATCCTGCATGCCACTCACAAACAGCTGCTTCTTCACGAGAAGTGCTCTAGACCTGTAGCAGAATTTGAGAGTAATCATGCAGGCTACTCTTAAACAGATGCATTATCACATGCAGTGCACCGGGCTTGTGGCAGAGTTTGAGAGTGATCCTGCAGGCCATTCACAAATGGCTGCATCATCACATGCAGGCACCAGACCTGTAGCAGAGTTTGGGAGTAAAAATGCAGGTCACACTTAAACAGATGTTTCATCACATGCACTACACCAGACCTGTAGCAGAGCCTGGAAGTGATCCTGTAGGGTACTCATAAATAGCTGCACTATCACATGCAGTGCACAAGACCTGTAGCAGAGTTTGGGAGTGAAAATGCAGGTCACTCTCAAACAGATGTTTCATCACATGCAATGCACCAGACCCATAGCCGAGCCTGGGAGTGATCCTGTAGGGTACTCATAAATAGCTGCACTATCACATGCAGTGCACCAGCCCTGTAGCAGAGTTTGGAGTGATCCTGCAGGTCACTGTCAAACAGATGCATCATCACATGGAGGCACAAGACCTGTAGCAGTGTTTGGGAGTGATCTTGCAGGCCACTCTCAAACAGATCCCACATGACATGCAGTGCACCAAGCCAGTGGCAGAATTTGGGAGTGATCCTGCAGGCCACTCACAAATAGCTGCATCATCACATGCAGTGGACCACACCAGTAGCAGAGTTTGGGAGTCATCCTGCAGGTCACTATCAAATAGACGCCTTGTCATATGCCGTGCACCAGACCTGTAACAGATTTTGGGAGTGATCCTGCAGTCCGTTAACAAATAGCTGCATCATCACATGCAGTGCATCAGACCTGTAGCAGAGATTGCGAGTGACCCTGCAGGCAGCTCTCAAACAGATGCATCATCACATGCAGTGGCGAGACCTGTAGCAGAGCCTGGGAGTGGTCCCGTAGGGCACTTACAACTAACTGCATTATCACAAGCAGTACACCAGGCTTGTAGCAAATTTCGGAGTGATCCTGCAGACCTGCCTCAAAATGATACCTCATCACATGCAGTGCACCAAACCTGTAGCAGAGTTTATGGGTGATCCTGCAGGCCACTTACAAACAGATGCGTCATCATATGCAGTGCACCAGACCGGTAGCAGAGCCTGGGAGTGATTCTGCAAGTCACTCATAAGTACTTGCATCATCACATGCAGTGCACCAGACCTGTAGCAGAGTTTGGTAGTCATCCTGCAGGCCACTAACAAAGCAGCTGCCTCATCAGATGCAGTGCAACAGACCTGCAGCAGAGCCTGTGAGTGATCCTGCAGGCCACTCACAAACAGCTGCTTCTTCACGAGAAGTGCTCTAGACCTGTAGCAGAATTTGAGAGTAATCATGCAGGCTACTCTCAAACAGATGCATTATCACATGCAATGCACAAGACCTGTAGCAGAGTTTGGGAGTGATTTTGCAGGCCACTCTCAAATATATGCCACATCACATGCAGTGCACCAGGTCTGTGGCAGAGTTTGAGAGTGATCCTGCAGGCCATTCACAAATGGCTGCATCATCACATGCAGGCACCAGACCTGTAGCAGAGTTTGAGAGTGAAAATGCAGGTCACGCACAAACAGATGTTTCATTACATGCAATGCACCAGACCTGTACCAGAGCCTAGGAGTGATCCTGTAGGGTTCTCATAAATAGCTGCACTATCACATGTAGTGCCCCAGCCCTGTAGCAGAGTATGGGAGTGATCCTGCAGGTCACTCTCAAACAGATGCCATATCACATGCTGTGCACCAGGCCCATGGCAGAGTTTGAGAGTGATCCTGCAGGCCATTCACAAATGGCTGCATCATCAAATGCAGGCACCAGACCTGTAGCAGAGTCTGGGTGTGAAAATTCAGGTCACTCTCAAACAGATGTTTCATCACATGCAGTGCACCAGACCTGTAGCAGAGCCTGAGAGTGATCCTGTAGGGTACTCGTAAATAGCTACACTATCACATGCAGTGCACCAGCCCTGTAGCAGAGTATGGGAGTGATCCTGCAGGCCACTCTCAAACAGATGCATCATCACATGGAGGCACAAGACCTGTAGCAGAGTTTGGGAGTGATCTTGCAGGCCACTCTCAAACAGATGCCACATGAGATGCAGTGCACGAGGCCTGTGGCAGTTTTGGAGTGATCCTGCAGGCCACTCACAAATAGCTGCATCATCACATGCAGTGGACCACACCTGTAGCAGAGTTTCAGAGTCATCCTGCAGGCCACTGTCAAATAGATGCCTCATCATATGCCATGCACCAGACCTGTAGCAGAGTTTGGGAGTGATCCTGCAGTCCACTCACAAATAGCTGCACTATCACGTGCAGTGCACCAGCCCTGTTGCAGAGTATGGAAGTGATCCTGCAGGCCATTCTCAAACAGATGCATGATCACATGGAGGGCACAAGATCTGCAGCAGAGTTTGGGAGTGATCTTGCAGGCCACTCTCAAACAGGTGCCACATCACGTGCAGTGCACCAGGCCTGTGGCAGAGTTTGAGAGTGATCCTGCAGGCCATTCACAAATGGCTGCATCATCACATGCAGGCACCAGACCTGTAGCAGAGTTTGAGAGTGAAAATGCAGGTCACGCACAAACAGATGTTTCATTACATGCAATGCACCAGACCTGTACCAGAGCCTAGGAGTGATCCTGTAGGGTTCTCATAAATAGCTGCACTATCACATGTAGTGCCCCAGCCCTGTAGCAGAGTATGGGAGTGATCCTGCAGGTCACTCTCAAACAGATGCCATATCACATGCTGTGCACCAGGCCCATGGCAGAGTTTGAGAGTGATCCTGCAGGCCATTCACAAATGGCTGCATCATCAAATGCAGGCACCAGACCTGTAGCAGAGTCTGGGTGTGAAAATTCAGGTCACTCTCAAACAGATGTTTCATCACATGCAGTGCACCAGACCTGTAGCAGAGCCTGAGAGTGATCCTGTAGGGTACTGTAAATAGCTACACTATCACATGCAGTGCACCAGCCCTGTAGCAGAGTATGGGAGTGATCCTGCAGGCCACTCTCAAACAGATGCATCATCACATGGAGGCACAAGACCTGTAGCAGAGTTTGGGAGTGATCTTGCAGGCCACTCTCAAACAGATGCCACATGAGATGCAGTGCACGAGGCCTGTGGCAGTTTTGGAGTGATCCTGCAGGCCACTCACAAATAGCTGCATCATCACATGCAGTGGACCACACCTGTAGCAGAGTTTCAGAGTCATCCTGCAGGCCACTGTCAAATAGATGCCTCATCATATGCCATGCACCAGACCTGTAGCAGAGTTTGGGAGTGATCCTGCAGTCCACTCACAAATAGCTGCACTATCACGTGCAGTGCACCAGCCCTGTTGCAGAGTATGGAAGTGATCCTGCAGGCCATTCTCAAACAGATGCATGATCACATGGAGGGCACAAGATCTGCAGCAGAGTTTGGGAGTGATCTTGCAGGCCACTCTCAAACAGGTGCCACATCACGTGCAGTGCACCAGGCCTGTGGCAGAGTTTGAGAGTGATCCTGCAGGCCATTCACAAATGGCTGCATCATCACATGCAGGCACCAGACCTGTAGCAGAGTTTGGGAGTGAAAATGCAGGTCACTCCCAAACAGATGCCACATCACATGCAGTGCACCAAGCATGTAGCAGAGTTTGGGAGTGATCATGCAGGCCACTAACAAATGTCTGCATCATCACATGTAGTGCATCAGACCAGTAGCAGAGTTTGAGAGTGATCCTGCAGGCAGCTCTCAAACAGATGCATCATCACATGCAGTGACCAGACCTGTAGCAGAGCCTGGGAGTGTTCCCGTAGGGCACTTACAAATTCCTGCATTATCACAAGCAGTACACCAGACTTGTAGCAAATTTCAGAGTGATCTTGCAGACCTGCCTCAAACTGATACCTCATCACATGCAGTGCACCAAACCTGTAGCAGAGTTTATGGGTGATCCTGCTGGCCACTTACAAACAGATGCATCATCATATGCAGTGCACCAGACCGGTAGCAGAGCCTGGGAGTGATTCTGCAAATCACTCACAAGTACTTGCATTATCACATGCAGTGCACCAGACCTCTAGCAGAGTTTGCTAGTCATCATGCAGGCCATTAACAAAGCAGCTGCCACATCAGATGCAGTGCAACAGACCTGCAGCACAGCCTGTGAATGATCCTGCAGGCCACTCACAAACAGCTGCTTCTTCACCAGAAGTGCTCCAGACCTGTAGCAGAATTTGAGAGTAATCATGCAGGCGACACTCAAACAGATGCATTATCACATGCAGTGCACAAGACCTGTAGAAGAGTTTGGGAGTGATCTTGCAGGCCACTCTAAAACAGATGCCACATCACATGCAGTGCACCAGGCCTGTGGCAGAGTTTAAGAGTGATCCTGCAGGCCATTCACAAATGGCTACATCATCACATTCAGGCACCAGACCTGTAGCAGAGTTTGGGAGTGAAAATGCAGGTCACGCTCAAACAGATGTTTTTTCACATGCAATGCACCAGACCTGTAGCAGAGCCTGGGAGTGATCCTGTAGGGTTCTCATAAATAGCTGCACTATCACATGCAATGCACCAGCTTTATAGCAGAGTATGGAGTGATCCTGCAGGCCACTCTCAAACAGATGCATTATCACATGGAGGGCACAAGACCTGTAGCAGAGTTTGGGAGTGATCTTGCAGTCCGCTCTCAAACAGATGCCACATGACATGCAGTGCACACTGTGTGACCCTGAGCAAGTCATTTAACCTCCTTGTGCTCCCAGGTTGCTCCTGTAAAAAAAGCTTTCAGCTTAGTGTGCTATACCTGGTTAAACAACTAAATAAATAAATAAAAAATAAATAAAAAATAAATAAGTGTGCCAGGCCTGTAGCAGAGTTTGGGAGTGATCCTGAAGGACATTCTCAAAAAAGATGTATCATCACATGCAGTGTACCAGACCCATAACAGAGCCTGAGAGTGGTCCAGTAGTGCATTTACAAATACCTGCATTATCACACGCCTTGCATGAGACCTGTAGCAAAATTTATGGGTGATCCTGCAGGCCACATACAAACAGATGCATCATGACATGCAATGCACCAGACTTGTAGCAGAGCCTGGGACTGATCCTGTAGGCCACTTGCAAGTAACTGCATCATCACATGCAGTGAAAACAACAAATCTCCACACCACAGAAGCTTAAAGTACAAAAAGCAGCTTTTAATATTTAAAAAACATGCCAAACAGCATCCTCTCACAGACTACCTCTACCGGTTTCACAAAAATTGCATCATCAGGACTCTCAAACAGATGTTTCATCACATGCAATGCACCAGACTTGTAGCAGAGCCTGGGAGTGATCATGTAGGGTACTCATAAATAGCTGCACTATCACATGCAGTGCACCAGTCCTATAGCAGAGTTTGGGAGCGATCTTGCAGGCCACTCTCAAACAGATGCCACATCACATGCAGTGCACTAGACCTGTGGCAGAATTTGAGAGTGATCCTGCAGGCCATTCACAAATGGCTGCATCATCACATGCAGGCACCAGACCTGTGGCAGAGATTGGGAGTGAGTCTACAGGCCACGCTCAAACAGATACTTCATCACATGGAGTGGACCACACCAGTAGCAGAGTTTGGGAGTGATCCTGTAGGGTACTCATAAATAGCTGCACTATCACATGCAGTGCTCCAACCCTGTAGCAGAGCATTGAAGGAATCCTGCAGGCTACTCTCAAACAGATGCCACATCACATGCAGTGCTCTAAGCCTGTAGTCGAGTTTGAGAGTGATCCTGCAGGCCACTCTGAAGCAGATGTATCATCACATGCAGTGCACCAGACCTGAAGCATAGACTGGGAGTGGTCCTGTAGGGCACATACAAATAGCTGCATTATCAAATGCAGTGCCCTAGAACTGTAGCAAAGTTTGTGAGTGATCCTGAAGGCCACTCTCAAATAGATATATCATCACATGCAGTGCACCAGACACGTAGCAGACCCTCAGAGTTGTCCTGTAGGGCACTTACAGATACCTTCATTATCACATGCAGTATACCAGACTGGCAGCAAATTTGTGAGTGAGCCTGCAGGCCACCTACAAGCAGATGCATCACAACATGCAGTGCACCAGCCCTGTAGCAGAGTATGGGATGGATCCTGCTGGTCACTCTCAAACAGATGCATCAACACAGGGAGGGCATAAGACCTGTAGCTGAGTTTGGGAGTGATCTTGCAGGCCGCTCTCAAACAGATGCCACATCACATGCAGTGCACCACGCCTGTTGCAGAGTTTGAGAGTGATCTTACAGGCCACTCTCAAACATATGCCACATCATGCAGAGGGACTGGAAGGAAAAGTATGTCTCTTTGCAGATGACACAAAGATCTGCAACAGAGTTGATGCACAAGGTGGGGGTGGAAAGGATGAGAAGAGACTTGGCAAGGGTAGAGGAATGGTCAAATGTATGGCAGCTTAGAGTCAATGCTAAGAAGTGCAAGGTAATGCACCTGGGAAACAAAAACCCTGGTGAAGAGTACACAATGGGGGGTGAGATACTAACAACAACAAAAATGGAAAGGGACCTGGGGGTAGTCATATCAGATGACTTAAAGGTGGGCAAGCAATGTGAGAGGGCAGTAAGGAGGGCTGGGGGGATACTGGAATGCATAGGGAGAGGCATCACCAGTAGAAAACAGGAAGTTGTTATCCCTCTGTACAGACAGATAGTGAGACCCCATCTGGAGTACTGCGTGCAGTTCTGGAGACCCAATCTCCACAAGGACACAGACAAGATGGAAGCTGTCAAGATGAGGGCAACTAAAATGGTGCAGGGTCTGCACCAGAAGACATGTGAAGAGAGACTAAAGGAGCTTAATATGTATAGCCTCGAGGAAAGGAGGGAGAGGGGGGACATGATAGAAACTTTCAAGTACCTCAAGGGAATCAACAAAGTCCAAGAGGGTAGCATCTTTCAAAAAAAGAGGTGTGCAAGAACAAGGGGGCACAATTTGAAGATAGAGGGGGCGTGGCTCAGAGGTAATATAAGGAAGTATTTTTTCACAGAGAGGGTTGTGGATTCATGGAATTGCCTTCCGGAGGAGGTTGTGGAGTCAAAAACAGTGGTTGAATTCAAGCATGCATGGGAGAGTCATAAGGCAATTCTAGGGGGTGGGGGTAGAAAGAAGTAGGCTGCTGGTTAACTAGGATCTGCAGCTTATCCATTAGGTAGGGAAATGGGCAGACTGGGTGGGCCAAGCGGTCCTTATCTGCCATCAAATTCTATATGTTAAGTGCACCAGGCCTGTAGCAGAGTTTGGGAGTTATCCTGCAGGCCACTCACAAATAGCTGCTTCATCACATGCAGTGCACCAGACCTGTAGCAGAGTTTGTGAGTGATCCTGCAGGCAACTCTCAAACAGATGCATCATCACATGCAGTGACCAGACCTGTAGCAGAGACCAGAAGTGGTCTTTTAGGGCACACACAAATAGCTGCATTATCACATGCAGTGCACGAGACCTGTAGAAATGTTTGGGAGCTATTCTGAAGGACACACTCAAACAGATGTATCATCACATGCAGTGTACAAGACCTGTAGCAGAACCTGAGAGTGGTCCTGTAGGGCCTTACAAATACCTGCATTATCTAGGGCTGTGTGAATACCTTTTTTTGAATATTCGGCTGAATATTCGTTATTTGGTACCGAAATATTCATTATTCAGATGGCTGGGAGGGGGTATTTAAAAATAAAACAACACCCCCGTCCTGGCCAGCATTAGATAAATGTTTTTATCCCTGGTGTCTAGTGGTCCCACCCCACCCCCTGGCTTATCGCCAGTCCAAAATAAAGAATCCATCCACTCGTTTGTGACCTCAAGACATTCCCCATCTCTATCCCCCAAATGTATGTGGGTTCTAACTATGGATTCCCCACTCTTCTCAGAGAGCTCACTCCTTCACGCATGACTCGAAGGGACACGGGCACAGTTTCCACTGACCTCCATGGTCGCTAATATAACTGAGCTTTAATGAATGAACATGTGCTTGTACAAGCGTGTGTCTATTCACTGAAAACTCAATTGGACTCCTGGTCAGAGAGGTGAGTGGAGGGCTGGCCGAGGCCTGCTCGGGCTGGTGGGGGGGAGAGGGTGGGAGGTACTTTCTGACAGGGTGGGGGGTCCACTAGACACCAGGGAAATTATGGAATTTTTTTTATTTTTATACATTTAGGGACAGGGACTGGGGGGTATTGCTGAGGGTCTTGGAGAGGGGGTATTCTTCATTTTGTACTGGGGATTGGCCGGGGAGGGGAGGACCACTAGACACCAGGGCTAAAATATTTATTTAATGTTGACCAGGAGGGTGCAAATGACTTTTTTTCCTTGCGCATGGCCGAATACCAAATACCAGCCGAATAGTGGACTATTCGGTATTCGGTTCCGAATATTCGGATAACCCATTATTCGTGGTATTCGGAAAGTAATATTCGGTATTCACACAGCCCTAGGATTATCACATGCAGTGCACCAGACATGTAACAAATTTCGGAGTCATCCTGCAAGCCATCCTAAAACTGATACCTTATCACATGCAGTGTGTGACACTTGGCCAGCTGGTTCTGCTTGCTCTATGATTTTTGTAAAATAAAAATGTAGTGTGATTGTCTGTCATGAGAAATTCTGTGCTCCTAGGATGACACCCCCCCCCCCACACAGGTATCACTTCAAAGGACAGGATGTGTTAAAAAGCAGATCTCTGTAAGGTGATTAACTTCCCAGATTGCTTTGTTGCCAAAGGAAACGAAAATATCCATTTTATGATGTCTTCGGAGGAAGCACAGTTAATTTCACCTGGTGTAACAAAGCATATTACACCTCAGTGAGATCTGGCAGATTTAGTCATAAAATGTCCCTTTGATGTCTTTGAAGAAGGAAATGGCTCATAGATCATAGATCAAAGAAGGAACTGGACAATTACAGACTTAATTAAGAGTGTCATAATTTTGGAAATGAGTTTTGCTGAACTCACAGTATTTAATATACTTACAGAGGGATGGGACATCCCGTGTGTATTAATTTTTAGATTTTACAGGGAGAAGATAGGTGACCTCATGGAAGGGGCAGGTTTAGAGACAGTTTAAACTTATATTCTGTGTTTCTCAACTGACACATTCCTGTTGAACTCTAAAGAAGCAACCTCTACTTCAAGCACTGTTAGAAGATATACATTAGACAGACAAGTTTGCACTTTTTTAAACCTTGTTCTTTAAAGTGATTGTACGTGTTTTGATATATTGTTCTGTGTTTGCATCTTACATATTTTATACATTTTTAAGTAAACCTCATTTTAAAGAGACTGCCTGTGTCTTCCAAGTCCTTCCTTTTTGCCTGTGATGCATGGATGGTTAAGATTTTGACACCACTGTTCATAAGCTTAATGGGATACCAAACTGGGAAAAGGTAAGAAGTTATCTAAGGTCTTTCATAGAGTTTTTAAGGGTTTATTTTTGTATACCTGGTTAGATGCCCTTGGTGAAAGAAATCTGTCATTTCCCCGAAGAGCAGAATTATCTGAGCCTGTACATTTGGGTACGCTAGCAGAAGGTTCACAGTTTGAATCACTCCAGAACTTGAGACCAAAGGTGATTCGAACCCACAAAACAGACAGAAGGGTTACCCTGTTCACAATACTGTGCTCTGAGGTTAGCACTGTGGGAGCAGAGGGCCTGACCTGCTGAGTGGGGTTGTGACACAGTGCACCAAACCTATAGCAGAGTTTATGGGTGATTCTGCAGGTCCCTTACAAACAGATGCATCATCACATGCAGTGCACCAGACCTGTAGCAGAGTTTGGTAGTCATCCTGCAGGCCATTAACAATGCAGCTGCCTCATCAAATGCAGTGCACCCAACCTGCAGCAGAGCCTGTGAGTGATCCTGCAGGCCACTCACAAACAGTTGCTACTTCACATGAAGTGCACCAGACCTGTAGCAAAGTTTGAAAGTAATCCTACAGGGCACTCTCAAACAGTTGCCTCATCACATGCACTAAAAATGTAGCAGAGTTTGGGAGTTATTCTGCAGGCAACTTTTAAACAGATTCCTCATCACATACAGTGTACCAGACCTGTATCAGAGTTTGGGAGTGAGCCTGCAGGCCATTCACAAGAAGCTGCATCATCACATGCAGTGCACCAAACCTATAGCAGTTTGGAGTCATCCTGCAGGCAACTCACAAATAGCTGAATTATCACATACAGTGTACCAGATCTGTAGCAGAGTTTGGGAGTGATCCTGCCAGTCACTCTCAAATAGATCCTTCATCACAAGCAGTGTACCAGACCTGTAGCAGACTTTGGGAGTTATCCTGCAGGCCACTCACAAACAGCTGCTTCTTCACATGAAATGCGCCAGACCTGTAGCAAGAGTTTGGGAGTGATCCAGCAGGCAGATTTTAAACAGATGACTCATCACATGCAGTGCACCAGACCAGTAGCAGAGTTTGGGAGTAAAATCGCAGTTCACTCTCAAACAGATGTTTCATCACTTGCAGTGCACCAGACCTGTAGCAGTACATGGGAGTGATCCTGTAGGCTACTCACAAATAGCTGCACTGTCACATGCAGTGCACCAGCCCCACAGCACAATATGGGAGTGATCCTGGAGGCAACTCTCAAACAGATGCATCATCACATGGAGTGAACAAGACCTGTAGCAGAGTTTGGGAGTAATCTTGCAAGGACAATCTGTAACAGATGCCACATCTCATGCAGTGCACCATGCCTGTATCAGAGTTTAAGAGTGATCCTACAGGCCACACAGAAATAGTTGCATTATCACATGTAGTTCACCAGACCTGTAGCAGAGTTTGGGAGTGATCCTGCAGGGCACTTACAACTGCCTGCATTATCACATGCAGTGCACCAGACTTGCAGCAAATTTGGGAGTGATTCTGGAGGCCACCCTCAAACCAATGTCCCAGCACATGCAATGTACCAAACCTGTAGCAGAGTTTATGGGGGGTGATCCTGCAGGCCACTTGCAAACAGATGCATCATCACATGCAGTGCACCAGACCTGTAGCAGAGCCTGGGAGTGACCATGCAGGCCACTCAGAAATAGCTGTATCCTTGCATGCAGTGCACCAGACCTTTAGCAGAGTTGGGAAGTGATCCTGCAGGTCTGTCTAATAGCTGCATTATGACATGCAAGGCACCAGACCTGCAGCACAGTTTTGAAGTGATCCTGCAGCCACTCACAAACAGCTGTCTCTTCACATGAAGTGCACCAGACCTGTAGCAGAATTTGAGAGTAATCCTGTGAGCCACTCTCAAACAGATGACTCATCAAATGCACTAGGAACGTACCAGAGTGTGGGAGTGATTCTGAAGGTAGATTCTAAAGGGAAACACTGTAAATGCACAGCTTTACCCAGGTGCTACAGAAATGCTTGATTAGTGCTTTCAGACATTAACTTTTTTTTTATTCCCTCTAACTGCTTTTTAATGATTTAAACAGTGGCCTTCAACTTTCACTTTCTATTGCTGGCAGCCACCATCTCATGAGCTGCATAGAGCTTCCTGAGCTCAATTTATGCTAATATGTCCTGTCAACCAATAGCAGAGGTCAAACAGACATATTAGCATTCAGTGGTGGACGGAGGTTGGAGGAGGAGGTTGTGCTGCATGTCGCTCTCTGCCTTGGGGAGAAAGACAGAGAAGCAGGAGAGCTTTATTAATCTTTATTCTATATAAAGTATGCCACCGTTGCCTTAAAAGTTAACTCTCTTTCCAGACAGACTTATATGCTCCACTCCAGGGTCCTCTCCTAGAGTTTTTATTTTTTGTTTCCTGCAGGAGCCTCCTAGAGCCAGTATCACTGCCAGAGCCAGAGCCCTCTAGAGATAAGAAACTGACAGTGGATAATGGTGGATAATGGCTGAGGGAGTGGAAGCTGGCATGGGGGCTCCCCCCACCCGCTCGGAGCTGAAGACAGAGAAACCAACAGAAGACAGAAACAGCCATTCAGGATGACTGTAAAAAGCTCTAGGGAAGAAGTCCTCTTAAGATAAAGTTTTGTGCTCTAACCTCTATTACTCTGTTTTTACGAGTCACTAGCATAACGGTGAAATTGACTGACCTGTCAATTTAGCGCTACAGGGGCTGAGCTCTGTGGTAGTTGTTGGGTTTACATTTTGACTTTTTCTTGGACTTGGTTTTGTATGTATATTCTTGTTTTACTGCCTACAGTATAGATTTTTATTTGTAGCTTTTCACATTCAGATTTTTGTCTTTCAGTCCTGAGCCGGGATATTTATATCGCCATTGAGGTCTGCTCACTTAATGATTAAATTTGGATTAAAAATGTATTAACATGCATTGCATTAAGGCCGAATGCGAGGGGTTTACATATTTAAAATAAGGAGCCAACAAGTAGCTAAAAAGTTAAGCCCCAGAGATAACTAAGTAATGGAGCCAGTAGGCATTTAATTACTTAATTGGTTAATTGTTCAACCGTTAAAGTGTTAGCCCGCTAGCTCTGCTAATTGAGAACAGACTTAACACTGAATAGGCACTGCATGAGATTTTCTCATACAAAATCTGCACACTGACTCTTGTTAAGTTATTCAGAGTCTGACTACTCGAGTGTCGTAGTAAGTGCAGAGCTGTGGGAGAAGGAGCAGTAGTGGGAGGTTTTACTTTTTAACAGCATTTCCTGTTTGTGTAAGGAGCTGTTAGCAAAACTCAAGTAACCCCAGAAGCTGTGCTCATCTTTCTGGCTTTACTGGTAGCACTTGTAGCATTTCTAGCAAAAGAAATCATCTTCTCCAGAATTTAGAACTTGGGAGAGTATTAAACTATTGGCAAGTAAGTTGATAAAATTATTAAAATGTATCAAAATTAAAACTAAAAGCATTCTTGTGGCATAGTTTGATTAGTTTGTCTGGGTTAGTGCTATTAAAGCGTTTTATATTTAGCTACTTAGTAGCTATATTAAGCAAATTTTGAGTGCTACATTTAGAAATATTGGACAGAAAAAAACCCTCATATTATCAGGTTTTTATTATTTTCATTACAGTGGCCTGTATTACTTGACGAGAAGGTATAAAGAGAGTACAGCTATTCAGTGACCTACCATTGCAACATCAACAAGTGCAGGATTTAAAGATACTAAAGAACCCAGTGGGACTTATTGGAACTTATTGGAGTTGTCGGAACTGTTCTCTCGTTGTTCTTCCTACCTTGTAGAATCTGGTATCTGGAACATGTGTATTTTTTGTAACAACTGAAGACCGAGATTTACTCATCCCCAAGATAGAGACCAGAGTAACAGGAAAATACATTGGGCTATTGTAGAGGAGATAAATAGTGAAATAGCATGGAGGAAAATCCAGAATAGATTTAACAAGGGTGATACTACGGAAGTAAGCTAAAAGACTGAATCTACTAACATACTATTTGCCAGCAGATTAGGCCTTACAGTCTATCGAGTCTGCTCGAACCTCAGATCCCTAGTTGGGTGCCGAGGCCCTCCCCTCCCTTGTGTTCCAGAAACCCCTATCATCCATCCCCACCCCCCTGGGACAGGCCATCATCTGATACATCCACTTTCTGTGTCTGTCCCACCCTCTCTTGAAGCCCTCCACTGTGGATCTCTGAACCAGCTCACCAGGCAGTGCATTCCAAGGGTCCACCACCCTCTCAGTGAAAAACCTCCTCCTCTTTTCCCCCCTCACCCTTCCTCCTTCCAACTTCAAACCATGCCCTCTGGTAATACCTCCCTGCTTTAGTCTAAAGATCCCTTCCATGTTTACCCTATTTATTCCCTTGAGGTACTTGAAGACCTCAATCATGTCCCCCCTGTCTCTCCTCTCCTCCAATGAAAACAGGCAGAGCTCCTCAAGTCTATCTTCATACGTCAAATCCCCTAGCCCTCGTATCATCTTAGTTGCCCTCCTCTGTACCCTCTCCAGGAGCTGTATGTCCCTCTTCAAGTGTGGTCTCCAGTACTGCACACAGTACTCAAGGTGTGGTCTAACCAGTCCATTGTACAGCGGCAAAATCACTTCCTTGCTCCTAGAGGTGATTCCCCTTATGATGCATCCCAACATCCTGTTTGCCTTGCTAGCTGCTCTCCTGCACTGCTCAGAGTTATTCATACATGCATCCACCATGACCCCTAGGTCTTTTTCCCCTATTGAGGCCTCCAGAGCCTCCCCTCCCAGGGTGTACCTGTGTTTAGGGTTTCCTCACCCAAGATGCAACACCTTGCACTTGGTGATATTGAAATTTAATTTCCATGTGTGAGCCCAGCTTTCCAGGGTGTCCAGGTCCCCTTGCAGGGCAAACCTCCTCTCTTCTCCCTCAACTACTGCTCCCATCTTGGAGTCATCAGCGAAGAGACTCATTTCACACCCTATACCCTCTCTGATGTCAGATATGTATGCATTAAACAGGATCGGACCCAGGACCGAGCCCTATGGTACCCCACTACCAACCTCTCTAGGGTTTGAGAGCTCCCCACAGACCGCTACTCTCTGGGTGCGTCCAGCTAGCCAGTTTTCAATCCATCTGACCATCAAAGGGCCTACTCCTAACCCCATCAGTTTCTCAACCAGAGCATTGTGGGGGACAGAGTCAAACGCCTTGCTGAAGTCCAAGAATAATACATCCACAGGCTTTCCCCTGTCCAGTTCTGATGTTACCCATTCGCAGAACTCCACAAGATTGGTTTGACATAATCTCCCTGGCACAAACCCATGTTGCCGACTATCCAGACCTCCCACCTCCTCCAAGTACACCCCCAATCATTCCTTTAGTATAATCTCCATTCATTTTCCCACCACCGAGGTCAAACTGATGGGTCTATAGTTACCTGGTGCTTCCCTCAACCCCCCTTTATGGATTGGCACCACATGTGCCTCTCACCAGTCCTTAGGTACCCTCCCTGTCTCAAGTGACCTGTTGAAGAGCTCCGCCAGGGGTGCAGCCAGTATGTCCACCAATTCCCATAGTACTCTCGATTGAATGCCATCCAGCCCAGGAGATTTGTCTTTCTTTAGGGCCTTGAGGGCTAACCACACCCTTTTGGTGGAGATAGCATCATCCGTCCCCTCCACCTTACTGGCCTTTTTATCCTTGTCCAGATGTGACACCCCTGGGGTACCTCTCCCTCCCTCTTGCTCCATTTCTGTTGCTCACCTGATCCCACTCACTGCCGCTTCTATCCCCATCGTGTCTTGCTTTGTAGATATCCCATCCCCCTCCCTAGTGAACACAGAGGCAAAGTACTCATTAAATACCTCTGCCTGGTCCCTCGCCTCTTCCACCCACCCTCCTTCTGATCTCAATCTGCTGAGATGGCCCTTAGATTTTCTCCTCTCTCCAATGTACCGGAAGAACCCCTTTTCCCCTCCATGTATCCCCTGTGCCATAAATCTCTCTCTTGTTTTATTTTTGTTAACTTCCCTGACTAAGCCTGCTTAGATTTTTATATAAAACTGTGGACATTTAAAGCACTGATTCTACTTTGTATTTTGCATTTAGTTCTTAGCATGCTTTCACTTTTCAGTTCTTATCTTTCAAGTACCTATTAAGGTCAGTACTAGTTTGAGAGATTAAGTTATAGGACTGGTGCCTATTTTATTCTATCTTGACATATTAATTAAGCTTATCTGTAGCCAATCAATGTTTTTGTTCAGTAACTAAATAATTAAGTAATTAAGTAGCACGTGCTGACTTATAGCCGTATTACTTTTTATTGCTATTTGCTTACAAAGTTTATTTCAAGAATTCTAATTATTTATGGAAATAGTTAACCTCTATTAGCCTTCATTGGTCTTTATTTACTTAATTTTTTCTTGGTTTTACTCCCACTTTAATTATCTTAAATGGAACCCTTGTATAGTGGCAAAAGCCACAAGTAATTGAGATATTATAGCTCATTGTTTAAACTCTTAAACGTTCCTGAATTTCCATGTTTAAATGGTTATAACGAGCAGTAGTAAAACTTGTACAGCAATGAGTAAAGAAAATAAAGGAAAACTGATTATGAGGAGGAAAAGGGGCTCAAAGGTGGTTAAACAAATAAACCCAGTAAAAGCAAGGGGAGGAAAGTTTAATGATGTGCAAATGGAAGTACTAGAAGATGACCCCTTACAAATTAAGATCACAGAAATGTGGCCTGCTGCTATGTGTGTTGTTAGCAAATGGAGAGACCCAAAATCTGACAAAAAAACTCAGACAGAGGGGGTAAATATGAAAAAGGGTAATATACAAAACACCAGAGTAAAAAATAGCACAGGAAAGATACAAGAAAAACCCCTTAAAGGGGCAAATACTTCAACACCCATAGTACAGTATGAAGGGATTTCAATGGATACATATGAGTGGAACTCCTTTGTACCCCATGTTTCTCCTCCTTTGGAAATGAGTCTAGATCAAGAGACCCCCAGCACATATAGTATGAAGTCTTATGACTCTTACAGTAGTGATAGTAGAGATGATTATGTTGGGGTAAGTTTTTCTCCAATGAGTATACAAAAAAGATTTGGGCCAAACATGGATGGAGAAGGGATGGTTCTGGGAAAATCAGGGCCCCATAATAATGGTGGTAGTAACAGAAATGAAATAGAAATACAAAGTATTAAAGAAAATCTAAGTGTTATCATTGATGGCCTGAAACATTTAGATAAAACTAAAGGAGAATTACAGGATGACATAGAGATTTTACAGTCATCTAGAGACCTTCTAATAAAGAATGTCCCAGTAGGCAGAGAAACAGAAGAGTTATATGATGAAAGAGAAACTTTAGCCCCCTGTAGTATAAATTCTAAGAAAACACAGGGGCTAATGATTAACTCATTGCTCTCAACCATACTGGAGCACTTGGTTATAATTAAAGATGAGGTAATTAGACTCAGGACAGAGGTGTTAAGTGATCAGACACCCATGACTAAAGACAAAAATTATGGAAAAAAAAGCAAAGTCAAGGGAGACTTAGGAAAGGGGAAAACAAAGTTGTGCAGGTTAATTTACCACCACCCTTCGATAAGAAACAACCATGTACATGCCATTTTGAATCAATTATACAGGAGGTGATAAGGAAAGATAAGGCTAAAGAAAACAAGAGCCAAGCAGCAAGTGCCCAAAATGGGAAAGACCATTGTTAATCAAAAGAATAAAGACATTTCGGAGAAATACATGCAGCATTTACTAAATGTTGAAGGAGGGAAAAAAGGAAAACTTCCAACACAAGGAGGGAAAGCAACAACTAAACAGAATTTAATTAGAGAAGTCCCTAATTTAGGGAAATATATGAGTGATGGAAACACTAACAGAAAAGAGAGGGAGAAAGAAAAAATGGGGTGGGGTCGGGGCTGCCATGATGTCACCAAGGAGAGGAGCGAAATCATCTAAAAAGGGCAGATTTGCAGATCTAGAAGGGACAAGTATGGAATACTTATTGGTGATATATGGAGTTGCTAGGCTGAGTAATGAAAATGAAGAAACATGGAAGGAATGGATCACTCATGTTTCTACCTTGACATTTTTGTCAAGGAGGAAATACATGTGATGAGGCCACCTAACAGCCTCTATCAAGATTGTGTATTACTTTATACCAATAAAGGACACTTACTAGAAGATACCTGGAATTAAGATAATACTTTAAAACTTGTGGGACTGCATATCATGTCAGCACAAATTGTGCTATCTGTGGAGTTTAAAGATAATTTAAAAAAGATTGAAGGAATAAGGAAAGTTAAGAAAATACAAACAGAAGGAAATGAGAAAATAAAAGAAAATAGGAAAATAATAAATAGGCAAATCATGATAGTGTTCTTAAAATAATTAAGGAATTTAAATAAAAAAAGAGGAGAAATGGGAAAATAAGATATTGATTATATTTGAATGGGAATGACACTATAGGACAAATAGAAAGAGATATGGCATCCTTTTTTTCAAGAATTACCAAATTGAATATATCTAAAAATGTCATAGAATATTGTTATGATACATAAAGGAAAGAAGTTAACATCACAGATAGATGTTATATTCAAGAAGGCAGAGATAGCGCAACAATTGCTGAGGAAAGCCCATCTTCTTGAAAAAGTAGGATTTTATCTGATTTCAAATGATGAATGGATCAAAGTAGAAAATAAAGGAGGCTGGAAATAAGATAGATATAAGAAAAGAGCACAGGGAGAGGGAAGATAGTTGGAAACAGTATTCAGGACATAACAGATATGAGGTTACTGAAAAAGTAAAATAAAAAGAAGATTGACAGGAAATAAAACAGACTAGTCACAAGAGAGAAAAAAATAAAAATACAAAAATAAAAATCTTATCATGGAATACAGAAGGTACTTATTTAAAAATTGCAGACCTTGAAGTAGAATGGTTTATTGCAGCGTTTGACCTGATATGTTTTCAAGAAACCTGGTGTAAAGCAGAAATGGCACCTAAAATCCTGGGATATGTAAACATCTCGAAATCTACAATTAAAGGGAAAAAATATGGGTGACATAAGAGGGGAGTTGAAATATATCTAACTACTAAAAATAGTTATACAATTATTAGGCAATATTCCTCTTCGGAGGACACGTTGATGGTAAAAATAGAAGATATAAATGGAAAGCTTAAAATTATAATTGTGAACATATACTCAATTCCAATGGACAAAAACGCAGATAAAATATTAGTCAGACTCAAAACAATATTTGATCAATTATCAGATGAAGAGCTGAATATTCCAATTTATATAATAGGAGATTTTAATGCCAGGATTGGAAGAGACTCAGAAGGCCCAGGTTATATGGATATAATAATTGATTTGAACCCAAAAATAACATGGACTAGAGCTTCAAAAGATAGTGGGAATAAGGCAAGAGGGAAACCCATAAACTCATATTCAACTGGTAAAAATATGCTACCAATAAATGGGAGGATATTGGGGGATAAAGATGGAGAATTGGCATATATTGGACCTAGAGGCTCTTCAATTATAGATCAAGTATGAAGCAATCTAGAGGGAGTGAAAATGATTAAAGATATGAAAGTAATTGACAGGATGGAATCTACACATAACCCAACAGGGTTAATTATTGAGATTAATCAGAATATAAATAAAAAGAGAGGTAAATATAAACTAAGAACAGCTGAAGGTCTGGAAATAATTACTCAAAAAATGATTAAATTGAATTCAAAAAATGAGTAAACAATCTGATAATCTACAGTAGTTAAAGGACCAATAAATGACATAAGAGCTATGATAATTGAGAATACAAATTATAATACAGTGTCAAAATATTGGGCTGATTTAAATAGCCTGGTTTGACCTTATTGTACATGCAACAGGCCTGGTTTAATGAAAAATGCAGAAAAGCAAAAAAAGATTTGAGTAAAGTTATTAGAAAATATAAAAAGAATAAACAGACAAAAAAACAATAAAGATAGTATAGTTATAAACAAGGAAAGGAAAAAATATAAACAAATATTAGAAGCACAAAAATATAATTACACTAAAATTCTGTGGGAAAAACTAAGGATGACAGTGAAAGAAAAAGATGGAAGAACATTTTGGGTAATGGTTAGTCAAGGTTATAACAAATCTGCCAAGACAGTAGAAGCATATATTCATACAAATACATGGGTCCTCTTCTTTACAGAACTTTATTATTCTCAACAAAAAAAACTATTATTAAGGGAAATAGAAAATTTAAAAGATCCAAGAATTATATATCCAATACCTATAAAATAACTTCAGAGGAAATAAAAACAGCAATCAAGTGGTTAAAAACTAATAAAGCCCCAGGACCGGATAAAATAATAGGAGATATGTATAAATATTTCGCAGATTGATGGGTCCCAGTAATGGAGAAATTATATTACACCTTTCTGCAAGGACAGGAATAGCCTACCAGCTGGAAGGGGAGTATTATATTCCCGATTTTTAAGAAAGGTGACCCAAATGACCCTAAAATGTATCACCCAATAAGTTTAACAGACATCTTACAAAAAATATTTACCAGAATTATCCTGGAGAGATTAGAGGAATTGGCAGATCATAACAACATTTTACATGAAACACAAAATGGATTTCCGAGAAATAGATCTACAATTCAACATTGTTATACACTTAAACATTGAGGCCCGGATATTCAGACTGCGCCAGGCAGTGGTGCAAGCCTGGGCACAGCACAACTGTGATGTGCCTGTGCCAGGTCCAGGTGATATTCAACGGGGATACACCATGGCGCCGCACCATTGAATATGGCATGGTCAGTGCACATACTGCGCATGATGCAGTGGCATGCGCCCGTGCAAGCTACAGATAGGGGAGCACGGGAATGCGCCCAGTGCAAGTGCAGCAGCTGGCATTAGGTACCAAATTCGCGATATTCTGCAGGGGGCATGCAAATGAGGCCATAATATATGCAAGGCACAAATGGGACCATTTGCATTTATATCTCACTGCTACTCATGAGATGGTTGCTGCCAGCAACAGAAAGTGGAAGTTGTGGGTAGCTGTTCTAAATCATTAAAAAATGTGTTACTGTCTGAAAGCACTAATTCAGAGTTTATGTAGTGTCTGAAGAAAGCTGTGGTCTTTTCCAGTGTTTTCCTTTAAAAAATATGCCTCATCACATGCAGTTCACTAGATGTGTAGCAAAGTTTGGGAGTGATCCTGCAGGCCACTCACAAGTAGCTGCATCATCAGATGCAATGCATCAAACCTGTAGCAGAGTTTGGGAGTCATCCTGCAGGCCGCTCACAAATAGTTGAATTCTCACATGCAGTGCACTAGACATAGCAGAGTTTGAGAGTGATCCTGCAGCCACTCACAAATAGCTGCATCATCACAAGCAGCGCACCAGACCTGTCACAGAGTTTGGGAGTCATCCTTCAGGCCCCTCACAAGTAGCTGCATCATCAGTTGCAATGCACCAAACCTCTAGCACAGTTTGGAGTCATCCTGCAGGCCACTCACAAATAGCTGAATTATCACATGCAGTTCACCAGACCTGTAGCAGAGTTTGGGAGGGATCCTGCCAGTCACTCTCAAACACATTCTTCATCATGTGAAGTGCACCTGACCTGTAGCAGAGTTTGGGAGTGATCCGGCAGGTCTGTCACAAATAGCTGCATTATCACAAGCAGTGCACCAGACCTGTAGCAGAGCCTGGGAGCGATCCAGCAGGTCACTCACAAACAGCTACCTCCTCACACGAAATACACCAGACCTGTAGCAGAGTTTGAGAGTAATCCTGCAGGGTACTCTCAAACAGATGCCTCATCACATGCAGTGTACCAAATCTGTAGCAGAGTTTGGAGTGATCCTTCATGCTACTCACAAGTAGTTGCATCATCACATGCAGTGCACCAAACCTGTAGCAGAGTTTGGAGTAATCGTGCAGGCCACTCAGAAATAACTGAATTATCACATGTAGTGCACCAGACCTGTAGCAGAGTTTGGGAGTGATCCTGTAGGCAACTCTTAAAACAGTTGCTTCAACACATGCAGAGCACTAGACCTGTAGTAGAGTTTGGGATTGATCCTGTAGGCCAGTCACAAGAAGCTGTATTATCACATGCAGTGCACGAGACCAGTAGCAAAGCCTGGAAGTGGTACTGTAGGCCACTCACAAATAGCTGCATTATCAAATGCAGTGCACCAGACCTGTAGCAGAATTTTGGAGTGATCATGCAGGTCACTCACAAGTAGCTGTATCATCACATGCAGTGCACTGGACCTGTAGCAGAGTTTGAGAGTGGTCCTGCTGGTCACTCTTAAACAGGTGCTTCATCACCTGTAGTGCACCAGACCTGTAGTAGAGTTTGGGAGTGATCCTGCAGATCTGTCGCAAATAGCTGCATTATCACATGCAAGGCACCAGACCTGTAGCAGAGTTTGGAAGTGATCCTGCAGCCACTCAGAAACAGCTGCATCATCACAAGCAGTGCACCATACCTGTAACAGAGTTTGGGAGTCATCCTCTGGCACTCACAATGCAGATGTCTCATCACATGCAGTGCACCACAACTGTAGCAGAGGCTGGGACTGATCCTGCAGGCTACTCTTAAATAGCTACCTCTTCACAAGAAGTGCATTAGACCTGTAGCAGAGTTTGAGAGTAATCCTGCAGTCCACACTCAAACAGATGCCTTATCACATGAAGTGCACCAGACCCTTAGCAGAGTTTGGGAGTGATCCTGCAGGCAACTCTTAAACAGATGCCTCTTCACATGCAGTGCACCAGACCAGTAGCAAAGCCTGGGAGTGATCCTGCAGGCCACTCACAAGTAGCTGCCTCATCATATGCAAAGCACCTGACCTGTAGCAGAGTTTGGGAGTGATCCTGTAGGCCACTCACAAATAGCTGCATTATCACATGCAGTACACCAGACCTGTAGTAGAGTTTGAGAGTCATCCCACAGGCCACTGTCAAACAGATGCCTCATGAAATACAGTGCACGAGACCTGTAGCCGAGTTTGGGAGTCATCCTGCATGCCATTCTCCAGTAGCTTCATCCTGACATGCAGTGCACCAGACCTGCAGCAGAGTTTGGGAGTCATCCTGCAGGCCACTTAGAAACAGATGCTGTATTGTGATTAACCTTCTACTAGTTATAATTATATCTGTGATATAGATATATGTTTATTTGAATGTTTGCTTAGGGAAATGGCAGCCATCAGCTTTTAAAGGGGCCTGACCTTTTGACCCCAAAGGCTCTGGCTGGCTGAAAACAACTGGTTATAGCAACACTGACCCAGTGAGTAAATTAATTAAAAGGCTTCCTTTGACATCCCCTATCATACCTGTGTTAGCTGTTATATAACACATTGCAAACTAACCTTTATACTTTGAACTACAGGGACAAAGTATGCATTCTATGATCTTTGAGGAAAATGCAATTTTTAACTGGTTCCTGATAGCTTTCACACCTGTAAGAGTAATGTTTGTCAGAATGTGTTTCTGAAAATCAAAGGTGAATGCTCTGATCTAAGACAATGTCGTATTTTGATATAGCTATCTTGCAGATTTGCAGCCAGCAGTAAAATGACACCCTTTTGGATATTCTTGGTCAGGTTACAAATTAATGACAGACTAACAGTGACCTCATGAGCTGTCACCTCACAGGATAGGAGGGACATATTGGATTATTATCACTCTGGTTAAAATGAGTGACACACACTTTTATCTCTGGACTCCTAAAGGGACACAGGTAGTGTGTGTGTTATAAAAAAGGCACTTCTGTTACAATTAGGTAATACAGTACCAACTAGAAACTGGGTTAAGGCTAGAAATTCAGTTACAGGTGTTTTGTGTCTGAAAGTCTCTTTTATTTTGACTGTAAGTATGTATAGAAACATAGAATTTGATGGCAGATAAGGCCTGCTTGGCCCACCCAGTCTTCCCATTTCCCTACCTGATGGATAAGCTGCAGATTCTAGTTAATCAACAGCTTACTTCCTCATACCCCCACTAGAACTGCCTTATGTCTGTCCCATGCATTCTTGAATTCTCCCACTGTTCCCGACTCCACAACCTCCTCAGGAAGGCTGTTCTATGCATCCACAACCCTGTCTGTGAAAACATACTTTCTAACATTACCTCTGAGCTGTCCCCCCTCTATCTTCAACTTGTGCCCCCTTGTTCTTGCACATCTCTTTTTCTGAAAGATGTTACCGTCTTGTACTTTGCTAATTCCCTTGAGATACTTGAAAGTTTCTATCATGTCCCCCCTCTCCCTCCTTTCCTCATGGGTATACATATTACGCTGCTTTAGTCTCTCCTTGTATGTCTTCTGGTGGAGACCCTGCACCATTTTGGTTGTCCTCCTCTGAACAGCCTCCACTCTATGTCTTTGCAGAGATGGGGTCTCCAAAATTGCATGCAGTACTCCAGATGAGGTCTCACCAACTGTCTGTGCAGAGGGATAACAACTTCCTGTTTTCTACTGTTGATGCCTTTCCCTATGCATCCCAGTATCCCCCCAGCCCTCCTTACTACCTTCTCACATTACTTGCCCACCTTTAGGTCATCTGATATAATTACTCCTAGGTCTCTTTCGATTTTTGTTGTTGTTATTATCTCACCCTCATTGTGTACACTTCCCTGGGTTTTGTTTGCCAGGTGCATTACCTTGCACTTCTTGCATTGAATCTGAGCTGCCATATATTTGACCATTCCTCCAACCTTGCCAAGTCCTTTTTCATCCTTTCCACCCCACCTTGTGTATCAACCCTGTTGCAGATCTTTGTGTGGTCTGCAAAGAGACATACTTTTCCTTCCAGGTGCTCTCCAGTGTCACTTAAAAAGACATTAAAGAGCACCAACCCTAGTATCGAACCCTTCGGTACCCCGCTAGTTACCCTTCTTTCTTCACTGTGGACTCCGTTTACTATTACTCTTTACATCCTGTTGTTCAGCCAGTTTTTTATCTAGGCTACCACCTTGGGACCCACTCCAAGGCTGGCTAACTTGTATATTAATCTTTTGTGTGAGACTTTGTCAAATGCCTTGCCAAATCTAGGTAGGCCATATCCACAAACCCTCCTTGGTCTACTACTTTGGTCACCCAGTCAAAGAAATGTATTAGGTTCATCTGACATGATCTTCCTGCTGTGAAACCATGCTGCCTTGGGTCCTGTGCCCCACTAACTGGTCTGCAGTTTCCTGCCTCTGCCCTGCTGCCACTTTTGTGAAATGGAATCACATCCACCCTCCTCCAGTCCTCAGGTACCACTAGCTGTCTGAGGCATGCCCCCTGTAGGGCATCAAGAATGACCCTGCTCTTGGATGTGCCTGCAGCAAAGGTGCTACAGTTAACATCTGGCATATTCAGGTCCCCCATCAACAATATCTTCTCTTTTTCTGCCATTTTAAGGGTTCCTTCTATCATTTCCTTGTCCATTCCCTTGGCTCCATGTAAAAATCGTGAATCAAAAATTGCTAAAATCAATATCGCGATTGCAAAAAGGCGACCTGCAGAATCACGTCTGTAAATTATGGTACTTCCTATTTCGACGACTTCAATAAAAGTGCACTAACATAATCCAGTCCCTCATACAGTCAGAGGATCCTAATAATCAGTAACCCACACTCTGTTTACTTTTTCGACAATGATCATGTATTTCCTGTTACCCAAAATGCAACAGCATACATTTTAAAGGGATGCTCCTATATTAGACTGCATTTCATGGTGATAGGTGGTGAGAGAATGAGATGGAAATGTTTGAAACAGTCGTGAGCCAGAAAGGTAAGCCACTGGCTATACATGCAGACTTTATGTACAGAAAAGACAAGGAAAGGTGTGAGAAGATTTATTGGTGCTGTGCTGTTGGTCCAAAATTCTCCTGTCTGGCTCGGATGCACAAGGTAGGAAACTCTATTACTTCCTTACTGAAAGAGCATACACACACACCTGATGCTGGGGAAGTTGGGGCTCATAAAATCATGGCCAATGTCCGCGAATAAGTACGGTCCAGTGTGAAGACCACTTCACAGGTGGTCGTGTAATGCACAACCACTGTCCCTGAGTCTATAACTAGTCATTTTCCAGGAGTGCCACTGATGAAAAGAACTATACAGCAGATCAGACAGGTTGAGCGTGGCTGTCCTGTCACTCCGGCTTCTGTGCAGGAACTAGAGATCCCCTTAGAATTTAAAACAACTTGTTCTGGAGAAACATTTCTCCTATATGATAGTGGCAAGGAAAAGGATCGCTTCCTTGTGTTTGCCACGGAAGGTAATGTTAAAATGCTCCAGGAGTGCAGCCAATGGATGTTAGATGGCACTTTTAAATCGTGCCCCTTGTTATTTTAACAGCTGTACACTATTCATTGCCTTAAATCCGGAGAGGTTGTAACAGCATTGTATGTGCTTACGTCAACAAGAAGTTCAGCAGCATACTCTAGGCTATATGAATTACTACAAGCAATGTGGCCAAACTTGAACCCAGAGTCTGCTTTAATGGACTTTGAAAGGGCTGCATGGCTTGCATTTAGTGCCTGTTTTCCAAATGCCAAGATACGTGGCTGTTTTTTCCATTTTGCTCAGGCCATTTGGTGGAGGATACAGAAGCTCCCATTGGTGCTAGAGAAGTACACAGAAGATTCCGATTTTGCCCTACATCTACACATGTTGTTGTTGTTAGCTTTTGTCCATACAGACAATGTGGTTACAACATTTGAAGAGTTGAAGAGGTGGGAGTTTTTCAGTGTTAAGGCTAGCCTTATAACGCCCCTAATTGAGTGCTTTGAAAGTACATGGATCGGACAACGAAGGGGCAGGACTGGTAAAAGAAATGCATTATTCCCCCCACACCAGTGGAATTGTTACGTGGCAACAACACAGGGAATGGATCGTACAAATAATACTGTGGAGGGTGGCATCGGGGGTTTAATAGCCGTCTAGGTGCTTGTCACCCAACTATTTGGAGATTCATTCTGTGCCTGAAAGAAGAACAATGGCTTACTGAGATGAAGCTGGAACAAATGGTTTCAGGAGCCAGTACAAGTTCCAAAAAAAAAGTACAAAAACATGGACGAAAGAGTTGTTTCTATTGTGAAAGAATATTCACATAGAAGCAGATACGAATACCTGTGAGGACTGGCATACAATTTTCAGTTCCAGGTATAAGTGAAAGCAACTACTGAGAAAGGAGGCTGTTCTACAATTATTGCACTATCGGTGGAGGATTCAATAAAGTAAACCAAGTTATCGAGACTTGTTTTTTTCTTAAACTCTAGATGTCACTGTTTTGATGTGTTAGTGTTGACAGGGCTTGAATATGAGATGTGGATTGTATTGGTAAAAGGATTTTTTTATTTTAAGTATGGCAAGAGGTGTCACTATTTCAGTCGCTTTTACTGCTTGAATGATGGCTAGCAGTGGCGCTATTTCAGTCACTTATATTGTTATGCAGTTGGCAAGCGGTGGCGCTATTTCAGCATGTTAGCTATTATTACTGTAGCTGGATTTGCCTTCGCTGTTGTTGTGGTCATGTTTTTTTATTCGCTCATATCATGGGTTACCCATTCCTTCCCCCGAGATTGGGGTCTGTACAGAACCCCCATGCAGATTGTGGTGCCATTTCCTGTCTCTAGGGTGACCCGCAGTGACTTATCAACTTCCTGTTTACTCTTTAGTTCTGTTGCTTTAATCCCTTCCCTTATATAGAGAGCTACTCCTCCTCCTCCTCTTTTACCCACCCTGTCCCTTCTGTAGATTGTGTATCCTGGTATGTTGACATTCCAGTCATGGTTCACTGCATACCATGTTTCAGTGACTGCCACAATATCCAGGCATCAAGGCCACTAGTTCAGGGAGCTTGTTACACAGACTGCAGGCATTCATACTCATCACCCTCCATTTTATGATGGCCTTACCCCTTTTAGTCCCATCCCTGTCCTTACTGCCTTTTTCTGCATTTACCCCTTTCCTGCTCCCTACCTTCTTCTTTACCTTGGTGTTTACCTCTCTAACTACTGTGTTTTGTGGGGGGAGGCTGGGATTTCCCTTCTTCTTTTCAGTACCTCCCCCTTGGCTAATTTAAATGCTTGCCAATGTAGCATTTAAACCTATCACCTAGGATCCTGGTCCCCCCCTGGACAGATGCAGACCATCAAGCCAGTATAGGCCTGCATCCCTCCAGGTGGACTCCCAGTCCCCAATGAAGCCAGAACTCTGAACTCTGCACCAGTTTTTCAGCCATTCATTGAATCCCATGGTGTGGAATACCCTAGTATCATCCTTGTCATGGACAGACAGCACCTCCGAGAAGGTTACCGTACATGCTACCTGTCTAAGGCCCCTCCCCAACTCAACAAACTCCTCTTGCACAGTTCTGATCCCATTCACAGCCAGGTCATTTGTCCCTAGGTGGTCAAAGGCATCCAGCTCCCTCCCTCATGCAGCTGCTCCCATGATCCTAATGATTTGCTTCCTGTCCCTCTGAGCCATGGTGCCAGGCAGGCACATTAGTGTACCTCCCTTTCCCCTTCCTCCCCCACTTCTACCCCCCTAATGTTAGAGTCCCCCACCAGGAGTTGTTTCCTTCCCCTGTGGGATCTCATGCCTCCCTCCTGTGGGTCTCCTTTGTGGAGGTTCTCAGCATCCTCTTTGGTCTCCACTGCAGGTGTCTCCATAGAGGAACCACTCTTTGCCAGAACAGCATATGAATTGTAGAGAGGTACAACTGGAGGGATGCACCTCTGTTCCACCACCTTCTCCCTCCCTCCCTGAGCCCACCTTGGTCCAACCGCTCCTCTTTCTTGGCAACCTCTGAGGTAGCGGCATTGGCCCTGGTGGTCCCTGGTGGGGGAAGAGCTTTCATGAATCCTAGCCAGGTCAGCCTGGAGATGGGCAACCTTCTCCCTCAGACCAGAGAGGTGCCTGAAAATAGGGCAGTATCAAGCCTCCAGAATGTCTCCTGGAAGACTGCCGCCCCATAGCCATTGCACTGCACCACTCCCATCTTGACTTATTTTGTGTCCCCTCTGCTGTTGCTTTGGATGCTTACTGTCACCTCCCTCTATGTATTTTTACACCTACTTTCCTACTGCCTATGTGCCCTTCCAGCTCTCGCCCTTCCTGTTCTGGGACAGGAACTTCCTGTAGTCTTCAGTAGTCTCTGCCTTCCTTGCTTAGATTCAGACCTCTAGCAGCCGGGGGGAGAGAGTTATTTTTAGTTTCCTTCAAGGTTGATGAAACTAATGTGTCTTAGTGATCCTTCCCTTCCCTTTCTACTGCCAAACAGAAAGTTCTGGTTGTTAGTCAAAACCAGTGGCTATAAAAGTAGAACTGACTTAGGGTGTGAGGGTGGAGGGGTGGGAAGGAGGGCAATTTGTAAGAAAAGCTATAGTTCTAGTCAGCTGTTACTTGCTCTGAAAGCAAGAGTCTCCTCTGTCAAAAACTAGCAGCAGGAAGCTGTACTTGGAGACAGCTGTTTTTCTACTGCTCAAGCCACACTCCTATTAGCTTCTCCCCTCTGCTCTTGACTCAGCAAATTAAGTTGATACAGCCCCTTTCCTCAAACAGAGAAACACACAGTGACTTTCTTCTTTTTTTTACTTAAATGAGACCCCCTGCTTCTAATAAAGTATCTGTTTGCTTAATCCCAACAGGCACTGACTCCTGCTAAGATAGAAGTGATTTATCAGTTAGAAAAGCTGTAATTCTAGTCAGCAGTTACTTGCTCTGAAAGTATGTTATAATGTTTTGCATGTATTTACTATTTTTTCTTAATTCCAGTAAACATTTTGGTTTCCTTAATCCTGCTTTGAGTCTGTTCTTTTGCATGTGGAGGCTGAAACAGTACTGGATAATTCTGACAAAAACTGTTAAGGGCTTAAAAGTGTGTTACTATCTTGCTAAGGTAAGAATATACCTAGATTTCAAATTGAGTCAAAAGGGTAACATTGTGAACCAGGCTTGGTACCCACTGGGTGAAGTATTGCACTGCATTTCCCCAAAGAGAGTGTGATATCTGAGCCTGTTAACTGGGTGTGCTAGCGAAAAAGGGTTCATATTGCACCCCAGGACTTGAGGCTAGTAGGTGATTCAGACCCAAGACAGATAGGAGGGTTACCCTGTTTGTTTCCTGTTCACATATTGCACTTTGAGGTTTGGCACTGTGGGAGCAGAGGGCCTGACCTGTGGAGTGTGTTTGTGACAGATCTGGTTGGCAGTGGTGCGACTAAAAAGCATTTGGTAACATGAGCATTAACAGTCCTGTGTGTCAGATTGATAACTGTAACAGCTCACATGCAAAATAAAGCAGTGATTTAAAAAGTAAAGAACTATATCATTGTGCTTACAGTCTAAGTTCCCTACCTGTTTTATATTTTTTTGGGTGTAAGCTAGTGTAGCCGTAGCTTAGGGAAGAAGATGGCTTCCAACTACAGCGAGTACACTGCAGACTACCTGAGGCAGTTGTGCCAAGAGAGAGGAGTCCAGCACGAGGGATGAGCCAAAAAGCATCTCATGGAGGCTCTTGTGGCAGCTGATGTTCAAGACCTCAAGTCACAGTCTGTGACTGGAAAGGACCAAACCTTGGGTGTGGAGGGGCCAGTGTCCAGTGCAGTGTCCAGACCCAGGGAGGATGACAGCAGGACCAGTGCAAGCCAACAGCCACAGCAGCAGAGGAAGGTCACCAACATTCTGGAGCTAGAAGGGATCAGGCTGCAGATAAAGTTGTGAAGAATGGAGTTGGAGTTCAAACAGAGGTGGTAGGAATTCGAGAGAGAGAAGAGAGGCAAGAGCAGCGAGTCACAGAGGAAAGAAAGCAACAGCATCAGAGAGAGGCTGAGCAAGAGCAGCGAGAGGCCAAGGAAAGAGAAAACCATCATCAGAGAGAGAGGCTAGGCGAGAGCCATGAGAGTCATGACAGGCCGAGTGAGAAGAGTGTGAGCGCCAGAGGAAATATGAACTGGAGAAGCTATGACTCCAAACACCAGCGCCAGAGCGGGTAAGTGGCCTGGGTGAATCTGGGATCCAGGACTGGGTAACAAATTAAATTCTAAATTGATAGCTAAATTTAAAGAGGGGTAAGATATGGATCCATTTTTAAATTCCTTTAAAAGTACGTATTCATGCAGAAATTCCTAGAGAGTCTTGGAGTTTCCAGCTATCCCAACTACTTACCGGGAAAGCTCGAGACACATTGGGTCAAATGGACAATCAGGACAGTAATGATTATGGCAAACTAAAAGGTGCACTGCTAAAGAAATATGATTTAACAGCAGAGGCATACAGAGTTAAATTCTGTAAGCTCAGTAGAAGCCCTGACATGAGCTACGTGAAACTAGCCACCAAACAACGTCAGTTTTTTAAAATGTTGATGGGAAGGGATTGAAGCAGACTCTGTAGAGAAAATTGAAAGTGTACTGTTAGAACAGGTTTTTTTGCATGCCCAGCAGAACTGAAAATCTGTCTAGAGGACCGAGATCCAAAAACAGTGCAGGAGGCTACCGAACTCTTGGACCACTACGCCAGGAGCAGACCTGCTCTGAGAGGGAATGGGGCAGGCATGGCAGTGCAGAAAGGGAAAATCATGCCTTCAGGGCAGCTAAAACCCTCCCTGCCTTCGCTCAAACCAGGCAACCCCGAGTCACAAAGAAAAGATTTGCCTGATAAAAGAAATGAATGTTGGCTTTGCAGACAACCTGGGCATCTTGCCAGTCAATGTCCAAAAAGGGGCAGAGAGTGCACAAAGTGGTGCTAGGAAAGAAGTGGGTTGTTTGTGTATCCCTGAAAGCATGCCAGTAAACATGAGGGAACACATGCACCCAGTTATGGTGAATGGGGCACAGATCCATGGATTAAGGGACACGGGTGCATCCCTGACTTTGGTAAAAGGGGATTTGGTACAGCCTGAACAGCTGATACCTAATCAATTTGTTACTATATGGGGATTCACTGGGAAGGAGAAAACACTGCCACTTTCTAGTGTTCTCCTGGATTGGGGTGAAACAGGAGAGACTGTGCAAAATGTTGCAGTAGCAGAGAATCTTGCTTTAGATGTAATTATTGGCAACAATCTCCAAAAGGGGATGGTGTGTGCAGTTATCCGCAGTCAAGCAACAAAGGTAAATTGTAATTCCCTGGACCCCATAGAAGCCCCTGTGGAAATCACTGGGAGGCTGGTTCCCCAGCCTGTGTCTCCTGATATGAAGAATAATGAAAGGGAGGGAGGTAGAAATTCCCCAGGTAGCAGTTAACAGAACTGCTACAGAAGGTGACCCTGAGGAAGGAGGTGTTGCCAGCAGTCAGAGGGTTAGGGATGGCGGTGACACTGAATGCCCTGATAGAGCTAGGGACCCTAGTTTAGAATATGGAGGGAACCTGTCCCATGCCTTGGTAATGTGTAAGGATTTTGCAGCTGCTTAGAAAAATGACCCTAGTTTAGAGAAGCTATGGGCCTGGGCAGACTCTGATGGAGCATGGGGAGGTGACGGGAAACACAAAGTTTACTGGGACAATGAACTGATGTATAGGCAGGATGCAAAGACAGAGGGAGGGGTAATGGGCAGGCAGCTTGTCATTCCCCAGGGTACCATGAGCGGTTGCTCAAGATTGCACACGATATTCTCATGTCTGGTCATCTGGGAATCACACGCACTGCACAGTGATTGGCCCAGACTTTTTATTTGCCCAACTTCACCCGGCAGGTGAAGGAGTATTGCAGGTCTTGTCACTGGTGCCAAGAAATAGAGAAGGTAAGTAAGAAAACCCAAGCCACCCTAATTCCCTTTCCCATAATGGAAGAGCCATTCCAGAGGGTAGGAATGGATATTGTGGGGTCTTTGAATACCCCCAGCTCCTCCGGGAAGAGGTTTATCCTAACCATGGTGGATTTTGCCACCCAGTACTCAGAGACAGTTGCCCTGTCCTCACTAAGGATAGACAAAGTGGCAGATTACTTCCAAGGGATTTTCTCCCATGTTGAGTTTCCGCAGGAGGTTATCACCGATTGAGGAGGTTCCTTCATGTCGGACCTGATGAAATGTTTGTGGGAGAAGTGTGGGGTGGTGCAGAGACTCACGATATCTTATCACCCGCAAGCCAATGGACTTGTGGAAAGAACCAATGGTACCCTTTAATTGATGCTCCAAGCATTTGCTGAACAGCATGGGAAGGACTGGGAGAAATACCTTCCCCACCTGTTGTTCGCTTACAGGAAGGTGCCCCAAGAGTCAACAGGGTTTTCCCCCTTCGAGCTCTTATATAGATGCAGGGTATGTGGGCCCCCTAGACTTAATCCGGGAGGACTGGGAAAGCAAGCATGCCACCCAGGGAACTCCCATAGTGCATTATGTCCTTATGTTTAGGGAAAAGCTGAAGGAGCTTATAGGAACAGCCCAGAGCAACCTGGCAGCTGCCCAACAAAAACAAAAGGTATGGTACTATTGCTGAGCCAGAGCTTGCTCGAACCCTGTGGGTCAGGAGGTCATGGTCCTCATCCCAGTCTGGAAAGACAAGCTGCAGGCCGAGTGAGCAGGACCGCACAAGGTAGTCAGAGAGGTGAATGACATAAACTACATCATAGAACTACCTGACAGGAGGCATACCCAAAGAATGTACCATGTCAACATGATGAAGCCATATGCTAATAGGGCTGACATGATCTTTGCCGTGTGTAGTCCTGGGAAGGGGACGGATGATAGAAACATGGAAACATAGACTTTGACAGCAGACAAGGACCGCTTGGCCCACCTAGTCTGCCCGTTTCCCTACCTAGAGGATAAACTGCAGATCCTAGTTAACCAACAGCCTATTTCTTCCTACCCCCCACAAAAAATTGCCTTACATCTGTCCCATGCATTCTTGAATTCTCCCACAGTTTTAGACCCCACAACCTCCTCAGAAAGGCTGTTCCATGCGTCCACCACCCTCTCTGAAAAAATACTCTCACATTGCCCTGAGCCCCCTCTATCTTCAAATTGTGTCCCTTGTTCTTGCACATCTCTTTTTCTGAAAGATGCTACCCTCTTGGACTTTGTTGATTCCACTGAGGTACTTAAACATTTCTATCATGTCCCCCCTCTCCCTCCTTTCCTCAAGGGTATACATATTAGCTCCTTTAGTCTCTCCTCATATGGCTTCTCTTGCAGACCCTGCACCATTTAGTTGCCCTCCTCTGAACTGCCTCCATCCTGTCTATGTCCTTGTGGAGAGGGTCTCCAGAACTGGATGCAGTACTCCAGATGGGGTCTCACCAACTGTCTGTACAGGGATAACAACTTCCTGTTTTCTGCTGGTGATGCCTCTCCCTATACATCCCAGTATCCCCCCAGCCCTCCTACTGCCTTCTCACATTGCTTGCCAACCTTAAGGTCATCTGTATGATTACCCCCAGGTCCCTTTCCATTTTTGTTGTTGTTACTACCCCCCCCCCATTGTGTAATCTTCCCTGGGTTTTTGTTTCCCAGGTGCATTACTTTGCACTTCTTTGCATTGAATCTAAGCTGCCATACTTCTGACCATTCCTCCAACCTTGCCAAGTCCCTTCTCATCCTTTCCACGCCTCCTTGTGTATCAACCCTGTTGCAGATCTTTGTGTCATCTGCAAAGAGGCATACTTTTCCTTCCAGTCCCTCTGCAATGTCACTTATAAAGACATTAAAAAGGACTGGACCCAGTACTGAACCCTGCAGTACCCACTAGTAACCCTCTTTCTTCAGAGTGGACTCCATTTACAATTACCTTCTGTGTCCTGTTGTTCAGCCAATGTTTTACTCAGGCTACCACCCTGGGACCCACTCCCAGGCTGGTTAATTTGACTACTAATCTTTTGTGTGGGACTGTGTCAAATGCCTTGCTAAAGTCTAGGTAGGCCATGTCCACAGCCCCTCCCTGGTCTCACTACTTTGGTCACCCAGTCAAAGAAATCAATTAGATTCATCTGACATGACCTTCCCACTGTGAACCCATGCTGCCTTGGGTCCTGTGCCCCACTGGCCTCTAGGTACTCAACAATTCTTTCCTTCAGAAGTGATTCCATCACTTTCCCTACCACAGAGTTCAAACTGACAGGTCTGTAGTTTCCTGCCTCTGTCTTGCTCCCACTTTTGTGAAGGGGAATCACATCAGCCTTCTTCCAGTCCTCAGGTACCACACCATCCTCCCATGATTTGTTAAAAAGGTAGTCAGTGGTGTCACTAGTTCTCTGCTTAATTTTTAGAATTCTGGGTGAATTCCATCTGGCCCCATTGCTTTGTCCACCTTCAGTTTTAGGAGTTCTTTCAGAACCCTTTCTTCTGTGAAAGGACTGGGATCGACCCCTCTCCAGAGTGCTTCTGTTAATTGGATTAGGCACCTCCCACTTCCTTTTGTGAATACTGAACAGAAGTATTCATTCAGTATCCCTGCTTTTTCACTGTCACTCTCTGCCCACCCACCATCCATTCTATTCAGCCTCACTATCCCTCCCTTTGTCTTTCTACACTCCCTGATATACCTATAAAAGGTTTTATCCCCCTTCTTAACCGAGTTAGCTATCTTTTCCTCAGTTTGTGCCTTTGCTATTCTGACTACCCTCCCTGCTTCCTTCTGCCTTAACTGGTACAGTTCTCTGTCCTGCTCCTTCTGTGTTTCCTTATACTTCCTAAATGCTATCTTTTTCTCCCTAACCTTCACCGCCACCTCTTTTGAGAACCATAGTGGCTTTTTCTTTGTTTTGATTTGTTTATTTGCTTCACACAAAGGCTTGTTGCCTCTGTGATGGCAGTTTTGATATTTTCCCATTGTTGCTCCACCCCTCCTTCTAGCCTGTTTGCTAGTGCTTTTCTAAGGCACTCTCCCATCTTGCCAAAGTCAGCCCTCCTGAAGTCCAGAACCCTCTCTTTGTATGGCTTGACTCTGTAGCTGAGTTTATCATGAACCACACTGTTTGGTGGTCACTTGTTCCCAAATGGCTACCACTCAGATCTGAGATCCTCTCACTGTCCCCATTTGAGAGTACGAGGTCTAAGATTGCTCCCTCACGAGTAGGTTCCAAAACTAGCTGTTTGAGGCATGCCACCTGAAGGGCATCAAGAATGGCCCTGCTTTTGGATGTGGCTGCAGCAAGGTGCTCCAGTTAACATCTGGCATGTTAAGGTCCCCATCAACAGTATCTCCTTTCTCTGCCATCCTAAGTATGCCTTCTATCATATCCTTGTCCATTCCTCCCCTGACATGGGGGTCTGTATACAACACCTGTGCAGATTGTGGTGCCATTTCCAGTCTCTAAGGTGACCCACAGTGCCTCCTCTCCTCCCTGTTTACTCTTTTGTTCAGTTGCTTTTATCCCTTCCCTTACATAGAGAGCTACTCCCCTTCTGCCCTCCCTGTCTCTCCTGTAGGTTGTGTACCCTGGTATGTTAACATCCCAGTCATGGTTCTCTGTGTACCATGTTTCTGTGACTGCTACAATATCCAGGCATCCCTCTTCCATCAAGGCCACCAGTTCAGGGAGCTTGTTGCCCAGACTACGGGCGTTGGTACTCATTACCCTCCATTTCTTGATGGCTCTTACCCTTTTGCCCATCCTGTCCTTATTGCATTTGTCATTTTCTCCATTTACCCTGTGCTTCTCCTATCTGACATCTCTATGTTGGTGTCTACCTCACTTAGTACCCGATATTTTGGGGGCTAGGATTTCCTGTTCTTTCCAGTGCCTCCTCTTGGCTAGTTTAAATGCTTGTCAATGAAGTATTTAAACCTATCACCTAGGATCCTGGTTCCCTCCTGGACAGATGCAGACCATCATGCCAGTATAGGCCTGCATCCCTCCAGGTGGACCCCCAGTCCCCAATGAAGCCAAATCCCTGAGCTCTGCACCAGGTTTTCAACCACTGATTGAATCCCATGGTGTGGAGTACCCTAGCCTCACCAATGCCATAGACAGGCAGCACCTCCGAGAAGGTTACCGTGTGTTCTATTTGTCTAAGGCCCCTCCCCATCTCCACAAATGCTTCTTGCACTGCTCTGATCCCTTTCTTAGCCAGGTCATTTGTCCCTAGGTGGACAATGACATCCAGCTCCCTCCCCTGTGCAGCTGCTCCTGCGATCCTGAGGATTCGCTCCCTGTCCCTCCAAGCCATGGTGCCAGGCAGGCACCTTACCTCCCTCTCCCCTTCCTCCCCCAGTTCTACCTTCCTAACAATGGAGTCCCCCACCGGGAGTTGTTTCCTTTCCCTGTGGGGTCCCATGCCACCGGAATGAAGAATGTCCCTGCCTCCTTCTAGAGATTGGTGAACCCCTTCTAGACTTGCTGAAAGAAAGTAAGTGGGAGTCCTTTGTGGAGGCAATACAAATGTCACCCCAGTTGACCCTGGATCAGATCCCAGAAGTAAGGGAGGTTTTAGCAGACTTTGCCCAATTGTTTAGCTCCAAGCCTGGACTAACCCCCTTAGCAATGCATAATGTGGAGATGGGGATGCAAGCATTCATACAGTGAACAGCATATTGGGTGTCAGAGGCTGTCCAAAAGGACATTAGGAGGGAGGTGGAGGAAATTTTGGATTTAGGCGTAATCCAGAAATCCCACAGCCCCTGGGCCTCACCCGTACTCCTTGTTCCCAACCCAGAAGGCTCTACTCATTTTTGTGTGGACTATCCTGGATTCAGTGCAGTCACAAAGTCAGACACCCACCCAATGCCATGGACGGACAAACTCCTAGACAAGTTGGTAGGGGCGACATACCTTACCACTATTGAATTGATGAAAGGGTATTGGCAGGTATAGTTAACTGTCAGAGCTAGGGAGATGTTGGCCTTCATCACTCTGATAGGGTTATTTTAGTTTAAAGTAATGCCTTTCAGAATGAAGAATACCCCTGCCACCTTCTAGAGATTGGTGAAGCAGGAGTTAAATGGTGCTGAGGAGTACACAGTGGCATACCTGGATGACACTGCCTTCTTCAGTACCAGCTGGGAAGAACATCTGTCCCACCTTAGGGAAGTGCTGGGCAGGATACAGAGGGTTGGACTCACTGTAAAAGCTGAAAAGTGCCAGGTGGCCATGGCTGAGGTGGTATACCTTGGACATGTAATACGCTGGGGACAGCTCCATCCTAACCAGCAGAAATTGAGGCAATCAAGGCATGGCTCAGACCTGAAACACAGAAGCAGGTTCAGAGTTTTCTAGGGACAGCAGGGTACTATAGGAAATATGTACCCAACTACAGTGCCCTGGTTGCTCCCCTATCTGGCCTGTTAAAGAAAAGGATGCCAAAAAGGATTAACTGGGAACCAGCCTGTGAACAAGCCTTTACATGACTAAAGGAGGCACTGTGCAGTGCTCCTGTATTAGCCAGTCCAGACTATAGTAAACCCTTTGTAGTACAAAATGATACCTCAGATGTGGGTGTTGGGGCAGTGCTTAGTCAAATGTCTAACCAAGGGAAAGATCACCCAATAGCATACCTCAGTAAGAAGTTACTTCCCAGGGAGCAGGCTTACTCTACAGTGGAAAAAAAATGTCTTGCCATGGTGTGGGAACTAAAGAAGTTAGAACCATACCTATATGGACAGCATTTTGAGGTACGAACAGATCACAACCCCCTGGTTTGGCTGGAACAAATGGGTAAAACAAATGGTAGGCTATTAAGATAGAGCCTTGCCTTCTAGGATTATGACATGACTGTCTCACACAGGGCAGGGACAGCAAATGGAAACGCAGAAGGGATATCACGTCAGTTTGAGAAGTGAACTGAATTTGGGGAACTCATCCCGTGCTAGGAATAGATTCCCCCCCAGTTCAGTCTAGAAAGAGGAGTGTAACATGATTAATCCTCTACTAATTCTAATTATATTTGTGATATAAATATATGTTTATTTGAATGTCTGCTTAGGGAAATGGCAGCCATCAGCTTTTAAAGGGGCCTGATCTTTTGACCCCAAAGGCCCTGGCTGGCTGAAAACAATTGGCTCTAGTAACATTGACCCAGTGAGTAAATTCATTAAAAGACTTTCTTTGACTTCTCTTGTCATACCTGTGTTAGCTGTTATATAACACATTGTAAACTAACACTTTACTTTGAACTACAGGGACAAAGTATGCATTTTATGATCTTTGAGGAAAAGGCCATTTTTAACTGGTTCCTGATAGCTTTAACACCTGTAAGAGTAATGTTTGTCAGAATGTGTTTCTGAACATCAAAAGTGAATGCTCTGATCTAAGAGAATGTCATATTTTGATATTGCTATCTTGCAGATTTGCAGCCAGCAGTAAAATGACACCCTTTTGGATATTCTTGGTCAGGTTACAAATTAATGACAGACTAACAGTGACCTCATGAGCTGTCACCTCATAGGCTAGGAGGGACATGTTGGATTATTATCACTCTGGTTGAAAGGAGTGACACACACTTCTATCTCTGGACTCCTAAAGGGACACAACCAGTGTGTATGTTATAAAAAAAGGCACTTCTGTTACAATTAGGTAATACCAACTAGAAACTGGGTTAAGGCTAGGAATAAGGGATATACAATGGTGAGCTGTCAGATAAATGATTTATGTACACAAGTGCTGTTTGACCTCGGGTAACTTCACAAGTGGCATAAGCCACGAGTGAGATGTCTGAGGTCAAACAGCATGAGTGTAAATAAATCATTTATCTGACAGCTCACCATTGTATATTTCATTTATGCAATAGGGATGCTTTCTGTCAGTGCAGGGACATTTGTTTTTGATTGTTTATCTTTTTTTGCATATGTTTGTCAAAAAAGTGAAAAAAAAAATAGCATTTTCTGCTCTTTTTTGCTAATTATAAAAAAATCTATAAGGTATCTATAAATGAAATACCACTCATTTTGTAGATAATTTTGTGCTGCACAACTTTCATGCTCACAGCACTCTGCTATCTGTTTTTGTTTTAAAGTTATTTGCATTTGAATATGGTTAGTACTGGTACTGAGGCTGAACATTCTAAATGAGTTCCAGAGTGATTGTGACATATCTACTATGTATATAAATCTGTGATGATGCATCTACTATGTGTATAAATGTAAAATGTTGAATTTATCTCATAGTAGCTCAGATTTATCACATAGGATTTATGTCCACGCCTATTGCATAAATTCAGTTACAAGTGTCTTGTGTCTGAAACTCCCTTTTTATTTTGACTGTAAGTATTTATGTTATATGTTCTATGTTTTATATTTAATTACTTTTTTTTTATTCCAGTAAACATTTTGGTTTCCTTAATCCTGCTTTGAGTCTGTTCTTTTACATGTGGAGGCTGAAACAGTGTTGGATAATTCTGACAAAAACTGTTTAGGGCTTAAAAGTGTGTTAGTGTCTTGCTAAGGTAAGAATATACCTAGATCTCAAACTGAGTCAAAAGGGTAGCATTGTGAACCAGGCTTGGTACCCACTGGGTGAAGTATTGCACTGCATTTCCCTAACGAAAGGGTGATATCTGAGCCTGTTAACTGGGTGTTCTAGTGAAAAAGTGTTAATATTTGACCTCAGGGCTTGAGACTAGTAGGTGATTTGGACCCAAAACAGACAGGATGGTTACCCTGTTTATCTTCTGATCACAAATTGCACTTGGAGGTTTGGCACTGTGGGAACAGAGGGCCTGACCTGCGAAGTGCGTTTGTGACAGATGTATCATGACATGCAGTGCACCAGACCTGTAGCAGAGTTTGGGAGTCATCCTGCAGACCACTTAGAAACAGATGCATCATGACATGCAATGCACCAGACCTGTAGTAGAGTTTGGGATTCATCCTGCAGTCCTGTCACAAATAACTGCATTATAATATGCAGTGCAACAGACCTGTAACAGAGTTTTGGAGTGATCCTGCAGGTTACTTAGAAACAGATACATCATCACATGCAGTGCACCAGACCTGTAGCAGAATTTGGGAGTCATCCTGAAATCCACTCACAAAGAAGCTGCCTCATCACATGCAGCGCACCAGACCAATAGCAGAATTTGGTTGTTATTGTGTTGGCCACTCACAAAGCAGCTGCATCATCACAAGCAGTGCACCAGACCTCTATATTAAGGGAACTACAGGAGGTGCTGGTGGCACCACTGGCAGCCCTGTTCAATGAATATCTGCATACAGTAGTGGTTCCAGTGAACTGGAAGAGGGCAGATGTAGTCCCTCTTCACAAAATTAGGAGTAGGGGAGGAGGCTGGAAACTATAGACCGGTCAGCCTCCCCTCAATAGTGGGGACAATTATGGAATCACTACTTAAAAAAAAGTATTGTGGAACACCTTGAATCCAGGGGAACACAGGATCCGAGACAACATGGATTCACAGGGGGATGGCCATGTTAAACAACTCTAATTGATTTTTTTGAGTAGGTGACTAGGGAAGTGGATCAGGGGGACATGGGTGTGGCTTACCTGGATTTCAATACCATTCCACAAAGAAGACTTGTGAGCAAGCTGGGCAGCCTGGGGTGAGTCACTGAGTGGTAAACTGGGTTAGGAGCTGGTTGAGCGATAGAAGACAGAGCATGGTGGTAAATGGAGCTCAATCTGAGGAAAGGAGGGTGACCAGTGGGGTTCCACAAGGATCAGTTTTGACCACTTCTGTCTAATGTCTTCATAAGAGACATTGAGGAGGGCTGAAAAGGAAGGTGTGCCTCTTTACAGATGTCACTAAGATTTGCAACACGGCGGACACTCCAGGAGGGGTGGAAAAAATAAGGAGGGAGCTAGGTAAACTGGAGGAATGGTTTAGAGTGTGGCTGCAGAGAGTCAATGTGAAAAAGTGCAAAATCATGCATTTGGGGTGCAAGAACTCAGGAGAGGATTACATAATGGTGGGGGATACTGACAGTCACCAAGCAGAATAGGGATTTGGGAGTAGTCATATCTGCTGACCTAAAGGTGCCCAAACAATGTGCCAATGCTCTGGTGAGAGCCTGTGGGATGCTGGGGTGCGTAGGGAGAGGTATCACCAGCAGAAGAAAAGAGGTGATGATGCCACTTTACAGATCATCTGTGATGCCTCATTTGGAGTACTGTGTCCAGTTCTGGAGACTGCATATCTGTAAGGAGATAAACAGGTTGGAGGCAGTTTAAAGAAGGGAAACAAAGATGGTGCAGGGCCTGCACCAAAAGTCATATGAGGAGAAACTGGTAGACCTCAATATGTATACCCTGGAGGAGAGGAGAAACAGGGGAGATATGACAGAAATCTACAAATATCTAAATGACATCTTTCAGAAAAGGAGGTGTTCAGGAATGAGGGAGCATGACTTGAGGGTGTAAGGGGTAACATGAGGAAGTATTTCTGCATGGAATGGGTGGTGCAAGCATGGAATAGACTGTGTGAGAGGCCTTTCGGCACCATGCAATTCTGCTTAAAGTTGGACCAGCATAACATTCTGTGGTGATTTGCATATGCAGCCCATGATGCTTTGCATTGTGTGGGCATGTGTGATTTTGTATTTTCTTGAAACTTGGCTTCCCAGCCAAATGCCCTTTGGGGTAACCCTTGCCTCAGTGTTTGCGCACAGAGGTTCTTTGTCTTTTAAATAGTTTTTTATTTTAATGGGTTCACCACAACATATCCAAGACACACTGTCTTAGGGTAGCTGGTCTATTCCACTGGGGTGTCAAATAGACGAGGCATACTGAGGAGTCCTGGTAGGATGAAACATGTGTCTATGTCTTCTATTAGCACCCTTTGCAAACTGTGTGAGAGGCTTTTCGGCACCATGCAATTCTGCTTAAAGTTGGACCAGTATAACATTCTGTGGTGATTTGCATATGCAGCCGATGGTGCTTTGCATTGTGTGGGCATGTGTGATTTTGTATTTTCTTGAAACTTGGCTTCCCAGCCAAATGCCCTTTGGGGTAACTCTTGCCTCAGTGTTTGTGCACAGAGGTTCTTTGTCATGGAATAGATGCCCAGTAGAGGTGGTAGAGGCAAACAGTGGGGGAATTCAAAAAGGCATGGGACAGGCATAGGGGGACCCTAGTGATAGGAACGAGAAGGTAAAGCTGGAGATCAAGGAGGGTCTGCAAATTTTGAAGTAGGCAGGGAAAATGGGAAGACTAGATGGGCCTAGTGGTCCTTATCTGCCTTCAATTTCTGTATTTCTATGTTTCTGAAGCACAGCCTAGGAATGATTCTGCAGGCCACTCACAAATAGTTGCATCATCACATGCAGTGCACTAGACCTGTAGCAGAGTTTGGGAGTGATCCTGCAGGCCACTCACAAATAGCTGCTTCATCACATGCAGTGCACTAGACCTGTAGCAGAGTTTGGGAGTGATCCTGCAGGCCACTCTCAAACAGCTGCATTATCACATGCAGTGCACCAGACCTATAGCAGAGTGGTGCATGCATCGAATAGACGCCCAGCGGAGGTGGTGGGGGCAAACAGTGGAGGAATTCAAAAAGGCATGGGACAGGCATAGCAGAACACTAGCAGTAGAAACACGAAGATAAAGTCGGAGGTCATGTAGGGTCTGCAGCTTTTGAGGTAGGTAGGGAAAATGGGCAGACTGGATGGGCCTAGCAGTCCTTATCTGCCATCAATTTCTATCATTTCTATGTTTCTGTAGCAGAGCCTGGGAGTGATTCTGCAGGCAATACTCAGAAAGCTACATTATCACATGCAGTGCTTGAGTCCTGTAGCAAAGCCTGGGAGTGATCCTGCAGACTACTCACAAATAGTTGCATTATCACATGCAGTACACGAGATCTGTAACAGAGTTTGGGAGTCATCCTGCAGACAACTCTCAAATAGCTGCATTATCACATGCAATGCATGAGACCTGTAGCAGAGTTTTCAAGTGATCCTACAGGCCACTCACAAACAGCTGCCTTATCAAATGCAGTGCACTAGACATGTAGCAGAGTTTGGGAGTGATCCTGCAGGTCACTGTCAAACAGATGCCTCATCACATGCAGTGCACCAGACCTGTAGCAGAGTTTGGAAGTGATCCTGAAGGTCACTCTCGAACAGATGCCTCATCACATGCCAATGCACCAGACCTATAGCAGAGTTTATGAGTAGTACTGCAGGCCACTCACAAACCACTGCATCATCAGATGCACTGGGCCACACCTGTCACAGACTTTGGCCATTGATGAAGAAGCTGCATCATCACACACAGGATGCCAAACCTGTAGTGGACACTACAAGCAGCCATCTAGGCCACTCGCAAAGTAGTTGTAAGATCATCAAACACATAATGACAGACCTGTAGTGGACTTTGCAAGCAGCCCTCTAGGCCACTCGCAAAGTAGTGGTATGATCATCAAACACACAATGCCAGACCTGTAGTGGATTTTGCAAAAGGGCCTGCAGGCTACTCACAAAGCAACTACATAATCACACACATTGCCCCAGACCTAGATATGGCCCTGCAAGTCACAAAAGCGGACAGTTTATCTCATGATAGTAGATTTGCTCATCACAGTAACAGGTATATGAGTCACAAAAGCAGGTCCTGTTTTCATGACAATGAACAACCTAATTTCATTAATAATTTGGACTTTTTTCTTCAAAAAACAACACTTGAAGAATCAGCCTTAAAGCCTACTCCATGGACCACATATGTTTCAGAATATAGCTCTAAGTATTTGTTTTTGTTTTTGATGTGCAAAGTACTGGTAGTTTACGGAACTGGTAAAGGTGATTATAGGAGCACCTTTTCACAGCACTCCAAGTCATCACAACTGGATCTTGGAGGTGTCCTTTGATAAGCTAATGTACAACATGATACTTGGAATCTGATCCCTCCTCCACCTCTTCTTACTGGATCATTCCTCAGTATGAGACTCCCAAGCTCTGTTTCCTAGGACAAGAACTGGTTAACCATAAACACAACACTGAGAAGACTTGAGAGACATGGAGTAATGGAAGAGAGACGGCTAGCAGATTAGATTCAATGGGCTTTATTCAATACACAGCACAACAACAGATGAATTTAACTTTTATCTGGAAGCACACATCTAATGACTATATCATGAATTATGTCACTAATAAATCATCTGCAGTATCAGCAATGGTACTGTGTTTCCCCTAAAGAGGTAGGAAGCAGAGTGCTATAGAAAGGTGCTCATATAAATCACCTTTAACAGGTGAGAGAACTACCAGTATCCCTCATACCTTTTTACAGCACTGTGAGTCATCACAACTGGGGGATTAAGAAGCACCATCAGAAAGCAACAGGTTGGGATAAGAAGGAAGCAGCCAAAACACAGACTGTAGTACCAAATGACCAAAGGCAGACTTGTTCTGGCTCCAGGTGTCCAACCTTTAATGCCTTGAGAAGGTGGGGACTGATGACCAGGTGGCCGCTGCACAGATTTCAGCAATGAATGACAAATTACGCTCTACCCATGAGGTGGCTATGCCTACCGCCATGGTTAAGTGGGCTGTTATCTGAGTTAGGCAAAGGAGAAGTAAAATCCTGGAAGCTTTGGAAATGGCAGTTTTCAGCCACCCTGCTATAGAAGGCCTGGAGGCAGCTAGATCCTGTTTGGATCCTTGGACAAGGATAAACATCCTCTCAGACTTCCTGAATGAGACTGATCTATCCAGAAAAATATCAAGTGATCAAGTTGTATCAATGAGAAGAAGACCTCCCTCTGGGGTTCGCTCAGGACCAGTTTGATGGTGGGCAGCGAAATATCCTGGGGAGGCGGAATGCTGACACCACCTTTGCGAGAAAGGAGGGAACAGTCCAGAGCACCACTGTCTGTGTGAAAGGAAAGAAATGGCTCTGCACCGGACAAGGTGTGCCACTCACTAGTTCAATAAGCCCAGCAGATGACCACTAGAAACACCATCTTTAGCATTAGCAAATGCAAAGACACAGAGTCCAAGAGTTTAAGAGGGGTTCTGATCAGAGCATCCAACCGCAGATTTGGCTGCCAGGGGCTGACAGTGGATCTAGTCTTGGGTTTAATATTCTCAGTTGCTTTGGAAAATGTCTGTACAAGGCGGTGAACCCTAGTAAGTAACCATCCTTCTTCTTTCTGATGACCCGTTTGGTGGCAGCTTGCACCCGCAGTGAATCTGTGGAGAGATTATTGTCAAACCCTTCCGTTAACAAGTCAAGGATCTGGGCAACATGGCAGATAGTTGGATTGATAGCTTTCAACCTGCACTACATGAAGAAAATGATCTAGTAGTTGGATTGATAGCTTTCGACCTGCACTACATGAAGAAAGTGATCCAGTAGTTGGGTTGATAGCTTTCAACCTGCACTACATGAAGAAAATGATCCAGTAGTTGGGTTGACAGCTTTCGTCCTGCACTACATGAAGAAAATGATCCAGTAGTTGAGTTGACAGCTTTCGACCTGCACTACATGAAGAAAATGATCCAGTAGTTGGGTTGACAGCTTTCGACCTGCACTACATGAAGAAAATGATCCAGTAGTTGGGTTGACAGCTTTTCGTCCTGCACTACATGAAAGAAAATGATTCAGTAGTTGAGTTGACAGCGTTAGGCCTGCACTACATGAAGAAAATGATCCAGTAGTTGGGTTGACAGCTTTCGACCTGCACTACATGAAAAATGATCCAGTAGTTGGGTTGACAGCTCGACCTGCACTACATGAAGAAAATGATCCAGTAGTTGGGTTGACAGCTTTCGACCTGCACTACATGAAGAAAATGATCCAGTAGTTGGGTTGACAGCTTTCGACCTGCACTACATGAAGAAAATGATCCAGTAGTTGGGTTGACAGCTTTCGACCTGCACTACATGAAGAAAATGATCCAGTAGTTGGGTTGACAGCTTTCGACCTGCACTACATGAAGAAAATGATCCAGTAGTTGGGTTGACAGCTTTCGACCTGCACTACATGAAGAAAATGATCCAGTAGTTGGGTTGACAGCTTTCACCTGCACTACATGAAGAAAATGATCCAGTAGTTGGGTTGACAGCTTCGACCTGCACTACATGAAGAAAATGATCCAGTAGTTGGGTTGACAGCTTCTACCTGCACTACATGAAGAAAATGATCCAGTAGTTGGGTTGACAGCTTTCGACCTGCACTACATGAAGAAAATGATCCAGTAGTTGGGTTGATAGCTTTCGACCTGCACTACATGAAGAAAATGAACCAGTGTCTTTCATAGGTGTGTTTTGTGGAATGTCTGCGGGCCTGTATCATAGTGTCTGCCACCTTATGGGACAACCTAAAATTTTGCAGTCTGCACCTCTGTGTAGCCATATCATCAACTGGAGGGAACAAGGGTCCAGGTGAAGAATGGGGCCTGTAGGAGCAGATCTGGTTGGGGAGGCAGAGTCATTGTTTTGTCTATGATTATTTGCATGACGGATTGATAACATGACCATCGTGGCCATTTATTTGTGCTATTAGACAATTGTGCTGTCAGTGCCATGGAGTTTTCACACTTCTCGCCCTCTCATGAAGATCGATGGGAACACATAGGCTGTCTTGAACTGCCAGGGTGTCAATCGAGAAAACTACCAGGGTGTCAATAGAGTATCAGCTCCTGCTGATTTGTTCCTGTTGTACCAGGAGAGAAAAATCTCCACGTGTTTGTTCTGAGCCGAGGCCATTCGGTCTATCTAAAAAGGTTCCCATCATTTGTGAATCATCCAAAACACCAGTGGGATCAGTATGCCACTTCTCCAGCTGTATGAGTCTTTTGACTGAGCCAGTCCACCTGGTATTCAGATCTCCAACTAGATGTACAGCTGAGATATTGCAGATACTGCGGAGGTGAATTTCTGCTGGTTCCATGTCAAATGAGCTAACGCACAATAGCGATCGACATATGAGCAGGTGCACATCACCGAAAAATCACATCAGCGATGTACACAATAGTATGACCACTAACAGCGATGGTCTGGGGCACAACACAAAAAGCACAGTGACACTATGTTTCATGCTGTGGGCTACACCCCCATTGCCCCCCTGAATTATTATAACCAACTCCGAGCCTGACACTGGGGTAAAAAAAATGTAAGTGCACACACACACAAATCAGTGAAATATAGAGCTCCTGCCCAGGTCTGAACCCAAATTCTTCATCACTGGAGGCATACGCTGCCTCTACAAGACCACATGGCCAGCTCAGAATGAGCAATCAAAACCACGTCCCACATCATCTGCATCATAGATACCTCCCACCATCACTCTCTCTCTCTCTACACTGTTGCTATTCTTGTTCCTCCTTCCCTCGCTATATCCATGTTCACTGCTGTATCCTACTTACTCTCTTGCAAGGCACTCAGATGTTGTCGCTCAAATGTACTCACTCAAATGGAGTCACCCATATCACTGGATACCGTTTCTGCCCATTTCAAAAGGGTAGACCCTTCCTTGACCGTTGCTTTGCTTTTTGTTCCCCTTGTTTGTTTATATAGGCCATGGTGACCCTGTTGTCCATCTGCAATCCTGACTGATGGTTCTACACCAATGTCCTGAAGTGTTTGAGCACCAGTTTGGTCCCTCTTATCTCCATAACACTGCTGGGAAGGTGGGACTGTGCTACAGACCATTTTCCTTGAACTGTTTTGGGTCCCAGGAATGTGCCCCACTCTGATAAGCTTGTGTCTGTATCCAGGGTACTGGTTATCTTTCTGCTGAGGGTTGCGGCCCTTGATCAAGTTGTCTGTGTGCATCCACCATTGTATGGACACCTTTATTGCTGGTGGAAGCAAGAGTCTCTTTAGATGGTTTGTGTGGTATGACTGCAATTATCCAGAAAGAATCTCTGCAGAGGTCTCATATGGAGACTTGTCCCAGTCATGGAGAACTATGCATGTCACTGTAAGTCCCAGGAGCTGCATTGAGTCCCACATTGTGGGGCATTTGAAAGACAGAAACTGGCTGCAGTAAGCCTTCAGATTGTTGATGCTTGAGTTCAAGGGACAGACTATCCCTCATGAGGCATTGGAAACCATCCCCCTGGTGTTACAGGATTGTTGAAGATGAGAGGTGGATTTGGCTCTGTTGACAATCCACCCATGTTGAGTCAGCGTGTCCTGTGCCCTTCTTGTTGCACTTTCTAGTGCTTCCTTTATCCTGGATCATATTAGCCAGTCATCCAGGTAGTGAACTACATGAATGCCTTCTGCCCTCAACTTTGCAGCAAGAGTTGCCATGTTCTTGGTAAAGACTCTGAGCACTGATGCCAGGATGAATGGGATACATTTGCATGGGAAGTGCTGGCCCAGATCGCAACACCTCAGGAATCTGTGGTGCAATAGTGGAACAAGTCTGAGATGTGAGTTGGTCACTGCTCTGAACCAATGCTATGATGAATCATAGGGTTTCTATCTTGAATCTCAAGTACTTCACAAACCAACTGACAAACTTGGGGTCTAGAATGGGTCAGAGATCTCCCATCTTTTTGGGAAGTAAAAATAAAATGAAACAGATTCCCAATTTTTGTTCATCTGATGGTACTCAAACTATGGTGTCATCCTGTAGAAGTTAATTTAAGAGCACTACAGCTTTGTGTATTGTGGTTTTGCTTGCTGAGATGTTAGATGTGGGAAACTGGAGTTTCTCAGAATCATGATGAAGTCTTCTGCATACCCTTTAGTGATTATCTCCATGACCCATTTGTCTGTCACTGTAGTGGCCCAGGTGCTGTAAAATTCTCAGAGTCTTCCCCCACTGCCAGGTCCAAGTCCTGGGACTGTGTCCCCTCATGCCTGGTAGTTTTTGTGTCCAGCTTTTGCTCTAAAATCTTCTCTGGCCCTGGATTGCCCATGCCATTCTCTGTTATTCTGATAGTTGCCTCTGTGATAGAAGAAATTTTGCTTGAAACCAAAGGTAGGAGATTCTGTCCCTTGAAAGGAGTGTAGTCTGTGGTTCTTTTGAGAAAAGTTGAAAATGATTGTTTCGAAAAGACAGCTGACTTGCATGTCTCCCTGGTAGGTCTTTATTGTCTCCCATAGGTATCAAGAACTTCTCCAACCATGGTCCGAACAGCATGACCCCCCCCCACCGAACTGATGTTTTATTATCATATTTTATGACTCCTGTTCTGCCTGCCATTGCTTGAGGCATAGTTGCCTTCTGGCTCTGTTGATTGTAGCCAGGGCTTGGGCAGACATTTTGAAGGTGTCAGTGGAGGAATTTGCCATATACTTTGTTGCTTGAATTATGTAGTTCATGATGGCCCTGTGAGAACTGGTTTTGGGTAGATCTTGCTGTGTGGCCTGTAACCACCTGAAGATGGACCTGGTGGTATAATTGACCGCCATGGTTGCCTTCATTGACATCATCAGGATCTCATGAGCCTTTTTGACTGAGCCCTCTACTTTCTTATCCATAGAATCCTTGAGTGCTGAGGACCCTACTGATGGTGAGGTAGTCTTTTGACTAAGTGAGGCAATTTGTGAGTCAAGTTTGGTCTGAGTGGACCGGCTTTCCCATTTGTCCTCCAGTATAGGGTATCTCCTATCAAATGAGGGCATTTTTCTCTCTGGTTCTGGTTGGGTCTGTAGCATCCTATTCCTTCATCAGGATGTCCTCCAGTGACTTGCACTCAGAAAAGAAGCTTTGGGACTTTTTTCTCACTCTAATCAATGGGTCCAGTTTCTGGTTCTCCTGTGGAGCTGGTTCCTCAAACTTGAGGGTCTCACAGACCACCCTAACAATCTCTTGATGACTAATGTGTGCCTTGTTATGCTGCTGTATTGCTTGTGCACATTTAACTATCCCAAGCAACTGCCTCTAGTATGTTAAGTATCTCTGTACCTCTGTAAAGCTGCTGTTATTTCAGCATGTATTGTACCTATATGAAGTGATGTTATCTCTGTTGTGCTGTAATGTATTGTTTGACTTGTACTCTGCCGGGTCATATCTGAAAATAGGCAGTTTTGTCTAATACGCTTACCCGATTACCAAAAGCTAATAAATAAATAAATAAAATATCAAATGGACATAGAGAAGCAGCTAGGTCTTCCCTCAGTTCCTTATCCTCCTTGTCAGAATAATCCTCTTCAGATGAATGTTCTCCATTTAGATCCTCAGAATCCTGAGTATTATCATTTCTTTGTTTCATGGGCTTCGGGTGTGTCTGTCATGGTCTTGGGGCACTTGGAGTCTGCCAATGCCTCAATTCTTTCTAGCAATGTTTGGGAAACATATCCACCATAACCATTTGTGATGCCATGGAGGTATGATCTTCTGCAGTACCCTCTGTGAAGGACCATGAAAGTAAGTTGTCTATCTGTGAGTCTGAATCAACCAAGCACACTGCAGAGATCTCCTGAAGATTTCAGGAAACCTGAAGTTGGGGCACTTGCAGAATACTCAATAAGTCTTGAATGTCTTTGGGGGTAGGTACCTGGGAGACAAAGGAGGGACAATGGAATGAGCATCAAGTGGGGTATACAATGTCACAAACAACAGGATAAGAGTGGATAGACCAAACAAAAAAGAAGAAAGGGTTCCCAGCTTGATGGGTAGTGAGAAAACTGTACAACGTAAGGTAACGAGCATGAAGAAAACACACTCAAGAATAATTCAACAAACAACTGACAAGGAAAAAGGGATATATATAGGCTTGGGGCTCCATCCCCAGCACTGACTGTGGCAGGCCACCCTACCAGCCATGCAACGGTTATCAAGTAATTTGCACATACCACTGGAATTTGAGAATGAAAGTTCAGGGCTCACGTAGCAATGGAAATCAAAACTGAAAGCACAGGATAAACGTGACTGAGCCACCTCATCTGGGTAGAAGATGATTGACCATTGAAGAAAAAAATGCCCTTCCATCTCCCCAGCATGAAGAACAAAGGACCGACAAGATGGCTGCCAAGATCTCCAAATCTCATGAGATTTATGGCACCATTTTAGGTACAAAAAAACCTTCAGGACCAGTTAAAAGCAAGATGGACAATGAGATCTCTGGTTCTCATGACATTATCAGTGCTATCTTATGAGAGAGTGCCATCCAGGCAGTTTTCCCTGATATAGTTGCTGTGACTCCCCTGTCCACGGGATGTAGGCAAACAAGGAGAACATGGCTACCAAGATCAAGTCATGGAGTGGGGACCTGATGAAAAATATACCAAACCCAGTTGCATGCCACTTTTATGCATGGCCAGACTGCTATCTCAGGAAGTCCACAGCCATACAGTACACCCCACAGCCAAAACTAAAAATTCCTTCCTCCCCAAAAAGCGCATCCTGATTCAGAATGCCTTCCATCCTGTTCAACCATGACCATGGAAGGAACAACACAGGGCACATACACCACACTTCCTATGTGACCTGAGACAGAAAGGCTGCCATGGAACAGAATTCTTGCCTGTCTCAAGATCAGCCACAGAGAGAGACAAAAAACAGAAGACAGGACCTTCTACAGATCAACATACGACACCACACAAAACAAGCATTTGTCAATGCCGAATGTTTGCCGCTTGTTAAAGAATTTTTTTTTTTTTTATTTTGACCCCAACTTTTCAAAATACTTGTTTTAGAATTGCCTTATAGACATGATATGTACCATTTATAGAATATTGGTTGAAATGTCATTTTGCACCAGAGGTGTGAAAACACAGCTTGTCCAGGATTTGAAAAATGACACATCATGTTTATGAGGTGATGAGAAAAAATGGCTATATTGAAAGTTTGGAGTCAGAATGTTGAAAATTAGCGAAGTTATGAGTGAACACTGAAATAGTGTAGTGTTCAAGTCATAACCTGGGCATTTTACTGTATTTGTACACCAATTTTGCAGCATCCCCCACATAATATTACCCTACCTAATGAACCCAGTACAAAAAGGTGAACATTTTCAAATCCCTGGCAAAACATCATTCCGTGCCATCAAAATGTAATTCCATGCTACAGGTATGAAAACACATTTTGGCCAGGATTTGAAAAAATGACAACTGTTACATTCATGAGACGCTGTGAACAAATGGTTATGTTGAAAATGTGGGGTCAAAATAATGAAAATTACCAAGGTTAAGAGCCTGAATTCACAAATTTCAATGTAGGCTCATAACTTTATTTCTTAATATTTTTAAGCCAGATTTTCAACATTGCCTTCTTATTTATTTATTATTTCTTTGAAGAATCAGAAAATAGCCTTTGAGTCACAGGGTGGGATATTCAAAGCATGCGCAACTGAGATGCACTGGCGCAACTGCGGAAGTGCACCAAGGAGCGATATTCAGCAGGAGCCAGTGCACAGCACAAGTCGCAGTGTGCCAGTGCGCAACCTTAATGAGGCCATGCACAAAGGCAGGGGGCGTGCCCATGAATATGCGGCACAATGCGATATTCAACCCATGACCCATGCCGCAAGTATGGAGCAACAGCCAGATACGCCGAGCAGACATGAGCCTATAAATACAGGGCACAAACAGGGGGACAGCACTTGTGCCAGGGGCAAGAATTAGAGAGAGAGTGAGACAGAGAGCAAACCACCAGACTGTGGAGGGAGGAAACAGTAGGAACAAGGGAGTACGTGCCTGTGAGGGACTGGGCGAGTGGAATAGGCAGCCACAGGGGTGTGGGACAGAGGTGGCTGTGGAATGTGAACCAGGGCAGAGGGAATCACAGGGAGAGGCAGGTAGAGAGAAAGGCACTTCCCCACCATGGCAAGCAGACCACAGGAGCCGACCCCCTAGGGGAAGACAGGACAGCAGGGGCCATGGCCAGTGCAGCTTTCCAGAAGGAGGCCATAATGAGAAGCATGAGGAGGCAGGAGAAGGAGTGTTGTGGCCATGGAAGGGCCTGTCAGTGGTACGCCCGGGAACAGGTGGTACCGTGCCCACACCACCTTCAAAAACTACTCTGATACAGAGATTGTGGGCCATTATTGCTTGAACTGGGTGATTCTGAGGCAGCTCTGTGAACTGTGCAGTGAGGAGATGCAGGCACCCACTAGACAGAACCGTGCCATGTCAGTGGAGATGATGGGCACCTTCCAGATACCAACAGGGGACACCACAGGCATAACCCAGTCTGCCATGTCACGCCCTCCTCACACAGTTCCTCAATGCCCTGCTGCCACATGCTATGGAATACATCCAGTTCCCTAGCACAAAGGCAGAGCATACAACAACCTTGCAGGACTTCCACATGGTAGCACGGATGCCTGGTGTGCTTGGGGCCATTGACTGCACCCATGTGGCCATCCACATGCCACCTGGCCCTGAGAGCATAGCATATGTGAACAGGAAGAGCTACCCCAGTGTCATCTGCCAGGTGGTGTGCAATGCCAGGAGGTGCATGACCAATGTCTGCCCCACACACCCTGGGAGTGCACATGACACATTCATTTGACACAGCTCTGTGCTCTTGCCACAGGTTCGAATGTGGGGACATCCCCACGAGCCACCTAGTGGGTGAGTATAGAATGGCCATGGGGAGCTGGGAACAGCAGGGCATGGGATGGGGATGGCCAGGGTGGGTGTGCTGGTGAGGACACCAGTGATGGGCAAGGGGCACAGCAACAAAGGATACCAGGCTAACCATGTACTTGTCCACAAAGGTGACAGTGGCTGCCCACTCAGGCCCTGGCTGCTCACCCCCTACTGGCGCCCATCGTCCCCAGTGAAGGACCAGTACAATGAGGCACATGCCAGTATGCAGAACATCATTGAGCGTGTGTTTGGGATGCTGAAGGCATGGTTCCATTGCCTTGACAGGTCTGGCGGTGCCCTACAGTACAGCCCCTCGAAAGCCTGTGGCCTATTCCTGGTCTGTTGCATACTGCACAACGTAGCTATTGACCATAGGATAGCTGTCGAGGCTGAAGAGGGAGACAGCAGTGGGGACGACGAGGGCAATGGGCCAGAGGGTGGTGGGCAGCCCCCCCCCCGGGTGGAGGGATCTCCGGCTCCAGATGATGACACGCCAACACCGGGACACAATTGCACAGGAGCACTACGGTGCATGCAGGTAGGTGGAGCAACACCCAAGCAGTGGCCACACACAATGGTACGGCACATGGGCATGGCACTGGGCATGCACACACAGAGGCCTGGTGCAGGGGTGGAGGTGGCAGTGCCACACAGCCACACACATCAGCATGCAGCACTGTACAGCAACACACTCACACACACACACACACACACACACACATATAGACACATGCGCAGCACACATGCCCAGGCACCAGCATGTGGCATGGATCACTTGCAGGGCGCCAGTGCTCATGTGCAACCAGTGCAAGACAGCTCTCATCATGCCCACGCCACATGGTCCAGCAGCTGGGCCAGCGCACTCACAGGCAGTATGCGGCATGACACACAGTTGCCACGACTGTGGCATGCACCCACACACACCGTCCATGTGCGCACAGAGCAGTGGCAGCAGACTGCAGCCAGGGCGGCATGCACATCGGGTCTGCTGTGCAGAACCATGGCCACCGCAGACACAGGGGCAGCCACGCCAGGGCTGATAAGCAGTCACTGGCTTCTCTTCACCCACTTGGGGTGTATGCAACTGCCCCCCAGGGGGCAGTACTGTACTCGAAACTGTGACTGGGTCCACGCAGCGATGTGTAGGCACTCAAACAGGCCCGCCCCAGGCATGCCTGGGATGCCTATTGCACAGCTCGGCATTGACAGGGAGGGTGTCACTCACCACCGGGTCCATGGGGTAGACTGTGCACTGTGTAGTGTCTGTGGCTGGTGGTCATGCCCTGTGGCAGCCAACAGTGCCAGGCCAACCAAAATTGCATTGACAATGCGATCCAGGGACGTGGTCGTGTCCTCCCGCAGGTGCTGTATAGCCTCCAGGACCTGCACAGTGCTCCTGTCATGCAGCTTGGCCACCTGGTGCACCTCCATGTGAAGTGCATGTACCTCAACTACAAGCAGCATCTGTTGCTCTACGGAGACCCGCAGCTATCGGATGTGCTTCAACAATGGGTCGGTGCCCAGGGGTGCCTGGGCAGGCCACTGACTCACCGGTGGTGTACGGCCACACCGCACTTCCCCCCACTCAGGTGGGTGCTGCACAGTGGAGTCCCCATGGGGTAGGTCTCTAACTGGTGCCCTGGCAGTGGACACTATGTCTGGCCACCCAACGTCCCCAGCCTTCTGCTTCTGCTGCCCCTCCGGCCCCTGAACGCTGGCCAGCGCCTGGATGGATGCACCACCACCACCACCACATGATGCTGCCATGGCTGTGTACCTGACAGTGCCTGCAGTGGCAGGGGGCAGCTGTCCCAGTGCAGATAGGCCACTGGCCATTCTGACAGTGCTGGTAGTAGGTATGGGTGTCTCCCCCACAACTCCACCCATGCTGTCCAGGATGATGGTCATGTTGTCATAAGTGTTGGACCCCGTCCCAAACTGTGTCCCTGTGCAGAGTATGCCATGGCTGGAATCCTGCTGAAACATAGTCAAGGTCTCATCCAACACCAAGCCCAGGACATCTGGCTGGACAGTGGTAGTGTGCTGCAGCTGATCGGGCCCCCGGATACCCGTGGAGGTGGATGGCTGGTCGTCTGGGGCTGGGCCTGCCCCCACAGCAGCTGCTGGTGGCCCATCCATTGCATGCTGGCATGCCGGTGCTGTGAGAGAAGACAGAACAGATAGTGCTGCATTGCCATGCCCACCACCACGCCCGCCCCTTCCCCCATCCCCCATCCCCCTTCCCCTCCCCACCTCTTGGGCATGGCATACATACCATGCAGTGATGGGCTCCCTCCTGTCTGAAATCTACCACCTGGCACCCCTCAATGGTGCTGCATCATGACAGGCCGCCACCAGCTCCCTCCCGCGCCTTGAGCTGTGGCACGTATGCAGGGCCCCTTCCATTGGCTGACCTGGCTGCCCGTATGGCCGCCAACTTCTCTTTGATGAGGTGCTTATCTGTGCCCACTTTCTTCCTGCACTCCTGTACAGACTGCTGGTGGCTGCCCTGCTGGTTCACTGCCACCACCACCTTCACCCAGGCCGCAGCCCTGGCCTGTCGTGTGCCTGTGGCACCACTCAGCAGTTGCTCCCTGTTGAGGCAGGCCTCGAACAGGGCATCGGCCTCAGCCTTCATAAAGTTGGGCCTGTGTGTGTGGGCAGGCCCACGCACCTCAGTCTCCTCATGCTCAGACATTGTGCTACCTGTGGACATGGACATATGTGTCAGTGACTGCAGCTGCCCACCCCCATCCACCCTCCTGTGCTGGCTGGTCCCACAGCAGGCGCAACTTACCTTGGAAGGCTACAATACCGGTGGGTGGCCTGTGCTGTTATGCAGTGCCTTTATAGAGCATCACATGCAAATGAGCAGTGGCACAGTGGTAATGACATACTAATTTCCCCAGTGTGCCACGCATTGGCTCATGAGCTCATTACCATGTGGTGGCTGAATATCACGCTCTTGCTCCCTGCGCAATGGAGTTGCTTTGGCGCATGTTGTGGCGCAATGCCGTGACATGCATGGTATGCTGCCCCGCAGTGCACATGCGTCCTTGCAGTACCACCTATTGCACAAAGTGCTCTCGGAGCACCATAGGGTCTGTGGCGCACTGTGTGCTATGGCCTCTATTGCACTCTGGCACACTGTGCACCGGGTGACCCCTGTTGTGACCCTGTGCCCCTTGGGACTACACCACCACATGCCGGGCGGGCTACGCCCATTCCACACATCCACAGTGATGCGTGATTGGCGGCTGCGGCACTTACTGACATAAGGCATGCATCCTATACATGTTGAGCATACATGTGCCTCTGCCCACCATTTTGTCCCTACACCTTGCATTGTGAGCATGGCGCGGTGACGTATGCGACATGCCTGCAACTGGTCTGACCTGGAGCTGGTCAGCCTAGTGGTTCTTGTGCAACCACATGTGCCAAGGCTGTTCAACTAGGAACCACTGCAGCAAGCCAGGATGGAGGTCTGGCTGTCATCGCTGCAGGCCTGGTACAGGACACCGGGGTACCATGGACCAGTGAGCAATGCTACCACCGGTATGGGGACATGATGTGGTGGGACCCCAAGTGACTGAGGCAGCTGCAGGCACGTGTCTGCAGGGGGGCCGTGCCATGCCCAGGTATGTTGTCACAGGCTGCATGTGTGCCCTACTGCTGTACTGTGGATTTGGCTGGGCTGCCTGACATGCCCTGTGGGGCGTGCACTAGCAGCATGTGCATTGTGGGGTGGCATTTCTGGCCACTGTTAGCGCTGCACTACTGCCTTGCAGGACATGTCAGGCTGGGCCACATGCTGTGCACAGGGGTGGGGGTGGTGGGCACATGCTATGGTTGTTCTCTGATGCGTACCTGACTTTGTTCCATTCCCAGGGCCTCAGAATCAGTGCTGTGCAAGGGCAGCAGGTGTACAGAGCAGGGCACAACAGGCCACTGCTGGTCCAACTGGTGAAGGAGGAGTGGCAGCAGGGCCGGCGCAGGCGGCACCACAGTGGGCAGGTAGGCACTGTTGTATCCCTCTACTCAGTACCAGGCAGTCAGCGGGGCTGTGGGTGCAGCCATGGCCACCTGTGCCATGTGCCGTGTCAACTGTGTGTTGCACACTGTGCGTGGTGCATGCCACTGTGGGGCGGCCATTGCACACGTTTTCCAGCTGTTGGTGGGTTGGGTGTGCACCTGGCTGCCACCAGTGCTGCAGTGGTGCTGATGATGCCCTGTGCTTTCTGCCTGTTGCTGCATGGTCGGGTGGCCACTGGGCGGTGGTGTCCACCACTATGTACTGTCCTGGTATGCTTGGATGCTGGCAGGCATTGGTCCACCCACTCTGGGTGGCCAGGGTGCCACTCCAGGGGTGTGTGTCCCCACTGCCCAGTGCGCACGGTGAGGGCATTGTTCCTAGGGACCTTGCACTGATCAACTGTCCATTTCTTTCTCATAGGCATCCAGAGGAGGTCGCAGCTGCCCCTATATTGCTGCCTCTTATGGCAGATTATCCTCATTACATCCACTACCCTGGAGGTGGCTCAGCAGACACAGCAGATGGTGCTCTGGGACAGGCAACAGCGGAGGTGTCAGGCGGTGGTGGGCCGTGGTCGCCCATAGACCATCCCCACCATATCCCTTTTACCCCCCGCCATCCCTTCCCCATCCATCCCCGTCCCTCTGTACAGTCCCTGTTCCCCTGTCCCCTTCCCTCACTCTCCTTCCCTTTCCCACCCCTTGCCATTGTAAATAGTTCCATTGTTTAAGACAGTTATCCTGCTTACCTGCCTGTGTCTGTGTCTGCTTTGCAGCTGGCATGTGGAGCCATGCTGCAGTGGCATGGTGGGTGACAGTGTGGTGTGCCTGTGTCATTGTGCAGGTCGTGCATGGTGGTGTTCTGCCCCTTGATCGGTGGCTGTCCCTTGAGGTGGCCATGAGGTGGCTGTCCAGGATGTGTGGCATGTGTGTTGGGCACCATGGTCCAGGGTGTGGCTGGCCGGGGTCTGGGTGTGTGGGGGCACAGCATGCGGCAGGAGGGTTCCAGTGGCAGCCCTCCCTTGGCCATTGGTGCCACCTGTTCCCTGCATCCTGTGCCATGGTGGTGTTGGGGGGCTGGCTGCCTGTGTGTGTGCCCTGCAGTTGGTGTTCACCTGTGCCCTGCCACCGTGCCTCCCTGGCACTGTCCCCAGGTGTGTTCCTCTGCCTGTCCCTCACTTTCCCTCTGCTGTTGTGCTCCCACCATTGCCTGGGGCAGGTCCTTGTGTGCCTCTGTGCTTGTCCCTTTGTGCCCTGGTGCATCTCTGGTTGCACTCTGGTGCTGGTCTGGATGATCCCTGGCGCACCCCTGGTTGTGACATGGCACATCCGTGCCATATTCAGCCATCTTACACTGGCACATGTCACCATGCACACCATTTGAATATGGCACTGCTTGCATCACAGCGCATCGGTGTTGCGCTGCACCGGACTTGCACTGCCATTTGGCACAGTTCTGAATATCTGGCCCACAGACTCCTTTACAAAGGCTGCTCGTCACAGTTACATGAGGACAGTTAGGATAACAGACACACATAGGGCAAAAACAAAAGGAGGATCAAATGAAATAGGATTAATATAGATGTGTATCAAACATAGCACTAAAATGAAAGCTGGCCAGAGACAAGCCATAGTTTAGTAGCATAACAATCATTGTAGAGAAAACAGGAGACACAAATTAATACAGCAAGCCTGCAGGGGCCTTTAATATACAGGCAGTCAGTGAAAGTATATGCAAATTCCTAATAGGGATACCAGAGCGACCATATATCCTCTTAGTTATTTTAAAACATCTACAGACTGTGTGCTCAAGCAGGTAGTTCTTTATGGCCGATTTGAAGGGGCCTATAGTAGTGAGATGATTAATAGTAGTTGGGAGCTTGTTAATCCAAGAGGGTGCTCTGTAAGCAAAAGCTCTTTGACATAGCGAGGTTCTGCAATAGGGAACCTTGAAGGGGGCCCTCTTGGTATTTCTAGAGGTGTGGATTGGGTTGGCTGCCGTAACCAGGGAGTCAAGCCCTGGAGGGGTGGATTTGAGGGATATTTCCTTTGCCATAATACAGGTAAAGTATTTAATTCTGTCATCTAGGTTCAACCAGCCTGCTGATGCATATAAATCTCAGGTGTGAGTCAACCTGTCCCAGCCTGTGACTAGCCTGCAGGCCTAATTCTTGGTGGTTTTAATCTGTGAGAGGGAGGTAGGGTCAGCTGAGTCATACATCACCAGGCCATAGTCTACTAGTGATAGGATAAATGAAGACACAACCAGTTGGAGGGCTACTGGAGAGAAGAACTGCCTCTGATGATAGAGCAACCATATCCTTGTGTTCAGTGCAGCCAGAAGTCCCTGTATGTGGCCATGGTAAGATTAAATGAGAGTCAACAGTAATACCCCAGGTATCTAAAGGATTGAACCTGTTCAATGGGGATATTACCAGTGCTACAGATGTTTAGGTCGAGACCACGATGACAGTTTTGGTGATGGGTAAAGACCATGGATTTGGTTTTACTGTAGTTCAGAATTAACTTATGATTTACAAACCAGGATTCAATGGTGCTGAAGTGCACTTGGAGCATACCTTGGAGTGTACTGGGGTTGGGATGGGAATCAAAAATGACAGTGCCATCCACATAAAGGAGGTGTTTAGCAGGACAGGACAGTGGAAGGGGGGTAAGGAACAAGCTAAAAGGAAGAAGGTCAAGTATGGATCCTTGAGGGAAACCTGAGCAGACAGAGCTTTGTGATGAGATGGTTGACCTAGTCTGACCTGTTGGGTGTGGTTGGAGAGATAGCTATCAAACCAGGTCACAACTTCAGGGGTTATACCCAGAGATGGGAGGGATTGGAGTAGTAATGAATGATTGACCATGTTGAACGTTTTGGTAAGATCTATATAAACAGAGTCTACCAACTGTCCACTATCTAGGGCCTGGTGAATGAATGAAGTGTACTGTAGTAAGGCCGTAGTGGTGCTATGTCCCCTATGGAATCCATGCTGGACTGGGGAGAGCCTGTTGTGAGTGTTGAGGTAGTCAGCAAGTTGGTCAGTGATAACTTTCTCCAACGTCTTGGAGAGGGGTGGCAAAATAGAGATAGGGTGATAGTTGTTTGGGGCTGCACAGTCTCTTCCTTTATGCAGGGGGGTGATAATAGCACACTTCCAAGAGGAGTGGAACTGCCTCAGACACAGGGATAGGTTGAAAATTTTTGTAATAGGGGTGAGAATGTCTTCCAAAGTTAGTTTTAGCAGCTTCAGTTCCAGGGTGTCCCTACTGTGCCTGGATTTAGAGATGAAACTAGAAATATATTTTTTGGCTGTGTTAGGGGATATTGTTTTGAAATGGAAAGGGAGAGGTCTACTGGGGAGGTGGAGGGGAGATGTTAGGGGATGTGTTGAAAAAATTGTAAGGTGGCACTTTGCTAAGGTCCATGAAAGCATGATTAAGGGAGTCCACTATGTTGAGTGGGTCCTGGAGATGTTTCCCCTCAATATTGAGCTAAGCAGGGGGAAGACAGACTACTTTTCCTGTAATTTCTTTGATATTCTGCCAGAAATCATGACCCGATGCCCAGGATACAGCCTGATGGTAGTGGTCAGCTTTGGCTTGGCAGATAGACCAGGTGCATTTGTTCCTGGCTTCCCTATAGAGTTACCTATCCCCGAGGGTGCCTGCAGTGAAGGGCTCTCAGCTATAGGTTGTCACGATGCTGGAGCAGTGCCAGCAGCTCTGGGGAGATCCAGTGATTGTTTCTGGTTTTGATGTATTGCTTTTTAAGTGGCGCAAAGATGTCACAAGTGCAGCTGAACATTGTGATGAAATGGGTAAGGGCGAAATCCACATCAGTAGCATGGAAGATAAGAGATCAGTTACATAATTGGAGAAAGGCTTTATATTTGGGGAGTGAGTCTTTCTTGAACCTTCTGAGGTAGGTGGGGGTAGGGAAGGGCAGATGATTTATTTGACCACAGACAGGTAACTGGGGAGTGATCACTAGGGGAGTCAGGGAGGACAGTGACCTGAGAGATGTGTTTAGGCTGATTGGTGAAAATAAGGTCAAGTAGAGTAGAAGAGCCTGTTTGATGGTTTAGATGGGTGGATGACTGGACCATATGGACAAGGTCTAGTGCAGCAGCTGAGTCCATAAAGGATTTTGCAGATGAGGAATGCCAGTTTATATTGAAATCCCCAGTTAGAATGGTTTCTAAGTTGTTTGGTAGAGTTGCAATGGCAGACATGATCAGTTCAAATGCTGGCCTCTGATCCTTAGGGAGGATATAGGAGACTACAAGGTTAATGCTTTTTTTTCTGGTTACCAAGCATCAGTTTGACCGCCAGGGCCTTAGCATCAAATGTAATGGGAGGAAGCAGGAGAGGGAAGGCCTGAATAGAGTTCTTAATGAAAATGGCACACCCTCCTCCCTCTTTGCCTAGCCTGTCAGACCTGAAAATTGAGTATCTGTCAATGGATACCACAGTGTCTTGGGTGCCAGGAGATAACCAGGTTTCTGTCAGGGTTAGAATGTCAGGAGAGTGATGGGCTATACAGGCCTACAGTGGAATAATTTTATTTCATAGGCTCTGGATATTCATGGAGGCAATAACTAGTCCATTCAAGTTTTTGCTATGGGGTTGGGGGGACAAGGGGCCCGGGTTGGGGTGCACGTTACTCGAGATTAGAAGGAGTAAGAGGGCATGCCATAAGAGGGATAGCCAGATAAGTCTGGTGGAACTATGGGCTGATGCATGGGAATGTGCAGAAGTATTTATAAGGATGGGGAGGGAGAGAGTTGAGGAAGCGATAAGGAGGAGAAGGGGAGATGGGGATGGGGATGAGGTGAGAGCAAGTGTCAGCAGCAATGATTCCTCCAGATGATGGCTGGAAGTACCAAGGGCAATGAAAGGCAGGTCCACAGTCGTGACATTTAGAGGCAGGCTAAGTTGATATATAAGAGATGGTGTTGACGTGGGGTGAGGATAGTATGGTAGGAACAGGAGCCACAATAGGCAGCCCAGGTATGATGGAACACGGATAGTCATTATGGTTTAATTGGTAAGAGCAGACACTATGGCACTTATGACCCCACCTCATGAACATGGGTGGAGACATTTTTCATCTCCTGCCCAAAAGGTGATTTCGCGCAGCAACCACAAAATCATCTTTCAGGACATATTTGTCTAATGTCACTGCCATTGTTCATGAGGAGGGGTCCCAGAAACAGCATGTTGAAAATCTGGGGCAAAAATACTCAAAAATGGCCAGGTTATTCCACAACATTCAAAACCCCATTAAAATACATTGAACTGCATATATCTGATTTCCTCAGTTTGTAGTCCAGCTTTGAAGACATGTCTCTGGTCCAGAGAGGATTGCAGAGTTGAACCCCCAATGGGTAAGTAAGGGCTTAGGGTGTATAGGGTGGTGAATGCCGAGTGGGAGGATCAGGTGGGGACAGTAATGATGCAACATACATCAATGGATGGTTTTCTTTTTTACATGGTTAAAATGTAAAAAACAAAACAAAAAAACTTGTTTTATTGTTTTTAAAGATGACCTTCCCCGATGGTCCAAAGCTTTATTCTTGCAGTCATTTTATGCAATAATGTACCTCAAATGTTGCGAGCATGTGTTCGTTTTGTCAAAGGTTTACACTTTCTTTGCATATTTTGAATTGCTTCTTAGCCCTGCTGCACTTGCCTTTGCTGTTCAGCTGCTGGGCTGCTGGGTCCTGCTGTTATTGTATGAAGTAGGAGAGAATCACACTGTGCTCTACAATGCTGTTACAGCAGTTTCACTAGGGAAAACTTCCATAACTTGGTGTGCATACTACAGTAGTGGTGCCAAATTAGTCAAGGGATTTTTGTGATACTGGAGATCTCCGGCCAGACGCAGCACGCATTTCAGACATTGATTACTTACGGTACCACTGCTGTAACATTCCCTTATGCTCTGAGCCACGTCCTCTTATGCTCCTTGTGCTCAAACAGGTAAGTCACACACCAAATGTCACAGATGATAATGTAATTATTATAAATTAACAGCGTTATGTTATGGGAAGTACCCTTACGCTCCAAACACCAAACACCAAAAGTCACTGCTAATGTTAAACAGACAAGTCATCATATAAATAAATATATGGGAAATACAGCAAGAAAAGCAAAATAGCAACAGTGACTGGGAAGGGGAGGTGGGGGCACAGACCCCCATTGCAAAGTAAAATCACTAAACAAAATAGCAACAGTGACTGGGAAGGAGGGGTGTGTGGGGGGCACAGTCACCCAATGCAGAGTAATATCAATAAGCAAAATAGCAACAGTGACCGGGAGGGGTGTGTGGGGGGGGGGCATAGCCCCCCAATGCAAAGTAAAATCACTATTGCAGTGCAATGTAAAATCACTTTATATTTTCTGAATGAAGTGTTTTACTTTACAAGTTATTTAGATGCAGCATTGTTGGGTGTAAATATACAGTGTTCTGATTTCTTAAATAACTGATTCTGTGGTTGAAAGATGTAGCATTTTAGGGTGTAAATGTACCATGTTCTGAGTTAGTAAATAAATGATTCTGTGGTCAAACAATGCATGTTTTGCGATACTTAGTTTTAGATGTTGCTGTTTTTTTTTTAAATTTGTCGAACTAAGAGGTACAGCCAGAATGTAACATTTCACTTACTAAACTACTTAGTGTGTTCCGTTTCATGAAAATCTGGTTCCAAGATAACAGGTACTGCCATGAATTAGCAGCAATTATTAAAAGCTTGTGAGAGTCAGCCTCGTGACATTGACAGAATAACTGTATTTGCTGGAGTAACAGCAAATGCATACTTTCCGGTCAGAGTTCTCCAGGAATGTCGGGATTTTTAAGGATTTTTAAAAACCCCTATTGAGAATTCTGAAAACCTTTGTTAGGGGTTTTGTTGTTGTTTGATAGTGTGTTCACTCCTACCAGGACAGACAGGCAGGTATTGATTTTAACATTATTTTACTAGCCCAAGACCTCGTGCAAATTGACAAGGGCTAGTGCAGTTTACTCTCGTACCAGGTCAATATGTCACACTCTGTTAAGTGTACGACATTAGTGCTAATGCAAAATAGTGCTGTAGGGAAGAGCAAGTGGTGCAATACCGTAAATGCTGCTGTATGCTGTATTGCACCCTCTCTCTGTCCCAGGCAGAGGATAAGACCTCTGCTGGGACAGGGTTCTGCTGAGCAGCTGCCATGGCTCAATGGACTGCGCCATTGCAGCAAGGAACCCAGATGCTGCATCTGGGATCGGGTTTGATTCCTGGTCCCAGAACATTTTATTTTTTTTCTCACCTTTTTGCAATTTTGGTGTGCACGCCCCCCCCCCCAAAGTTGAGAATGATAATTGGGGGGGTCGGTGGTGGAGCCCCCACAAAAACAGGAGTCATGCTGCATTGCAAAAATTGCGCTGTATTGGCAGCACGATTTTTGCATGTGGCATAATAGCCCTGTCCACACTATGCCTCTGTAACATTACAGAGGGCTCAAACCATTACCACAACGGTTTGCGTTTACACCTGTAATGTTACAGAAGGCATTTTCGTAACCGTTGTTGAAACTACTTTTGAGGTGGTTTCAACAACGGTTATGAAAACATTTCTGCCCCTGTAATGTTACTGGCCATAGTGTGGACGGGACAGTGTGTAGCTCCAGCATTCCCCCAGTGCAGCACGAGCTGCATTGTGGGATAGGGTGCTGCCGTAATGGTCACATGGCACCCACAACGTGGACGGGCTGTAACGGTTCCAAACCATTATTGAGACTGTTTGCCAGCAGCGTGGACACACTGTAGTGGTTCCGGTTTGGAACGGTTTGGAACCGTTACAGACTGTAAGTGGTGTAGTGTGGACAGGGCCTTACTCTCACTTGTCCATCTTGAATAGTGTAGGTTTCCCCTTGGCTGAAACCGAAGGTAAAATGTCCCTACAGTAGTGGTCTCTAGTCCTTATGCTACTCTCTCTCAATATTCCAGATGACCTGGTGTGATTGACAGCTCATGAAGAGCTGCAGTTGTCTGGTAATTAAAAGACAAAAACATCAAAGGAAATCATCATTAGCACTCCACTGTTAGGCTATTCAGATAGGCCCTGTCCACACTACACCGCTACGACCTGGTACGGTTACAAACCATTACGGCTGGTAAGCGGTACAGTGTGTCCACACTGTGGCAGTGTTCAGTACGGGTCAGTTACTGCCAGTCCACACTGTGGGTGCCAGGTGACCATTACAGTCGGCACCCAATCCCACAATGCAGCTCGCCTGCACTATGGGCACTGCTGGGGAATGTGCTCACATATCCACACTATAGCCGGTAACAGTACAGCGGTGGATCCGGTTCCGTAACCGTTGTTGAAACCACCTCACGAGTGGTTTTGACAACAGTTACGGAAACACCTCCTGTAATGTTACAGGTGTAAACACAAACCGATACTGTAATGGTTTGGACCCCCTGTAACATTACAGAGGGATGCATCCGGTGTAGTGTGGACAGGGCCATAGTGTCTAGGGCCCCGTCCACACTGCACCGCACAGACCCCGTAACAGATAGAAACCGTTACAACCGGGAAGCCGGTCCACACTTCAGGAGCCAGGTGACCGTTACCGTGGCATCCGATCCCACAATGCAGCTCATGCTGCGCTAGGGGACTGGTGCCACGCATCCACACTATGCCCGGTAATGTTACCGAGGCACAACCGGTTTCGAGGGGTGGTATGGACAGGGCCTAGGGTGTGATCAAGGGTAGCTCCCAGTTTTCTGAATGTGTCTCTGTCTGATAATTTGTCCCACATTATTAAGTCCAGTGCCTCTCATTTCCCTACAAGCTGTGTCTGTACCCAACATTTCAGTGACAAAATACTATAAAGTATAAAGGGAGGCATTACTTAGTACAGATTTAAACATATGAAAAACTGACAGTGAGCTGTCACAGTTTGCAGTAACTCTCTCTAAGGCCCTGTCCACACCACACCGGTAAAACCCTGTAATGGTTTCAAACCGTTACAGATGGTAACCGTTACAGTATGTCCACACTGCCATTGAACCATTGTGATAACGGTTTGGAACCATTACAGCTGGTCCACATTGTGGGTGACGTGTGACGTTACAGTCGGCACCCTATCCCACAATGCAGTTTGTGCTGCCCTAAGGGCAACGCTGGGGCTACACACTCATGCGTCCACACTACAGCTGGTAACGTTACAGAGGCAGAACCGTTTTCGTAACCATTGTTGAAACCACCTCATAAGTGGTTTCAACAACGGTTTCGAAAACACCTCCTGTAACTTTACAGGTGTAAACGCAAACCGTTGCAGTAATGGTTTGGACCCTCTGTAACGTTATAGAGGAGGGGTTTCGGTGTAGTGTGGACAGGGCCTTACTCACTGTGCTTTGCTACTGAGGCATGAAATAAATCCACTTTATAAAATGTGATACAAGGCATTCATTAACTACTGGAGTTGGCATATTGCATAGATAACAAGGTGTTTTGGGGAAGGGGAAACAATGCTGAACATAGTAGGTACACCAAGTTATGGAAGTTTTCCCTAGTGAAACAGCTGCATCTTTATTGTACAGCACAATGTGAGTCACTCCTTCTCATACAATGATGTCACCAGCACAGCCCAGGGTCTGCAGCAACACGAGGCTTAAGCCGCATTCACACTGCCCAATGCCTTAGAGGCTCTCTTGCGATTGTTCAGAAAATGTATTCTGAAATCGCTAGAGAGCAGCGTTCACACAGCATCGGCTTTGGTGTTTCCCTTTTCCTTTCCAGAGATGTGGGTGTTCTTCCTGTCACAGCATGGGTAAATGTGGTGGAAAAAAAGTACACCGATACAAGTGTTCACACGGCAAAGGAACCCACCCACAATGTGCCGCAAACCAAGGAAATCAGGGATCATGATGGCAACACTACGCAATGCTACAATGCAAAAACAGTATTGTTAACACTTGGGAAGGGGCACCGATTTAATCACTGTGAGCCACTAGCAATGGCTCACAGTCACTTGTGTGAACAAGCCTTTAGTGTAGAAGCTCTGGTGCATGACACGGTTTTTAGCAGCTCAGAATGCAAAAACTAATTGCAGAGAACAGTACAGAAATACAAAACACAGATCAATGCAGGAAGGGGACTTTTATGCATGAATGTTAAAATGACTGGGGAAGGTCCTCTTTAAGACACAACTAAAATGCCTCCTCTATTGGCAACTAGATCGTGCCCCCCCTTCAGCCAGCCAACTTACAGATTATAGCAACATCACATCATTCAGTAACAAATCTTAGAATCATAGAAACCTGCCAACAGAAAAGGACCATACTGCCCATCGAGTCTGCCTGAAAGTTGATAGCCCACCTCCCCCTCCCTTTTAGCCCCCTTCCCCCTGCCCTCTCTCTCCACCCCTGCCTAGCCCCATGTATGTATCCCATGCCCTCTTGTATTTCTCCACTGTATCCACCTCTACCACCCATTTTGGCAACTTATTCCAAGGCCCTACCACCCTTTGTGAGAAGTAACCCCCCCTTACATCTCCCCTATACCTGCCCCTCTCCAGCTTGAGTATGTGGCCCCAGGTGGACATGTTTTCACTCAGTTTGAAGATGCTAGCCCTTTTGGCCTTATTTATTCCCTTCATGTGTTTGAAAGTTTCCACCATGTCCCCCCATTCCTTCTCATCTCCAGAGTATAAAGACAAGCTCTGCCAGCCTCTCCCCATATGGTCTCCCATTCAGCCCCTGGATCTTTTTTGTCACCCTTCTCTGTACCCTCTCTAGCCTATACTTGTCTCCTTGTAAATGGGGCCTCCAGAATTGTACTCCATACTTCAGCTGTGGTGTCACCAGTGTCTTATACAGTGGCATGATTAACTCCCTCCTCCTACTTGTGAAACGCCTCCCAATGCATGCCAACATTTTGATTGCCTTACCTGCTGCCCTTTCACACTGGTTTCTAACATTTAATGCATCAGTGATTCAAACACCCAGGTTCTGCTCTTGTCCATGACCTGCAGTGACTCTCCCCCTAGTCAGTAATTTGCTCTTGGATTATTTCTGCCAATGTGCATTATTTTGCACTTCACCATAATGAGTTTCAATTGCCACTTTTCCGCCCACTCCTCCAGCTTGGCCAGATCCTGCCACATTTTCTCCACCCCCACCCAACCGCCGGCATGTCTGTCCTGTTATAGATCTTCATGTCGTCCGCGAACAGGCACGCTTTTCCATTTAGACCCCCTGCTAATTCCCCCACATACACATTGAACAATACTGGACCCAGCACTGATCCCTGTGGTACCCCACTCTTCACCCCTTGCTCCCTGAAGTGCCTTCCATTTACTACTACTCTCTGAGTCCTTCCTCCCAGCCAGTTCTCCACTCACTTTGTAAGCTTTGCCCCCAATCCTAAGTTGGCTAACTTACTTACCAACTCTCTGTGGGGGACAGAATTGAGTGCCTTCCTGAAATCCAGGTAGGCCACATCCACCTCCACCCCCCCCCTTGATCATACACCTCCGTGACACCCTCAAAGAATTCTACCAGGTTAGTCTGACAAGACCTACCTCCTGTGAACCCATGCTGGTTTTCCTCCCTCAGCCCCTCCTCTTCTAGGTATCTTACCAGCCTCTCCTTAAGGAGGATTTCCATCAGCTTGCCTATCACGAAGGTGAGGCTGACTGGTCGGTAGTTTCCAGGGTCCTCCCCCCCTTGTAAAGCTGCACCACCTCCACCCTCCTCCAGTCCCCTGGGACCCTCCCTGTTTCGAGGGATAGATTAAACAGCCTGGCCAGAGGTCCTGCAAGTTCCTCTTTCATCTCCTTGAGAACTCCTGGGTGTACCTGATCTGGTCCCATAGCCTTATCCGTTTTTATATTTCTCAGCTCTTCCATCACTCTCTCCTCCGTGAAGGGACTTGTGTCTGTCTCCTTGCCCTCTGTACCCCTTTTCTCAACTACTGTGCCCCCACCACCCCTTTCTGCTGTGAATACTGGTGTGAAGTATTCATTTAGTAGGGTCACCTTTTCCTCATCCCCTTCTACCAAATTATCCCCTCCTCTCTAAGTCTTGGGATCCCTTACCTACTTTTTCTCTTGTTGCTGACATATCTAAAGAATTTTTTGCCTCCCATTTTCACCTCCCTAGCTATTTGCTCCTCTGTGCTTGCTTTTGCCTTTCTGATGGTCTTACCCGCTTTCCTAAGTCTTTCTTTGTAGACCTCCTTTTCTTCCTCCCCTGTGATGTTTTGTAGGCCTTGAACGCCTTTTTTTTCCTCCCTGACTGCCTCTCTGGCTCCTGCTGTAAACCACAGAGGCTTTCTTTCCCTTTTGCCTTTGCTGATTTTCCGGATGCATTGGTCCGTGGCTTTTAGGATTCGGCCCTTTATTACTCCCCATTGCTGCTCCACCTCCTCCAGGTGGTGGATGTCTTCCATTTCCCTCCTCAGGATGCTCCTTATCCCCCCAAAGTCTGCCCTCCTGAAGTTGAGCACCTTGGTGGATGGCCTGCCCAATTTTGGCCCTGCCCAGATGGAAAACCTGACCATTCGGTGGTCACTGTCCCTCAAGTTTTCTCCAACCTCTATCCCTCCTACACTATCCACGTTGGTCAATACAACGTCGAATGTTGTCCCCCTGGTAGGTTCTGTGACCAGTTGATTTAGGAGAGCATCCTGTATGGTTTCTAGCAAGTCCTTGCTTTTTTCTGATGTGGCCGATGGGGTTCTCCACTCCATATCAGGCAGGTTTAGATCCTCAACTACTAAGATCTTCCCATTTTTGGCTTTCTCCCGAATTGTTCTGGCCATCTCCACATCCACTTCCTTACTCTGGTGAGGTGGCCTGTACAGCATTCCTACCCTTATTGCCCCACCCTCTTCTCTGTCCAGGGTAACCCAAAGGATCTCAGCAGATCCCTTTTCCTCCGTAGCCTCCTCTCCTGCTATCCCTTCTCTCACTATATGACCATGACAAATATGGCCATTTTTGATTAAAACCAGTACTTATTTATATTTATTCCTTAGTGTACCATAGTACTCCCTCCCCCATTCTTCAAATCAGTTATATCCCCATTACAGTTGGGTGACCGGCACATCAGACGGCATCCAGCCATGAGGTGAGAGGAGAGCTGTCGGTCACCCAACAGTAATGGGGACATGTGATTTAGAGAATGGGGGGAAGGTACCACCGGACACTGGGAAATAAATATAAATAAGTGCTTGTTTTAATCATTCATAGATTTGTAGATGTGTCAGCAGAAAAGGACCTTCCAGGCCAATCGAGTCTGCCCATTCCTCCCTCTACTTGTCCCCTCCAAGATTCCCCCCTCCTTCCCTTGACAACCCCTTGTGTTTGTCCCATACCCTCTTGAAACCCTCCACTGTACTGGCCCTCACCACTTCCTCCGGCAGTCCATTCCAGGGCTCAACCACTCTCTCCATGAAGTAAGACTTCTTAAAGTTTTCCCTAAACCTTCCTCCCTCTACTTTCAATCCGTGTCCCCTAGTTCTTGTATCTACCTTCCCTGAAAATAAGCTCCCCCCACCTTATTGATCCCCTTCGCCTACTTGAATCTTTTGATCATGTTCCCTCTCTCCCATCTTGTCTCCAGAGGATACAAATCCAACCCCTTCAACCTCTCCTCGTATATCTTCTCACTTAGCCCATGCACCATTTCAGTGGCCCTTCTCTGCACCCTTTCTGTGCCATATATGTATTTTCGTAGATGGGACCTCCAGAGCTGTACCCCATACTCCAGGTGTGGCCTAACCATGGAACTATAGAGTTGCATCAGCACCTCCCTCCTTCTGCTGGTTATAACTCTCCCTATGCATGCCAGCATCCTGTTAGCTTTGCCCATTGCCTTGTTACACTGGGTCCCCATCCTAAGGTCATCAGTGATTATAACTCCTAGATCCTTCTCCTGCCTGGTTATAGCCATTATCTCCCCCCCCCCCCCAGTGTGTATGTGGTATTTGGATTCCTCCTCCCCAAGTGCATCACTGCATTTCCTGGCATTGAATTTTAGCTGCCATGTTTCTGACCACTCTTCAAGTAATCTCAGATCATTCTTCATTGACTCCACCCCCCACCCGGGGTGTCTACCCTGTTCCTGAGTTTTTTGTAATCAGCAAAAAGACAGACCTTCCCCTGAAGCCCCTCTGCTATGTCACTGACATAGATGTTAAACAGAATGGCCCCAACACCAACCCCTGGAAGACCCCGCTCATCAACCCTGTCTCCCCAGAGTGCACCCCATTGACCACCACCCTTTGGCTTCTACCCATCAGCCAGCTCTCCACTCATCTTGTTATTTTCTGCCCCACCCCTAAACTCCCCAACTTATTAACCAGTCTTTTGATGGGCACCGTGTCAAAGGCCTTCCCAAAGTCCAGGTAGGCCATGTTTGTTGCCCCACCCTGATCAACCACCCTCGTCACCTCATCGAAGAATTCAGTCAGGTTCGTTTGACATGACCGACAGCCAACCAGAGTGAAGCCATCCTGCTGAATGTCTTGCAGCCCCCCCTTTTCCAAATAGCTAACCACCCTTTGTTTCAATATTGTCTCCATTACTTTACCCACCACCAATGTGAAACTGACTGGGCGATAATTGCCCGCATCCTCCCTGCTGCCACTTTTATGAAGTGGCACCACGTCTGCCTTCTTCCAGTCCTCTGGCACCCACCCTGTATCTAGGGACAAGTTAAATATCCCCGCCAATGGTTTCTCCAGTACCCCCTTAATTCCCTGAGCACCATAGAGTGTAGGCCATCAGGGCCCATGGCCTTGTTCACCCTCAGCTTACCTAATTCCTCCCATACCTTTTCCACACTGATTGGGCTAGGATACAGTCCTCTTGCCTTTCCCTTCTCACTTAGCATTGGTCCTCTTCCTTCCCCCTCTGTTGTGAAAAGTGAGC